>CM062820.1:10520260-11241927 GCA_031772625.1 Pinus tabuliformis | reverse complement strand
TAACCTCCGCCGATTGACTATCTATTCACATAGTACGCGGTTTAAACCTGCGGTTATGGACTGTTTTATATAATTTTCAATGTATTTTTTATGCAATAGCCCGAGAGGGTTTTCAACTTAGGGTTAATGTATTGTAATGTCTTTGTAATGTTCATACAATGGTACGAGAGGTTTATAGATCAGGGTTAATGCCTTTTTTTATTTGTAATGTATGGTTTAGGTATAGGTTAGGGTTTAGCATAGGTTTAGGTGTTGAATTACATGTTTTTTACCATAGCTTTTTAGGGCTAGGTTTTAGTCATAGGTTTTAGCCTTTACATAAAAAAAACCCATTTACAACCAATTGTCACAAAGTGACATTTGCGACAAACTTCACATGATGATGACAACCAAACCCTGCAAGATGAACGACAACCCCATGTCGACGACCAAATCCTGACGGAACTGACGACAACCACATGTCGACAACCATGTACAAAACCCTAGCCTTCGATCACCATGAAAACCATTGACATCACCAGACAATCTGAACCATAAACATCACTGTCAAAACTGAAGATACTGAACACTGAATGCTGATGACAAAACTGAATTTGTGTAACTGATCTAACAACATCCTTCTGGATCAATGATGTGTGGAAAACAACATTCAAATCTAAAGAAGGCCTTTTTCAGTGGTTAGTCATGCCCTTTGTCTTGAATAATGCTCCAACAATGTTCATGAGGAATATGGATGATGCTTTGTGACCTTTCACATACTCTTTTGCGGTCGTGTATTTGGAAGACATCCTCATCCTTAGCAGAACCTCAGAAGAATATTTGGAACACATTCATTAGGTCTTGAGCACCCTCTAACAACACAAGTTGTATGTCAATATCACAAATTGCTCATTTGGCATGTAGAAAATTTAGTATTTGGGGTACAATCTAGACGAACATGGGGTTCATGTGGACCCATACAAGATTCAAGTCATTCAGTATTGGCTAGCCTCGACGACCCTAAAAGAGATTCACAAATCTTGGGTCTTGCTAACTTCTACCAAAGATTCATGTTGGGGTTCTCTCATATCACTTGGGCCATAAATCAAGTGACCAAGGGTGGAGCTAAAACAAAGTTTTCTTGGTTTGAATCAAAACATAAAACATTCAAGGATCTGAAACCCCTACTCCATTCTACATTAATCCTCACACTGTGAAACATGTGACAGTGGTTTGAGATTGAGACCAGCTATTTGTGCAGTCCTCACATAATAGAGCATTCGGTGGCCTATTATAGTGAAACACTCTCTAATACTATCTATAGATGCCCTACCTATGACAAGAATATGTACTGCATTATGCATGCATGCCAAAAATGGGAACATTATATTTTGGGGAAGGAGATGATCATCCACATTGATCACATGTCTTTGTAATTCATGCACATACAAGGAAAGTTACAGAATGACTGCCATCCTAAATTTTCCACATACCTACAACAATTCTACTTAAACATTAAGTACAAGAAGGGAATCACCTACCACATTGCAGATTGCCTCAATCGACCCCCTATTTGTGGTGCTAACCATAGTTCTTAAATATTGTGGGCATGAGACCTATAAGCGGCCATAGTTATACAATAGTGAATCCAACTTTGCTACTTCATACCAAATGTTGGTAGTAGGTAAACAAGTTCCAAACTTCCACCTTTAGGATGCACTCTTGTGCTAGTTGGCAACCTTTGTGTTCCTTCTAGCAAGCATGTCAAGTTAATTTCAAAGACACATTACGATTAGGTGGCAAGGAATTTTGGTGTGGAGAACATGATAATAGTACTCCAAAAGTATATTTATTGTCCAAATATTTGATAAGATGTTTAGCGGTATATCATATCGTGCACTACCTATGTCATTCCTAAACTAACCTTAAAAATGCAAGAGTTATGCACTCCTCTACCTACCCTAGAAAAGCCTTGGGAGTTAATTTCAATGGATTACATGTCAAGTTTACACTCCACTAGGCATGGTAATGATCGTTTGCTTGTGGTTGTTGATCAATTCTCTAAGATGGATATTCTAGCACCATGCAAGAAGAGTATCACAACTGAAGCCACTGCTAAACTCTTCTTTGAGTATGTTTGGGTTCATTTTGGGTTACCTTAGACCATTATTTCAAATAGAGATAACAAGTTCCTCAATGCCTTTTTTTCCAACTTATGGTCTTTGATAGATACAAAAATGGCGAAATCAATAGCCTATCATCCCCAAACATGTTGACAAATAGAAGTGGTCAACATGATGATTATGGATATCTTGTGCATGTGTAACTTTAAGCATCTGCATACATGGGACAAAATCTTTCTATGTGTTTAGCACAACTATAACAAAACACTTTTTGAGTGTGCTTAGGGTTTCAATCATTGGCCGTGATTGATGTAACACTTCCCATTTCATCTTCACTGGAAAAGTCCTCTCGTGCTCAAGCCGAGGTAGATAGAGCAACCAAGTTTGTGAAACAATTCCAACACCTATAATAACAAGTTCATCATGTTTTATAGAAAGATAGTTCCAAGTACAAGCAACAACATGACCAACATCGAGTTCCATACAAGTTTTAGGTTTGTGATAAGGTGTGGTTGCATTTCTAAAAAAGCACCTCATATGGTCCCATAGGAAGCTCATACTACTCCGCTATGGGAATTACATAGAAACAAAGGCTATAGGTGAAAATTCTTTTGAATTGAGTATTCCCCCTTTTGTTGGTTTGTAGTCAATGTTTAATATAGAGCTGCTTCGACCATATTTTCCACCTTTGTTGGACAAATTAGAGGCAGTCGAGCAATTGGCCCCTATAGAACTCAATCTCAACTATATTAAACATGCTAAAAATGATTAAATTATAGACACCAAGATGAAGGATACTTGTCATCATAACATACAACTTTATTAACTTATCAAAGCGGAGCCACTTCTTCACTAAGGCAAGTGGCTTGCCAGGAGCCAAATTCAGAAGAAGTCTCCCCATATGATGAGGAAACTTGATGTAATGGTCACCATTGCCTCTAAAGGGGGGAGGATTGATCCAAGTGGATATGGGTGAATCACCATGGTCAATAATTTTTTTCTACTATTGGTGTTTTACAATCCCATCATTTGGGTGAACCATAGTATCCACCCATGGTATTTGAAAGGTGGAAGAATACAAAATAAGAACCTAATCACACAATTGGCTTTTACCATATAGGACCATTCATTAATTTTCACCATAGTGATTTATGGTATTGATTGGTGTTTTCTGGTAGCCCATGGTATTAAAAATATAACAAAAGTGTATGATTCTAGGTGAAAAGGCACCTTAAATAATATAAATATGGTCCGTCATCATTGTGAAAGCCATGAAGTTTCTTAATATGTAGTCCTATGACACTTTTCGCCATTTAATAAAAATAATTAAGATCTTTTCATATTATTTTTTCCTCTAGATTATTTCTTTTATGTACTTGTGATGTTTTCTATTGTCAATATTTAGTCTCATACCTTAGATAGGTTGGATCGACAAATCCTTGCCAGCACTTGAACTAGGGAATTTTCAAACAACTTTAGATGCCATAGATCCATAGAAAATTCATTGAATGCCATAAAAGAAAATGAAGATTTCAAAAGTCTACTTTCACCACTTCAAGGATAATGTAATGCATAGTTGTTTTTCTTAAAAATATATAAAAATTAGCAATGAATACACTCAAAGCTTATAATTAGTGCAAACAAAAATACACATAATAAACACCTTAAATGAACCAAAAAGCTAATCTCAATTTGCCTTTTGTGTCATTCACTAGAATACACCTTGTTATCCACAAAGTTATCAACACATAGAAATATAAAGCATGAATAAAGAAATCAATAGCAACAACTCTCAAAACTTCAACATACCTTGTGTGAAAATATTTCCCTCTTGTCCCAATGATATTCTTCCTTCCTTTCTATATTGCTCTCCTTTAGTATTTTTTAATTATTAGCATTTTCAACCACTTAATGGGTATGAAAATAGGTAGGGGAATGGAATCATTAGAATAATTTTATATAAATAAAAGGTAAACTCTTTCATCAAAATAAGTAGGTGTCACACTAGTTTTAGCCATAAAACTACTTATAACTCCAAATAAGAAATGCATTTTCCTTGTAACTTCTACTTTGATAATTAATCATTAAAATGTAGTATCATGAAACCATAAATATATGCATTCATAAAGATAATTTTTTCAAAAATGTCAACAAAACTCTTTGGTTTCCCATATGACAAACAAAATCATAATATTAGTCTTTAAAAGCATATAGAGTGTCGAAATCAAAAAGTAATAGTAAAAAATAGATGATCTACAAATATGTCCCTTCAAACATAACAAAGTAAAGAATAGTATAGTGATATCTCAAGAAACATGTCAATATGAGAAATTTCTTCCTTTGTTTCTCCTTTCCTTCCATATTACATTTAGTCTTCACCCTTTTCCTCTTTGGGAACCTCTTGATCCTTAGGAGAAAAAATTCATGCCTACATGTAAGCCAACTCGTCATTTCCATATCTCAACCACGACACTTGAAAATTATCTTTACATGCAAAATAAAGAGAGACAAAACTATAATTAACTGCATATCATTGTAATTTACAAAGCTCTAGTCAAAGAGCCAATTATGTGTTAGTATAATGAATGGATTCACAAGTAATCGAACCATGTGAAAAAGCATTCCATTTATGCCCATAAACTCAATTTATAAACCAAACTTATATCATTTTCTGAGAGCATTCTCACCATATTTTTCTTTCACACAAAATGAGTATTGATGAAAGTAAACAATTAAAGCTTGTACAACATTATATGGTAATGGTTTCAATGGAAATTTTTCATTTTTTACTAGTCGTAATTGAGGAAGGTAAAACTCTTTTGTATGCAAATTAACCATTATTATTTGCAAGATAACAAAGTTGGTTGGAATGGTATGAAAATTAGTTTTTAACCCACGAAAATTTTGAGTTGTATTAAAGCTTACATACTCAATTTTCAGCCTTTTTTTATCCTCTATGTGTTGGGATTTTTGGCATGCATGAAGGAATGGTAGCGAACAATTTTTTTTGTGGAGGTTAAGCCCAACACGTGAATGTGAGTAATTTAGATGCCAAAAGATATTGTAGTGAGCTTGTAATTTATCCATAGCAAAGATTAGAGGAATGCGTTTGATTTTACAATGCACATAGGAAAAAAAATAGGCAATGATTTCTAAAGCAGAGAAAAAACTTTACAATATACAAACAATAAATATTAATGTTCTTTAAAATAATGCAATGAAGAATGATTACATACCTCTTCATTGTTGTGGTTTCTTACAAGTGATGAGCTATAGCATGTCAAGCTCTTTAAAAGCCACAAAAACACTTTCAACTAGAGATTTGGTGCTCACAAACTCAATCTTGCCTCTAGAACCTCCACAATCTTGAAAAGAAATTCACTTATGAACCCTAATTTTCCCTAGCTTAATTTTTATCATTCTTTCTCTCTCTCAATCACATCGTAATAAATGTTCAATATTGTTGCTTGTTTCACCACCTTGCATACATCCTCTTTTTCAAAGTTCATATTTGCATTCCTCAAATTTTCTATTGGCCATCAAATGTTATCATAGATGTAATTCTCTCAACAACAAATGTAGATCAATAATTAACCAAGTAAATAAATAATATATGCACCCTCAAGTCCATATTTTATTTGGACATGCATATAGCTATGTCCTCATTTTATAACACTTATTGATTTTTTCACTTGTGCTCTCATTAAAATCAATAATATCATAAGTAATTTATGTTATTAACCAAATTATATAACTCAATTGTTTATAATACGCCCTTGTTGGACCCCTTCTTATTGCTTATTTTTCATATTTATGATATTGTAGGCAAAGTGAAGAAGAGCATAGTTTATCCAAGGCATTGCAATTCTTCACACGCCAAACAAGTTGAGCCATATAAGGGTCAACATATGTCAATTTTTCATCATTTCCCACCTTGGATATTGATGGGTGCTGAGATTGATATATTTTTAGCACCCATCAAATAACTTTTGGCATACCTTTTTCCCTTTTCCATCTCATTATGATACCTTTTTCATCCATAATGGTGAATTTTTCATCAAGGTATAATTATCCCCTTAAAATGTAATTTTGATACTTATTCTTATGAACTTTTAGGATATTATTGACTTTTTGTGCTAACAATGGTATACATGAACAAAGTTACATAGGTACCTCCCAAGCGCAGGTGTTGCAACTCTCCGCGAAACATAACTGTTGCGTCTCCCAAGTACGAGCTACTGCAACTTTTTACTTGAGTATAGTTGTTGCTACTTGTGCTACAATGTTGAGTTGTTACTACTTGTGTCATAGCTCACCATAGTTGTGACTTTCAACTCCCTATTGTTGCGAATACCACCTCTTTAACGTTACAACTCTTGCTTGTTGTAACTTTCCTCGTTGTTGTAACTTGCACCACATGGTTGTTGTTGCAACTCACTCAATATTGTTGATGCAACTCTGAGGAAGAGTGTTGTAACTCCATGCAAGTTGTAACAATACTACATTCAAAAAAATAGTTGTCATTTGTGACCATCCGCGCAGTCAATCAACCAATCACCTCATGCAAGAAAATGACAAAGGCTAATAGGCACTTAGGAAGGAACAAATGACTTAGCCGCCACCTATCATACAACTAACTAAGTCAACAAGTGCCTGATTCTTACTATTTATTAGAAAATTAATGTAACAAGATGGAAAAACATGATCCTCACAATTATCCATCTACTTTGATTAATTTAGATAGAACACCTTATGTATAAAATCAATGTTGTCTTTGAGCTAGAGGAGAAAGTTAACAGACGTGTAGTTGATCGATCATATCTGAGCCTTTTATTGTAATTATAGTTTTCTATAGTATAAATTCGTTTTTCATTCATGTTTAATCAATGGCGTGTTGAGTACTTAGTGCCCCACTTCTTTTGTAATTAGTGCCTCGCCTAACGAGGTGGGACTCCCTCCTTAACTAGGTATTGTTCATACTTTATAGAGTAGTTGTAATATATTTTACATATTTCTTTTATTTCCAACAATTCCTTTAATCAATAATTAGTTGTGACTCTGATATTTCCTTTGTGGCAACTCTAAATATTGATTTTTGTAACTCTAATATTTATTTTTCTACAATTTTGAATATTTATTATTGTAACTTTAACATTTAGTGTTGTTGCAACTTTGATAAATTACACTATTGTAATTCGATAACGCAAGCTTATTCTTGCAACTCTAATAATGTGTACTAGTGCAAATATGTAGTGTGGAATTATTGCTATGGTTTCTCATTAGCATTAACATTAATTGTGGGCTAATAATTGGGTTTCCATAGCAAATTGTGACTCATTATTGCAACTCAACACTGACATTAGAATACTTTGTTTATTTTCCAAAATTTAAATTACTATGTTTTTTATTGAGTTATGCTACAATATTTTAAATTATAGTCTTATTTCCTTTATGAGAAAGTGTGGGTTAATGGTTTGAGAATAATTTGCATCATATTACATGTGCAACTACATTTTTGTTATAGTAGCCAAGATCATCTTAACAATTGGAACAAGTCACCTTAGATGCTTGTGTAATTTACTTCTTGTAAGTGTGATTTACTTTCCTACAAGTGTGGATTGAATTGAAAGTAGATTTCCCTTGGTGACTTGTGAAAGCATCTTGGTACCTTGTTCCATGACACTCATTTAGGTTACTACAACTTAAGATTGTATTAGCATAGATGGTGCATGACAATTTAAAGTTGCATTTGAACCTCAATTTGACAATTAAATGAGGAGATTTTTGGTTGTCTTTCCGCACAATTAGAAAGGTAATTGAAAGGCCCATTAGATACCTCCCTAGGGATATCATATTATCCTCCATGGGTAAATTACACAAATGTAGGGGTTGCACATTCCCCGTGTTCTTTCAATTTATGTGATATTGTACTCAACCTTTGTTTCTTTCTTTCTCACATTGAATAACTCCCATATTAAGTGGGACCCCTGCTTATTGCTTATTTCCATATTTTATGATATTGTAGGCAAAGTGAAGAAGAGCATAGTTTATCCAAGGCATTGCAATTCTTCACACGCTAAACAAGTTGAGCCATATAAGGGTCATCATATGTCAATTTGTCATGATTTCTCACCTTGGATATTGATAGGTTCTCAAATTGACATATTTTTAGCACCCATCCAAAACAATACATATTTCCCTTTTCCATCTCATTATGATACCCTTTTCATCTATAATGGTGCATTTGTTGTCAAGGTATAATGATTCCCTTAATATGTCATTTTAGTACTTATTCTTATGCATTTTTAGGATATTACTGCTTTTTTGTGCTAACAATAGTATACAGGAACAAAGTTACATAGGTACCTCCCACACGCAGGCGCTGAAACTCTAAGTTGTTGCTACTTGTGCTGCAACACTGAGTTACTACTACTTGTGCTGCAACTTCACCATCGTTGTGACTCTCAACTCGATGTTGTTGTGACAAAAACCTCTTTATTGTTGCAACTCTCGCTTGTTGTAACTTTCCCCATTTCTCCAGCTTCCACCACATGGTTGTTGCCTCAACTCACTCAATATTGTTGATGTAACTCGGAGGAAGAGTGTTGTAACTCCATGCCAATTGTAACAATACCACAATTCAAACAAATAGTTGCCATATGTGACAAGCCACATAGTTAAGCAACCAATCTCCTCATGCAAAAAATGACAAAGGCAAATAGGCACTTAGGAAGGAATGAATGACTCAACCACCACATGTTATACAACTAATTAAGTCAGTATGTGCCCAATTCTTGCTATTTATTGGAAAGTCAATGTAACAATATGGAACAACCTGATCCTCATGGCTATCCATCTACTTCTTTGATTAATTTAGATAGAACACCTTATGTATAAAATCGTTGTTGTCTTTAAACTATGGGAGAAAGTTAACAATGAGTAGTTGATTGATCATAATCGAATCTTTTATTGTAATTCTAGTTTGCTACCATATAAATTCCTTTTTTCATTCTTGTTCAATCGATGGTGTGTTGAGTATCTAGCACCTCATCGCTTTCATAATCAGTGCCTCGTCTGAGGAGGTCGGGCCCCCTCCTTAACTAGGCATTGTCTATACTTTATAGAGTAGTTATAATATATTTTACATATTTCTTTTATTTCAAACAATTCCTTTAATCAGTAATTAATTGTGACTATAATATTTCCTTTGCGGCAACTCTGAAGATTGGTTTTTGTAAATCTAATATTTTCTTTGCTACAACTTTGAATATTAATTGTTGTAACTTACTAATCATTGGATTTCCATAACAGATTGCAACTCATTGTTGCAACTCAACACAAACACTATAATACTTTGTTTGTTTTCCATAATTTAAATTACTTTGTTTCTGATTGAGTTATGTAACAATATTTTGAATTATAATCTTATTTCCTTCTTGAGAAAGTGTGGGTTGATGGTTTGAGAATAATTTTCATCATAGTACATGTGAAAATACATTTCTCTTATAGTAACCAAGATCATCTTAACAATTGGAGCAAGTCACCTTAGATGCCTGTGCGATTTACTTCTTGCAAGTGTGATTTACTTTCCTGCAAGTATGGATTGAATTGAAAGTAGATTTTCCTTGGTGACTTGTGAAGGCATCCAATTATCTTTTTCTGTGACACTCATTTAGGTTACTACAACTTTATATTGTACTAACATAGATGGTGCACGTCAGTTTTAAAGTTCCATACGAACCTCAGATTGACAATTAAATGAACAGACTTTTGGTTGTCTTTCTGCACAATTAGAAAGGTAATTGAAAGGCCCATTAGGTAACTCCATAGGTACCCTATATTATCCTCTATGGGAACATTACATAAATGTAGGTTTTGCACATTCCCTGAGTTCATTGGATTTATGTGACATTTTAGTCTGTTAGAGCCTAGATTTGTCTCAGGCTGAAAAGACAAGGTTCTAGGTCCACATCAAACCACGCTCAGCCTCGTAGCTAGCCCAACGAGGACAGGAGAGGGCTCTCTCCGGGTCAATCTCGGCAAAAGGTAATCGATGAGGCTCGACATGACTATATTTGCAATTAATCTTAGGCTAGGTATGAAGTATAAGGAGTTTGAGGTTGATTTTTGAGGTTTTTGTTGAATCAAAGGGAAAGGCAATTTTGGGTGCAGGGATGAGACACAGTTTTTGCAGAGGTCTATTTGGGGCAAGGTAGGCAATCATCTTGATGCTTTTAAAGAGAATGAATGGGTAGATCTGACTGCTGAGAAGCTAAGGAGAGCAAGAAGCTTTCAAGGATTCTCCTTAAACAGACGAAAACATGGAAAATCAAACAAACTTAAAGGCAGAGCATAACAATCTATGAATTCTACCTTAACACTTCATTTGTTCAATTGCAGAAGATGAGAGAAGGAAAATGATACACATAACAACTTACAATTACTAAAAGAATCACACCATCAACACATAAAGCCACAAGGATCCCAAACAGTGCTACAAAACCCTGGTCTTTCCTCTGCCAAAAATGCAGAAGTGAATGTACAATAGAGTGTCAAGCTTTTCCCAAGAGTCCAACCCTGAAAATGACTTAGAAATTACATAATATAGGCAAGCCAAACTATTCCCTTGCCTCTAGGGGTTGAGCTCATCATTCTAGGAGCTGTTTCAACCAATTCTAAACAAAGCACTACAATCTAGGCAGTCAAAACAACTTGCCTCTATAAGGTAGGAAATTGATTCATTCATTAAATTTTCACTCTTTGGTGAATGAATCTTCTAGAACAAGTAACTAAGTGTCAAAATTACATCATGTTCAATCAATTACATCAAGAGAAGTCAAAAATTACATCACAAAGCAAAACTAGTCAAACTGGCCGAATTCCTGAGCTGAAAAATGAAAAATTGGGCAAAGAATCTATATGCGCCGCGCTGATTTCTATATGTGTTACGCTACTTTGCTACTGATTTTGAGGAACTTGCTGAAGTCCAGATTGAGCTCAGGTTGGCTTGTTGGAAAGCCCTGCCTGTCTACTTTCCAACCCAAGTGAAATTTTCCAATTTGGTGTCCATTTGCCCCTCCAAAAGTGCATTCTCCCAAGACTGCTTCCTGTGTGTCAAAATAGGGGCAGTGAGGTCATTTTTTGCATGTTTTTTTTACCTTTTGGGGACCCAGAATTTGCCCAAGGTTCTTGTCCAAGTACCAAAATTCATTATTTCTCATGACAAATCCAAAACTGCAAGCCATTTGTAATTTGGAGCTCCCAATCCTAAGCGTCGCGCGGGAGTGATATTCCATCGAGCCTGCTTAGCTCAGAGGTTAGAGCATCGCACTTGTAATGCGATGGTCATCGGTTCGATCCCGATAGCTGGCTCTTTTCCGTTCCTCTCATTTCCATAATCCACAAAGTTTTGTTAGGACCAATATGGAATGGAGAATACTCTTACGATCGTTCGTCGGGTCCGTCATGCCATGATCATTTACTCCCAACTAGGAATAGGGAAAAAGCCTGTTTTTTACACAAAAATTTCCACAATGACCAAAAATGCCCCAAATCTCTTGAAATTTGGGCTGGAGTTTCCTTATCAAGTGTGATGATGGGCTAAAGAGGCCTCGGACAAAATCTGAAGATGATCGAGCTCCCTTTGCTTCTTGATTGCCTTCTTCAAATTCGCCTTTAGATTCCTTATCCGAGCCTTGCAAACTTGGTTCTATGCCCTGTAGTGGACGGCCATGTGTCTCAACAATGCATTATCTCTATTGGCCTTGTTCAGCCGCTTCTCCAAGTAAATGTTGACCCTCTCGAGATTAGACTCTCGATCCTCATTGATCTGTCGCTCTAGAGAAGTGAACTCAATCCTCCTATGTCGGGCAGCTTGGCGATTCTCACGGATGTTCTGCAGCTCCATGATCGCATGCTGGTCTTCAAGCTGCTTATTTCTCTGCTCCAGATACCTGATGTTCCATTTGGCCATCTCCAACTGGATTTCCAAGGCTTGAATGTCTGTTTCTTGCTCCTCGATAATCCTTCTATATTTGGACTTCTCTGAATCTGTAGCTGTCTCATCATCAGGAATGAGAACGAAACCTGATGGCTCACCTGAAGGCCCCTTCTCACACTTGGGCTTCTTGCCCTTGTCCTGTACCTGTGCCTGTGGTGCTGATGTCGGAAGCGAGGCCCCTTCCACGCCAGGTGGAGATAACACTCGCTTTGCTGCTGCAAACAAAGGTCTGGTGCCTTTCGGATAGCCTCTCTGATATGTAATGAAAATAGGCCTGGTCTCATGACGCTCATACTGCTGAGAAGGTTCACCCTCATGTTTCACCTCTGATACTCTTCGTGAAGCTCTGAAGAAATCACGAGAGATGAAGTCATCCCAAGTGATGCCCTGCAATCCAAGCTGATGAACCACCAAAATCTTTATAAGAGCAAAATGATAGACACTGTTAAGTTGCTGCTGAGGGGTTCTATGTTGTATAAAGGTGGTCATCCTCTCTATATTCCGGCAAATGAAATACAGAATGTTCATCATCCGCACCCTGGTGAAATGCATGAGTAACCTGATGTGATAAGCATAAAGACGAGAGAACCGTCCCTCACAGCTGAAATATTTCATGATCAGTCTCATGAGTGGAGCATATTCATCTTTCAGGTATCGGAACGGGAACACTCTTTTGAGCTGCCTCAAGAAATTGGTTTTGATGTATGGCTCATAATGCTGCCGATCAATCTGTTGTTTTTTGTGCCATAGTTCACCAATATTCAATATACCTGTTGCTAATGAAACAGTTTCTAGTGTAAGTGTAAAGGTGACACCAGCCAAGATAGCTTGGTCTCCGTGCAAGTGCAAGACAAAAAGACGAGCCAATTCATGATGAAATTGGACCTCAGCCACCTTTTGAAAAAACTCATAGCATGACTGATGCTCAAAACACTGCATAGCAAGAGGACAGGCATGCAATTCTATAAGGTTGATTGGTTCTTCCCTGACATGTTTGCCACTTTTACGAGGCCTCCGGGGTTCCTGTTCACCCAAGGGAGAATCACTTTGGGTTTCTGCCTCATATTCAGATGAGTGACCAGATGACATCACTGCTGATATGCAAACTGCCTTGAATGAATGCTGATATGTGAAACTATTGTATACAACTAAATGTGGATTGCTCTTTTTGATCTAAACAATGTTGTGACCAAGGGGAAAACAAATGTAACAAGGGAATATTAGGAAGGGGAAAATATCAGGGAATTAGGGAATTTTGAAATAAAATGTAATTAGGGAGGGGAGGGGAAATGTATATATGGGAATAGGGTTTTAGGGTTTGGGATATTGAATAGGGTTAAGGAGTTTTTTATAGGGGTAAGGGATTAGGAGTTTAAGGATTGTAGTGTAGGATTGATGAGGGGATTTGGAAATGAGGAACAAAGGGAAATGGGGAAAGGAAAAAACCTTGGTGACAAAACAGTGTTCAAAACCTACAGCAATTTTCCTTATTTGCAAAGGGAGGTTTTCAAAGTCTTATTTCAACGGCCATTATCCATGAACCAATCACATTCACCATCAAATACAAAGCAAAAGCAGTGGATGTGAGCCTACCTGGAAAATTGATGCAAAGTTTGGGCGATTTGATGAGTTTGCAAACAAATTTCGGGCTCAAATCTATAAGTGTCGCGCTCATTACCCAGTGCGCCGCGCACACTATATGCGCCGCGCTGGTTCAATTTTACACTGGCCGGAAGTCCTGTGTGCGCCGCGCAGTCTATTATATGCGCCGCACAGGTGAACTGTGAGCCAATCTCCTCCAAAACGCACAAATTCAACTTGAAACGACTTTCTCCACCCTTGGCATGTACAATGGCTTGAATATTCATTGAAAAATCCTTATATAGACACCAATTTGATTTTTGCCTCTTCAATAACCCAATTTGTTATGTTTTGCAATTAACACTTTTTCAAGATTAATAGAATTTTGACCTTTTCATTTCCTCCTTAAATTCGGTTGAAATAATGAATTTCTTTAACAATTTTTTGCAGGGATAGCTGAGATATGATCTGGCAAAGGAGACCAGGGCTGCGCCTGGACAATTCAAGAACTGAAATTTTTGAAAAATTATTACAAAAACGAAATGTCGACTTATCTTCAAAACAGAGTTTTGAAGAGAAGTCATAATCTATCCATATGACGATAAAAATCTTTGAGATAACAACTTATCAAGGACCTCCCTCTGGCCTGCTGGCTTTATTAGACTTTGTCAAAGACCAAATTGACTAACCCTAGACCTAATGACTAAAATAATTGTTATGACCTAGAAATTGAAACAGGACTGCAAATGACTTTTCAAGACTTGATTTTTATGAACAGACCTGAGCCAGCAGTGCCAAGCATGAGGGGAATGAGTGACACAAGCCCTTCCATCAGATTTATGGCATGCTTCTAACGAAATGCAACTGATCGACAATGATGGGACACCTAAACATGAAATGCAAAAAAGAGTTTTGATCTCTGACGGAGGGATGACCAGACCGACTCTAACACAGTCAATCCTTTTTTTCTTTCTCACATTGAATAACTCCATGTTGTGGCATGGACAACTCAATTCTCTTATTTCAAAATCATTAAGACATCAAATAACAAGAATTTCAATCTAAATGTTCTTGCACTAGAATAACTCCCATATTAAGTCTATGGAATTAAAGGATTCGTCATGTAGTTACTTTTGGCATCATCCCAACGAGTTTTTGGGTGTTAATTCAAATGGTCGGCCCACCATGATTGATGTTGCAAGTACAACCTATTACACATACATAACACTATTTCACTACACATAGCCAAAATGCAAGGCCTATTCATGGTTAAACAAGTAAAGTCTATTCTAGATGCATAACATCGTTTCACTACGTAGAGCCAAAATTAAGAGTCCAAATATGCACAAAAGAAAAATGTAGAAAAATAAGCATAGCAAAATACACATGGTTAGACAACTTGAATTTCACATCATAAAATGAAGTTGAATTACACTCACTTGCACATAATTTAAGCAAAGTTGAAATACAATGAGCTTGAATTAGTTAAATAAGTAAATTCTAGTTTAGCTACATAGAACACAAATGTGGAGTAGAGAATAATTAATCAATATACTCACCAGGCAATTCCCTACAATGACATTCTCCCACCATTGCACCTTTGTTCAAAACTTATAATTCTATTATTTCTATTACAAAGGAGATTTAATGCCATTACTTGCCTGCATTCACTTAAGTGTAGTGTTTTACAAGGAATTGAACTATTGTACCTCTTCAATGGTACCACCCAGAGCCCATTCACACTCACTTACAAAATCCATCAACATTGGAGATTATTTGCTTGTTTGCATCCCTACCTAAGTCCTCAATTGATCTGAAAATGGAGGAGGTGGTCAATTTCTTCTTCTCCAGACAACAAGGACCGTTCTCCGACGCTTTGCAAGGAAAAATTGATCTTAACACAAAACAGGTTTCCCAAAAGGTCTCTTCAAGTTATGAGTTAGTTTTCACATGAAAACTTAAGCATAAGCAACACAACATCAAGAACTCAGACAGACATACATGAAGAGCACAACAAAATATTTGGTGACGGAGTTCACCCCTCCTGGGCTACATCTCTGAGCCTACCAACATAGCTAGACTGCTCGTTATATTCAGTGGAAAAGGAGTACATAAAAGTTTTCTGATAAACATGTGGCTATTTCCCCTTCGAGGAAATGTTCTCCTGTAAAAAAATCTCACATAAAACAACATGACAACCTACAGTCGTCATGAAAACATCAACAACACAAGGTATCTCCTACAAAGACCCTACACTCCCACTGAAAATGAGCATACATGAGCATATAAGCACTTCAATTCCACATTGAAGAAGAAATAAAAAAACTTCCCTCAACAAAACATAGCGAGAAAAGTATAGAAGAACTTAACCCTGTAAGTAAACACTGTTGCAGTAAACATCTGAACGTAAGAAAACCCCTACAAGGCCTTATCGAGACTCAAACACCTTCAAGAATTACTCCAAAACTGATTGATCCATACACACATGAACTTGAACTTGCAAAAAGTTCCTTTAAATGTGCTTAAATCAGCAAATAAAGGTCACCATTGTATGCAAAATGTCCAAAACCCCTAGGCAGACTCTTCTTGAGCTCCAAAACACTAAAAACTCACAAAGATATTGCTCCACAAGCTCTCCATGTAGTTTTTCTTTTATCCGTCCTACAAATCGGACTAACAGACTAACTATCCTACAAATTTGCCCTATTTTCCACTACGGAGGTGATAATTTTACCCTCCGACGATGCAATTTGTTGGACAATTAAATTGCCCAATAACCCCTATGCACGAAAACCAGGCTACATTGGCCATTTGGTCGCGGGTTGTGCCTTAACGCTCGCCCCCACTGGCTTAGCACCTTATCTGTCAAGGTCATGGTCATGTAGCACCCATAGGGCCAAGGGCCAAGCCAATGGCCTGCCCTTTCCACCCGTCCCCTATCATAAACGCGTCGTGGTCACATTGTATTTCAGAACTAGGGGCTAGCCCCCTCCGTAAGCAGCCTTTGTCGAGCGCCTAGCCATGGTTGCATGCAAGCTCACATGGTCGTGGGCTAGGGCCACCCTAAGCCCTTCTCTATTGAACATCGCTCTGGTGTGTGTATATGGTCTCATGGGAGCAACGTGGCCATGGGCTGGGCTATACCCTAGCCCCCTCTCCACTATGCCTTCCACCGAGGTCTTATGGCAAGTATGGTGACCAAGGGTCAGGGTTGGTTCCCAGGCCCCATACCTTCTACACTATGGTCATATATTTTCACTTTGACCGGGGGTTGGAGCTGGCAACCCGACCCCTTTTCCCAAATGAGCGCCATTGTAAACTTTATACATGGGTTATGTGTTATGTATTATAAGAACCACCTTGAGCCTAGTGGTAGGGCATTACACTGCTAAACAAGAGGTCAGGGGTTCGATCCACCCAAGCCTCTGGCCAACCATACCAAAATGTTTTATACCCTTGGGGTGCCACATGGCAACCCATGATTAGGCTACGTGGCACCCTGCCATTAGTCCACATCGATCAATCATGAACCAATCAAATTTGACAACCAAACTGACAAACCAAGAGATGCCAAGTGTTAGAACCCGGTTGGTCTATACTTGCACAGTCACCCTGGGTGATGTCAACAGTACGAAATCCCAGTCAGTTGCCAAGTCAGCCACCTCATCATCTTTTAGCTGTTGGGCCAAACAATCAGAACGCGATAACTTGAGCATACAGTGTCAGATTGAGGGAAACGAACGTCATTGGATTCATAATGATGAGCACTTCAACTTGACGCCAATTTCAAGACTTTCTGGGCACTTTCATTTTTAAGCTAAAATTTGATCACCTGATCATCAAGGTGGGGCAAAGAGGGTGCCACAACAACAAGTGTTGGGTGGTGGTCCTAGCTGGCACCTATCAAGGACAAGATTTAGCATCATCGCTATGAATATATGTAACCAATTATTATGTGAAATGCCTAAACATATTGTGTTTAGAACTGAATAGATATATCTATATATATATATATATATTGACAAGGAAGAAAAATTGCATAAAAAGGAGATGGAATTGATTATCACCCCCACCAAATGTCAAAAAGAGACATGGAATCGTGTAAAAAACATGCATATACACTTTAATGCACATAAACAATACAATAAAACATTATAATTACTGCAATGACTTTGAAAATTACATTAATATTCGAGTGTGAAAAAATGGACACCCACATAAGCTACATATAACAAATGGAAGAGACAACCACCTTCAAAATATGGTGGTAAAAACACAAATGATGAATGAAAACATAAACATGAATATTGAATATCATATCCTTGATTAGTAGTCCTTACATGTTGGCACAGAACATATTAGAGTTTCTTGCTAGTGCTTAAGGAGCTCCTTGTAGAATTTTATTTGATAATTATCCATGGTTTGATAAAACATCTAAATGGGTTCAATCAATCCATAGATCGCCTTTTCTTGAACCCTTTCTAAAATAAAATACGTGTTCATGTGAAGGTCAAACCTTAAAGGCAAAACTAATATGAGAATGAGTGTAGTTGTGTAATATACATGCATGTTTTAGTTCCTTCATACTTGTGTTTGTCTCATAAGAATTAAGAAAAAATAAAAGAAATTAAGTTCTAATTTGATTCAAACTTTTTACATATTTATTAAGCTCGTTTTGATGAGACCCTACTATGATACGTACCAATATTTTTTATTGAAAACAAATTAGAATTTTTCTTTGCAAAAATTAGAATTTTTTGAATATTTTTATTTTGAACCATATTTGATTAATAACTTGAAATGAAAGTTTAATGAATGTTATTAGTTCACGTCATCAGTCTTTGCCGGGACTATAAGAATTGATTCTACTTCTTAGTATTAAATTTGCACACAAATCAACCACTTTTTATGATTTTAAGATAATGGTTTAGTAAATTTATATGATTTCTCCACTCACGTTTCCCTTTTTATCCAAAGTTTAAGTTTGAGGTCTTATTTGGCTTCATATTGAGGGAGAACTTAGGATAATTTTGAAGTAGTCGAAATATTTTAAAGATTCAATGAACTAATGCTAGCATTAGTTATTAAACATTTTATGTTAGAATGCATTTTCATGACAATATGTTGTTGTTTAGATGACACCCTCGGTAAACACATGCTTAATTTGATGTGTTGGCCTTTGCATGAAATGCCTTGATGTCACTCCTTCACTTTGAACTTTGAAGTAATGCCTTATGGTATTTAGAGAGCTTAATTTTTTTTTAAAGGGAAATCGACGAGGTTGTAGCAGATGTGCAAGATACTGTGGGAAATTGCTCCAAGGGATCAACAACACATCCTTACAAGATAAGATTTGATAGCATGATAACAAAAGGGAAATACTTGTAATTAACTCTACATTGCCTCCTTTAGCGGCTCAGTTGGAACCATCCCATACGGTGACATATATAGACATAGGCTTTTCTGGTGTGCCCATGGCTTTTGTTTTTAGAATTTCTCTTATGGGCATGCCATCCATGAAGAATTTGCAAAAGTAAGAAGAGATTGAGATGTTATTTCAAAGTAATGTAAATAAATATGTTATAACAATAGAAATTATTTATAGATGCCATAGTTAAATATGTTATCTAAGGATGTCATAATTTAAGAAGGTATGTGTATGAATCTTAAAAGAGAAGGGAAAAGGTTAATCAAACAAATATATTCATCTCATAATCATTGTGTCATTTAAGAATCAAATCAAAAGCATTATCTTACCAACGACAAGCTAGAGTTTTTGTGCTTTGTTAAAGCAGATGTAAGAATTGAATCAATAACATTACCTTAACATGGACAACCTAGAGTTTAAATAACATATTAATATTGTCTTTATTTGCTTTTGTTAATTACAACTCACCCGATAAATTGTAGGATATCCATGACACAAGTTGGTGCAACCAACGAGCAAAGTAGAAGACGAACTAAAGGGATTACTCTAGTGTTATAAGCAAGCAAGAAAATCAAAGTTGTTGCTACTAATGCAATTGCCTAATTAGCTTCCTAAAACTGACTCAAGGTTATCTCTATACAAGCATTTCACAACAACAAAACCAAAATATTTTTTGAATTACACCTCAACTTTATAAATTATCAAAAATCATGGTTAGCTATAGACTAATTATGGTGTTCATAATTTTACTCATTGTTATTTAGAGCCATAATATTTTCATTTTTCAATAGTTGGAGTACTTGCTAGTTTTGTGATTGAATTTGATTGTTAGATCATCTAAAGTTATGCAAAATGCAGACTACTAGGTGCATTTGTTAATGGCTTTTATGATATCTTCCTTATGGGTGCACCACATATAATTGCTTATTTGAAGAATCGAGGCAGGGTCGATCGTCCCTAGGAGATATATTTTGGGCAAGATAGTGATATCCTAAAAAAATCAATATCCATCTCGCATAAAACCATAGTCTCATTTGAGCTATGATTTCAAGGGAAAGATCTTAGATTTTGTTGCACTTTAGTTTACTCATAATTTCTATTCTTTTTTAGTTGGAATTGTACTTTGTTGCTAGAGTCTTCAATTTTGGTTAGGCCTAACCTTTTGAATGAATGTCCATTAATTTGAGTGGGAGGGCTACGTGGACCTTTTTCCATTATTGTTCCCTAAAAAATAAGCAAGGTTCGTGCTTCCCTTCTTGCTCCCTCTTTATCTAACCTAATTTGCTTGATAACTATGTTTCAATTATATATTCTGTGCATGTTGTGAAATTCACAGGTTACATGAGGTTGTTGGGTATGTTTATGGTATGGCTAACATTTATATTTTATAGTTTCTATAAGTCCGCTTATGATACCCTAAGTGATTGCTACAAGTCCAAGCTATAAGCATCATGGTCATAAGGCTATTAGAAACCTATGTGTTAAGTTTGTATAAGGCTATGTGCTTATTATTGAGAAAAGTTAGATTTAAATACAAGAGAATCCATGTACTATGTATAAGGTTGTTCAATATTATAAACCTTGGATGTTGTCTATGAGTTGCTACAAACCCAATTGATAAGCATTGTTGTCATAATGTTGTCTATAAATGTCACGAGCTTATTCATAGTTTGATAGATGCCATAAGAGTTCTTGTAATAGTGCTACAATGTTTATAAGTAGAGTTGTGTAAGTAATTATGAGTGTATACTTATACCTATGGTGCTTTAGCTACCTTTGTTTCAGTCCTACAAGAAAGATTTAAGGTGTACATGAAAGATACATATTTTATCTCTTTATTTCCTAGGAGACTTTGAACTTTGCTATGGATTGTGGACCTTTAGTTCATGCTATTGGACCTAGAAGTAGACCTTTAGCTCGTGTTATTGGACTTGGAACTAGAACTACAACTACTAGCTTTGAACAATATATAAGAGGTTTTATATCTATGCCCAAAACTAGATCTGTTGGATACGGTATTGGATTTAGTTCTGTAATTGGATTTGCTTGCCCTTAAGAGTATTCAATCACTAATTATTCAAAGTGAACAATGTTTTCCTTTCACCTGCATAGTGTCGAATCTAGGCATAGGATGATGTGCTAGGTGGAGTTTGCTTGTCTTTACCAAACCCAATTCCACTATCATTAGCACAATATCCAAGTCATAGTCCTCTTCTGCTTGCGCTATAGACATGACTAAATGGAGACTTGGGGCAAGGGGAGGGATGACCAACGTGGGTACAACGCATGTATCAATCTAATTTTAAATCACGTTTTCAAACCTACATTAAAAATTTACATGCAATACAAAAGGCATATTTACTTTGGAAAGCAGATCCACTAACAAATTGTGTTGACAAATGGGATATGTAATTTCCAACTTTCTAAGTTCCAATCATAATGCACCTACCACCCAATGTTGCCATCTGTCAATATTACACTTACAAAAGAATTGATCGATCTACCTACCTACATATGCAATGAATTGGTTGCTTCAATCTCGATTGGGCCATGGCGTGGAGAGAGTAGATTGCCTATAAGGTAGACCCACATGATAGGATTAAAAGTGAGCAGCATTTAACGTAATTATAATTCCATACATGGTATAACATATATGTTTGTATAAACATATTTACACAAGATATGGGATGAAATATTAAATTAATGATAACAATACACATGTATGCAAGTTTTTATTACTAATTTTGCAACACGAACAATTTGAAAATTACCTTTACTTCATAATTACCAATATAAGTGAGCTTGTTTTAACTTCAAACAATTAAAAAGATTCCAATGTAATACATTGATGGGGCAAGCCACATATTGCTTATCTTGTAATATGTGTAGGCAATTTTGGATTTAGCTTTTAACATGTTGCTTCCCAATAGAAAAAGAATAAAAGCCATATATCAATGATTGAAAGTATTGAAATAATTTTAATGATTGTAATTTTTACCATTTATATATCATTGTATGATTTTTTTATGACATTCTTTGTTTTTCATATAGTTTTCTATAAACTTTATGTTAGAAAAATAAGTTTTAAATGAACTATGTAAATTCTAAATTAAATATAATTGACTAATAAATTTAATCTTCGTTGTAATGATGTATTATTTTCTTTTACTTATTACACTAAGTGTATGATATTACTTTGAAAATGTAAGTTGCTTAATGTCATTGTTTTATTGATTAAATGATATCATTTTTCGACAGTTTATATAACACTTGGGTTGAAATTTTGCTAACTCGATGCAAGGATTAGTAAACCCAAATACAAACTTAATTGGACTTTATCACCTAATCTCATTATTCACATATTGCAATTTCCTTCAACATTTTCAAAATTCCATAAAAGTCAAGTGCAAAGGTGGGACTGAGAGGCCTATACCAACCAACAAACAATGGGTTCAACTAGAAATGTTACAAGAAGATACCAAAGTGGATGGGGTTAACTCAATGTTCATCCCCATTCAAAAGGAGGGTATAATGATCTATGTCACAAGACATCTCATATCAGTTCAATGAAGGGTGTCATGTATCAAAATTGAGAAAGGACAATTGCCTTTGGTTGCTTGTCTATGACAATATTTGTCTAGTAGTTACTTATAATCCAATGGCAAGAATGACAATTTACTTTATTGACATAATCCTTTAGATTAAAGCAAACACACGCTACACATAGAGACGAGAACACGTAGCTTAAATTTATGTCATATTTGAGTTATTGAATTTAAATATTTATTGGTATAGATTCTTACTTGTTAAAAAATTGTATATTTTAGTTGAATTCTCATCTTAATTTAGGTCAAGGCTTTAGTTATAAAGAGGCAAGTTAAGTGGTTTTACAATGTTTGTACATGAACCACAAATTCACAACTTTAGTGGTTTTGCAATATCTCATGGACAATTTTCTCAAATGCTTGCCATTACATAGCATAAGTAGTTGAGCATGTGATTAGGGTTGTTGGGATCAATTGAGAAAAAGTGACCAATTTATACTGATCATTTTAAGTTAATATGGTTCCACTTACTAGAAACTCTAGTAGAAGAGTTATAGGAAGCCCCGATTCAATAACTATTGGGTGAGCTTGAAAGGATGCAGTTTAGCCTTGCAATAATATGAAAGACTCAACTAATATGAAGTGCACATTAGAATAGTCTCATGCAAATATACAAAGTGAAAAAAACAATAGTCTCATGCAAATATACTCAAGGCCATTGCCAAAAGCATCCCAAGCAGAAAGTCAAAATCGGGATTGCCAAAGCATCATCCACCTGTCAAGAGCCAAAAAGGTCAGAAAGTCAAAAAGGCATTAATATGAGAATTTGGAAATGACAAAGAACATTAGAAAGTGGGTATGCAAACTCATAAATAAAAGTCAATTCAAGTATAAAGCCTCTCAAGACACTCATGAAAACCTCATTTGCACTCTAGCACTCTCACAACTCCTTAGCAAAAGCAAATTGGCAATTTTAAGGTGAAATTGGGTAAAACAGAGCAAGAGTACGCGTTCAGCAGGGTCGTTGCGTGTTTAGCCTAGTCGTTGCGCATTTGCCAAAGTTTACAGTGTAATTTATAACTGCGTTGCACTCCTGTAGAGGTCGTTGCACGTTTGACCAGGTCGTTGCGTGTTTAACCAAGTCGTTGCGCGTTCACCTGGAAGGAGCCAAACATTCTAAAAACCCTCCATCGCCACCAAGTTTCCAAGTTAATCATCATTCACTCTAGCAAATCAGGTTGGTGGAAGAATTACTCACTCCTTCCGTTAGGGTCCCACCCTAACCCCCTTATTTATGTAATAGGATCGAGTCATAGTTATAGCTAAGTAAAGAGTCAATAAAGCCCATATTAATATTTGTAAGTGGTTAACCCGCATTTAATGAAGGGACCACAGTTAGTTGCAAATGGGCCATGGTATTAGATAGATGGTATTAATAAGAACCATGGTATTGCCTCATGGTATTGCATGTATGAATCCTATATAAAGGATAGAGACTCCCCTCGAGGAGCATCGTGTCTTATTTTGTATTGAGCTCAGCTCTATTGGAGGTTGCCCCCTTGAAGAGGCAAGTGAACATTGCTTTTTGAATAATAAAATACTTGTTGTTATTTCTCATTGTTCTATGTTCTAGGTATATTTCTTCGCATATTTGGTATTCTGGTATCGTCTTGCAGGTTAAGAGCATAACAAGTGGTATCAGAGCGCTTTCCAGGGCCGGTGGGATCTCCAATTTTTAGCAAATTTTTTTTTGGCTAGAGACATGTTTCGGCGTCTTTAAACCATGAGATATGTCATTGAGCGCATAAACCTGCGGATTTGGGGAGGCATGCATGCAGGAAATACAAGAGGTGGTCATGCTTGTTGGACTCCCTTGTAACCCCTGTGGGTACCCCTTCGAGTAGTAGCGCATTAGACAGAACCGCGCACGGACTGTCTTCCAAGTACCCTCTGGGTATATCGGAAGCCCCCTAGCTCCCTTGAAACCTCGCCATAGATAAACCGTCGGCCATCTTGCTGCTACAATACACCGAGAACAACACTCGGAGAGATTACTCGCGCGTACAATAGGGTAGTCGGGTTGTATGGCTAAGGGTACGGTTGATCCTCCTTGGTTAGTGCCCTGAAAAATTGGGCCGAGTACTACTGTCAGACCCTTATGTATATTGCAATTTGTAGAACCTGACACTCCTACACTCCTGGAGACCATAGTTCCCTTCTCTATCTCTGGATCACGCATAATCTTTGCAAGTGGGGTTTTGTCGCAAAAGCAGCAATCAGTTCTGCCGTTCAGATCTATCAGAACAACCATTCAGATCTCTCAGATCCGCCATCCAGATCTGAGTAGTTGTGTGGGTTCCTATACCTGGGCGTGATTTTCGCAGGACTTTTAGCAACATTGACATTTCTGGGATTTGACTACTGTAGTATTCCTAAGCAAGGAGTAAAACTCCATTTCGAGTAACAAAATAAATAAATAATAATAATAAATAAGGAGGTCTGAGACCCCCCAGGGCGCTTATTGGTGACAGAATCAAGACAACGAGCTGATCAAAGTGGTACCATTCAATTGTTAGTGCAAAAAAAATCGGGCAGTCCCAAATTTCAAGTGCATCGGATCGGTGCATGGTACAAACTAGAGCTCAAGCTATGGCCAATGAGAGGATCGACAAACTTGAATCAACATTGAACGAGGTACTGTTGTCGCTGAAGAACATAAATGAAACACTCTCAAAGGGCAAGATGGAGGAACGCGTGGAGGCATATATTGGCAATGAAAATAGTGAGGGTGAGTCTAGCCAGTCTCTTCACCTCTTTGGCACCCACCAACAATCCCATCCGCGACCACCCAAGCTGGACATGTATAAATTTGATGGCTCTCACCCAGCCACATGGATAGCACAAATGGAGCAATATTTCACTTTGAATTACATCCTGGATAATGCGACTCAACTTAGTGTGGGTATCATGTACTTGGACAATGAAAGATGGCAATGGTGGCAATGGCATCAACGTTGCTATGGAAGGCCCTTGAGTTGGAAAACATTCAAAAAAACTCTTATGGATCGCTTTGACCATGAATCTAACTTTTTGGGTCGTCTCACTAAGCTCCAACAGATAAGAACAATGAATGAATATACTGCAGCCTTTGAAGTCTTAGCTTTCCGCACTAGAGGACTACACGATGAGTTCTATGTGGAATGTTTTGTCAGTGGTCTCAAAGAAGCCATACAAGCCCACGTCCGACTGCACCACCCTAGCTCATGGCTGCATGCTTGCAGGATAGCTCGTGAAGTCGAACGTGCATTAGCGGCCTAGTCCAATCGCCCAAATTTCATCGCCAAGGGTCGCCCCCCACAGGCTCAAAGCACTACCCAAACACTCAAGGTTCAAAAGGTGTCACCAGCAGAAATGGCGGAAAGAAGAAAGCAAGGATTATGTTACTACTGTGATGAGAAATACTCCCTCGGGCATAAATGCAAGGAGCCCAAATTCTTTCAAATTGATGCTACTAATCACAGTTCATCGGAGGAAGCCCCACCACCTGAGGAACCAGAGGAGGAAGAAGAGGATAACCAGTAGAAAAATGTACTTGAAGAACCAGGTATCTCGTTGCATGCTTCGGCAGGGATTTCTTTGCCTCAAACTCTCAAAATCAAAGGTTTTATTAAGCATTGCCCAGTAGTAGTCTTGATTGATAGTGGAAGTACACATAATTTTATCCATCAAAAAGTCGCGGAAGCAGTGCGTTGTTTTTTCCGAGCAGTTTCTAACTTCCAGGTCCAAATTGCTCATGGGGGAACAATGAAATGTGAAGGCCACTGTGAAAATGTCAAACTTCAAATGGGGGATTATCAGTTAAAGACCCACATGTTTTCCATACACATGGGAGGGTGCGACATTATCCTCGTTGCTGAATGGCTTTGCACACTTGGCCCAATCACAATGGATTTCCAGGAGTTATATATGAGCTTTAAGCAGAACAACCACACACATACCCTCCGCGGACTCCAGGCGGGAGCTACCTCTGTCATCAGCTCACATCAGATGGAAAAATTGTTAACAAAGGGCCACCATGGAGTTATATCTCAACATAATGCCATCCAGGCCTTCGAACCCAATTCTCTTCATATTCATCCTGAGATGCAATAGATTTTAAACAACCATCTGCCAATCTTTGACAAGCCTCATGAGCTTCCACACTCGAGAGGGGAACATGATCATAGCATTACTTTGGTCCTAGGGGCCCAACCACCAAACGTGCGCCTATATAGATCTTCGTTCGCCCAAAAGATTGAAATAGAAAAAATAATCAAGGAACTCTTGGAAGCAGGCGTCATTCGTCCCAGCATTAGTCCTTATTCATTGCAGGTGGTCATGGTACTCAAGAAAGATGGGGAATGGCGTATGTGTCCAGACTTCAGGGCCCTTAATAAGTTGACAGACAAAGATAAATTTCCCATCCTGGTTGTTGATGATTCATTGGATGAACTAAATGGGGCTCAATTCTTTACTAAGCTTGATCTTCGCTCAGGCTACCACCAAATTCACATGAAAGAAGTAGACATTCCAAAGATTGCTTTCCGAACTCATGAAGGCCATTATGAGTTCCTGGTCATGCCATTTGGTTTTTGTAATGCCCCATCCACTTTTCAAAGCCTTATGAATCACCTGCTCAAACCATATCTCAGAAAATTTGTCCTTGTTTTCTTTGATAACATCCTCATCTCCAGTCGCACCTGGGTCGCACATCTTCAGCATGTAGATCTGCTCTTGCCACTACTCCACAAGCATAAATTATTTGTCAAGATGTCCAAGTGTTCTTTTGGCATGGAAGAAGTTGAGTATTTGGGCCACATTGTGGGGTGTGAAGGTATCAGTGTGGACCCTAAAAAGATCCAGGAAATGCAAGATTGGCCTCAACCTAAGACCTTGAAGATCCTGAGAGGATTTTTGGGTCTCACAGGCTACTATCGCAAATTTTTCCGCAACTATGGTCGCATTTTTAAGCCCCTCACTCAACTCCTCAAGAAAAAATCATTCCTCTGGAATGATGAAGCACAATAGGCCTTTACAGCTCTCAAACATGCCATGTGTTCCACTCCAGTCTTAGAACTACCCGACTTCATCAAATCTTTTGTGATTGAATGTGATGCTTCGAGTACGGGTATTGGGGCGGTCTTAATGCAGGAAGGTCGACCCTTGGCCTTCACAAGCCAACAACTAAGTGGGAAGAATCTGGGACAATCTATCTATGAGAAGGAGATGATGGCCATCTTACATGCAGTAGATACCTGGCGACCATACTTATTGGGGCGACGTTTCCAAATCCGCACAGACCATCAAAGCCTTAAATATTTTTTGGAGCAACGCCTATCCTCACCACAACAAAATAAATGGCTTTCCAAAATGTTGGGATATGATTATGAGATAATTTACAAGAAAGGGCGCGAAAATATTGTAGCATATGCATTATCCCGCCAATTTGAGGAGGAAAGTACCCCGCTCACAATTTCCCTTCCCATTCTAGAATGGTTTGAAGAGGCTCGCAAGGAATGGTTTTCACATCCCTGGCTCTCCCAACTCATTAATCAATTGCAAGCGGATCCAAATTCCACAGCGGGCTACTCGTGGCAGGATGAGATTCTTCACTACAAGGATAGAGTCGTAATATCACCAACATCCACCTTCAAAAGCCGCATTTTGGTGGAGTTGCACTCATCTCCCACTGCAGGACATTTAGACTTTCAGAAGACGTATGCTCACACTCAAAGATCATTTTTTTGGACAGGCATGAAAAAGGACATTCTTACTTTTGTAGCTGAATGCGATGTCTGTCAGCGCCATAAAGGAGAAACAGTCAAATCCCCAAGCACATTACAGCCATTGCCCATCCCGGCCTCAATCTAGACGGAGGTTTCTATGGATTTCATTACGGGTCTTCCAAAGTCAGGAAACAAGTCAGTCATCATGGTGGTTGTGGACAGAATTTCTAAGTATGCTCATTTTTGTGCCCTACCCCACCCTTTTACACTGACTTTGGTCACTCAATCTTTCATGGAACAGATCTTCAAATTGCGTGGCATGCCCACTTCCATTGTGTCTGATCATGACCCGGTCTTCACCAGTAACTTTTGGCAGGAACTCTTCCAGCTACAAGGTACCCAACTACAACTCAATACTTCCTATCATCCACAAACTGATGGTCAAACTGAAGCAGTCAACAAATGTCTAGAAACCTACCTTAGGTGTTTCACTTCAGAAAAGCAACATCTTTAGGTACAGTGGTTACCTCTAGCCAAATGGTGGTATAACACCAACTATCATGCCACCACCAAAATGACTCCATATGAAACAGTTTATGGTCAACTCCCTCCTTCCCCTACTTCTTATATCAAGGGATGCTCGAAGGTACAAGCAGTGCATCAACTCCTACAGAACCGCACAACCATGCTGGCTCATCTTAGAGAGAATCTTCATCAAGCTCAAAACTGCATGAAGCAATAGGTAGATCAACATCGCTCAAAACACCAATTTCAATAAGGGGATCAGGTATTTTTGAGGCTGCAACCATATAAGCAAACATCACTCAAAGACAAGGGTTGTCAGAAAACTATCTCCAAAATTCTATGCACCGTATCAAGTACTTCAGCGCATTGGAGAAGTTGCCTACAAGTTAGCTTTGCCACCCACTGCAAAAATCCATCCAGTTTTCCATGTCTCATGCCTCAAGAAAGTGATTGGGAACAATTGCAGAATTCAAAGCAGTCTACCTGAACTGGAATCTGGCTCCAACCTGAACAGGTTCTGGACACATGAGAACGACACCTGCGTGGCCGCATGATCAAGGAAGTCCTCGTCAAGTGGAAAGACACCTCTCCGGAAGATGCAACCTGGGAACCAGCCACTATTCTTCAGCAGTTTCCGCAGCTTCAGTCTTGAGGACAAGGCTATTCTTATGGGGAGGGAATGTTAGGGTCCCACCCTAACCCCCTTATTTATGTAATGGGATTGAATCATAGTTATAGTTAAGTAAAGAGTCAATAAAACCCATATTAATAATTGTAAGTGGTTAACCCACATTTAATGAAGGGACTGTAATTAGTTGCAAATGGGCCAATGTATTAGATAGATGGTATTAATAAGAACCATGGTATTGCCCCATGGTATTGCATGTATGAATCCTATATAAAGGATAAAGACTCCCCTCGAGGAGCATCGTGTCTTATTTTGTATTGAGCTCAGCTCTATTGGAGGTTGCCCCCTCGAAGAGGCAAGTGAACATTGCTTTCTGAATAATAAAATACTTGTTGTTATTTCTCATTGTTCTATGTACTGGGTATATTTCTTGGCATACTTGGTATTCTGGTATCGTCTTGTAGGTTAAGAGCATAACACCTTCCCTCCTTTGTTTGCCTACATAGGGTTTAAATTGTTTGTTGTTTTTCCTAAGAGCAAACCCTAGCCATACATTCCCACCATCTCAAAATCACATTTCCTAGTTTTCATCACTATTCCTCCCTCACTTAACAACTATTCCCTATCATCTCCCTCATTCCACATATCCCCATCTCCTCCTCATCATCTCTCCTCACATCATTCCACATTTCCAATACCCACAGTCCATTCTATCATTCCCCTAGGGTTTTAAAAGAAACAAATCATGGCAGAAGAAGAACACACAAGTCAGAGTGATGGAGAAAAACAACAGAGGAGGAAATATAAAAAAGGAGGGAAAATCATTAGATATGAACCAACCAACACTAGAGAGCTCATGGCATCTGCCATCACTATCACAAGATTTAAACATATGGGTTGTTTTGAGTTTTGTGTGAAGGTGGAAAGGACACATCATCATTCTGAGTTGACCAGATAGTTCATTATCAACCTCCATGACAATCAAACAACCTTTATCGGTGTCACCTTTACCATATCTTCTACTATCATACCAGCTACTAATGGGATCCCAGATGTTGGGGAAAAGTGGTTTAAACAGGAAGATTTGGATTATTGCTATTATGAGCCATATACTAAACCCAACCATAAGAATGAAAGAAGGAGGATTTTTCCTTTCCCTTACCTCCTAGACAGATATGTTCCTATGATGAAAATCATCATGAAGTACTTCACATATGAGGGCGGGTTTTCTAGGCTATATTCCTATCATATTCAGTTACTCATGCATTTTACAAGAGTCAGAATGCTCAATCTGCCCTACTATCTTTACCGAGATATCGACAAGATGTCATACATTACCTGAAGGAAAGATCATGATCATCAAATGCAGAGCAGCAGGAGGAAGACCTCGATGAGATAAAGCATGATTTTCAGTTAGTTGAATCAAATGAACATGATGACAGTAAAAGCACAATTATTGTCATCAAGGAGAAGAATGCACTCATAGGAGAGCTCGAGGTCAACTTGCAAAGGGCCAAATGGATCATTTCCTACTATGAGCAGGAAAATAGGCAGTTTGAGGTAAAAAATGAGCTCATGGAGATTCAGCTCAGAAAGGCAAAGAGAGAGGCTAAAAAGGCAAAGGCCTTACTTGATGAGGCATATGGGTAGTATGGTGAGCCACTTGATGAACAAGTGCCAAGAATAAGGCCAAGGACTAGAGGCCTAAAAAGAGCCTTGGAGCAGGAAAGGAAAAGGGAGGAAGAACTGGCCAATCAGCTCACCTTGAATGAGCAATTTGCCAAGATGGTAAATGAAAACCGAGAATATTGGCTTGAGAAGGTAAATGATCATCTTGAGAACCTCCTAGAAAAGTCCAAGAAGGACAATGATATTCAAAGAAGGATGGCGAAGCACTATGCTATGAGAGACAAAATTCCAAGAGCCAAGCTCAAAAGAGCTCATGCAAAAATTGAGGCTTTGACTAGGCAAGAGGAGAAAAAGAGGTTGGATATCCTTGCCGAGGCATCACTCCATGCCTCAAACATATAGCCAGTTGTCAGCCCACCAATTTTGGCCATTTTTGAACAATTTTGGTAAGATATGTTTTGCTGTGTTTTGTGAAGAAATTTTGGCAGAGCATGGTCAAACGCGCAACACCTAGGATGTTGAGCTTTTTTTTGGAGCATCCAATGAGAAAATGGTCAGCATTTTTGGATTTAGAATGATGAGTACATGCACCTTGTACTTTTTCTAAGAATTTGGAGCAAAATTGGTCAGCCAAAAGGGTCAAAAACTACCAAAAAATCACCTTTCTACCTCTTTTCTGGCCTGGTCACTACACGTTTGAGAATTCTTGGGAGATTACAATTTTTGAGGGGTAAATGAAGCCCATTTTGAAAACCAAGGGCATTTTTGGAAACTAGACAGGATAAGCTTTCCAATGAGCTATCCTGGGCTAGATTTGGACATCGAGAAGGCAGTCAAAAGTCAGCTTGAAGAGGACACTGCGCGTTTGACAATTTTCCATAATTTTCACTGTTTCATTCCAGGTTGACTTTTATCTATGGGAAATTCAAGTTTTACCTATGTAATTGATCTAGATGATGTAATTATCATGTTTTTACTTACCTAGGGTAGATACATCAGTTAGATGGTCTATGTGGCATGTAATGAATCAGTTTGCTAGAGTGAAGGATGAGTCACTTTGACCACCCTACACTCCAACTATCAGTTCAGCCTTTCTTACAACTGCTCCTCCACTCATGGATTCGACCCCTGAGCCTAGGATGAGTTGGTTGTTGGCCTATATTATGTATTTTCTCAGTCATTTTATAGGTTGTGTTCAATAGGGATGCTATACTAGTGATCAAAGACTATTGTATCAGATTTTGGCAATTTTCAATGGATGAGTTGCAGCTATTTTTCTGGGATACATGTGGTATGAATTTTTAGCATTGTTTCTTCTTTGTGATCATTTTATGAATGTTTTATCAGTTCATAAACCATTCCATGTATGTTATATGGTAATTTACAAGTTGATAGGCAGAATACGTGTTTGCTTATGCTCTGTTTTGGGTAATTTATCATACTTTGTCCATTTTTCCTCAGTTTAGGAAGAATACATTTCTTATGCTCTTCCTAACTCCTCATCAGTCTTAAACCATCTCATCAAATCACCCTTTAAGTGTTAAGCTTCATACCTACCTTGCCCCTTTGAATCTCTGCAATCATATGTCATTCGCCCTGACCTAGTCCCTCTGACCTAAAAACACACATCCTTGTGGCTACCCAACCAAAAATCAAATCAAACAACCCCTTGCACTTTACATCTAGCCTAAAAACCTAATCTATCCAACCCTCCTGGATGTGATCCTTTGGGGAGAACCCTCTCCGGATTGGTAGGGCTAGCTACCAAGCTAAAAGATTAGTATGTGGTTACCTCAGCCAAACTCTTCCTCAGCCTTGGAGATCCGGAGGAGTGATAATAGATGGAAAGACACATGTCCCTGTCTCCAACACCAACCATTATCCTTTTTGTAACTAAGCTTCCCATGCAAGGCTACACAAATCTTGAACTTTGTTCTCTCTAGGCACCCTAGCTCCTTCATTCTTTCTATCTCCATTGCATGCATTCTTTGAATTGACAGAGTAACAATAAGCCATTTCTTTTTGTGTAGGTTCATCTCCCCTATGATTTTCAGTATGTCCAACTTGGAAATATGGAAACAGACCTTGGTAGCAATGTTAGAACATACTTGTTGGAGGTGCACTATAGTCCCTAATAGATAAACGACTCGATTTGAAAGGTTTGCTAAGGTGGTTGTCACATTGTGTTGTGCACAACAAACAAATCTAAACCTCTTTAACTTGATTCTATTTGTAAATTGCGCTAAGAATTTCTTGCTACATTTAGCTTAGTGACATGGATCATTGAAGCTTTCCCAATATAATTGCATTCATCATTGATAGTGTCAATAACTACTTTGATTTTGGAATGTATGCGCCATATATTTTGGTGCAATGCAAGTCTGCTAGTTTGAAATTTGTATGTCTAAATTTATTTCTTTGTGCCATATGTGGAGCTTTATCTATAATTAAATTATTGTAACCTTGAAATTATCATTGTATTAAGCTCTCAAGAAATGCTAATGGATGGCCGGTGCAAGAATGATGATGACCATGGTTTGGTGGGTTTACTAGCTTAAGTGTAAATGTTCTTGAATGATGTGGCTTATGTTGTAGCCAAAAGTGTGCAACAATGTTCATTATATACTTTACAAGCAAAGACTTGTTACTCTGTAGTCCCCCTTGTTTATCTGTTTACCATACATGTTATAAACAATAAACAACTTCTCATATGATCTTCATTCATATTTTTTATTTTGTGATATAACATTATAAGTGAATTTAAAACACATCTAATTTTAAGAAATAAAATCATAAGATAAATTCAAGTATAGATATGCTTTATGATCAGTGTATTTTCCCATATATATTATAAATAATAAACAACATGATAATGATGTAATATTCAAATTTTATATAACAACACTAAAAATATGTTCACTTAAACTTTTCTAATAAATTATTCTAAATGACTTAAAAAAATAATAATGATGAATCAATTTTCCATTAGCAAATGACAACTATCTTCACAACTCATCAAATAAAATTATTTATAACAAAAATACAATATATCTATTTAAAAATTCTACATAATATATAAAGAGAACAAAAATCTTACTTTTTATATATGTTGTGTTCTTTAAACATGAAAGTGATAATAAATTAATTTTACATTCACCAATGACAACGGTCCTCACCATTAAACTTATCAAAAATATTTACTTATAACAAAAATGGAATATATTTATTTAAAAAGTCTACATAATATATAAAGAGAACTAAAATCTTCATTTGAGAACTAAAATCTTCATTTATGAATATGCTTTAGTTTTTAAACATGAAAATGTTTGAATCACATATATAATTTTTATTTTATTTTAATATTCGGGAAACCTATCATAGTTTATTTGTCAAATCCACAATAGCGGCAATCATTATTGGCTAGTATTTATGAATGCAAATTGACTCATCATTGTTATTCAAGGAAAACCACACCACCTGGAATTAACCATTGGTGGCTTGTAAGGGGGCAGGGTTTCACTCCTGCCAAATGCCTCTAGGTCTTGGGTTGTTAACATGTTTCCTTACATTCGAGGAAGACGAGCTCTTGGCCAAGCAAACGCAGTTTTAGAGCATACTCCAGGCCCATAGATAGAAAGATACTAATTATCACTCAAATGCAATTTTTTCATTTTTGAATTTATATTTTGATGATAAAAATGAATAGCCCTTATATACACACACACACACACACACACACACACACACTCTATGTGGTTCATGGTCCTTGGAGATTGGTGACTGCTACATCCACGTAATATTGTACTAGGTAGATCCACCTGGAGGTATCACTTCCTGTCGAATCAACCATGGAGCCTAACCCCGAGAGTGTCGAGAGAATTGAACCCATGACCTCTTAATAGCAAAGGTGATTTAATGACAGGAACTTCAACAATTGAGATAACCCTCAATGCTTATATTGCATTTATATTATATTTGTTTTGAGGAAAAAATCATAATTTCATTAAAAATATGAAAATTGCATTTTTTGTGCACACAACAATGCACTCCAAAAATTTTACCATTAGCTGACAATAAACTGTCATAGAAAATCTAAGACTAATAAGCTCTATAATGTTCAAGATAAATTACAAAACCAAATTGTCCTTAAAATGACTATAATGAGGAGCCATATATATCATGTTTGTGTCAGTCATCAAGATCCAAAATAAAGATATACAAGAGATAATATAAGATATGGTGAAGAGTATAAATTGGGTGTGTATGATTGAGCATGAGATTGTTTGTCCTCTCTAAATGGCCAATAACAATACTTGAAGACCTATCCATTTATCTACTCAGATATTTTCTAAATGCCTAGATTTTGTGAAGTGTCTTCTTTAGATAGGGAATATGCAATAATGTTTCTCTCCTTGTAACTATGAACACATGAAATTTGGTCAAAAATTTGCTTCAAATGGAAGATCTCTTCAAGTATAGGACATAAGGTGTGCATGTGGCATCTTGAGATTTCATTGAACCAGTTTATAACAATCGTTGAGTCTTTGAAAATATGAAGCACATGTACACCTTTCTCAATAGCAAAAAAAATAGAAGGTGTAGGCTCATCAATTTAGAATAATTATTAATGCCACGTCCCAAACCACTTTGTATTTTGAAAACATGTTCTTGCCAAAGTTATAGGACACCCCCCCCCCCCCCCAACACAACTTTCACCTCCTACTACGGAGGATCCACCAAAAAAATACTAAGGATATGACCTATCTATGTTTTCTTGAGATATGATACGTGGCTGGTGGATAGATTCTTCTGAAGAAATAAGAGAATAAATAATAATAGCATGTGTAACTACCTCATGTGGAGTATTTGTTCAATTCTAAAATATTTATGAAATTTTTTAGAACCATATACCCTAGCAGACTGGGAGGGCAGGGTGTAGATCTCTTTTGGGCTTGAATTATTCCACCAAGTCTCCCAAGACTCCTGATATGATGCTCCCTACCAACTTGTATAAAATCCAAAAGTTGATTTGACAGAAACCCAAACTTTCAATATGAAGGTATAGGATAGAAAGAGATGTTTCACAAATTCCTCAAAATTTTTATGTAGGGCATACCAACAAGGCCCTACTATACCTCTCTTTTTTAAATTGTTACTAGTCGAGGCTTTGTTTTGCATAATACACAATAAAAATAGACGAGCCTTTGCTAGACAATTTAACTTCCATATTTTCTTCCACCACAAGGCTATGATCCCAGATCTACAATGTTCAATGATATAACCATAACCCACTTTTAGAAAGTATTCACCCGATCGTGCATGTGCCCAAACAAGAGAGTCTTCTTTGTCTATGAGGCACACATGAAACATATTGAGAGTAGATGTGAAATGATGCCACAAATTTGAAAAATAAATGAGAATATTTAATTGGATTGCATCCAACAACCCCTATGCCCAAATGGTAGTCTAATCATTATTAGATATCTAGTTCAATGTGAACTTTCCAATAGAGTGTAAATAATCAACCAAATCCCGTGGAAGACAAAAGGTGGCCCCACATCTAACCTAGGGGTCAATCCCTATCCTGACTTTCTCCCTCTTTCCTACTTTCCAAGACAACCCTTCCTCAATCACATGTATAGAGGCTATAACATCCTTCCATATCACCAGAATATTTGGTCTTCGCTTATTTGGGGAGCAAATCCATTCTTCAAGTGTTAAGGGATGGATGTATTTTCCAAGCACCACTTCTTCCCATAGATTGTCTGTGGATATCAACCTCCACCTGACCTTTGTAACTAGCGCCTTTGTAAAAAAGCGAAGAGTTTTAAGCCCCTACCCACCCCACTCCTTTGGAAGGGTAAGCACTCCTTTGGAAGGGTAATTTTTTCCCATTTTACCCATAGGAAAACTCTTCCCATTTTTTTCTGAGGCCATTAAAACCTGCAACAAATTTTGTGGACAAAGTTCAAGATGCCTTTAGGGATCCATGATAATGACATCCAAAACATCAAGATTGTCTCTAGGATAGATTTGATGAGAATCAACCTACCGGCTCTGGACAACCATCTAAATCTCCAGACTTGTAGTCTTTTTTTCAATCTTTGCTACGAGTCAATGCTAATCAACTTTTTGGTAGTCATTGTGTTTTAAGTGAAAACTCAATTATTTTAGACCTTCATAAAACTAGTTAGAGTGAAAAGGCATGATATTTTGTGCATTGATGAATTAATCCAATGATAATCCATGTGGGGAGATAGAGGATTTTAAATGATTTACATGCATACTAGTAGTTTTTTCAAATAGAGATAACAAAGCTTTTATGGTAGCAAGATCCCAACATGATCCGTCACAAAACAATAAGATATCATCCACAAAAAGAAGGTGAGTCATGTAAAGGTCCTTCGCCATAACAACTCCCTTCAGATCTCCCCTTCTCTTGGCCTCGGTTACTTGTCTACTAAGGACCTCAGTTACCAGTAGCAATAAAAGCGACAATAAAGGATAACCCTGTCTTAGTCAACATTTGGGTGTGAAAGAAGGCAGTGGCCGATCCATTGACAAGTACAACAAACGAGACATAGATGATGCAACTCATTACCCATCTTATAAACAAAACTTCGAATCCCAAGTGTGTCGAAAGGAGTCTGTTGTAGATCCAAGTGAATCTATCATATGCTTTTGAGAGATCAATTTTAATCACTATAACTTTTGTATTTTTTGTTTTTAAGCTGTGAAATCCGTCCTAAGTAACTCCAATGACCTCGTGGATTTGCTTGACTTCCAGAAAATAAAATTTCTCCTTTGAGAGGTTTGATGAAAGGACTTGCTTCAGTCTATTTTCTATTATTTTTGCAATTACCCTATAAATGCAGTTGCATAAAGAAATGGGTCTGAAGCCATCAAATGAAAGGGGAGAATATGATCTAGGGAGGAGAGAAACTAAGGTTGAGTTGAAGGATTCATGAATGCTATCATATTTCCTCGATTCCTCTACTAGTCCTTGGATATAATTTCCAATGATGTCATATAGGTCTGCAAAGAATTCCATAGACCAACCATCAGGGCCCAAATTCTTGTCCCTCTGAAAACTATGGAGAACTTTTTGTAATTCTTCCTCAAATATAGGTTCCATAAGACTTTCATTTTCTTCGTTCCTAACAAACCTGGGAAAGGCTCTTGCTAGAGATAAAACCTCTGCAATAGTTACCCCAGGAGGAACTTTGTACAAATTACCAAAATGGCTTTTGCCCAAGATTGCAAGTTCATCAAAGGATGCAACTCTTCCACTCTCTGGGGTATCCAATCCCCAAATAGTGTTTTGAATATGTCTTTCTTTTGCATACTATTGAAAGAACTTCACGTTCTTATCACCACTCTTCAACCATATAGCATGAATTTTTTGATGTCACATCTCCTCCTTTTCCTCCAGAATTCTTCTTTTTGTGGCTTCCAAATAAATAATCCTTTGTTTAGTTTCTTCCGATTGGTATCCTCCCCCCTTTGGAGCTTTGAGATTCTCCAATTCCAGTACAATAGCCTTTAGGGCTTCCTGCTCTCTTTATTTTTTTAGGGTAGACCATGTAATCATTTCATGTTTCACCTTCCTCATATTCATAGCAAATTGAGCTCTACTGATCCCCCTCTATTCGGGTTGAAAGGAGACCAGTTTTTTGCAACCAGATTGCAAAATGATTCATCTTTTAACTAGGACGAGTTAAAATTAAAAGGCCTCTTGGTTTTCTTTGGTCCCCCCTCATTTCCCAAAAAATAGGGTGGTGGTTAGATTCACCACCAACCCAACCCATTGATGAAACAAGGGAGTCCTATCTAGTAAATACTCAACCATTAGGAAGTGATCGATTCTCCTAACAACTCTTGCACCGCCGATCCTTCTATTACGCTAGTAACCTTGTTTATGATTAGGTTCACATCACATATATGGTGCTCTGTTAACTTGTGTTCAAAGTATTCAGATAAGGGATCAGGATGGGAATGAGGACCCCAAGTTTCGAAAGCCCCAATAGAAAAATTTAAGTCTCCCCCCCCCCGACTATAAGGTTCACCACATTTATAAACGATCGATTCAATAACAAGTCCCAAAAGACCACCCTATCTTGACATGGGCCATATATATTGATCACCTTCAACTCCATCCCCAACTTTGATGAAAAAATATCAGCTCTTAGAACCTGATTTGACCCCCAGGCTCCAATCATTTGACAGTTTCGTGGTTAAAAACCACTGCCAAACTTCCTGATCACCCTTGGCATCCAAGGCCACAAAACCCCAACCTAGAAGGAGGGATTAGAGGGCCATAACAATCACATCCTCAATTCCTAAAGTTTATCGCAGAAAAAATAATATCAATTGGCACTGAAAGAACCAATCTTTTTAGGGCTAGTTTTTTGGAGGGACTAACTAGACCCATACAATTGAATGATAGAAAGATCATTGAGGGTGTACACATGGGGCCTGTTTTAAGCACCGCGATGATAGAATTTTGTCTCCTTGTCGCAACATCCATGTAGGCCTTTTGTTTGTTCTCGAATTATAATATTTCCTACCTCTCCCACAACTCCCAAACTTTAGAGGAGAAGAAGGACCCATGCCCCTTATACCCAAGACACAAATAGAGTTCACATGAGATTTGATGTAATATTTGAAGAGAGATGAGGTGGTTGAAGCCTCAGACCTAGAAGGGGACAAGATAGATGATGAGATAGATGAGGGGGCAAGGGGGATCAGATAAGTTACTTGATCATGATGAGGGAGAAAAATGGCCCTAGAAAATAGGGGCAGTGACATAGATGCCATACAGGAGCCCACAACAAGTGAGCAAAAAGAATTAATAAGATTAGAGATAAGGAAAAGAGAGGAACTAAACCCAACATAGGAGCTCTAGATGAAGAAGGTACATCCATTATAGACTCGAAATGTCTTGCAGATGTGACCAGGTCATTCACCACATTAACAACTTTATTCATGTACATATGCTCAAGCTCTACTTGTTAAGGCCCAGATGAAGATGAATCTAAACCCTTGGCTGTGTTGTTATTTCTTCCCCACTTCTCATTATCATCCCTTGGTGCAAACATAGAGATTTTTTTTTCCTCGTGTAAGGTAATGGGTAATCGTCCAATACATGTCCGTGTTTGTGGCACTATTGACAACGAAAAGGAATACCCTCGTAGTCCAATGACTGTATGTAGGATACACCTCGATGAATGAAATTTAGTTTCGGGAGTAAACCCTTGCGTGCATCAAGATTAACCAGAACCCTTGCAATAACCATTCTTCCACAAGATTCAAACGATTTGTCCACATCCATAAAGGTACCTAGTGTAGAAATTTTGAATAATTTAACACATATTCACAGAGATTATCCTGATCATACAATTATAAGCGGAACATGTATAATACATAATCTCCTCTACGTTGATCATCAATTTACAGAAGCAGAAACATTCACAGGCACACATAGAAGCATCAATCAAACTCATAAACATAGTATGTATCCCGGGGAAAGCATCTCGCTAAAAACCCCACACTATCTGTATATTATATTGATTGAATCATGTAACATTACAAAGTACAATGCTTATCACAAGCAATCCAGTACCAGCTCCACCTGTTACACACAATACAGCTCAGATCTGATCTCCAAATCTATGCCACTGCTTGCCTGCCTCCACTGCTCAATACCTGCTCAAGAACTGATGAGAATGGCTCACCAAACTCGTATTTCACCTCAGAATAATCACTCACACTTTGTTGGACGTGAGCAAAGGCTACAATACTGGGCAAATACGTGAGCAAACTCATTGGCATACTCAATCCCTTGATTGTACAAGATCTGGTGCACAACTATAGTCACAACTGATAGCAATCTGATTCTCTAACACCTGTCCCTGCTGAACTGAACATGCATTGACATGCAACTGAGTTAACTGATGTATTCTATAGTTGCATTATGAGTTAATAACTTGTGAATTAATTAATAACTAATTCACCCAACTCATCTCTAGTCTATTGATTAGTTAGACTAAATACAACTAGTTTAACAAAGCTAAACTGAACACAACTCCATCAACTGTACCTCCAGTCCACTAAACTCAACTCACTTGAGTTCTAACTGAAGTCATGCATGCAACAACTCAACTGACTCATAAGAAAAGCGTATTTCCTTCTGACACCTGCATGTGCCACCTCTGTAGCTCAAACTGAAGTGCTCCAAGAGAATAAGATCAAGTTTATAGTCCAAATATTATTATGAGACAATAATATTTGACTTTTCTATTTTTGACAGCCAGTCTAAAAATATACTTTGATCACTCACACTGTGATCACTCACACTTTCATCAAAAATAGAAGTCCATCTATTTTTCCCAACTTGACCAATCATCCATAAACATCAACCTGCAATCCATAGACATGATCCATATGTCTAAAAATAGACATAGACTTGCGCCAAAAATAGCCTGCGGGCCCACTTAGTGAAGGCGACTCTTTTCACTAAGCTCCATCATCTTGTTGCACTCTCAACAAGCATTTCTTGTTGCACACTTTTCAACACCTAGTTTGTTCCCAATATGCCTGAATATGTCCATGTGGAGGTAAGCCATGAAGTCTTAACCAATCTAACGTGTTTCCAAGCTTCTCCTTGCTGGCATTGAAGAGAAGGGTCCATTTTTTTAATAGAACCAATGTTGAGTTAATGCACCAGGGTTTGATAATCGCCCAATTTGTTGCTTCTGCCATATTGAACTTCATCATGAACAATCTGAGAGTTAGAGTGCAAACCTTAGGGGTTTTAGACAACTCTTTACCCCATTCTTTCTCCATCCAATCCTGAAGGAATTCAATTGCAAAATACCTTCCTTTGGCCCTGCCCACAATGACTTTATTCGAGATTTCCATAACTTTCCCCATCTGCACATCCTCTTCGAGCACCATGTTTGTATCCTTAGTCTTTAGTTTGGCACATTTTTTTCCCTCCATTTCCTTGTAGAATGGTTTCCTTCTGAGATTTTCCTATTTAGGGTTTCCCGTGTCAGAACTTGTTCGTCCCTTTTGTTGTCTAGCTTATCACCATTAGTTGCATATATCGCGAGAGGGGGTTTTGGCTGACCACATAAAATTCCTTTAAAACCTGCGAAATAAATTTGACCCAAAGCTGCTTTATAAACAACAGCATAATCAAAGACTCTCGAAAGACAATTTACAACCAAACCCCATGAGTGAGAAAACCCTAGTTCATCATAAACCCCCTCATTTGGGAAAAGACCCCCTCTTTGAAGCCCTCCCGAGGGCACACTAAAATCATTGCCCTGAGAGAATCCTAGTTGAATATAACTATTCAGCACATAGCCCAGTTCACTAAGACCTCTCGGAGAAAAGATCACAGGAGGGGTGGTCGAAACCCCAAAAAATTCACTAGAGCTAATATGAAAGGGAGCGAAAGAGACGATAAGCATACCAGGCTCCCATGAGTGAGGTGACATGCTATCTCTTGGAATCAAAATGCTAGTTGTCCTCCCGTCCATGTCTGCTTGTGTCCGAGGTGGAATATCTACCCAACAGGGAAAATAGTCGTCTGACACTAGCGGAAAATCCACTAATTCCTCCATGCATCCGATGCTGACAGAGAAAACTGCTAGCAGTAGGGATAATAGGGCTTCAAGATTTACCTGACAATGTTCTATTAACCTCAGTGCATAAACAAAACCTTTCGCCGTAGAACATCTGCCATAAAAACCCTCATTGTAAGGTTCCTTGCAAAGCTCATTTATACTATATTAATATACATTTGTTTTAATATTGAATCTATTAAAAGTAAAAACGATGAGATATTTTAAGATGCAAATCTTTTTCTTAATATAAAATCTGTACCTCCCAAAATATTTGATTCTTCTCAATGTTTATTAAATTCCAATGTAAAATAAATCTATACTCATTATTAATAATAATATTTATATTATATAATTTTCACATTGTTAAACCTTCTCGTGATGATATAATGTCTAGTGTTCAACTTCCCTTTATCGAGGGGACCACTGATAAGATTTCTCATATTCTAAAAAAGAACAAAGTTTTTGCTACCTTCAAACCCCTTAATACCATCAGAAATTCTCTTAGATCTGTCAAAGACCCCGTAAACCCTAAAGACATGAAATGAGTCTACTCCATCCCATGTTCATGTGGGATTCCCTACATTGGGGAAACTAGTTGCTCCATTAACCAAAGAATCCAAGAACATGCAACAAATATTAAGCACAACTGTTCCCGTTCCTCAGCTTTAGCTGAGCATGCGATGAAATCCAAAAACCATGTCTGCATTAAGGATTCTCGGGTCATTGCTAGGGTTGATCACTTCCATCATAGGAAGCTTAGGGAGGCCATTGAGATTGAAAAGCGTGCTATTAATCTTAATAGGGACGATGGCTGGAAGTTAAGTAGAAGCTCTCTCTTCACAATTATATATATATATTTTTAATTAATTATTTTTATTTTATATGGTTATATATATATCCCCTTCGACTTACTATTAAAATATTCTCTAATATTTTAATATAATAACATTTGAATCTAATTGTTGAATACCATTTATTTTAGTTAAAAACTATTTGATAAAAATAGATTAAACTTAATTATGATTATATATTTACAAATATTCATTTCTTATTCAATTTAATTTAACTAATTTGAATTCAATATTATTTTAATTGAAAATAAAAAGTAAAATAAAACAAAATAAAATGATAATAAATATATAAATTTATTCAACTAATTTTTAACGGCTAATTCCTAACAGCTATTTTCTAACGACTAGCTCTGGGACGAGATGCATCTCTGCTATTTAAACATTCTGATTGATTTATTTTTTCACCTTCCTTAGATGGTTTGAAACGTTGACCGTATGATGTGATTAATTCAAAAGACATTATCAAAATTAGTATAGATCACAAAAGTCTAAAATCAAGAATTAGATACATATTTGTTTCACATTTTTATCAAAATCAATTTGGATTACAAAAGTCTAAAGTCTAATACATTTTTCTCTAACATGTATTATAATATATATATATATATATATATATATTTATATATATATTTATTTAATATATGAATTTGCAAAGTATCATGAATATAAATTATTATTATTTTAATATATATAATAAAATAAATCGATTTTTTTATTATTAATATTTATATTATATATATTTGAGATCTTTATGCATAAAATTGTATTTATTCATGGTTATATATTTAAATTTAGACATCGAATTTTAAAATATCAAGGTTTCATCATCTCAATTATTTTTTAGTAATATAGGTAAAAAAATCCAAAATCATGGTATGTTACTGCACGTAGAAGAAATGAAGGAAAGGTTCTGAGCGATCTATCTTTAACGTTTAATAATAATATTAGATGGCTTAATGTACAAAATCTTGACGTGTCCATTTGTATGCACGCTTGCCAATAGTTAATGTCCTACGTGGTATTTTGACACGTGGTGGAACACGCAACTCCAGCAAGCCTGGGCGAAAGCGGAGGAGAAATTGAATTCAATTTAGCGGAGGAAATAATGAACGTATAAAGACACCTTTGCTTTGAGGAGGAGCGAACGAATGTTAGGCTGAAGGACGTTGAATTGTACCAGATCGATCCGCAGGTCCTTCACAATTGCCCTGCTGCTCTTACAACCTCTGCACACAATAGCTTCCCGCAAGCATTTTCAGCTCCCGCCCTTCATTCTATATGATCTAGGGTTTCATTTTCCAGGTGAGTTTTATTTAATTGATTAACTGAATGAAAATTTACAGTACAATGCACTTTTCAATTACAATGGAGACTGGAACAGTAAATTTGTTAATGAAATATTTCTTCTCATTGAAATTTCCGGGTTTTAAAATGCAGAGTAGTCTTTAAATGGCATCCCGAGCTTGATAAGGGTGGGAGTTTTTCTTGTTCAGTTCAGACCATGCTCTGGGTTTTACTGTTGTATATATTTTCTTACTAGCATTGTGTAGGGTTTAATATTTTCTGTCAATTGAAATTTAAACTTTTGCCTAGCCTGAAGCAGGACTTGAGTATTTTAGCTCCGTTTTCTTCATTGTTGGACGCAACATGGGAGCCATTTTTTGAGATATAGTATAGGGTTGAATGCAGTTTTTGATAATGTTTAGTTTTATAAATTAAATTTTAAGTTTTCCCTATCCTAAAGCAGGAGCCCAATTCCTATTCTTCTTCTTTTTTGGATACATTAAGGCGGGGAGTTGTGTTAAAGAAGGATGAAGTTTGATTGCCATCCGGGTTTCTGAAATGTAAATTCTGCTATCTTGAATGCAATGGAGGCATCTCCTCTGTTGCAAACAACTGCTGAGAAGAGAATTTTGAAGGGGGATAACTGAGATAAGTTATGTCATATTCTACTATGGAGGAAGGTGGTGAAGGTGTTGTTCCTGAACAAAATGTTTCAAAAGCTGCGGGGGAAGAAGTGGAGCTCGATGATGAAGACGAGGATGAGGATTTTGACTTCAATCCTTTTTTGCAGCACAGTCCATCGCCTGAAGCATCGTCAAGCTTGAGTTCGGAGAACGAAGAAGGATTGGATGAGGATGCAAATGATCAGTTTGAAGGTGAGGAAAATGGGACTGCGTGGTTGGAATTGGGCAGTGATGTGGAAGAGGATGAGTTTGCGGATGAGGACGAAGACATTGATGAAGATGAAAATGTGGAAGATAACAATGAAGAAGCTGGTGATCAGCCTGAGGAAAATCAACAGGGACCGACAGCTGGATTGGATAGAGAGGATGTGGATAATAATGCATTGGACACATGCTCTCCTCAGGGTGAGGTACCTGCACATGAGTGTGAAATTGGGGAAGGTATTGACAGTAATGGCTGTGACGGCTCTGGATCGGATGAAAGTGCAAAGAAATTAGCTGATAGAGCAGAAGAAGAGTTGCTAGGTCAGACTATGGATGCTTTACCGGATCTGAAGAGTCCAAGGAAGTCTATTATCGAAAGACAGAGATGCCAAACTGATGATGAAGATGTTGAAGATGCAATATTTAAGCGAACTCGGGCACGGTACTCTTTGGCTGATTTGTCACTTGATGAACTGGAGACATTTCTTCAGGAATCAGATGAAGATGACTATTTTCAAAATGTTGATGATGAGGAAGAATACAGGAAATTCTTAGCTGCTGTGACGGGAAATTCAGAGGGAAATGATAAAGTGGCACACAATAAGGAAGATGAGGATGATGACGATGAGGATAATGATGCAGACTTTGAGATTGAAATTGAGGAGGCATTGGAAAGTGATGATGAAACAGGTTTGGGAAAGGGCAGGAAAAGAAAGCACTGGGAGACTTTTCGCAGGCCAGAGACGAGAAAAAAGAGTCCTCAAAGAACTTCCTTCCAAACTAAAGATAGGCTTCTCGGGCTTGCAAAGGCACCACTTCGTCCTTTGCTTCCTTCGACAACAAATTCACAGACACGATCTTGTTATGCAGAAGGCAAAATTATCATGTCTGACCAAACATCCCATGATGGGTTTCACATTGAGAAAACAAATCTTATAAATGGATTTACGGCCCATCAGATTGGGCAACTACACTGTTTGATCTATGAGCATGTTCAACTCCTTATTCAAGTCTTTTCTCTCTGTATTTTGGATCCTCCTCGGCAGCAGATTGCTCAGGAGGCTCGAAAGATGCTGATTGAGTTTGTTGATAAACGTGACGAAGTATTGTCATGGAAGAAAACTCCATTTCCAGATTTTTGTTTTCGTCGTCCATATGTTCATCCCTCTGTATCAGAGAATGTCCAATTGCATCCGATGCCAATGTTGTCAGATCCTTTTATTAAGAGAATTCATCCTCTGGAAACTTCTGAAGCTCAAAATACATGTCAGAATACAAAATCCTCTCGTCCAAGCAACATAGTAACTGCTTCATCTCTTGCGAATGATGTCAGCTTCCCATCTTCCTATAGAGGGATTACTCCTGGAAATTGCTCTGAAAATCCTGGCACAGCTGGAGGAGATTCCGTTATAAATGTTATGGAGTCAGGATGGGTTCCTATGATTTCTGGGCCAATATGGTCAGTACTAGATGCAGCTCCAGTTGGCCTTGTCAAAGATTTCTTAACTGATGTTGCAACTGGTATTTGCATCAAACTCAATCTCTTCTTTTGCAACTACTAGAAAAATACCATATAAATACAGTCCTTTGTTATGGATATTTATCATACCATGATTTTTTTTTCTTAATCTGAACAGTGCCTTAAACTCTTTAGTGCTTTGGTCAGTTGTACAGGATTACAGGAAGCGGCATGTGGAATTTGGAGAGTACCATAACCAATGTGAACGGGAGCCACTCTTTTCTCTTCCAGTTGATCCAGGTTTACAAGCTCAGAAGTTAGCTAGGGGTGTGGCTTCATCTGGAACAAGTGTGGTTTCATCCTCTCAACCACAACAGAAAAAAACAATGGCTGCTGCATTGGTGGAGAGTACAAAAAAGCAAACTGTGGCTCTTGTTCCGAAGGACATTGTAAAAGTTGTGCAAAGGTTTAATCCACTATTTAACACTGCCTTATTTCCTCACAAGCCACCACCTACAGCTACTGCCAATCGGGTACTCTTCACTGATGCAGAAGATGAGTAAGTTGCCAGCTTTTCATTGCCATGGGTATAACTTAGTTCATTTCCATCATTTTCTTTATCTTTGCCTATAAAATGTTGTACGTCCAATTTTACAAATTCTATTGATGCATGCTTTTGGCTAAAGTAATATTTCTAATATGTGTATACAGGCATGTACGTATCTGTTTGTATGGGCATTTTCACTTATGCCTGTGTGGATCTTTGAGACAAAATCTGTCTTTTTATTCTTAACTTATGCTTCCAGATCAAAATCAGGTTTTTCAAATTGAAGGAAAAAACTCCTCTCTTGGTTTTGTTTTGGAAGTGAAAGCAACCGGGAAGGTGGTACTGCTTCTTTGCAAACCAGAGGAGTTGTGATCGTTATCCCAATTTTAACTGTTACAGAGAAATTTCTTCAAACTTGCTAGGGGGCAAGTTGAATAATTACAGCAGAGACTATCTGGGATCCCCTCCCTTTCCACTTTCTTGGATGCCTGCATCCCTTTTGAAGGGGATGCCTTTTTTTCATTATTGTTACCATTTTCTTTTTTAGATTTTTGTTTTTTTTCCTTCAACATCTCTGATTTTCTTCCTTGCTCGGGTGTAGAGTCTAAAACATCTTGAGATTTCTGAAAGTGATAAAAATTCGTCTATTGCTGAGGATGGCATGTCAGCCTGGTTTTTCTCTGGAATAATTTTGACTACTGGAGCAGCTTTCTGATGGCCTGGCTAAACCTTCCATCCTAGCTGTACTTCTCCTATTTACTTTCTAGACATGGCTTGGCTTCTATTGCAATAAATTCATTACATTGACAACTACTTTTTGTGTGGGAAGCATCTTAATCACCATGGATGTGACAGTGTCTAGACCTGAAAATGATGCTTTCATAATCCAGAGGTCATTTCCAGTAAATGTGTTCATACTCAAGCATGATTGTTTGAGGAAGACCTTTCTGCAAACCAGTTCGATGTAAGTTTCACTAAGAGAATGAAACTCTCTCTCTCATGAAATTGAAATAAACTGGCTAATAACATTTCCCATGGCTTTGAAAGAATTTTGTACCCAAAAATGCAGGGACAAGTTTGGTAGTTTTCCTGAGATTGGAATGGTTGGCAGCTCCAAAAATGCAGGATGGAAGCCTTCAAATCAGGGCTTTGTGATGTTGTGTGATGCATTCCCCAAATGACAGTCTACCTTCAAGGATCTTACCTCTTTAGGTTGAGACATCCACCCAAGGCATGTTGCCAATGGGGAGGCCATAGGTTGCAGGTTCAAATCTGATTTGAGTCCCTGACCACCTGACCAGAATTAATGACCATGATGGCTTTCATTGAACAACAACCTCCTTGTGGGGGTTCACAGACCCACTTTTTTGGCAAACATCCACATGATGTAAGAGGCTTCGAACCCTGATGGGTGTAACTGTGCCTTACTTTCAATGACTCAACTCACCTCGTGTGGCCAAAATTATAATTTGCTATTAAAACAGTAGGTTGACTACATTTTGAAGAGTTGCATTTTTTTTTTCCTAGGAAAAAAATCATACTTTCTATTTCAGCAAAATTTCAAAGTACATTCAGTAGGCGGTGAAACCGCATCAAAATTTTAAAAAGTTTTCCTCCTCATTTTCCAACCTTTCTACTCCATATACTTTCTAGTTTGTGCTTTCCAAGGTGTATCAGATACAAAACATTTTTTTTTTTCTTAACAAGACTAGATTCAAACTTCCTCCAGAATCATGTAGTGCAGAAACGTAATGAAATAACTGGACTGCTAAGCAGCAAGGGAATCTTCCTGGAATTCTTCCAACACAACAGAATTCACAGGAACTATAAACATGAGTAAATGAGATATCTTGAAAAACATTTATGATCTCCTTAAGTTGATTTGCTAAGGCCTCTAGGCCCAAGCTCAGTACCTGTGCTGTACCGGCATCCAATGAATAAACATGGCTGAGTTTCCAAAAAACTGAAGGCTTCAGATATTTTTTGTATGTGCAGTCTTGAGTAAAGAAAATAAAGCATTGGATTCAGCCTTGTTATTTCATTCTTCCCCAATATTTGTTTTACTATAATTGTCAGAGAAACATAATTTAAATCCAATCTCACAGTGATGACCCCCCTCCTGGCTGGCTCTGTCATAGAAGCCCCAAGGACGAGAATGGTTGATGACTGGACCTTCAGAGTTGTACCCATCTGAATGAAAAGCACTGCCCTTATGGGGATTGAGCCATGATAATGCATGTATGGCCACCATATAAGAAACTGTATACTTGCCCTCGAAAACACTTCTATTGCGTGCCATCATATGCACCAAACCACCACCAACAGGACTGCCCAAAACTTTTTCATAGTAGGCCACTCCATGAAAGATTTGTAACAAGCTTCAACTATTGATTGATCCCACAAATTTGTTGAGTTATCTGTGCCTGCACCTGATGCCAGAGTTTTCTTGTGAAGGGGCAATTTACAAATAAATGTGTAGTGCCTTGATCTGCTTCATGGCAAAATATACATATCCCTGGACCTTTGAAACCCCTATGAATCGTCCTCGACCAAGTAAGTACCCGGTTTTGAAGTATCACCCAAAATATCAAGATGCATTTTAATGGTGCTTTAGACTTCCATAGCTTTTTGAACCACCAATTCACCTCGATCAGTTCATTTTCTTTCAAGGATTGATACCCCAATTTTGCAGTATAAATTCCTCCGGAGGGGCTGTAGACCAACACCAGCTCATCATTACTAACTGTGATCGTGATGTGCACAATGTTTACTTCACCAGCTCATCATTACTGGCTCTGATCCTGATGTGCACAATGTTTACTTCACCAGCTCATCATTACTAGCTCTGATCCTGATGTGCACGATGCTTACTTGAATAATATAACGTTTCCAATGATCACGTCATATCACATTAAGTCACAAATCATCCGCAGTAACCCAACCTTGCTACCAGATTGTGATGGGGTCCTCCCCCACTATTCTATTTAATATACAAATCCCACACTCCTAAAGAGACATGACCAAAGAAAAATGTCCTGATTGCATTGAACTATAGCATCTTTATCAATATGTACCTTATGAACAGATCTGACCTGGCAAGCAAGATATGACACTACCACTGAAAATGCCCGAGAGATCACCCTCCATTGATTTGATGAATTAGGAGTCATCTTATGCCGGGATCTAATCCAATCCCATATAGACCTTGGAGATATGTATTTGGGTATTGTAATTTCTCTCCATAAGCTATTTCTTGTCATAAACACCAACAAAGATTTGCCTGCCAGTGCCTTCCCAAAATTGAAGATATTTTTAAGTCCCCACCCACCTTGCTCCTTAGGGAGTGCTAAGCGAGACCAAACTAACTAGATGGGACCCCATATATTCTGTTGAGCCCTTCCATAAATAATCGAGTGCTATCTTCCGAATCCTGTTCAGAATATGTTTTGATATAAGTGCCATAAGATGCCAGTAAATCAGGATAGCCTCCTCCCCTCCACACTTGTCTGTAACCATTTCCAGTCCGCAATGCCATATTTGTTTGGCTTGATGTTGTAGCCCAGATATTTGAACCCTTTGTTTAATGAATGTGTTTGAAACCCAAGTATTTCCACGAGTCATCTACTGTTCCCATCAACAAAATCCGGAATATAGATAGCAGAGTTCTCCAAAATCACTAACATTACAACGACACTATGGGTTTTTTTTTATAATTCCATTAAGGCATTCTCCTTCAGAGATGTTACAGTAGCAGAAAAAAGGCACATCATCCACAAATAGTAAATGAGTAAGAGAGATGGCTTGTCCCATCAAGATCCCCTGACGAGAGTGTCTGGCCTTGATTACAAGTTTTCTAAGACCCTCAGCAACAAGAAAAAATAAATAAGGCGAAAGGGGACATCCCTGCATAAGGCCTCTGGAAAGCCCAAAGAACTTCAAACTAGCACCATTGACTAGTACTGCGAATTAAGAAGACATAATGCACCCCATTATCCAATCTACCATCTGAAGATTAAACCCAATATGTAAAAGCAGAAATTTTAAGAAAGTCTAGGATACTCAATCACAGGCTTTAAAAAGATCCAATTTCAGCACAACAATGTGTCTTTCCTCAGTTTTGATCGAATGAAACCCTTCTTGTGCAGACTCAATTGCCTCAGGGATCAGCTATATCTTAGAAATACAATTTTTTCTGTAGAAATCACCTTCGAAAGAAGTGGCTTCACTCGAACAACAGTAATATAGATCCAATTTCAGCACAACAATGTGTCTTTCCTCAGTTTTGATCGAATGAAACCCTTCTTGTGCAGACTCAATTGCTTCAGGGATCAGCCATGTCTTAGAAATACAAATTTTTCTGTAGAAATCACCTTCAAAAGCATTGGCTTCACTCGAACAACAGTAATCTTAGCCATAATATTGTAAATACTATTACAGTGATATGGGCCAGAAATCCCCAAACTTCTTTGGATAGTCTATCTTAGGGATAAGTGATATAAAGGTAGAACTGTAGCAGCTTGGCATCCTATCTAAAAGTCGAACTTGTTCTATCACTCTTAGTAAATCAGCACCCACCATGTCATAAAAATCTTCAAAAAACTCCGTAGTCCACCCATTGGGCCTCGGAATTTTGCCTTTTTGAAATGATTTTATGATAACCAACAGCTCTTTGGAAGTCATTGGTTGAAATAATACTTTGTTTGCCTCCTCCACAAATGTGAGAAATGCCTCTAGGACCTTTAGCATGGATCCTATATCCTCATGGATAGGAGCTTTGAACAATTGGCTAAAATGGTTGATCTCCAAATTCGCTAAATCTGCAAATCCTTTTGCTGAACGACCCTCCTCATCTACCAACTCCAGATAGTATTAAAATTATTCCTGTTGTTGGTGTAGTTTTGAAAGTACTTAGTATTTTGATCTCTAGCCTCAAGCCACAAGGTCTTACTTTTCAATCTCCACTCCCTTGCCTCATCTAATAGGAACTTAATTTGTTGCTTGTGTCATCACATTCAGTGAATTTCAGGGTTGAAATTCAAAATTAATTGAATCTAAAGCCAAACCGAACTAATTCAACTTCGATTCGTTGAACTCAAGGAAAACAAACCCTAAGCTATGCTGCATGGATTTTGGCTCTTCCTTGTGTTTACTGCCACACCCATGGTCTTCATCGTTCTTTCCAATTTCTGTCCTTCAACGTCCATTGTCCATGCAGCTAGTGTTCGAACTGTATGAATGAGTACACAAGTAGTGTAATATCCCATGGGAATTCTTGCCCATTGGGTTCTATTTTGACTAGGGTTTCAACAATTTATGAAGAAGGTTATATGCCACAACAGCACTACATATTCACTTGCCCATAAAACAGTAGGTATCCTCAATGATGTAAAAGATGAACAACAATCATAAATTCCTCTGTAGACTACTATAGATTAACTATAGATTAACTGTCCAAAGATCAGCAAGAATAGTTCCCAATTATAATGTCTGTATTCCACAGTATATCATGAGTACTGATCCACAACAATTGCAATTCATTTACAAAATATCAACCATTTATTTGGGGCCACTACATGTAGTTGCAACAGTAACCCGCTATTTCTAATATCCACTTACCACTGTTCTTAGAAATAAATTAGACTTTGTACTCTATTGAACTCACGAATCTAATATGATCTTCCACTGTGAATCCTTCGTTTCTTACATTAGTACTTGGATGCGGCAAAATAACAAATGTTTTAGTAAATGTTGTATTTACTTGAACATGTTTCCCACAAACAATAAAGAGATAAAGGCTTTTGTTATGGATATGTTTCAAAAGCGTACTTGGGATCAAGAGCTAGGGAGAAAGAGAAAGTACTATATTGAAGAGTTTAATTCCATTCATAATCATCATCAAAAAGCGTACATAGGGGCCAATATTTCTTGGAGAGCCAAAATTCTTATTGCTCAGTTAATGACTAATTCTCATCAACTCTGTTGTGAAATAGGGCACTGGAAAAGGCCAAAAGAAGTTTGGGAAAAAAGTATGTATACTTTTTCTTTTTCGGAAAAGTGGAAACAGAAAAAACATTTCATTTTAGAATGTGAGGCCTTCAAAGACAGCAAGGACAATTATGCAGATATTGTGGCAGCTAGCTCTTGGGATAATTTATTCGGCGAGTGCTCATCCTGAGGCTTTATTAGAAAAGGGCTGAATACAAGAATCATAGGGCGCAACAATTTGTCCCATAGGCTATCTTTAGCCTCATGGACGTTAAAAATAATTTCTTTCTTTCTTTCTTTCTTGAGGGCCTTGCTACCTTGGCTCACGTTGTGTAACCTTAGGTCTTTGTGGCCAAGCGTAACCCAAAGACACGTTGTGTAACCTCAAGTTCCTTTATGGCCAAGCGGAACCCAAAGACTAAGAGTGTTGTGACTATGACTGGAATAATGTCTTCAAGGAATCTTGCTGTCTTGCGGTCTGTGGCCCTACGACCTTGCGGCCGTGGCTCTATGGCCCTGTGGCCTGCGACTGTCCAAACTCAAACTTTGGTGCCTCAGAAAGGTATTCCCATAGTTTAAGTCGAATTTCAAGAGGCCAGACGTAACCTAGAAATGCCCTTCACTATTCTTGAATCAATAGGATGATAACCACCAAATCCTTCTTCCTTGCAATGCCGACAAATCTGAGCTTCTCGGTACCAAAACAAAGAAAAAGGAGGTGTCTAGCTAGGTTGAGATCACCTCCACTGAAACTAGACAGAGGATTAGCTAGGGTGGGATCACCTCCATCGCAACTAATCAAGAAGGGGGGGTTTTAAAACCCTTAGAGTCTCAAGCTCAAAGAAAACAGAGACAATTTAATCCAATTCGATGATGATAAAATGATTCCAACTCTCCTTAATTTGTAGATTTCCTTGTGGGGGTTCTCATCCTTAAATTAATGTGAGGGGTTACAAGTGAAGCCCCCAATTTGGGCTTTTTTGCTCTAACTACCCCAAAATTTATCCAATGTTGCCCCAAAGTATTGGATAATGTGTTTCCCCCATTATTAATGACTATAGCCTACAGAGTTGGATAGGCTAATCCGTCTTTCCTTGGGCAATTAATGTTGGAGAATGTAACTAAGCTCGGACTTCATAATTTGTACCATAATGTATTTTATGTAAAAAGCAAAAGAAAAGGAAAAGAAAATTATTATTATTTTTCTAGACAAGCATGTTCTTTGTGCTTCTAGGTTTTTGAGTAAAAGAGTCAAAGTCCTATTTTGGACCTATTGTAAAAGAAAAAGAAAAAGAAATTTCAAATATTTTATTTTGGGTCAAAAACCGCTCTAGGTGTCAAGTTGGCCTTGCCTCAATGGACATGTCGATTCACACTCCTCTGGACTGTATAAATGGAGGAAAGATGGAGCTCATTTGGACACACACACTTGGAGGATTGTGGTCTGAAATATCGTGGAAAGGGCAGAAAAGAAGTGAAGGGCCGAAGTCTAAAAGAAAGGATATCTTCTTGAGCTAGAGTTTGTGGAAGATTTGTATTGGTATATCTCTTATTGTTGGTCTCTTGCTGATGGATCTACTGGAAAGAAGGAAGGTTTGACTTGGCATCTAGCGGTGGAAGTTTTCTGTGGTCATGGGTCTCGGATATTTGATTTGATTTGATTTTATAATAAGAGATTTTTCTGGGTTTTCCCCTGGCTTGGAGCCTATATCTTGTGTTCTTTTATTTCGGTGATCTTCATGTTCATGTTATGGTAATTGTTTGATGAAAGAATCAAATAAAGATTAATTAAAGAAGCTAACAAATTTCACAAGTGATTACCAAAAAAAAATCTAAACTAAACTATAGTCCTCCCGATTTTCCAACATGGTTTCAAAGCTGAGGTTTGTACAAGGAAGCTTGAAGATCACACTAAGTTTGGCTTTGGATCGAAGTCTTTTCTTGGTATCGATTTCTGTGACGAGTGGATCAAGATTATGGGCATATAAATAAACCCTAATCTCAATTTTGATGCGAAAGTTTACTTTTGTGACTCGATTGTTCTTCTGGGTAAACAGTGACTCGTATCACTCTTATAGTTCACTGTGGGTTGTTCTATTTATGGATTTAATGCTGCATACTCGAGAACATTACAATGAACTATGGCTCACTATTCATACCTGTAATTGTTCGCACTACTCCATGACCTGACAGAGACATTACATATAATTATATATAGTATCATCGCATCTATTCCAAAAACTGTGACATCACATCTATGATATTTTTATGTGGTCTGCACTATATATAATATGGATAAGTTATGATTGAAGGCTCGTTTTTTATAATCTAGGGCTAGCATAACTTTGCAGCATCCTCATTGTGGCATGAATTCGCTGTGGGCAGTGGCATGGACATGCTATATGTTCGTGATGCATTGGATCTGTCTCAACTATGATGATGGTTCCTATATCTCTGTGACACGATGGCATCGGTCATACTGTGACCTGTGGTCATTGTTAATGGCTCGAATATGAAAAGGCTTAGGATTATATTTGTGTCAACTATGATTACAATGGTTTGCAGATGGTCTGAAAACGACATTACATACACAGTGAATGACAAACATTCTATTGAAAGGCTCGCATTCACATTTCGATCGTGCTATGCCTTTATGGTTTGTTAACAAAATTCAGTGGCGAGTCGTTCACACCTATGGTGTCTCGCACGATGTTCAACAGCTCAATATGCTAGTTCTGGGCTCGCTTTTGCTACTAATCAATGATTTTGTCTCATGCAATGGCTTGTTTACTAAGGTTGCTTTACAATGGCCCGCATTAGATCTGAATCATGGTTTGCTACATGAATGGTTCTATACAGTGATTTCGCTCTATATTTTGAAGGTTTGTGGCATCAACAATAAATGTGGTCATGTTACATAGTGACTTAAAGCTATGTGACTTTGCTTAGCATGACCATTGGCACATAATGGTTTATGAAGCATATTGACCATGAAATTTCAATGAATGTTACAGTGTTTAAAATAACAATAACAATGTTATATACATAGAAGGACATACTCCAACTAGGAACTTGACCTTAGATTTGGATTCGAAGGAATTCTGGAGTGTATTACCTTGACCAAGACTTGTGAACAATGGTAATGAAATGTCAGTAACAGTTTTTGAATGACTGACATTATAGTAAAGGCAAAAAACCTTATAACAGTGACCCTGAGAAATGAGTTGAGATGACAATGCAACTATGATTGTAAGAATTTGATGATAGTACTATATGGCTCGACAATTATAAATAATGGTTGATGGACAACAAATAATATGATGACCATTATGTATACAAGACCAACTTGAAAATGTTTAGGATTGGATCATAGTTGCTGAAAGGGACGCAATGTCTCCCTGTGGCTCCAACTTGAATGTTGGAAGGATAACTATCGTACTCTATGGCTTAAGTTGACAGAATGACAACCTAATTAGCCTATATAGATTGCAAAATATCTATATGGATTGTATCCTTGCAAGAAGGGCAAAAATTTGGGGCACTTGTGTTGAAGAATTGAAGGACCGAATCTTTGGAAGACATGGTAAGAGGTATGTTTCATTTTTATGTGCATTCCATGTTATAAGATTGTGATTATACTCATTATAGAGGGTCTGTAAAGTCTTTAGGGTTTTGCAGTCTAGGGTTTGTAGGTTGGTATTTAGGCTTTCTAAACCCTAGATTGAATTAACCCTAGAAATGAAAACCCTAACCCTAACTAGTTATTCCCTTCAAAGAAGCCCCAACTCTTTGGAAATAACATCTAGGGTTTGCAAATTCAAAATTTTGAAAGGATAATCTAGGGTATATGGTAAAACCCTAGCAAGGGTTGAATTGGGTAAAACCTAGGATTTGAAATCAAATCCCTAGAGCTGACGTTTCCCCTTAAAGTAAAAACCTTATCAAGGGTTAGATCAAGAAATATAGGATTTATAACTAGAACCCTAGACGTATATCCTCTAAGAAACCATGGAAACCCTAGATTGACAGAATTGACATCATGCTTTTGTATTTGTCTGTTTTGCTTGGTTGTACTTGTTGGAACCACAAGCATAGAATTATGGAAGCAAGATGAGAAGAATGGAAGAACAAAGCAAAGCAACACTCGTGCTTGTTGATGACTCCTTGAAAATAATGAGCATGATGGAAAGAGGGAATTGTAAGGACCTTTATGGACATGATGTTGAAGCTTTCAGCTAATGGTTTCATTCCAAAAGCACATTGATGATTGAAAGATGAAATATAATCTTGTTGCAATACGAAGATAGAACATGCAAAAGAGTGTTGATTTCAGAGAGAGCAAATAGCAGAATTTGACACCTTATCTAAGAGGCTATTATAATTTAACAACTCTGATATTGATGATCTACTTGGGATATGACTTGGCTCCCTGGTAGGACATATTGCAAAAGCATGTGAAGAGGCTGGAAGAAGAGTTCGTTTGATGATATTGATCAACATCAAATATGGTCTCTTGAAGAAAGAGAGAGAGAGTTGAAAATGACAACTCCAAGGAAGAAGATATTGTATCTTGTTGATTAGATCATTCCATTGGCACTTTGATTGTAGAATGAAAAGCATGGAGAAGGATTTTTGTATAATATGCGGAAGGATGTTGATCACAAAGGAATCAAGTAAGCAGAATCTGATATCTTGACATAAGGCCATCATGTTGAGGTAACTATGATATTGATGTTTTGGTATTGGTTATCTGGTTGGTATATGGTTTTACTACCTAAAAGAATGTTGCGGAAATGCATAATGACAATTGAGACAAGTATTTATTTTGAACTCAATTCATTGAATACATGGATTGAGTGAATGGCTTTGATAATCCTTGGAAGATTATGTGGTCAAGATGTCTACATCATCTTGGGATTGAGAGGTAGCAATTTCAAAAGGATAACATGATGTTTATGTTTCGATGACAATGAAGATCACTTTCATGATTAGAGGGATCCATCATTAGCACTACTTCAATTAGCGCAATATAATGCCTCCGCTGATGATGACCAGAGGAAAGTGATGTGAAAGATTGATGGCGTAAACCCTATAGCAAATTGGCTCCAGAAAGATAAAAGCTCTATATGATGAGACATAAAGGAAAAGGAGGAGCCACGCAGCTACTTGAATATCTCCATGAAGAACTAGTAGCTGTTGTATTGATGAAGACAAGCTAAAGAGCTTGTGGTTATGACTTCCCAATTGAAAGGAAGTAAGTAATCTTTTCTATGATTGAGAGGGAGTAAGAAGTCTCCTTAAACGTTTAAGGAACAAGGATTTATTCCCTGATTGAGAGGGAATGAAGATCTCCTCCCTAGTTGAGAGGGAGTGACGATGGACATTATATTTTCACCTTCAGGAGTCATGCACTAGGCCAGGGCTAACAACCGTACGTCTAGTGAAGGCCATGGAGGGAGAATGGGGTCTAGAGGATTGGGTAAGCATCTAAGACTTGTACTCCTTGAGGATTGGGAATCCAAGATAGGAAGTAGTCTTGTGGACCGACACTCTTTGAGGATTAGACAACTATCCAAGACAGGAGTGTTCGAAGAGGACTGATATTTTTCGAGGATTGGGAATCCAAGATAAGAATAGTCCTAAAAGGACATATCTAGTGAACATCCGGATGGGGTATGTGCCTTAAGAGGTAGTGTGGTGTCTCACGTAAAACCTACCAACATTGTGCTTTGATCTTGTGGAAATATAGAGCTTGTTAGTCAAGGCCTTGCTATGTTGACAATGCTGGTTATGATGTTGATGCTTAAAGATGGCTTATCAATCCAACTCTTCTTATGAGAATATTTCAGTTTGAGAGTATCCATGTATTGGGTGTACAATTATGAATACCTCCCTAGTTAAGAGGGAGTGTTGGAGAATGTAACTAAGTTCGGTCTTCATAATTTGTACCATTATGTATTCTATGTAGAAAGGAAAAGAAAAGGAAAAATAAAAATTATTGTTATTTTTCTAGACAAGCATGTTCTTCGTTGTTCTAGGTTTTTGAGTCAAAGAGTCAAAGTCCTATTTTGGACCTATTGTAAAAGAAAAAGAAAAAGACTTTTCAAATATGTGGTTTTGGGTCAAAAACCTTGGGTCAAAAACCCCTCTAGATGTTAAGTCGGCCTACATGTCAAGTCGGCCCTGTCCCAATGGATATGTCTATTTGCACCCCTTTGGATTGTATAGTTAGAGGAAAGATGGAGCTCATTTGGACACACACACTTGGAGGATTGTGGTCTGAAATATTGCAGAAAGGGCAGAGAAGAAGTGAAGGGCCGAAGTCTGAAAGAAAGGATATCTTCTTGAGCTAGAGTTTGTGGAAGATATGTCTTCGTCCATCTCTTGTGCTGGTCTCTTGTTGATGGATCCATTGGAAAGAAGGAAGGTTTAACTTGGCATCTAGAGGTGGAAGTTTTCTGTGGTCATGGATATTGGACATCTCATTTGATTTGATTCTATAAGAAGAGAATTTTCTGGGTTTTCCGCTTGGAGGGGTTTTGCCCTGGCTTGGAGCCTATATTTTTTAGTCTTTTGTTTAAGTGATCTTCATGTTCATGTTATGGTAATTGTTTGATGAAAGAAACAAAATAAAGATTAATTAAAGAAGCTAACAAATTTCACAAGCAATTACTATGAAAGGAAAATCTAAATTAAACTACAGGCCTCCTGATTTTCCAACAATTAATCCATATTGAACATTACAAGTAGGAGCTCTGCAAATGTTCTAAGAAGGGTTTTCTTGCAACACCCTAGAATCGAACCTCGTGGATTGTCATTTATCCTAGAAAAGGAACTAAGGCAGTCCATAACTTGTAAGCTTGTGCCATTTATTACATATATGTTTATATTTTTAAAATTTTGTAGTATGTTGAATTTAATGTCAAATTTTATTACAATAATTTTCACTGTTGATTTTTTGGTGAATTGAATTTGAACTAGGTGACTAAGATGGGACATTTGTTCAATTGAAATAGTCTCACTATAATCAAATCTATCCAATTAGCGTCACTATGCTATTACCCACTTCCAAATAGATGGGTAGATGATCTAAAATGCGATCCTTTCCAACCCATGTTCGGTATTGTCCAATTTTCGGAATAAGATCTTGACGGGCAAGGAATTTGTCTAATCTCTTAGAAACTGATGCATCCCCTATTATATTGTTTGACCAAGTGGGAATAACCTCAACAGGTTTCAAGTCTACCCATCTAGATCATTCTAGAGAATCTACAAAATAGTGTGCCAATGTATCCTCCTTGGCACGGGAGCCCCATATTTCACCACTGCCAACTGCAAAATTGAGATATTCATTAATAATAAGGTTATCAATCTTCAAACAATCAGGTGAGAATAACAGGTCCCAAGACGTGCTCCTTTTCATTATATGGACTGTAAAGATTCAAAATATGAAAGTCTAGGTCTAACTCTCAGCTGTAGACTACAAGTACCAACCCTGATGGAATTACAAAGGAAAAACACCACATTAGAGTTTCCCGAAAGCTTATAATTAGTCCACTTGATGACCCAAAAGAGTCAATGCCAATGAACTGCCAACCATTGACATGATTTTTAAGTGATTTAATAATGCCATAAGCTCAACCCATGGTCTATTGAAGTAAAAACACATCTAGAACATCAACTTTTGACAATTTCTTAAGGGTTTCCCTCCCAACACCCTCGCGTGCATAGATAGGAATTTCATGGGGGAACGATTTGAGGGGTACTTCTTGGCTCTAAGTATCGCTGAGATGAGATTCTGTCTACCCCTATGTATCTCTTTTGATGCCATTTCTTCTGCAATGCCAATGTGTAACTTTTGACTTGCCTTTTTGGGCCCCCTACCCAATAACAAGTCCTTACCTAACTTGCTAGAGTGTTGAGCAGAGTGTCTAGATTTGAGGAGGTAAGGCTTCCCAAATAATAGAAGTAGAAGAGTCAAAAGGGCAAGGGACTTGAATGGTTGTGGGGGGGGGGGGTGTTGTCCGATAAAGATATGCTAACCAATGCCCTGATTCTAGGGATTGGTGTCAAACCTTTTCATACATTGACAAAGGAATTCAAGGGGCATGGAGTCAAATGGGAAACAAAAGATGGAAAAGCAACACCACTACCTAAATTTTGACCTGAGGTAGAAGGCATGTAATCCTTCCTTAGATGAAGATGAAGGTCGAGTAGTCGTGTCCTAGAGTTTTTCCAGAGCATTCCATTGTGACTTAGACATGGCCAAGTCTTCAAGAATCTTGATTTTTTGAGACTTCTCCTACACTAATCTTATCGGAATCGAGACGAAACGGATCAAAATACCTCTAGATACTAGGTCCTCTTGAGGAGCGTCTTTGTCATCAAAAGGTGCAAGGGGCACCTGCAAAGGTGATCTACATCAACAAGCCATCTCCATGGTGAAAGGAAGGTGCTTCATGATCAAGAAACCATCCATAGCAACAAGTTGCCCATCCTCATCATGATGTCATGCTCCCAATGAGCCTCTCTCTCGTGAAGAGGTGTAAGAGGCACTTCTAAAGGTACTCATCATCCACAAGTCATCTCCATTGTCCAAGGAATGTGCTCCATCATTAAGAAACCATCAAGAACATCAAATGTTCCATCATCTTCATGACCTCATGCTATTGGATGCACGTCTCATGTCCAAGCTCAAGTATGGTGGCATCATGGCTCAAGGAGGCAACATCATCAATCCAAAAGGTGTGTATGCCCCTCCAAAGGGGTTCCATTGAGTCATCATCATTAGAATATCATCCATGGGGCAACGTCCATCAATAAGGGTACAAAGGCGTCTTGGGGGTGTCCTGTGGGGTCATGGGGTACATCTTTGGAGGCAACGTCCCAACTCTAATGCTTAGCGTCCAAGGTGCTAAGGGAAGGGGGTGACATTATTTGTGCCACTGAATCATCACATGGCCCAATGTCTCTCAAAGTGTGCAATGAGTTGCTTGTAATTGCTCTAGTGGAGTCAACTCGTGGGTTGGATGATCTCTCTGAAGTACTGAAGAAGCACGTTGAGATACTTCAAGGGATGGCTAGTGAAACCTAGAGCAAGAACCTAACACAACTCATGGAATCAAATGAGATCATCATTAAGATACCTGAAACTGTAAATGCATCAGAGTGGGCCATATTTAATGGAATAAGGCATTAAAGTACATTACACAAGTCTCATCTTCAAATGTCTTTCTAGCTTAAGACTTCTAAGCAAGCTACTTACTTAGGTATGGGAGGGTTATTGCCAAGCCCTATTAGGTAGGGTTATCGCCAAGCCCAATTAGGTGCTTCCAACCTTAAGGGGAGGAACAATTCCTAGGCCAACCCATCAATCATAAGGTGTAAGTGAAAGAGTGAAATGGTAGTGTCATGATCCGGATTATCCACAGTTTCTTGTTCATTCTGTCGACGTTTCAAACCCCAAAGGGGGTCCATCATCAAGACTAAATCAGATAGAATATGAATGAAAGTTTATTGAGAGAAGAGAGCCTTGCGACCTGGATATAAATAAACCAAGAACCCTAATTTTATAAAGAAACCGACACATGATTTCTTATCTTTATTTTAATTATTTAATTATTATTAATTCAGGTTTAATTATTACCATTGTTTTAACCCTGAACAAATAAGTTTAATTTATTTATTTTGTACTTCTTTTATTAATTATTTTAGTTTTAATTGATTAATTATTTTTATTTTTATTTAATTAATTAATTTAAATTTAAATTTTTATTTGATTAATTAGTTTAATCTTAATTATTTTAACCTTACTTTTAATTAATCAATTTTCAATTAATTAATTAATTAACTAATTTATTAATTAATTTATCTAATTAATTAATTTCTAATCTTTATTTATTTATAAATTAAATGTTAGTTTTTGGTTATTTATTATTTGTTTAATAAATTGACTAGTTTTATTTAATTTCCATTTTTTATTTAGAATTAATTAAAACTAAATTAAATAATTAAATTAATTTGTTTTTAATTAATTAATTAATCTCCATTAAATTTAATTAAAATCTAATTAAAATCAGTTAAGAGATTAATTTATAATTCTCTCATGCTTTAATCTTTATTTAATTTAAAATTTTTTATTTGATTAATATTTAATTTTTATTTTTCTCTTTCTTCTAATATAATTAATTAATTAAATTAAATTAAATTAATTCATTTTAATTAATTAATTTTGATTTAAATAATCTTAATTAAATTTAATTCAAATCCATTAAGAAATTAATTCATAATGCTTTTATTTTATTTAATTTTAAATTTTTTTATTTGATTAATATTTATTTGAGTGATCTTATTTAATTCCTATTTCTATTAATTAAATTAATTTAATTTAATAATCAAAGTTATTTTTCTTGGTTATTATTAATTATTTGAGTAATTTTGTTTAATTTCTTTTTTTTTAATTTAGAATTAAATAAAATTAATTTAATTTAATTGAATTAATATAATCAATTAAATTAAATTAAATTAAATTAATTAATTTGTTTTAACTCATCTAATTAATTAAATTTTTGAAATGAAAAGCCCCTTTTTTGATCTTATGCTTCCAAAGGTCCGGAGGGGTTTATTTGTCTGATCAGGGGAAGCCAATTTCCACTGATTTCACTCCCATTGTCCCTGTTGAGGTTCTGAGGAAATTTCATAATTTCAATGGCCTCTCTGATTTTCCTTGTATGATAGTTGTCCTCTCTTGCAATTACTTTGGCGTCTTCCAAACACACATGATGTTTGGTTTTGGACGAGGGCTGATGTACGGGATCTCTCATTCTTTATGTCAGCCGCATGCTCTTTTAGTCTTATTTTCAGAGACCGACCTGTTTCCCCAATATAACTCTTGCCACATGAGCAATCGATTTTGTACACACCCTTGAGTTGTTGACGATCAATGTTATCCTTAACCGACCTCATCATTTGCCTTATAGTTCCACATGTTGTAAATTGAGTGTTTATGTTATTCTTCCTTAAAATTTTTGCAATCTTATCTGTAATCCCTTGGTGAATGGAAGGTAAACTTTCCCATGATTTTCTTTCTTGTCTTTTGGAGTTTGACTTCATGGAAGATGCCACTATGGTGTAACATCTATGCAACCAATGTCCTTGAGTAATATAATGTAAAGAGGGAGCAATTGTGGGATTTGAGTTACCTCTTTACTTCGCCTATTTTTACTAGCCCTTGAGTGCACCTTTTTCTTCAATATTATTTTTCTTTGCATACATAGCTTTTGTTACAGGCTTTCATAGATGCATCAAATAACCCCGCAAGATGCAACATTTCATTGCTCATTAGGGTTGGGACATCCAAAAATTCCTTTTATTTAGGTAGATCATAATATGTTGGGAACTGGGTGAGGGCTAATTGCTGGGGGGGGTGAGCTTAAGTTAGGCTTTTGTCCATGCTCCTACATTTTGTCTCAACCACCTTTTCCTTTTTCAATTTTTTCTTTCAGTATGGCTACATAGGCTTTTATCTTTAGAGTTCCATAAGGGTGTGTCCCTTAGGGTTGGGTGCACACATCCCTCACACCTCACACACCTAGGACGGGGGGATGTCTAGGGAAACGTTTCCCCACATCCCCCTTTTGGGGAGATGTAGGGGGGGGGGCGTTTTCCCAGTGTGGGGGGTCGCGACTCTCCAAAGAGGGTGCTTCTGGGCATTCCCCCTTAATTTTGCTTGAAAACAATAATTTATGAGTGAGGAAGCTTAATATTCAACCCTAGGGCCCTACTAATGTTATGTAATTAATGGTAATGTTCAATTCTGAGGCAACGTCCCAACTCTAATGCTTAGCATCCAAGGTGCTAAGGGAAGGGGGTGACATTATTTGTGCCATTGAATCATCACATGGCCCAATGTCTCTCAAAGTGTTCAATGAGTTGCTTGTAATTGCTCTAGTGGAGTCAACACGTGGTTTGGATGATCTCTCTGAAGTACGAAAGAAGCACGTTGAGATACTTCAAGGGATGGCTAGTGAAACCTGGAGCAAGAACCTAGCACAACTCATGGAATCAAGTGAGATCATCATTAAGATACCTGAAACCATAAATGCATCAGAGTGGGCCATATTTAATGGAATAAGGCATTAAAGTACTTTACACAAGTCTCATCTTCAAATGTCTTTCTAGCTTAAGACTTCTAAGCAAGCTACTTACTTAGGTATGGGAGGGTTATTGCCAAGCCCTATTAGGTTGGGCTATCGCCAAGCTGAATTAGGTGCTTCCAACCTCAAGGGGGGGAACAATTCCTAGGCCGACCCATCAATCATAAGGTGTAAGTGAAAGAGTGAAATGGTTTTGGAGTTTGACTTCATGGAAGATGCCACTATGGTGTAACATCTATGCAACCAATGTCCTTGAGTAATATGATGTAAAGAGGGAGCAATTGTGGGATTTGAGTTACCTCTTTACTTTGCCTATTTTTACTAGCGCTTGAGTGCACCTTTTTCTTCAATATTATTTTTCTATGTTGCCAGGAAACGTGGGTTCGGGGACTGGTATGGGTGCGAGGACGGGGACGGGTACGTCATTTTTTGAAACAGGGTGCGTGGGTTCGTCGGGGGTATATTATAATTTATATATATAATATATATAAATATTATATTGTAAAATTATAATATATATGAATTTGTATATTTTTCAACTTTAAACAAGAAAACTAAAATATTTATGATTTAAACTTTAAATATTTAAACATGCACATCATTGAACATTCAACATGCACAAAGAAATTTGAAAATTTCTAGTTTGATATCAAGTGCAAATTGGAGTTTACATATTAATAAGAATCATGATATATGTCCATTGTCATACTACATTCAAAATTTGTCTTAAGACATCTCCAAACAAGAACTAGGAAATTTTAAAATACTAAAATAAAAATAGCTAATAGTGAACAATGGCTTCCTCAAGCCATGTCATCAGCATCACTCAGATCTTCAATTAGCATGCTCTCCAGGTAGAAATCACTCTCATCTTGAGGCACTTGCTCATCCATAGTAATTGAAGGTAGCTCAATAAGGCCATCTGGTTGTATCTCCTCGTCCACACACATAACATCGTTTGTGTATTGGTCCCATCTCTTGAAAGGACCCTCCTTGTATCCAGTGCCTTTTCGAGATATGATACGAAGTGTGCTATGAACGTAAACTAAGTTCTCTGCCTTCTTTGAGCCCAACATATTTCTCTTTATTAAATGGATAAAGGCATAAGTACTCCAATTCCTCTCGCAAGATGAAGAACTAGCTACCTAGAATATTAGGGGAAGCCCATTAAATTAATTAAAAACTAAATTGAACCCCAAAGAACCCGATTTTGGGGTTCCAAGTACCCATCAGCAGGGTTCTCCATACACGTCAAGACAAAAGAACCCAAATTTTTTAATGAAGAACCCGGTTCTTCATAAAAGAACCTGGTTCTTATGGGTTCTTCTCAGAAGCACCTAAACCCGAATCCGGTACTTGGGGACGAGAACCTGAGACGGGTTCGAGAACCCCACCCCCGGGTTCGGGAACCTGTGCAACATAGTTATTTTTCTTTGCACACATAGCTTTTGTTACAGGATTTCATAGATGCATCAAATAACCCTGCAAGATGCAACATTTCATTGCTCATTAGGGTTGGGACATCCAAAAGTTCCTTTTATTTAGGTAGATCATAAGATGTTGGGAACTAGGTGAGGGCTAATTGCCGGAGGGGGGGGGGGTTGAGCTTAAGTTAGGTTTTTGTCCATGCTCTTACATTTTGTCTCAACCACTTTTCCTTTTTCAAAATTTTCTTTCCGTATGGCTACATAGGCTTTTATCTTTAGAGTTCCACAGGGGCACGTCCCCTAGGGTTGGATGCACACACCCCTCACAACTCACGCACCTAGGACGGGGGGATGTCTGGGGAAACGTTTCCCCACATCCCCCTTTTGGGGAGATGTAGGGGGGGGGGCGTTTTCCCAGTGTGGGGGGCCGCGACTCTCCAAAGAGGGTGCTTCTGGGCATTCCCCCTTAATTTTGCTTGAAAACAATAATTTATGAGTGAGGAAGCTTAATATTCAACCCTAGGGCCCTACTAATGTTATGTAATTAATGGTAATGTTCAATTCTGAGTAAAAGTGACATTCTCCTCTTTCATTTTCATCCTTTTATTTAAATTTTTAACATTACCATGAAATGACTCAGGATGTTTGAGAGTGGTTCCAACCTCATTAGACTTCAGTAGACTTAATAGTTTTCAGGATTCAGTATTAGGGGGATCACAATGTTTCCATTGGATTCTATCAAGTATGAGGGTCTGGAACTAGCATTTAATCAAATTGAGCTAATTGAGTGTGTATCATTCCATAATTAACAAGGTTAGTCACCAAGAGAGAAAGGAACAAGAGCTTAAATACTTATTATGCTTCTTATGATTGCTTTTAGTGCTTATTATTCCTGAGATTAGGCACTGTATGCCTCTCTAGAGGCTCGAATGATCCATAAAGTAAGTTGTTGGGCCTTTGAGGAAGCCTAAGAAGTCCAAGGGGTACCATGATGTAGAAATGGACTCCAAACAAAGTGGACAAGGGGTTGGCCCCTTGTTTTCCAAGCAAGAACCTGTGGTACTCCCAAGTGGATGTGGGGTCACAAGGACATCCTCATGTGTCTCCAAATGGATCGAATATGCCTGTAGACCCTCTGTAAGGGATGGAATGATGACATAAGCCCTCCCTTTGCAGCGGGAGACAATCCTCTGGACCCTAGAACATCTGCCAAGTGTATGGTGCAACTATGGAGCTGACTGGGCATGGTGAACGAGGTGCATCATCCTCATCCCAAAGGTGGAACACGAGCAATTGATGAGCACTGTTGGGGATCCATGAAGTAATTTATGCTATGATGGAGGTCCATGGCTCTCAATGCTCACCCTACAAGTGCTAATGTGGCCCTCTGGAGGGCTAGTGCCCTATAGCCCCCAATGGAGCCCACCTATAATCCTGCATAAGATCTAATGCATCCCCTTGCCCTCCAATACAACTAGTCATCAAAATAATTAAGTAAAAGAGCTTACAAGTGATGGAGTCAATGGGGCACTTCATGGTGGCATGCCCTTCCATAGTGGGCTTTGGCATTTACAAGTGTCTCCAAGCTCAATAGGGGGCTAATCAAGGACGTTATTAGGTGGTTTCAACCTCCAAAGGGGGTGACATGTCCATGGTACATCCCTCAAATGGTAGGTGGCAAATGATATAATAATGGAGCAAAGTGGGGATCAGAGGAATCATCTAGACCACATGTCATGGTACAAGGGTAGCTGTGATAAGGGAAGCCCACACCTGGGTATATGAGTGTAGGAGGGAGAAAATCGTGGTACATGAGTTACCTCGACCTTTATTTTTCCACCCTTCTTCATATGCCTTTTGCCTTTGACTGATTTTTCTTCATAATTGCTCGGGGCTCCAGGGGATGAGAGCATGATGTGTAATATGTAGCAGTGGATACCCCATTAAGGTGGGGCAAATCATTGCCCACTAGGGGTTGGGACAATCATGGGTTCCTTAATGATGGAGGGTGCTCATTTAGGGCCCATAGGAACTAGGGTGATGGCCATGGGTAAGGGGTAGAGCTCATGTTTGGTTCTTGCGGACGTGCTAAATTTGTATGTCCCGATCATCTTTTGCATTTTGTGGTACATTTCTTGTTGAGAGTGGCTAAATTATGCGTTTTATTTTCTTTTTGGTTGCATCAACTTCCGGGGCATTGTTCCAGGTCCGATCCAAGGTGTGGACAAGGGGAAAGGGAGGCTAACCCTATGTGGACCCAATAGACACATGTGGACCTGGATGGGAAATAGATGAATGGGGCTAAAATGAATGGAAGGGGAGTGATGTAGGTGGGTATCCGAAAGCGGGACCACACAACCAAAATTAGGATTTCCCATGTAGTGCCAACCCTAAAGCTAATGGCTAGTAAAGAAGATCACATGAGACTAGGATACAAGGGTAACCACGAAATTGGATAGTGGAGACAAGAATACAAACCTAAACCACTCTTTCCGTCGAATCCCCCCACCAATCCATGCCCCAAAATAAGAAAAAATTACTCAACTATAACAATGAAAAGTCATACCTTGGGGGTCAGGAGGCCCACCTTCAAACATACAATCATGATAAGTGGTTGAAGGATCGCATGGCTGGCTTAGGTGGTGGTGAAAATGGCACATTGAGCTATCTGGTGGCTGCAAGGGGCTACTGGCTACCGGTTGAGGACCATCTAGGAGTAATTTTTTCTCCTTTATACACTACCCACAGGTGGTGGGTAATATCTGGCTCCAACTGGGACATGAGATCTCAGAGAGGTGCATGAGGCTACTCAAATGGGAGGTCATGAAGACACTAACAATCTCTTGGTACCATAGACCTATTACTTGCACATATCAAAGACCAAGCACATAGGCAACATGTTTTTGTGGTGTCTTATGATCACCCATGCTTAGTATTAGGCCACTAAAAATCAACTAGTAAATAAATTTTAAATAAAATTTCAAATGCAATCTTAATCTAAATGCAGCTAATCTAGCATGATAATATCATATGATGTTAGTTCTAATGGGGAAAATGAGCATGCAATGCATCCTACCCTAACATGCATGTTATATCACCCAAATACTAAGTGTAATCATAGACCCAATGTAACCAACATATCATCTAGTCAATATGAAAGCAACTACCCTTATGCTCACTCATGCAATAGATCCAAAGGCAGGGGTAGGAATGACAACATGGAAGGTCACAAGGGCAGGAGGCGAGAAAATGAAGTGAGCACGCATGGAGTATCATGGGGAAAGAGGGAGCCAAGGATGCAATATTTCCCACAAGATCCTTTCTTCCAACCAAAATATAGAGATATCAACAATTAAGCTCATAAACCTCCGATGGATAGCAACCTCAGGCATATCATCCCCATTATGGTCTCGATCATTAATGTCATGCTTTATGACCACCATAGGGTCATGACTGGGAGGAAAGGGAGACTGATGACAAGGGGGGACACAACAAGCAGGTTGCTCATGATGATCATATTCAAAATCTTGAGGGTATGAGGGGGGAGGAGGGATACAACTAATGGATGGTTCCTCCCGAATATCATACCTAGGAGCGGAAAAAGGATCATCAATGATGGTGCTTGTGAAAATTTTATCTATTGCAACTACAGGGAAATTATTCTTCTAACTCAAAAAAATAATTCTGTAGTTTATTTTTTTACGACAAATAACGAATAAAATCACAGCTGCAATTTTCACCCTAAAAATACTGCGGAAAATAAAATACTGGACAGAGAAATTCTAACACACACAAAATAAAAATTGACACAATTATTTTTGGACAATTGTCCCCGGAAAAACCCAACTTGGGAATACCGGTGCAATAGATGAGGGTTTTATTTTTAATGTTCGGCAACAATTTTGAGTACAATAATTTAGATGTCTAGCTGGCAATCTAATTTGAAGAAAACACGAGAAAAAATATTGTGAGATTTTTTCTCACCCCACAGCTATTTTTTGCCTCCGAAATAGCTTCCCTGACCTTTGCGCTGAAATGCCTGCGTCAGCCTCTGCGCAGTCCCTACGCTGGCCCTTTGAAAATTTCGACCTTCCTTCCTTCGACCCTTTCGGGAACTGAAAACTTCCTCCAAGAATGCTACTGCTTTCCTCTTCCTCCTGCTACTCCCCCTGTGGCTCTATCTTTTCTGCTGAGCCGCTGCTATTGAGAAAATCGAACTGCTTGGGCAACTGAGTATCTGCACTGGATGATCTCTACCACCACATCGACTTTCTTTTATAATCCACTGTTGGAGCCCCAACGACCAAGATTAAAACTCAATCAATGGTTAGGATAATTTTTGGGTCTATCCGTGTGAGTTTCTAGATGATTCTCGCTTTATTTCAATTAATACTTATTAATTAACAATATTCCCTAAGTTTAGACTTAGGAAATATTTAAAAATTGGTTAATAATCTAATTGAGACACTTCTAGGTGGAATTTCCAGAAACGATTTTTGAGTTTTGGATATCTCATGTGTTCTTGCCTCTCCACAAAATTTCGTGGCTAGAACACATCTAATGCTACAAAAACATAGATAGGAGTATAGCACCTTTTGGGTATTGGAAATTTCATAGATAGGACCATGCCCAATGGTACCCATGGATTGGGCGTGGTGTTTGCATAGGGTTTGCAAGTCTCTCTGTGAAGAAAGGGGGGTTATGGGATCCAGTTGCATCACAAAGTGTTCTTGTTGAAGACCAAAATGCACTATTAGAGTCCTAGCAGCCAATGTAGAAGGTGGGCCTGCTCCCCCTAACATACCCCCAACTGAACGAGACCATGATTGGCCCAAAGGCGAGAGTATCTGAAGGGGCTGAATCATGGATAACAGCCTTGAGATCAGGAATGACTGCTCTCTTCCCTTGTTTCATGCACATGATCCCTAGATCATTTGAATTCGCCTATTGTGATTTGGTGGGGCTAGGATCAAGAAAGATCTTTTATGTTGGTGGGAGAGAAATCAATCTTCTCTTAAACCAAAGTGCTTTGAGTTGGTCTTCAAGTGTCGGAAACGAAGGAAGAGCATGGAGTTGGGGCCCATCCATGTGTGCTCGAGGGTGAGGTCCTTTAGAAGTACAGTGTCATAAAGGAAAGAGGTGCTTAGCTGTTAGGGACCCAAAGGGGTCATGGGAATGAGTAGCCCATTACTCTCAAATTGAGCTTTCAGGTTCGGTCGAGGTGTTCCTCGTTCAGCTTTTCCAGTACCACCCATTTGACCATGGTAAACGGCAGAGGTTGCTCCCTTTTCTGGACCACTTCAAACCAAGAATTAATTGTTTTCTGTTGTATTTCTGTCTCGTGTTTGAAAATGGCATGCTCTGATTTCATCTCTAACTGTAATTTTTTAATGTTCAGAATTTCTTTTTGGAGTGCAGGGGAATTTCTTCACTAGCCTTGTTCGGTTGCCAAAACATGAGAGATATCATTAGAGTTACGAGTGATTTCCTAGCAGCCCGGGGCCCCATTAATTCAAATAGATAATTTTTGGGAAAAGCAAGAATAGGTTGTGCCGGTTGTGGCTGCAGTTTTCCTGCTGTATATGATTCATGGAAATGAGGCTGATTATAATTTTTAGAACTCATGGAGCATTCATTTTCATCCTTGCAGTCAACCTTTTTCTCCTCCATTTATCTCCAGTGGCACTTTGCATTTGGCTACCTATGTGGATAATTATTGTATCGAATGAGTTGCTCTCATTTTGCAGATTTGATGTTGATGTCTGTTCTCAATATCATTATGGACTCTTGGTTCTGTCTAATCTAATTCTATAAGGTTTCATAATTTGTCCTTGATTTGAGGCTCTACTTAGGTCTTCAATATCCACCATGTACCTGTCGCTTCATGGGCTTCACCACCTTGTAAGATTTCTAATGTTGTTTTATAAATGACTGCTAGATTTAATTGCTATTTTCTTATCACTTTTCTCCTACTACTTCTGCTCAGCCCCTTTCTGTTACTGATTAATTCTAGATCCAAAATCCAACTGGCCAACTCTTTTTCTCGTAAGAGTCCCAGTTCTTCCTCCCCAACCTGTTAGTCATGCACATATCAATTTTAAACAATTTGGAATCCATGAGCTGTTCAACTGTCTTTCTCTTGTCAGACCACTGTCCCCCTTCCCCATGTCACGAGCCATAAATATTAATGCAAATTGTGTTCTTTCTACAAATGGCATGAAAAATAGATTTTGCAATAATTATTTGGAAAAAATAGAATTCTAAACATATCCCTTTGAAAAGTACATATAGCATACATTAAGAATTGTACAGCAGTAAATGGTCAAAGACAATATCCGGTAGCAGTAATTGATTTTCTACTCTTGAATACACGTATGTTAGTTTCAGGTACTGATTTTTATTGGTATCATTTCTGCAGATTATTGGCAATGGGCCTGATGGCCTATAACAATGATTGGAAGGCAATTCAACAAAGGTTTCTTCCATGTAAATCCATGCATCAGGTGGGCATTTAGAATTGTTCTTTTGTTTTACTGGCAGTGTTTGTGTATTATTGGATATATGGTTGATGACTTATGAAAAGACTTTAAGCCAGTTCAAAAACGGCTTACACTTTAAACTTTAAAGTGGCATCAGCATGTTCTAATAAATTTAGAACTGGTTTTGTTTTCTGAAGTGAAAGTAAGTTACCTTTCAAATTTCTCTTATTGAAATTAAATTAAAAGTTAGGAAGATGTGATGGTTGTTGAATTGTTTACTAATGATACAAGGGGAATCATAGGACTTAACTGCTTATGTGATTGCTAACTACCTTACGCACCTGTGTATATTAGAACTGTAAAAACTATATATATCTTCTAATTATTGAGCAAGAGCACTAGTTTGAATTTGAAATAATCATCCAAGTAGGGTGCTAATATTCACTACATAAAATTGGACTATAGTAATATATAAGAAGTGTACTGTTGCATAGTGTATGGTTGTGTCAATTTATAGAAGCATCAGGATAGTGTAAATCCTGAGTATCATTATTATGTTTTTATTGGATAATATGAAATCATTATCTGTTTTGACTTCGGCTTACCACAACTGGTATCAGAATCATGGTTATCCTTCATTGGAATTTCAACTGTGAATTCATGGTGCTGCATCACTAGAACTTGATTCTATATATCTCATATCTGGAGCATATAGCACCATTCAATAATTTTTAAGCTGTCCTTACATATACTCTGTTGTTGCTGATTTCTGCTTCGTAAATTGCTATATTCTGCTTGTGTAATTCTAAAGGGTTGTATGAAAGTTGTTAATCCCGCAGTATTTGCCATAAGCTTTGTTGTTCTCTTTTTGGGGTTTCAGATTTCCCGCTGCTTTCTTGTGCAGCTCACTCAGTGTAGGTCATAGAATCCTGAAACAGCGACAAACTCATTCCATTGCTAGATTTGAGTGTTCTTTTGCATGATGTGTGAGTTTTCCTTGTTGTCTCACCAGTTCTAGAGTTTTCGAGTTGAATGGACAATTGGCAATAATCTGTTCATAATTGTTGGGGAGGGCCATGGTCACATTGGTCCCTGATACTGTTCCCTTGTAGTCACTAGGATAGTTTTCTCATTAATGATACCTAAGATCATATTTGAAAACATCATTTTTTTGTTTCTCAATTTATTTTGTTGCATTGTTTTCTCCTTAAAACAAAATTGGTGTATCATCTTCATTGCTATTTTGTTGTTGTTTGTCACTTCCTTCACTAGGGGGTCTTCAATTCATGTTCTTTCTATCTAGTCCTTGATCTCCTTTATTTGCCTTCTCCCTGAATCCTCATATGAAGCTTCCTCTAGTGGTGTGTAGAATGATATATATGATTTTTCCCCAAGGAAAACCTCACAGGGAGACCTAAGGGATGCTTTGCTACATTTGTAGATGGCATCTATAGTGAACCCATTGGCATGGAGTCTGGACTAGTGTGCACAGAACTAGCTAAATTCCAAGCAACATTGGTGACAACCAGTTGACCTAACTGCTTGCGCTTGGTGTATGGAGTGATATGTGTAGAAAGGACAAATCATTTTGTTCTCCGTGACAATATTGCCCATGAAATTGGTTCCTAGTCAAGCTCTTTATCCAACCCTAATATCTCCATGTCTTGCACCATTTGGTAGGTATAAATCTGCCTCTTCATTTTCTTTAAGCAGGTAACCTTTCTCAAATTCTTGTGGTTGTTGACTTCTCTGCATTCTTTCACCTTTTTTCCATTACGATACACATCTAATGCTCGTTTTATCGACCTTTGAAATTGTCTTTGGTAGAACAGAGATCTCCTGTTACCATGTCCGTTGGCAACAAAATGCATTAAATTCCTAAATCCACCGTTCACTGGCTCATTATTATTTCAAAAGAACACAAGAAATGTAATAATGGAGCAAAACATAAAGTGTACACAATGGAAAAGAATGAGTAATAAAGTTAATATGAGGAAGACTTGATATACTATACTGTACTAGGTAGGTATATTGCCACATTTTTTTTTAAAAAGAGCCACATTCAAAAAAAAAAAGAGCCTATGTATTTCGGCAATTGTACATATCCTAATCTACTTGCCACCTCAAACCTATGTTACTCCCTACTTTTGTCTTATGTGTGACTAATATCCATACAATATCCCTTAGACCCTAAAACACATTTATATAATATTACCTCAATATGAGCATTGTGACTCTTTTTTTCCACAAGAAAAAAACCGTAATTTTCATTAATAATTTTTTTTTTTACATTTTGTAGACACACATGGTTGTGTATGCTGTGAGAGTAAAGTTGGGAGCATGTCAATACATTTGTGAGCTGTACAGTGCGTGACGAAAGCTGATATGAGCATGTACATTTGTGCACAGGCAAGAAAATATAAAAGATATAAAAAAGGAATATTAAGATGATCATTTTGAGCTGAATTTTTCTTTTTTGCCCTTCCTTCTTTGTACCTGTTGCCACCCATGAGGATCTGGGTCAGCCAAAACCAAGGCTAGATCATTGCTCGCCTCCAAATGAACCCTCAGAGGAATGAGCTCGTTTGGTGCCACCCGTACCAGTCAAGGGCTGTTGTTCTTCAAGATCTGGACCCGACTGTGGGGGAACAGCAGAATCAACTTGGACCGCATTCTCCCCCTCCCCAAGCTCTTCAATTTATTCTGGTTGTATCTCTGGATCTATTTGTCTACTTCTTTCTTCTTTGTGGGGAATTTTTCTCCATAGGACATCTGAAGGCTATGTTCTCATAGTCTAGAATTTGAGACCACTGGAAGCAAACATGACATCTGAAGGCCATGTTCTCATAGTCTAGAATTTGAGACCACTGAAAACTCTTATGCTTCAAAATGATGTGATCTGGTAATCCTTTGCTGAGATCTATCTCCGCACAGATCCTAGCAAAAGTAAATATTCCCTTTTCTGTTCTTTCTAGATAATTTTTTAAAATTTTCCAAGCTTGCTCCCAATATCTTCAATGACTTGATGGTGCCAGAATGGAAGGGGAAGATTTAGGAGCCTAACCCAAATTGGCATAGTAGTGACTGTTGGGAAATGTATGTTGATTTGTGTAGCTTGGGAGGTACTCCAAGCCCTAGTGTTCGAGGGTTGGAGGTCAAAGTGCCACAAGTAGGCTTGTGGGCTTAGAACCCAAGCTTGGGGTTTTGAACCCATAGATGTTTGGGCCAAAACCGTGAGGAGTCTTCAACATGTGATGGATGAGGATGATAGCTCTCAGCGAGGCGATTTTAACGCAACAAGAATCATCCGATTCCGCATTGTCGATGAGGAGTTATGAATTGTTGAAGTTATATGTCAGAGTTTTCACACGTGTTAAGGTCGGCTTGGTGTTAAGTTGACTTAACTAGTTATGCAAGCCCCTAGATTGTGATGTTATGAAGCCCCTCTTATTAGTATATATAGATGGTGAGTGTGAGGAGTTATTCTCATTCATTGTGCAACACACATAGCCAACAAGAGCTCGTTGGAGGGAGGATAATTTCTGTTTTAGCTACAGCAAGTGGAGGTCAAGAACAACAAAGCAAGGAGACTGTCTTGGGTCATTTCAGAGGGCCGAGAAGCTGTTAAAGGGGCCGAGTTTGCTGTAAGGGAGGCCAAGGTACCTCCCTAGAAGGCCGAGGCAGAGGAAGACTATTTTAAGGGCTGTTTGAGGTGGTTCTTGGGTGGAGAAGCCTTGGGAGAGGCAACGAAGGTAGTTGTGGGTAGGCTGCAGGCCGTACCTCACTGTTTGAGGACAGCGTAGGGTATATTGAAGGCTGTTCATGCCCATAACAACAACAAACCAAGTGAAGACCTCTCCGAGGGTGGGCTGCAGTCCAGGAGGGCTGTTTGGGTGACTGTTTAGGGGCTGTTGCAGCTACCCATGATGCCCTAACCAGTCAGTCACAACAGTAGTATTGCAGACTTGAAACAATGGTGTGATGTGTGTTGGATCCTAGTTTGAGGATAAATCTTGGATCATTTATAGGGCAGCCTGTGGAAGTCAAAGAGGAGGGGCAGACATCATGGTTAGATGCCCTAAACCAGTGACAATTTCCACAGTGATTGGGCAACAAACTTGGAGTGAAATTGTGATGTTTGTTGGGTCAAAGAGTTTGATCAGAGCATGGATCAGTTGATGGGCAGCTTGAGGAGGCCTTAGGAGTTGTTTGGAGGAGCCCACGTGGATTGTTGGGAGGCCTACCAAGCAGACAAGGTGACAGTAGGCACATCAGATTGGAAGGCAAGAGGACAACAACAAGGTGTGTTGCAGATGTTCCTTTGGTTGATGAGTTGATGGTGTCCTAGGAGAGGACAAGTTGTTGGTGCCCAAATTTGTGCAATAGCTCCTCTATTGCAGAGCAAAGGGCAGATTGGTGGAGTCTGTGGGCAGCCATGTGTAAGGGTCTCCTAAGTGTGGGGATGCCCTAACTAGGTGCAAATGCTACAACGTGGACTTGGTCTCTCGTGGACTGTTGGAGGGCAGCGTGAGAGAAGACCAAGTGTGGATGTGATTGGGCACTTATGGTCTGCTAGAGGACAACGTGATAGTGTCCAAGTTGGAGCCTAGTGAGCAACATCTTGATAGACAAAGGTAGTTGCGAGAGAGGTAGTTGTTGAGCTCAAGGGTTGACGAACCAGCAGAGCAATTGTGGAGCCCAAGACTTGTGTGTAGAGAAGGATTCTACAACAGATGATGGACAGTCTTTCTAGCCCATGTTCATTGTGGGAGATGGACATCTTGTAGTGATAGGTGGCAACCCTCCATGCTCTATGTTAGTTTTCATCAGTGCAATGCAGGGAGACCATAGTGGGCTGAAGTCCCTGAGTAGCTTAGGAGTAGCAGTGGGCAGATTGAGAGTTGTTCACAAGTGGAGCTGTGAACAACTCGACAGGAGTCTCGATGTGTTGTGGCCTTGATGGACGAAGGCACAACTAGAGAGCAGATTGGATAGCCGAGATTCAGTGGCCAGATGGACTTGGAGCATTGATAGAGGCAGGAGCTACAGATCGGGAGCCGAAGGACCAAGCAGGTACAGGGTACGACTAAGAGGAGCTGAGAGAACGCGCTATAGCCAGATGGTCAGAGTATCTTGTTGAGGACAGATTGGATGTCGATGGACTGACATCAAGTCCCAATTTTGTATCATGCACTAGTGGATGATTGAGGGCCATTATCCCTGGTACGAGAGCCCTAGACTATTGTATTATATTAGTTGGATTAATATAACGAAGTTGGGTTGAAAAATATTCAGTGCATGTGTGATTTACTGCTATTTTATTCTGCTATGCAAAGTAGTTTTTGGTTGAGATTCTTGGTTTGGTAGCGTTAGTGATTTTAAGACTCTAACCTAGACCTAGGGTTGTGGAAATTCAACATGGTACCAGAGTGTGTCTGAGCTACTTTGAGGGATAGTGAATCAAAGTGTGCACAACGAAGCAAACTCAGAGGGACTTTTGGGTGTCTAGGTCATGGAGCAGAGGGTTCAACAGAAGACATAGACTACATGATGAGATGGGCTAGGAGTTCTGGTGGATCGGTGGTGGACTTGGTGCACTTCAGTATGTTGTGTGGCAGTTTGTAGATCATGGACTTCCTATGTCTTGTCATGGATGGTTGGGACCAATGTTGCACGAAGCGGGGACGTTTTTTGGAAGTGGGGACGCGGAAGCGTCATTTTCCAAAAATCTAGGAAGCGAAGCGTCTGCTATATATATATATATATTTTAATATTTTTTGCATTTATACTTAAAACAAACATCCCAAACAGGCGGAAGCGTCCAAAAAGTGTCTAGGAAGCATCCAAAACAGGCGGAAGCGCGCTTCCGGGGACGCTTCCTGGACGCATCCGCACGGGACGCGCTTTGGGCCTTGGAACCGGCGGCGGGGGGGGGGGGGGGACACTTCCTGCAACTATGGTTGGGACAACTCGAGGGTTTCTTTGGCATGGATGGACGAGATCAGGTTGATCGAGATGGCTTCATGTGATGGACTATAGATTGGTAGGCTAGAGTCTTCATCGGATCGTGATGTTCCATATCCGAGATTGGAGGGATTTGCATGAGTGTTATTTGATCCAGGAGGATGAGTGCTTGCAGGACTGAGCCAGTGGAGATCGTGTAGGCTTAGAGGGAGTCTAGCCTCAGAGGGAGCAACCTTATGGAGGTTCGGGATCTGCAGGTTTGGATGTGATAAGGCAGAGGCACTATTGAGATTATTGGAGTCATTCTACATGGTATGCTGCAGTGATGGATGCCAGAAGGGCTAGTGGTGCCGGATGATGATGGTTACTTGCTAGTTTTGGAAGTACCTCCCTCGCTAAGAGGGAGTGTTGATTTATGTAGCTTGGGAGGTACTCCAAGCCCTAGTGTTCGAGGGTTGGAGGTCAAAGTGCCACAAGTAGGCTTGTGGGCTTAGAACCCAAGCCCGGGGTTTTGCACCCATAGATGTTTGGGCCAAGACTGTGACGAGTCTTCGATATGTGATGGATGAGGATGATAGCTCTCCGTGAGACAATTCTAATGCAATGAGAATCATCCGATTCCGAGTTGTCATTTAGGAGTTACGAATTTTTGAAGTTATATGATGGCGTTTTCACACGTGTTAAGGTCGGGTTGGTGCTAAGTTGACTTAACTAGTTATGGAAGCCCCTAGATAGCGGGCGAGTGTGAGGAGTTATTCTCATCCATTGTGCAACACACATAGCCAACAAGAGCTCGTTGGAGGGAGGATTATTTCTGTTGTAGCCGCAACAAGTGGAGGTCAAGAACAACGAGGCAAGGAGACTGTCTTTGGGTCATTTCAGAGGGCTGAGGAGCTGTTAGAAGGGTCGAGTTTGTTGTAAGGGAGGTCGAGGTACCTCCCTAGAAGGCCGAGGCAGAGGAAGACTGTTTTAAGGGCTGTTTGAGGTGGTTCTTGGGTGGAGAAGCCTTGAGAGAGGCATCGAAGGTGGCTGTGGGTAGGCCGCAGGCCCTACCTCACTGTTTGAGGGTAGCGTAGGGCATATTGAAGGATGTTCATGCCCATAACAATAACAAACCAAGTGAAGACCTCTCCAAGGGTGGGCCGCAGTCAAGGAGGGCTGTTTGGGTGACTATTTAGGGGCTGTTGCAGCAGCTCATGATGCCCTAACTAGTCACAGTCACAACAAAAGTATTGTAGACTTGAAACAATAGTGTGATGTGTGTTGGATCCTAGTTTGAGGATCAGTCTTGGATCATTTATAGGGCAGCTTGTGGAAGTCAAAGAGGAGGGGCAAACCTCATGGTTAGAAACTTAGATGCCCTAATGCAGTGACAGTTTCCACAAACTTGGAGTGAAAGTTTGATGTGTGTTGGGTCAAAGAGTTTGACTAGAGCGTGGATCAATTGATGGGCAACTTGAGGAGGCCTTAGGAGTTGTTTGGAGGAGCCCACATGGATTGTTGGGAGGCCTACCAAGCAACCAAGGTGACAACAGGCACATCAGATTGGAAGGCAAGAGGACAACAGCAAGGAGTGTTGCAGATGTTCCCTTGGTTGATGAGTTGATGGTGTCCTAGGAGAGGACAAGTTGTTGGTGCCCAGATTTGTGCAATAGCTCCTCTATTGCAGAGCAAAGGGTAGATTGGTGGAGTCTGTGGGCAACCATGTGTAAGGGTCTCCTAAGTGTGGGGATGCCCTAACTAGGTGCAGATGCTACAACATGGACTTGGTCTCTCATGGACTGTTGGAGGGCAGTGTGAGAGAAGACCAAGTGTGGATGTGATTGGGCACTTATGGTCTGCTGGAGGACAACATGATAGTGTCCAAGTTGGAGCCTGGTGAGCAACACCTTGATGGACAAAGGTAGTTGCGAGAGAGGCAGTTGTTGAGCTCAATGGTTGACTAACCAATGGAGTAAGTTGTAGAGCCCAAGACTTGTGTGTAGAGAAGGACATCTACAGCAGATGATGGACAGTCCTCCTAGCCTGTGTTCATTGTGGGAGATGGACATCTTGCAGTGATAGGTGGCAACCCTCCATGCCCTATGTTGGTCTTCATCGGTGCAACGCAGGAAGACCATAGTGGGCTGAAGTCCCTGAGTAGTTGAGGAGCAGCAGTGGGCAGATCGAGAGTTGTTCACAAGTGGATCTATGAACAACTCGACAGGAGTCTCGATGTGTTGTGGCCTTGATGGACGAAGGCACAACTAGAGAGCAGATTGGATAGCAGAGATTTAGTGGCCAGATGGACTTGGAGCATTAATAGAGGCAGGAGTTGCAAATAGGGAGCCGAAGGACAGAGCAGGTACAGGGTACGACCGATAGGAGCTGAGAGAGCATGCTACAGCCAGATGGTCAGTGTATCTTGTTGAGGACAGATTGGATGTTGATGGGCTGACATCAAGTCCCAGTTTTGGATCATGTACTAGTGGATGATTGAGGGCCATTATCCCCGGTACGGGAGCCCTAGACTGTTGTATTATATCAGTTGGATTAATATAACGAAGTTGGGTTGAAAAATAAAAAAGTTGTCTATATTCAGTGCATGTGTGATTTACTGCTATTTTATTCCACTGTGCAAAGTAGTTTATAGTTGAGATTCTTGGTTTGGTAGCATTAGTGATTTTAAGACTCTAACCTAGACCCAAGGTCGTGGAAATTCAACAACATAACTAGTTTTGGTGTTCATAATTGTCATTTGTCGCATGTCATTCTTATGTATTAAGAAAAGGAAAGATAAATGAAAAATGAAATATTTATGAAGCATGGGTTTCATGCTTGAGTCATTGGTCAATAGGTCAAGGCATCCATTGCATGCCTATAGGATTGTCTTATGTCAAGTGTCATTGCCTTCATGTAAAAGACCCTTTTGGGCTCTTGGATCGTAGAAATAAAATATTTATTTATGTATTTAAATATGTCTAGAAGGCTCCCAAAGATAAGTCAACCAACCCTGCTCATCTTAAAGAGCCTCTTAAAAAGGCTATATATAGAGAGGTACTTCGACCTCCTTTATGCATGGTATCACATCTGATCTGTGGTCATAAGAACAAGGGCGAAATTGCAGAAGTATGACTATTAAGCAGAATAGCGAAGTTGGAGATGAAGGGTCTAAAGTTGCAGGCTGGTCTACTTAGTCTTTGTGGAGCCCTGGTCTAAATTTTGGTCTTGGAAGTCTCCTTTGAAGTTGATATGAAGAGAAGCTCTTGTGGGTTTTCTCCTTTGGAGGGGTTTTGCCTTGGCGTGTAGCCTATATCTTGTGCTCATGTGATCTCTATTGTTTTGGTAGTTATTTAATGATAAAGAAGTAAGAACATAAACATAATAATGATAAGAAGATCCTAAAACCACAAGTAAATGTCATGTGAGGTAAATATCAAGTGAAAATTGCTTCCCTAATCTATTTTTTCCAACAGTGACCACCATGGAGGTCGCATTGTTTATTTTGGGTAGCATTGGATGTGCTCTATCCATGAAAATTGGTGGAGAGGCTAAAGCACATGAGATCTCCAAGACCCAGAAATGGTTTGGGAAAAATCGGACCGGTTATAAATATATTAAAATAATTAATATTTTTAATGGGTTCCTAAGTCTAAACTTAGGAAAATAAAAATATTAATGGGTATTAATATAAAACTGGGTGAAAAGGTTCTAAATGACATGGATCAAGCCAAATCTAATCTTAGCCGTTGATTAGAGATTTAATCTCGTCCGTTGAAGACTCAACAGAAAAAGTATAAGAGGAGGCTTGAGGGTCATTTGGAGACATGCCATGATTGATCAGTCAGTTCGATTTTCTGGAGTGGGGTTTGCTGAGAGAAATCAAATAAGTGATCTGAGTTGCGGCAAGGGGCAATGAGTGCATAGCAGAGGGGCAGAGATAGTGCCGAAGGACCAACACACAGAGGCAGAGGAGGCTACGCAGAGCCAGCAGGAGCCACGCAAAGGGCTAGAGGGATTGCGCAAAGGCTACTAGGGCCTTCGTGAGTGACGCAGAGGGCCAGAGACCTGCACAGAGCATCAGAAGGCTGACGCAGAGGGCCAGAGACCTGCGTAGAGCATCAGAAGGCTGACGCAGAGGGTTCCAAGCTGATGTAGAGGCCAGGAGGGTTGACGCAGAGCCTCAGAGAGGCGTTGGAGAGTTTTTCGTGGAGCATACTTGTCGAATATCTGCTTCCAAAGAGAGGTATCACTGCAAGATTGATTTCTCTGTCGGGTGATCCAGTTTGGCACCTAATTGTACTCAAGAAAGCTGGTTAATAATAAAACCCTCAGAATTGCTACACCGGTTTTCCCAAGTTGAGTTTTTCTGGGGACGTTTGTCCAAAAATAATGGTGTCCCTTGTGTGTTTGTCTATTCTTTCAGTTGATGATCTGTAGATGGTTGAGATTGCTTTTGTGTTTATTTTCAGTATTTATATGGTTAAATAACTTGTTAAAAAATTGAACAAGTAGGTGAAATAAACCAGATAGTGCAGGAAGAATTTCTAACGGGTTAGAAATTTCAACATGGTATCAGAGCGTTGCAGATCACAGGAGAGATGAATGGCACCAGCTAAATCAGAAAATTTGCAGCAAAAACAACTGTCCCGAGAGACAGAAGCTGTTCCTAAACAGAAAGCAGTAGAGAAGGAGTGACGCAAAGGGCATGTGTCATCAGTTCGAGCTAGAGAGAGGGCCAACGCAGAAGCCGTGAGAGGTAGAAGAAGCTCACGAAGAGCCACGTCATCCTGCTCAGCCAGGTAGGAGTGATGCAGTTGACCAGAGGAGCAATTCAACCTTGTCGGGATTGCGCAAAGCTAAGTGGCTTAGTTTCTTCAGTTGCTAGGGCCTAGGAGCTGTGGGTAGATTGTGGATTGTGAAGCTGGTGGGGTGCTGTTGTTGTTGAAGTAGAACAGTACCTAACGAGACAGAACCAAGGCAGAGGGAGTCGCTACCTAGGTGGATTTCTAGCCAAGGAATCCAGATCAATGTTGTAGGGGATTAGAGAGGAGTGGTTCAACAGTTGGCAGGAGGATTTCCAGAGGGAAATCGAGACTCAGAAGGAGTCGAGGAGAGGATTTCCAGGAGGGAAATCGAGACTCAGAGGGAGTCTAAGAGAGAACTTCCAGGAAGGAAGTAGAGACTCAGAGGGAGTCGAAGAGAAGAGCAGAGATGGCAACGAACGGAATGAGGTATCGGGACAGTTTGGATGGAGCATCCAATTTTGTCATCTGGAAGGCTAAGATCGTGTCTGTTCTAGATAGACATCGCATCAAGGCCTTCGCCTTGAGAACCATGCCTATCTTAATCGACCCAACTAATAACGAAAGGTATGAGGTTCCAATGGCCAAGGCAAAGTGCATAATCCTTGATGGGGTCAAGGATCATGTAGTTCAACATATTGCCGAGAAGAATACGGCAAAGGAAATGTGGGATACCTTGATGACATTGTATCAAGACAGTTTCGTGCAGAGGAAGATGCTATTGGAGAATTAGCAGCGGTCATATCAGATGCAAAAGGGGGAGCAAATATATCTTTTCCTTAGCAGGTTGTAGGAGATTCGGGACCAACTTACTTCCATAGGGGCCACACCGCATCAGGAGTTCATGGTGAGGACCGCCCTAAACGCAGTCTCCGAGGAGTGGGAGACATTCGTCCAAAGCATTTTGGGCAGAGCGAATCTTCCAGGTTGGGAAGAGATGTGGGCAGCTCTTCGCCAAGAAGAGATCAGACGACTGACCAAGATGGGAGGTAGCAGCAAGGGAGGTCGAATCAGGAAAGAGGAGGAAGAGGATGTGGCCCTGGCAATTGTGAGACAACAAGGGAAGAGGAAGAATAAGGACATCTGTGAGATAAAGTGCTTTCATTGTGGGGAGCTGTGTCTTTTTGCAACCCAGTGTCCTAGGAAGAAGAATAAGGGAGAAGCTTCTGACTTTAAGGCAACGTCGTCTAAGGCGGAGAAGGAAGTAGAGATTGATGACGATTGTGCCATTAGTGCTCATGCACCTCTAGAAAAGAGGTGGGGAGACATCGAGCTGTAGTCAGGAGGACTGCAGAAGATGTAGGGGCAGGATCCTTGAGGTACCCAAACTCTTGGATCATATCCGGATATGGGAGCCCTGAGTGACAGTAGTAGGATGATAGATGTTGGTAGAAGCAAGATGCGGATGGGGCGACAGAATAGTGCTAGCGTGCAAGGATCTATAACAATTCAGTGAGGGTTGCAACAGTGCGAGAGGCACAGAGGAGGTTGCAGCAGTGCAGATAGGCACAGAGGTGTTTGCAGCAGTGCGAGAGGCATGAAGTTGTTGCAACAACGTAGAGGCAGCAGAGGGAGCACAGGATAGCAGCAGAGGGAGCTTCAGCATCAGGAGGGCTTCTAGCTTGACAAGGATGTCAGTAGTTGGGTAGATCAGTTACTTATTTGTCAGTAACCGAGTTGCAATGTAGCAGTAGCAGTGGTAGTGCTATGGGCAGCACAATGTAGCATGATGAGAGAGAGTTGCAGTGCATTGTCTGCCTCAATGATGGTGTTTCTGATCTTCTTCTTATTCAACAATATGCTATTGATTCCAAGAGGACTATAATGAGGAGGATGATAAGGTCGGTCGGAAAGCAGGGTTGCTTAATTCTTATTGGTGGGAGGAAGGACCAACAACAACACGTATGTAGAGGGAACTGCAGTACAGATGTAGCAGTGGCAGTGGAAGAGCCATGGGCAATAGTACAGGAGGCAACAGTGCAGAGGATGTTGGGTAGTAGGCTAAGCATCAGCACAGGTACTGGTGCCGGATGATCAGGGTGATGTTTAGTGGTGGAGCATTACTAGAGCAAATTCCTCGGTAAGAGGGAGTGTTGATTTGGGGTTGCATCGGATGTGCTCTAGCCATAAAAATTGGCGGAGAGGCTAAAGCACAGGAGATATCCAAGACCCAAAAATGGTTTGGTGAAATTCCGCCCGGTTAGAAAGATATTAAAATAATTAATATTGTTAATGGGTTCCTAAGTCTAAACTTAGGAAAATAAAAATATTAATGGGTATTAATATAAAACTGGGTGAGAAGGTTCTAAATGACATGGATCAAGCCAAATCTTATCTTAGCCGTTGATTAGAGATTTAATCTCGGTTGTTGAAGACTCAACTGAAAAAGTATAAGAGGAGGCTTGAGGGTCAGTTGGAGACACGCCATGATTGATCAGTTAGTTTGATTTTATGGAGCAGGGTTTGCTGAGAGAAATCGAACAAGTGATCTGAGTTGCAATGAGGGGCAGTGAGTGCATAGTAGAGAGGTAGAGATAGTGCCGAAGGACCAACGCAGAGGCAGAGGAGGCTACTCAGAGCTAGCAGGAGCCACGCAGAGGGCCAGAAGGATTGCGCAGAGGCTACCAAGGCCTGCGTGAGTGACGGAGAGGGCCAGAGAGTCTGCGCAGAGCATCAGAAAGCTGACGCAGAGGGTTCCAGGTTGATGTAGAGGCCAGGAGGGCTGACGCAGAGCCTCAGAGAGGCGTTGGAGAGTTTTTCGTGGAGCAGACTTGCCGAATATTTGCTTTCGAAGAGAGTATTATTGCTAGATTGATTTCTCTGTCAGGTGAGCCAGTTTGGCACCAAGTTGTACTCAAGAAAGTTGCTTAGTAATAAAACCCTCAGAATTGTTGCACCGGTTTTCCCAAGTTGGATTTTTCTGGGGACGATTGTCCAAAAATAACGGTGTCCCTTGTGTGTTTGTCTATTCTTTCAGTTGATGCGCTGTAGATGGTTGAGACTACATTTGTGTTTATTTTCAGTATTTATATGGTTAAATAACTTGTTAAGAAATTAAACAAGTAGGTGAAATAAACCAGATAGTGTAGGAAGAATTTCTAACGGGTTAGACTTAGAAATTTCAACACGCATCAAACCCAAGGAATGACGGAGTAATAGATGTTTAAATTTCCAATATGAAATTCTACTGTAGTAATTGATTTATTTCTCCTACTTATTTTCCACAATAAGTTATTTACGAAACCCTTCAGTAAACATTAAAATAAACTCTATTGCAGTTATCACATAATTACATAGAGAAAATAACAATGATATACAAGCACAAGAATCAATCACATCAACACAATTGTTTTTGGACAATTGTCCCGGAAAAACCCAATGTGAGAAAACCGGTGCAGTAGATGAGGATTTATTTATTAATCTTCAGCAAAAATTGCTTTACAAGGAATAACTCTACAACAAAATTGAGACACTTCTAAGAGAAACACCCGAGACAAAGTTTCTCCTCGTCCTGGAGAAGTTCTGACACCCTGGAGACCCTTCACCCACTTCTACGTCACTTCTGCGTCACTCTGCGTGAGGAATGCGTCTCCAATGGTGTTGTCTCCCTGCACTTCCCTCTGTGCTGTCCCTTGAATGCCCCGTGTCACCTCCTCCTCAGTATTTGACTGCTGCTAATGCCCTTCTCCTCCTTCACCCTGCAACTCTCCCTCTGAAATTGAACTCCTCCTCTCTGAGAATCGATTTCCCTCGGGTTATTGAGTATTTGCCTGGTGTGTCTCCAAATGAATCTCAAGTCGTCTTTTATACTTTTCCTGTTGATGAATCAACGACCGAGATTAAGTCTCTAATCAACGACTAAGATTAAAACAGACTTAATCCTCGTCTTTTAGAAGTTTCTCACCCATATCTTCATTAATACCCATTAATATTTTTATTTTCCTAAGTTTGGACTTAGTAACCCATTAAAGAATTTTATTGTTATAATAACTCTTCATTTGGGTGGAATTTCTCCAAACAATTTCTGGGTCTTGGAGATCTCATGTGTTCTAGCCCCACCACAAAATTTCGGAGCTAGAGCACATCCGATGCTACCCAAAATCAACACTCCTTCTTAGCGAGGAATGTGCTCTAGCAATACCTCCCAATAGAAGCATCACACTGATCCACGACGTCGCTCCTCTGCGCTGTTGATGCTCGGCCTACTGCCCCTCATCCACTGCGCTGTTGCAACCTGTATTGCTGCCCATGACACTGCAATTGTCACTGCTACATCTGTACTACAGCTCCTTCTGAATATGCTGCATCATGCTTCCCACAGCACTGCCACTGCAACTCCTTATACTATCCGCTTCTTCTACGGAAACAAATTCTTCACCATGCCCATATTCTCCCTGAAGTAAACAAACTTTGTTCTTCCTAGAGCCTTGGTGAGAATGTCTGCCACATGTTCTCTTGTTGGGGTGTACCTCAACTGTACTGCCCCTTGTTGGACACAGTCTCTGATAAAGTGACCCCTGATATCATTGTGCTTCGACCGATCATGAAAGACTAGATTCTCAGAGAGCTTGATGCAACTCTGATTATCACACAAAATACTGGTCGCTTCCATTTTTCTCCTTAATAGATTCACAAGCAATTTCCTAAGCCATATGGCTTCGCACGAAGCTTTTCTAGCTGCCATATATTCAGCTTCAATTGAGCTCAGATCCACAGATTTCTGTTTCCTACTACACCAGGAGGTCATTCCTGATCTAATGTTGAAACAGTACCCAGTGGTATTTTTACGATCTACTGAACTTCCAGCCTAATCTGCATCATGAACCCACTCAACCTGATGTCATTGCCTTGGGTGTACATTAGTCCATGCTCGACTGTTCCTCGTATATATCTGAGATCATGCTTGGCTGCTGCCCAGTGCACCCTCTTTGGTACCACCATGAACTGACCGAGGGTGTTGACAGCATAACAGATGTTCGGCTTGGTATTGACTAGATACATCAGGGACCCTATGAGCCGCCTGTACAAGGTGGGATTGACTTCTTTATCTTCGGATGCATCAATATTCTTCCAGTTGGTGATCATTGGAGTAGCCATAGGTATATAGTCCTGCATTCTGAACCTTTTCAAAATCTTTGTAGCGTATCTCCCTTGCCCAAGGTAAATTTCACCTTTTTGCTGCCAAACTTCCAACCCCAGGGAATAATGCATCCATCCCAAATCCTTCATGTCGAATTCTGTGGCTAGGTTCTCCTTGCAATCTTTGATGAGCCTGGATGAGCATTGGTTGCTCGAAGCTGATCCACTGCTTCTATTTGAAAGACTACAGTACCTCTTCCTACGGGGGTACATTTAGACTTATTTCCCATGGTGATCTAGAAGTTCATCCTTTCTTCCTGATAATTCGAAAAACATTTTCGTATTCCTGTCATATGCCAGGAAGCTCCATTATCTATATACCAAACCTCAGAGGAGGAAGAACTTAATAGGCAAGCGACTTCTTCTTCTAGTCTGGAAGCTAACATAGAATAATCATGATCCATGTTTCTTGTGCTCACTTCTTCCTCTGGAGATCTGCGTGAGTCCCTCTAAGTTGATGCCCCGACATCATGCTCCTGACTCATAGCAGATTCTTTAATCCCGTTGCCTTATCTCTGCTATGATACCATGTGTAAATTTCCAATACAAAATTCTATTGCAATAACTGATTTATTTCTCCTACTTATTTCCCACAATAAGTTATTTACGAAACCCTTCAGTAAACATTAAAATAAACTCTACTGCAGTTATCACATAATTACATAGAGAAAATAACAGTGATATACAAGCACAAGAATCAATCACATCAACACAGTTGTTTTTGGACAATTTTCCTTGGAAAAACCCAATGTGGGAAAACCGGTGCAACAGATGAGGGTTTATTTATTAATCTTCAACAACAATTGCTTTACAAGGAATAATTCTACAGAAAAACTGAGACACTTCTGAGAGAAACACCTGAGACAAAGTTTCTCCACCTCCTAGAGAAGTTCTGACACCCTGGAGACCCTTCACCCACTTCTGCGTTAGCCTGCGTGAGGACTGCGTCTCCAATGGTGTTGTCTCCTTGCTCTTCCCTTCACCCACTTCTGCATCACTTCTGCGTTAGCCTGCGTGAGGACTGCGTCTCCAATGGTGTTGTCTCCTTGCTCTTCCCTCTGCGCTGCCCCTCGAATGCCTTGCATCACCTCCTGCTCAGTCTCTGACTGCTGCTGATGCCCTCCTCTTCCTTCACCCTGCAACTCTCCCTCTGAAATCGAATTCCTTCTCTCTGAGAATCGATTTCCCTCGAGTTACAGAGTATTTGTCCAGTGTTTCTCCAAATGACTCTCAAGTCTTCCCTTATACTTTTCCTGTTGATGAATCAACGATCGAGATTAAGTCTCTAATCAACGACTAAGATTAAAACAGACTCAATTCTCGTCTCTTAGAAGCTTCTTACCCATATCTTCATTAATACCCATTAATATTTTTATTTTCCTAAGTTTAGACTTAGAATCCCATTAAAAATATTAATTTTTTTAATAACTCTTCATTTGGGTGGAATTTCTCCAAACAATTTCTAGATCTTGGAAATCTCATGTGTTCTAGCCCCTCCACAAAATTTCGGAGCTAGAGCACATCCGATGCTACCCAAAATCAACAATAGATAATCCAACACAGCCGTAGAACCATGGCCCATCATTTAGAACAATGTCCAGTTCTTTTTGTCTATCAAATTGGACCACAAAGAATCCCTTTGAGCAGAGGTAAATGTCACAATTAGAAAACCATGAAGAGAACACCCACTGATGTAATGCTTCTAGTTTTGGCTAGAAGCCATTAAATATGCAAATAATGGCTTTCGACTATGGAGTTGTGAACAGGGAGGATACGTGAGGGATGTTGACCTCAATGGATGGGGCTTGCTCCATTTGATCCACAATGTATGGCCCTGGGATGTTATTGGTTTGTTTATGTCGGGTTCCGTACCTTACCCCGAACTGCATCCTTGAAAGAGCCAGATGGACTAGTTGAATATCTTGCACCAGGTGTACTCACTCGCGACTTAGTGCAGAGACTAATTGATGAGTTTTCTGGGACTTTGTATTTCTTGAAACAAGTTTAAATCTTGAAGGATTTTACTTGCAAATTGTAACCACTGAATGGATACTGGCAATCCCAAACTTGTTTAATTTTCTTTTTTAATGTGACCACCGTTTTTGAGCCCTTGATCCAGAAGGGGGCTGAAACCCCATTAAGGTTTTTAATAAAAATTTGAAAGGGTTTGTTTCGTGCCAACACAAAAAACAAGGGAAGATATTCCTTTTTGTGTCCCCCTGAAACCAAAGGCTCATGGATAGAGCCGTCGCATGAAGCGCATATCTGAGGAACGATGGTCAGTTGGGGCTTTCCCAATAATATGAAGCCGGAGCAACACCCTAAACTCAATGCCAATGAACCCACATTTATACAACAATCGTGGCAAAAGAACAGACACAATTTGTCGAAAAACACAAAATAAAGGGTACCAGAATATAAAATTTATCGCATATATGAAAACAGAGGACAGAAAAAAACCTTAGACATTTGGGTTGCAAGGCCAAACTCATCCTCATTAGTGAGTTGTGAGCGCCTCCATCGATTATTTCTGGTCTCAAAACATCAACATTGAGTGTAAGCGATTAATAATCCCCAAAGAAAGAGGCATCCACGGGGCCGAGTCTCCCTATATCAAAGAGCTCCAAGGATGCAATACGCCACAGTTTTGAAACTTCACGCGAATTAACAAAACCAGTCCCTGACTTTGGATATTGGCACTGCTAAAGCCAGTCTCCTCTCGTCCAAAGGTACCAAGGAATCTATCTTGAGGTATAGACTCGTTGACGGTGCGATCCTCAGGGGAACAGAGTAACCAAACCCTAGCACAGATGCAAGCCATTTTTTCTCTCAACTTAATTTGATTATTGTCACTCTTAACATTGATAACACAATTTCTATCAGTTTTGTTTCCACTTTAGTTGTGCATTGTTTCTAATTGTATGGTTTAGCTCATAATTGATCATGCTTCTATGGGAGTGGCCTTTTTATAATCCTACTGTGTGTCATCGCTTATGTACTGTGTAGTCCTGTTGACCTACTTTGGTCATTTGTTGGACATTAATAAATTTCTCTATCACACCTTGCCATTGCCAAACGTAGTTCTTTGAAGTAATGGAGTTGAACTTTACTATTACATTGGTTCACACATAAGATCGATAGAATAGAACATAAATCTTGCATTTTGGAAATAATAGTCACATTGTTCTACAGAGCAGTTCCGAAGATCTATTTTTGGTCATTTATTGGACATCCTTATCTTATCTTATAATATGTAAGGTGATTGCTTAAATAACATATAATATGATTTGGGTAATTTTGAGATTAATTAATTCCTGAATTGCACAATTTAACATAAAACGAGGAGAATAAAATTGGAAGTAGTAGAACATACATAAATCTAGTAATGTGGACACATGCACATTGGACACAGATATGTGTATATATATATATATATATATATAAAACAATGAATGATGTTTATTTCGTTGTTTGTAGATTTCTATCGTTAGGATTGGTGTTTGATTGCAGAACGAAAGAATAACCTACAATGTCTAGCTTGTTATGATTGATGTTTCGAATTGAAAACAAGATTCATCATCAGGACATGTTAATTAGAGTATGTACATATAAGATAATATAATTTTATTATTGTCATCAAGTGTCCACAAAAGTAGATCAATGGGACTATAGGATACATCTAGTGTAAATACAAGACACATGGGAGTGCAAATGCAACTCCATTGTAACTTCAAAGCTAATAAGACTAAAATAGGGCTAACATGAAATAAAAGTACAAATAGAGAATGTATGAAGTCATATGAGATGACCAAAAATGAGAAATGTGAAGTATGTCTGCTGCTGGACTGTGTGACTGCAAAGAAGCGAGAGGGGAGTTGAAGATGAAGCCAATGTGGTCAGTATCTCCAGAATTTGATGGCTGATGGTGAGGGAGGTGAGGAAGGCGATCTCTCCCTGTCTAGGTCCTCCAGAAATGTCAGAGAATCCAACTGCATGATCCTAGGGGGAGTAGGTGAGCGAGTGCTACTCCTAACATCCGAGCTCGAAAGGAAGTAGCCGTTGATCATTCTTTGTCTATAGTGTTGTGTCTGGGAGGAGATGTAAAAATTTCTCATTTCCCACCCCGGTTTTCAGTTTCACCTTATTTCTCCCATATAGTTAAATGCCCTTTCCCATATCCATACATTTAACAAGCTGGAAAAATAAATTTTGCTGAAAACACAAATTCTGGAAATTTTACAGAATGCTGGAAAATGCAGAAATAAAAAATCAGCAGGTACAAACAGCCATTTAACACATTTGAACACAGTGATTTTTGGTCAATGTGACCCTGGAAAAACCCCTACAACTCTTGGGGAAAACCAGTTCGAGAGCTCTTTCTTATTTTTGAAAAATGCTTTTACAGTGAAAAATATTTAGCAAAAAATCAGCAAGCAAATTTTACAACTTATCTCGTTTTCCGTGCCTCACAGCCAACTGGAAAATACTAGCAAATAGCAAAACAGGACAGCAATAAATGCTGTATGGCCTCCTTGATTTTCGTGCCCACTTTCAGCCTTAAATGCTGTTGTACGGCCTGCAATAAATGCGCTGTACGGACCTCGATTTGCGTGCAGAAAAACAGCAATACGCTGTACGGATTTCCTTGGAAAATGTGCCAGCAAACTGCTCCTCGATTTCTGTGCAAACTTCTCCTCGATTTCTGTGCAAACAGCTGTACGGATTTCTAGAAAATCGTGCCAAAATCTGCCTTTCACTGTGTGCTAACTCAGCTGTACGGATTTGCTAAACTGCTGCCTTGGAATGTGTGCCAAGCTGCTGTTTCCTTCTCCTCCCTGTCCAGAAATCTCCCTTGCTCTCTTGCTCTCCTCCTCTCAATCTGCTCATGAAAGAATGAATGACCTTTTCCTCATTTTCCTCTTTTAATCTAACCCTAAGTGACTTTTGGGTGATCCCTAAATCCAATGGTTGAAATAGATTGAGATCTAGGGCTGAGATTAAATGCTCATTTAAATCTCACTTTCTATTTTTTAATTCACCCCACTTTAACAAAGACCCACTTAGTCATTTATTTCCAAAGTCACTTTTCCTTTCTAATTTTACATTGACTTTAATAAAGTCACTTTAAAATTAGACTTTAGTAACTTTATCACTTAAAGTCACTTTTAAATTAGATTTGACTTTATAAAAATTATAAAGTCACTTTAGGAGAAAAATTAAATTCTTTTGGACACTTTTCCCTAGGCCAAAGATCAAAGCCTAAGGGAACCACCTGTCCTCCGGTACCAAATTTCAACAGGAGGTCCGATAGGGAGAGAGACGCCTTGCGCTGTCTCCGCATTGAGCCATTCCCTCTGACTCTCTAAGGGTAGGTCGATTAAAGCATGGTGTTGCATCTGCAGGATGGTTTGGAATGTACTTAGTCTATTTCGGATCGGGGGGTGAGGGGTGCAGAAAACCTCAAAGTCTCACCATTCTCCCATCTGTTGTAAACTAAGACTCTTCCTATCACTTGTTGTTTTGACCAGACAAAACAACCTGGAATTAAGAGGTAATAGTTCTAGAAACCCCAGGGTAAGTTGAAGTGTGCAAGAGTTGAGATCTGTATGTAAAGATCTCCCTGATAAAAAGGGCTATGCATCTTTGGCCCTGGTACTGGAAAAAAGTAGAGAGGGAGCCCGTAAAATCCTTGTAGAGACAATGGAAACATCCTTTGATGTCATAGTAACTGGGGCACTTGAAGATGAGGTGCAACTCAGTCTCCGGCTCTAGAGGACTGCACACCTAGCAAATTCTATCCGACCAAGGAATATGATGGTCACTTGACTCTAAGACGATGCGAGCAAACACGAAGTTACCCTTGGGGTATCCTGAGGGAGTCCATCCTGTTGTCGCCCAGATTGTACAGGCACCACGACAACGCTCAAGACGGGGGCTGTCACTCTAATCACTGCCCATTTTGTTCTAGCTGTCTCCCAACAACAGGCTATGGTGGGTAGTCCCTATGGAATGAAGTGAAGGAAAGCAAGTTGAGAATCAACTTACTTGGGAGACACGAATGAGTGGCCTAGCCACTTGGTTGAATTTAAGCAAGATTATTGATTAAATTAGATTTTTCTATTATGAGACCAGTGCCTTAATGGAGTCACAAATTCTTGCTTCTTATGAATTGAAACCAAATGACCAGATGGACACCCGCTGCTTGAATGATTGACTAACCTATATGATGTGCAAATCCTAGGACCTATGTGAGATGCAGTGATTTTGGTAAATTTTAGTTAAATGCCTAGTCTAAGTGTAACCTTTTTTTAACTATTTTGAAGTTGGGCTCCAAGGTAGGTTGTGGGAAGGAGGCTAATAGGAAGCAGGCTAGGACCTGATTAATGATACCTTCTGTTAGGTTTCTATCACCTGATGCCCCCGGCGCTGCAGAGACTGTGGCTCTGACGACTGCAAGGTCACCGTTTTAACCACCGACGAGTTGTTGAGGCTCCTCAAGCTAAGTGAGAAGGGTTGTCTTATGTTTTATTGACCTAGCTTATGCTAGGAGGGTAAATTATTAATGCAATCTAAATCTAGTATGCTTATGCAAGAGATTATGGGTGAGATTATCTTGAGTTAAGATTGCTTAAGTTATTTAAGTACTTATATGAAATTTGTCTTAATGCAAGAGTAATTAACAATGTTGTGATACAATCTTAACCAAGATAAGTGCTAAGAGATACAAGTGTGAACTTCAACAATATTCCACGAGATGCCAAGTAACCAATGAATTAACTTAATCAAGATGCCAATCACAGATACGGAAGATGTAAAATAAGATTATAGTGCTTAATGCCCAAGAGATGTTTAGTCACTTCAACAATGTAAACGCTAGGAACAAGTAACAAGATATGAAAACACTTAGGCACTTTATGTTCCAATGATCCTTTTTATGAGCAATAAGTGACTAATGTGACAACAGTAAACAGTTTATGACAGCAGTAAACAATTTATGACAACAGTATGGAAATGCTAAATTAACAGTGCATATGCTTGCCTAATATCACAAAAATATGCCCAATTATCAAATAAATTTATCTCACTGAAAATTCAGATATATTAGGCTTCTTAATTTATGTTTTCAGCGAAATTTGCAGATCTGAAATATTTATAACAACAGTAAATAAATCATAGATCAACAAGCTTATGAGGCCCAAAACAATGCCCATGATGTCCAAAAATAGTGAAATTTTGCTGAACTTGAAAAAATCAATTTTTGAAGCTATTTAAATTTTAGAGGATGCGATTCAGAAATTTTAAAATTTATATGTTTATTACAGCAGTGAAACAGTGACAAATCAGCAAGCTAGAAATACTTAAGACAAACCCTAATATTTCCAAAAACAGTGAAACTTTGCTAGAAATTGAAAATTCAATTTTTTTGGCCCTTATCAAGTATATGTTTAAGAGATATTTTAGACTTGAATTTCATAGTTATGCAGTAAATTCCAGCAAGCTAAAATGTTAGATCTTAAGTCAAATTATAGATGCACAAGTAGCCAAAACTTGTGAAAATTTAGATTTTGCAATTCTAATCAATTTTGATCAATTAAAGTGTGATTTAAGGGCTTAGATATTAGTAATTTGACTGCTGTAATAAAACTGAAGCAAAATGAGGGTTTGGAGGTCAAACCCTAGGCCTAAGCACTTGAAGATCCCACTGTTGAAAATCGTTGAAACTTTGGGATTACGTTGCCACTTGTGATATATGAATTTTGAGACCTTAATCCTGCAAAACTGTAAAGTATTTAGCCTTAAATCTTCAGATTAGGGTTTCAGGTCAATTTTGGGGCAAAAGAGGCGAAAAATTGGAGAATAAGGCTAAGGGAAGCGAATTTGCGGGAATAAATGGGCTAGTATGATAGATCGGGGCACAAGGAGGTTGAAAAAGGATAAGGAGGGTCAATTGTTTGCCCAGTGAGGATAGTGTTTGGGAAAGAGAGGGCTTAGGGGCTTAGGGATGCGGCTTAGGGCAAGAGAAGAGAGGGCTGAGGGGAGAAAGGAGAGGGAGAGGAGGAGGAGAAGGTTGGATGAAGGGTTGAGGAGGGGACGAAGGGTCAAGGAGGCCACATGGAGGAGGATGGAAGGCCGAAAAGGGAGCCACAAGGCCTGTAGGGCCTGCAACTAGGAGAAGGGAAGCTGTAGCCCCTAAGGGTCATAGCTAGCCCTGGGAGGCCTAAAAACCAAGATGCAGAGGGCAAAAGGAGGGACGCTGAGGGCTTGGAGGGCAGAACCGGGGCTAGGACCCCTAAAAGTTTTAAACCCTTGCTCCAATTTTTTTATGCTTCATCTCTTTGATTTTATGAAAATTCTTTCATGGGAATCCTTCAAAAAATTTCCAAGAGCCTAGATCTTACCCATAAGGGCCTAGATTTAGCTCTTTTTTCACCTAACTCCTTGATCGAACCTGTAAAAATGAAAATAAAAACACCCAAACCCCAAATATATACAAAATGAATCTAAAAAAATTTACAAATAAGAAAAATAATTTACAAATATTTACAAAATAATTTACAAATATTTACCTGACCCAAGTCAGAAAAATAATTTACAAATATATTTACAAAATATAAATGGGTTTTCAAATGGATTTTGAGAAAATATTTTTTATAATATTTTTTACTTGAAAGAATGGCTAAAACGCTTTAGAAAGATTAATGAACACTATAGCCCAAATGAAGATTAAATCCACCATATAAAACTAGAGATCCAAGAAAAGTAACCCTTGTCCATAGTCAGTGAACTTGGAGACCAAAGACTGAGTACCTGCAAACACTATGTATTATCTCAAAATAATAATCATAAAGCACCACATAGGAAGTCCATAGTCAATACATACCACAGATCAATGAAACAAGAACACCTCGAGTTGCACCCTAAAGCCTTTTATTATGGTAGAAAAAATAGTTCCAAACAAGACAATAGTTTTACAATCTGCTTCAACAACAATTCTAGCCAGAGATCAAGATGACTAGAGACTCAAATGACTCTCTAATTTATAGATAAATTCTCCAAATGAAAAAATAATGGCTAGTTTCTTTGATGCTTGTCAAAATAATCTTGGTCGTTGATAAATACTTCAAGATCTTTCAATATTGGCCCTTGATTTCTTATTTTTGAGGAATTTTTGAGTTTATCATTTAATTCCATTTTAATTAGTTCAAAATTAATTATTTAGAGCTAATTTTCTCAAAAAATTGACTTTGACTTAACCACCAAGGTCCAAGGGTTCGAATTTTTTGTGTATAAGACAATATTCCCTTGGTGGAGGACTTTTAAAAATTGATTCTTTCAAGACCCATAATTTTTTCCATTTGGAGAATTTATTTTCCTAGACAATTTAATTTTGACTCAAATTAATTAATTTTTTGGCTTAGAATTTAATTTTATTTTGCCAGAAAAATTAATTTACACATGAGGGGATTAATTATGTTTCCAACTCTCTAATACATATGATTTTTCATTTAAAGACTCATTTTCGTCTTAGACCCTCAAGCCACATAACCCATCCACGACTCAATATGATCTAATAAACCAAGTGATTTGTAATAAAATAATTTAACCAATTAGCTTAAATTATTCCCAAACCACTTTTACATCATACTCGACTAAACCACTATGACTCACCTAATAATTCGACAATAAATTTCACCTTAGCTTTAGGAGTTTAAGATGGAGGGAAAAAACTCTTTTGATTAGCCGTGTCGAAAAACACAGGTAATCAGTGCGGTTAAAAAACCTCCCAGGATGGAATTCGTCATCAAATTATATGCTTACCTAGGTTGTTACATAGACTCACGGTTTTATGAATATCATTTTCAATATATGACTTTCAGAATGGGATGACTATGACACATGGACCGCTGATATGTGATCCAATCCTTGTTGAAAAAATTGGTACTTTCGTTTCCTTGGAACTTTGATAATTTGAGTGCAACACATCCAATGTTGGCGCAAGTAGGGAGGCTAGATGATGAGGCCATCCTGCAACTCTAAGAAATGCTCCAAAAAGAAAGACATCTTCAGACTAAATCCATGTGACTTGAGTGTATAGCAGATAGATATCCTCTCTGATGGGCTTTTGCAATACCAATTTAGTCAGCAAAAGATGACTCAACCCATCAAGAAAGAACCTTAATGGGGGGAGGCGCTTTGGGCAAATGGCCATAAACTGGAGGAGTCGGGATGCCTCTAAGAACCACCCATAAGCGTGACCTGTAGATTGGTCTGAAGTGAGGGCCTTCGAGGAGCAAAGTGCTAGGTAGGGGTAACGCTCTCTCCCTGCTGCTGAGTCTCAGAGAGATCCAACTCTGTGGAGGAAAGAGACTAGACGAAAGATGACCTCGAGGCATAATGGATGGGCACTAAACTCTACCTGGATAATAGATTGTGGAACTGTATGTTTGCATCTTACGATGTGTATGAGAAGTAAGGTCTAGACTCTCTCCATCTGAGCTAATCCGTTTGTACCAAGCTTGGCCCCTAGACCTTAGTGTGAAAATTCCTAATCCTCAAGGAACCCCTACTACAACAAATCTGAATCTACTTCACCTACTTGATTTTAATATACATTATCAAGTTATTCTCTGAATACTAAAGCAAATTACTTCTGCAGCCTATACTTCTTTAATATTTGAATACATGAAACTAAAGACTAAGCAAAGAACAAGATACATAGGACACAGTTATTTTTGGACAAAATAGTCCCCAAAAAAACCCAATGTGGGAAAACCGGTGTAGCAACTCTGAGTGTTTATTATTATGCAGGAGAAAATTCTGAATACAAATCTAGGATGCTTCAACTAGCAATCCTTTACAGAGAAAATACTGGACAAAAGATTGGTGAAATAATCTCACCCTGTCACTGGAGAATCAATGACTGATCCTCAGCTCTGGGAGGCTTTGCGTCACCTTCTGATGGCCTCTGCGTCAAACTGCGTCACCGTGGGCAGCTTTTGCGTCACCCCTTTTGGGTATTACGTTGCCTCTCTACTCTGGATCTTCTGCTAACTGAGAATTCGACTTTCTTGCCTCCAGTCTCACACCCTAGCTTTCGACACTTGAACTTCGAAGTCCCTCTGCAAAAACTTGACTTCCCCTCACTGACTGCGTTGCCTTTGCATCAGCACTGCGTAGGCCAACGTAAGCCCTCCTTTGGACGTCTTTCTGTCCTCTCTCTGCCTTGTATTCTCCGGAAAGTCCTTCTCCTGGAATATCACTGCCTCTCTACTGCAAGATTTCCCTAATCGATTTTCCTCCTGAGAACTTCTCACCTCAGAAAATTGATTTTCTCAATCTGTGTGTGTGTGTTTCTAAATGAACCCCAAGCCTCTTTCTTATACTTTTCTCGTTGAGATTTCAATAGCCGTGCTTAAGTCTCTATTCAACGACTAAGATTAAAACTTGACTTGGTCTGCCTTCTAAATCATTCTCACCCGTATTTTGATTAATATCCATTAATACTTTAATTTTCCTAAGTTTAGACTTAGTATGCCCATTAAAAATATTAATTATTTTAATAAAATACAATCCGAGTGGAATTTCACCAAACAGTTTCTGGGTTCTTTAGAACTCATGTGCCTTAGCCTCTCCACTAATTTTCATGGCTAGAGCACATCCGATGCTACCAAAAACTAGCACTTAGAGTCATAAAGAATCGTAGGTCAAATAATCATATCCATGAGGTGGTGTTTGGACGAGGCGTCTTGAAACTAACTTTGGAAGCACCATCTATGGATGAGGGCAAGAGAGCCATACCCTTTGTTGAGTTGGTGCTGGAGGGCTTGTCTCATGCCAAAATGAGGCCCTGTGAACCACAGTTTTAAAAACCGGAACTGGTGACCGGATCGGTCCAACTAATAATCTGGATTTCAAACCGAAACCGATCAAACTGGGATTGGTTAGATCTCAATGAACTGGTTTTAAAACAACACATGAAATAATTAATTTTTAATGAAAAAACTATTTTTAAGATTTAAGACCATGATTCCAAACCAATAAACACAAAATATGCAAAGTTTGCTCATATATATACTATGTAAAGGTGAATATATTGTAGAAATATACAGGGTAAGTTCCTCAAAATGGCACCAAGTGCAATACATATCAACAACAAAATATATAATCAATAAGGCTCTAAATGGCCTCTAGAGTGCAAAAACAAAGCCTACAAACTATGGAGCCATTGGCATTATCACTTGAAATTTCCCATGAGTCATCATGATCAAAATTAGTTGGGTGAGTCTCGACTCCCAAAATTGCAACTGCTTGAGTCACAAGCTTCTCTATTGTTTCAGTGACTTGAGTCTCAAACTTCTGAAGGTATTCTGACCTAATATGCCCTATTACTTCATTTGGTGCTCCACATGGCTTTACATGGCCTCATATCCCAACGAAGTGTTGCTTAAACCTGTTAATACCTCCTCCTTCAGTAGATTTTTGGCAATATTTGCAGATCATTTTGCCATCAATCATATCACAATGAGCCCATGCAATATTCTTGGCTTTTGGAGGCATGATGACTACTACTTAGCTCAAACTCTTTGTTGTTCCATTACTCCAACAAAAACTCAACACTCTCCAAGATCTCAATCAAACTCACAAAAGCTCGAAATGAGATGTGTGAGACAAATGAGAGGGTAAAGCTCCTATTAAAGGCTTGGAGAGGGTTTTTTTTGAGGGAAACAACCCTTATTTTCCCTCCAAAACACCCTGGAACCTTCCTAAAGTACGCTATGTGAGTCCTTTGCGGCCTTGGCAGTGAACTGATTGGTTTAGGACGGAACCGACTGATTTGACCATAAACAGGTTGGTTTCGTCCTAAACCAGTTGGTTAGCACCGGTTTATGTGATTTTTGGGTGAGGAGGTGGGTTAAATCCAGCTTTTCTGCTGGGTTGACTCGGTTGGCTAATGAACTGGCCGGTTTGACTGGTTTTTGGTTCAAGTCGACTGATTTTCGGTTCAAGTCGATTGATTTTTAAAACATTGTTGTGAACTACACTCTCAGGTAAATGTAAGATGTGGTGATTGTTGCCCACCATTTCGTGGGTGATATCCCTAAGATAGAATTTTCGCCATGAGGAGCCTTAGTCGGCAGCCAGCAGCCCCTTGCAGCCTCCTACTAGCTTGTTGTGTCATTTCTCTGCCACTTGAGCTAGCCATGTCGTCCCTCACCCATGTGTATTGATCGTATGTTTGAAGGTGGGCCTCCCAAGTCTAAAGCTATGTCTTATCAATTGGTAATTGAGTATTGGGTTTACTTATCATGGATACTTCTGGGTATGGATTGATGGGGGGATTTGGCAGAAAGGGTGGGCTTAGTTTGTGCTCTTGTCCCCTTGATCTCTTTTGGTTGTTGCCCTTGGATCTTAGTCCCGTGGGATCTTCTTTATTAACTATTTGGTTTTAGGGTGGTACTACTTGGGAAACCCCGACTTTGGGTGCGTGGTCCCACTCCTTTACTTGCATATATTACTCCCTTTCCACTCACTATACCCCATTCATATTTTTTTTGGTAGGTAAGACCCATGGGGATTTGAACCAGTGACCTATCACACGGAGTGCCTTAACAATGCACCGTCAATTCAAAGCCCCATGGGCCCCATTCATCATTTCTCCCACCTGGGTCCACATTTCCATTCTGGGTCCACATAGGGCCAACCTCCCTATCCCCTTGCCCCCATCTTGTGTCAGGTCTGGAATGATGCCCCAGAGGTTGAAGTAGTTAAAAGAAAAAGAAAAAAGCATAATTGGCCACATTTAACAGGAAATTGTACCACAAAATTCAAAAGATGGTCAAGACAAAATAATTAACACTTGGGCAAAAGCCAATACATGAGCTCTACCCCACTCCATGGTCATCACCCTAGTTCCATAGGCCCTAGATGAACCTCCTTTATCATTCAGGAACCCATGATTGTCCCAACTCCTGGAGGGCAATGAACCACCCTACCTAAAAGGGGTAGTCACTACTATATCTTACACATCATGCCTTCGTCTTTCGAGCCTCAAGCAGTTAATTAAAGAAAATTCATAAAAGGCAAAAGGCATATAAAGAAGGGTGGAAAAATCAAGGCCGGGGCATCTCATGTACCACGATTGCTCCCTCCTACACATTGCATACCCAAGTGGGGGCTTCCCCTTATCTAGCTACCCTTATGCCCCAATATGTGGCTCAGGATTGCCCCTCTCATTTCCTACTCCATTCCACTTATTTATCACTTTCCACCCCCGTTAGAGGGATGTACCTTGGACATACTATCCCCTTTAAGGGCTGAAACCACATAATAAGGTACTTGGTTAACCCCCTTTGGAGCTTGGAGACACTAGCACATGCGAAAGCCCTGTTGATTTTTGGTAGCATCGGATGTGCTCTAGCCATGAAAATTGGTGGAGAGGCTAAGGCACATGAGATTTCCAAGACCTAGAAATCATTTGGAGAAATTTCACCCGGATGAAGAGATATTAAAATAATTAATATTTTTAACGGGGTTCCTAAGTCTAAACTTAGGAAAATTAAAATATTAATGTGTATTAATATAATATGGGTGAGAAAGTTCTAAATAACGAGGATCAAGCCATATCTAATCTCAGCCGCTGATTAGGGACTTAATCTCGACCATTGAATCGTCAATAGGAAAAGTATAATAGGAGGCTTGAGGGTTAGTTGGAGACACACCAAGTTGATCAGTCAATTCGATTTTCTGGGGCAGGGTTTGTTGAGAAATCGAGTTAGTGATCTGTTGTAGTGAGGGTCAGTTCGGCAGGAGGCCGAGAATACATATCAGAGAGGTAGAGAAAGTGTCGGAGAGCCAGTGCAGACGTAGCTTGGGTTGACGCAGAGGCAGCCAGAGCTGATGCAAAGGTTTAGAGTGCAAGCGCAGAGGACGAGAAGATGACGCAGAGGCTAGCAGAGCTGACGATGGGCTGAAGGAGCTGCAGTGCAGTGTTTCTGTGGGGCAGACTGAGAGCTAAGAGGCAGATGCAGTGCCGTAGAGGGTGACGCAGTTCCAGAGGATAGCTTGGAGCAACTTTCACTGTCCAGCTAAGGAACAATCGAAGTTGCTGTGGGACCAATCATCCAGTTGCTGATTAGCCGAAATATCTGTCTTCGAAGAATGGTACTTCTACCGAGGATAATCTCTGAAGGGTGAGCCATTTCTGGCACCCTAGTTGTATTTAGAAATCCGCATAATAATAAAATCCTCATATCTGCTGCACCCGTTTTCCTACATTGGGTTTTTTCGGGGATGATTGTCCAAAAAATAATGATGTCCCTTGTGTTGTCTCAGTTTATTTCAGTTGCTAATCCGTATATTTGTGAAGGCTGTTATTGTGTTTATTTCGATATTTATATGATTAAATAACTTGTTAATGTAAAAAACAAGTAGGAGATAATAAACTAGAAATAACAGTAGGGATTTTTGATGTGTTAAGTTAAGAAATTTTCACAAGCCCACTATGGGAGGGCATGCATTATGAAGTGCCCACTTTGTTATCCATGGTTTGTAAACTCTTTTACCCGATTATCTTAATGACTTGCTGTACGGGAAGCCTAGGGGACACATTGGATCTTATGCAGGATTACAGGTGGTTTCCATTTGGGTTTGGTTTCCCTATACGAGATCCTAACCCTAGAGGTCTACATTGGCACATATAGGGTGTGCATCGAGAGCCATTGGCCTCCATAGCAACAGACAACACTCCATGGATCTTCATCGATGCTTAGAGACTACTAGCTATCCACTTTTGTGATGATGGTAATATGCTTGATACATTATGCCGAGTAGGCCCCCACAGGAGCCCCACGCACTTGGCAGGTGTCCTAGGACTTGTACGATGTCATGGCAACATTCGTTCCACCACTCAAACCCTTGCAGAGGATCTACAAGCATTTCCGATTCATATGGAAACCCATGGGGTCATTAGTGTGCCCTCAGACCCACTAGGAGAACCACAGGTCTACTACTTGAGGAACAAGGGGCCACCCCCTTGTCCATCATATTCAGAGGAATTTATTCCTCAATATGACACTTCAGGACATTATTAGGCCTTTGGAGAGCCTCACAACACTTACATATTATTATTTGGTCCCTTGTGAGCCATAATTTTACACATGTGAGCTAGTTTGATGGGCTTGACACCAATAGGGGTTTTATTTGCACATTATTTTATCATTAGGGGCTAATGTTTGCCCATAGGCTAATTCGAGCTCCTTTTGTATCATCACATGACTTGGGATCTCTTTAATATAGAGAACTTCACATTTTTTCCTTGGAGGATATTTTTTGGGGATGGATGAATTTTAACGTATGGATTTGGGCTAGTTATCTTGTCTTGGAGCTTTGTCTTGTAAACGAAATGCTGGTTGGATATACTCTATAATGTTGTAAGTAAATTTTGATGTTATTATTCTTGTTGCTGCATACTGCTAAAACCTGGGCTAGTCGCTGCATACCGCTAAAACTAGGGCTAGTTGCTGCATGATTGAAATGTGGAATTGAGCATGTTTTAGCTAATTTAATGTATGGGCCAATGTTATATGAATGAAATGTTCTAGAGAATTATTTGTTTCTATAAGTTTGCATCGTTTTCTTTGAAGTATAAATGCTTGAAGATCACTTTTATTTCATTTCTCTCAATATTGGATGAAACTAACTTTCTGGGCCTCCTTGATCAGGAGACCAAGTTCTTACTCATCATCATGCTTGACTCCATATCCCCAAGTGAATTAGGCACTGATCCCTAAAAAGGGTGGTCATCCCCTTCAGATTTTTCATCTTTTATCACTTTTTCCCAGGTCATGCCCTCAAAGGTCACCTAGGGCATCAATTTCCTGGGAATTGACCCAAGGAAAAACTTTGATCTCCTACAGGCTACTGCGCTGGTGGGTCCCCTTCCTCTCCTTGAAATTTGAGGCAATTCTAACGGTGGAGTCTCTAGGAATCCCAAGCCCTAGGTCTAGGATCGAATTTTGCCTAGGCATCCCCAAGGCTAGACCTCAACAGGATCAATTCAACCTTTTGAAGTAAATATTCTTGTTTGGTCCTTTCCTTTCACCTTGTCCAAGATAGGAACATCATTGGTTGCTACATTCCATCCTTGAACCTAGACTGGGTCCACTTGGCCCCGTGTGGTCCCAGTTCTCGATAAAGATTCTTTGTCAAGGACCATTTGGGGATCCAAGTTTCCCAAGGATTATAGGGATTGAGAACCTCGTCTATAAGGCTATTCCTTCTCCCTCAACCCTCTAATCCTCACCCTTGGAGGACCAAGTCCCTTGCTTAAGGAGCAAGCAAGTTCCATTCTTTGCTCCATCGTTGGGAAAGGGTTTCGAGGGTTACTTTCCACCTATCCATTGACATATATTTTACAAGTGATCCCTACACTACCGAGACTCCTCCCATCAGTTAAAGTCTGTAAAGAGCAAGGAGACTTAGCTGTGGTGACAGTGGGCTAAGCCTCCACCGCTGCCCTTAACCTAGCACTTGCCCTCTTAGGAACCCCTTTTAGGTCCCCTGCCGGTTTGAGTGGTAACGATGATCTCAATATCTTCTCCCTAAAAATAAAAATGCAATTCTGTAAGGGATCTCTTTAATGCGTTGAAGATCATAACCTTGGTTTTACCCAGGTTGACCTTCAATTGTCGAAGGTCACAAAAATTGGGTAGGGCATACAGTGGTTTCTGCAAGTCCTTTAGGGTAGAGACAAATAAAACCAAGTCGCCAACAAAAAGGATTGGAGATTAACACCTGATGGAGAAGTCAGTTGGCCCACTCCTGAATGTGCGCCTGGAGGAAAGACTTCAACTCATTGTGAAAATTCTATCACTGCAACAATTGATTTATTTTACCTACTTATTTTCCAATAAGTTATTTACGAAATCCCTTCAGTAAATATTAAAATAATTTCTACTGCAGATATCACACCATTATACAGAAACAAATACATGCACAAGAATCAAACACATCAACACAGTTATTTTTTGACAATTGTCCCCGGAAAAACCTATTGCGGGAAAACCGGTGTAACAGAGGAGGATTTTATTAATCAACTTTTCTTGAGTACAACTAGGGTACCAAATTGGCTCACCCAACAGAGATAAATCCTACGGCACATCCCCTAGGCTCATCGTCAGTCTAGCTAGCCTCTGCGCAGCTTGCAGACCCTCTGTGTTAGGACTCTGCCTCACTGCGTCAGCCCTTGGCCTCTCTGCGTCACCCATGCAGGCCCTCAAGTCACTGCGCAGTCCAGCTGCCTCTGTGTCTTCTTGAGTGGCTTTGTGTCTGCCTCTCTGATCTTTGCGCGTGTCTTCCGACATTGTCCCTACCTCTCTATTATGTACTCGCTACCTCTTGTTGTAGTCCAGTCTTCTAGTTCGAATTTCTCAGCAAGCCTCGCTCCAGAAATTGAATTGATTGGTCTCCCTTAGTATATCTCCAATTGAACCTCAAGCCTTCTCTCATACTTTTCCTGTTGATGAATCAACGACCGAGATTAAGTCCCTAATCAACGACTAAGATTAAAATAAACTTGATCTCCGTCTCTTAGAAGCTTCTCATCCTTATCTTTATTAATACCCATTAATATTTTTATTTTCCTAAGTTTAGACTTAGGAACTCATTAAAAATATTAATTATTTTAATAACTCTTCATTCGGATGGAATTTTCCAAAACGATTTCTGGGTCTTGGAGATCTCATGTGCTTTAGCCTCTCCACCAATTTTCATGGTTAGAGCACATCTGATGCTACCCCAAATCAACACTCCCTCTTGGCGAGGAATGTGCTCTAGTAATGCTCCACAACTGAACATTACTTTGATCATCCGGCACCGGTACCTGTGCTGATGTTTGGCTTGCTGCCCAACATCCTTTGCACTGCTGCCTCCTGTACTGCTGCCCATGGCTTCCACCACTGCCACTGGTACATCTGTACTGCAGCTCCCTCTGCATCCATTCTGCTGTTGGTCCTTCCTCCCAACATCGCATCTGCACTGCAACACCATACCCATTTCTGCTATTGAAATGGATTCTTTATCATCCCCATCTTCTCCCTGAAATAAGCAAACTTAGTTCTTTCAAGGGCCTTGGTAAGGATGTCTGCCAGCATTTCTCCTATAGGAGTGTAGTTCAACTGTACAACTCCTTGTTGGACACAGTCTCTGACAAAGTGACACCGAATATCAATGTGCTTTGACCGATCATGAAATACTGGATTCTCAGAGAGCTTGATGAAACTTTGATTATGATATATGATCCTGGTCGCTTCCATCCTTCTTTTGAATAGGTTCACAAGCAATTTTCTAAGCCATATGGCTTTGCATGAAGCTGTGCTAGCGGCCATATATTTTGCTTCAGCTGAGCTTAGAGCTACGGATTTCTGTTTCCTACTGCACCAGGAGGTCATCCCCGATCCAATGTTGAAACAACACCTAGAGGTACTTTTCCGATCCACAGAACTTCCAGCCCAATCTGCATCAGTAACTCTTCCCTGTATATATCTGGGAACATGTTTGGCTGTTGCCTAATGAGCCCTCTTAGGTTCCACCATGAATTGACTGAGGGTGTTGACAGCATAACAAATGTCTGGTCTGGTATTGACCAGAAACATTAGGGACCCTATGAGCTGCCTGTATAAAGTGGGATCAACATCTTTGTCTCCTGATGCATCGATTTTCTTCCAGTTGGTGATCATTGGAGTAGCCATCGACCTACAGTCCTGCATCCTAAATCTCTTCAGGATCTCTGTAGCATGTCTCCCTTGTCCAAGGAAGATTTTACCCTTCTGCTGCCAAACTTCCAACCCCAAGAAATAATGCATCTGTCCCAAATCCTTCACGTCAAACTCTGTGGCAAGATTCTTTTTGCAGTCCTCGATGAGCCTGGATGTTCCTGTCAGGAATAGATCATCCACATATAATACTAGTACTAGAGGCTCATTCTCTACAACCAGATAGTAGAGATTGGGATCTGCATCACTCTTGATGAACCCCATCTTCTGCAAGTAGCCATCAATTTGACCATACCATGCTCTAGGTGCCTGCTTGAGCCCATACAAGGCTTTCTTCAATCTGCATACGAGACTTCTTCTCATGTGTCTCAAAGCCTTCTGGCTGTTCAATGTATACGTCCTCTTCTATCACCTTGTTCAAGAATGTCGTTTTGACATCCATCTGATGAATATCCCATCCCATTTGTGTCGCAAGAGATATCATAGTTCTACTAGATGTATACCTAGCTACTGGGGCGAAGGTCTCTTCATAGTCTATTCCTTCCTTCTGAGCATACCCCTTAGCCACGAACTTGGCTTTGTATTTTTCCACACTGCCATCTCCACCGTATTTAATCTTGTAGATCCATTTCGAACCTACCACTGATCTGTCCTGAGCCCTAGGCACTACTTCCCAGACATCGTTCACCATTATAGAGCTGTACTCCTCCACCATCGCATCCATCCAAACTTGATGTTGAGCGACTTCATGAAAACTGGAAGGCTTCCCATCCTGAGCTACTAAGGCCTGATACCTATTTGGCTGTCTTCGCTCACTTTTATTGTTTCTCGGTGCTCCAATGAAATCTTCTGCATCTTGCAGAATCGGTCGGAGTTCCCAACTCGTTATTCCTCTGGTAGCAGGTGCATCTGTTAGCTCCTCTTCTTGTGATTCTTCCTGTTCTGAAGGAGAATTCTTGGCTTCTGCTGGTTGAAGTGGTTTGACCAACGACTCATCTTTTAGCTGCTCTTCGGAAGACATTTCTCGAGATTTTCTGAAGGCCCTATCTTCCATGAACTTCACATCTTGTCGAACTACTACCTTCCTTCTCCTTGGAAGATAGATTCTATATGCCTTAGCATTCTTGCTATATCCCACTAGATATCATTTCTTTGCAGTTTGATCTAACTTCTTCCTCTTCTCCTCGAGTATACAGCAATATGTTAAACTCCCAAATACCCTGAAATCGCTGACTTCAGGTGTCTTCCCGGTGAAGACTTTCTCTGGAGTAATTTTGCCCAATGCCTTATGAGGAGTTCTATTTTGGACATAGACTGCCGTGCTGCATGCCTCTGCCCACAGGAATTTTGGCATATCTTGATCATACATCATGGCTCTAGCTGCTTCCACGATAGTCCTGTTCTTTCTTTTTGCTACTCCATTCTGCTTCGGATTGTAAGGAGCTGTCCACTCTCTTCTGATGCCCTCCCTAGCGCAAAAATCGGTGAAGTCCTTATCGACATATTCTCCACCATTGTCTGAGCGCAAAACTTTTATTTTCTTCCCTGTCAAATTCTCCACCAGAGCCTTGAACTCTTTGAATCGACAGAACACCTCGTCCTTGGTTTTCAGAAAATAAATCCAAGTTTTCTTGGAGTGGTCATCAATGAAGGTGACGAAGTATTCGACACCACTAAGAGCTTTAGTGGACATTGGTCCGCAGATATCTGAGTGTATCAATCCTAGTACACTCTTGGCCCTGTTTTTACTTCTAGGAAACGCTGCTTTGGCATACTTGCCTAGAGCACATCCTTTGCATACATCATCTCATTTTGTACTAAGATCTGGAACTCCTGTTACAGTTTTTTTGAGAATTCTCAGAGCCCCATGGTGCAAATGTCCCATTCTTTTGTGCCATAGTTCATTCAAATCCTTGTCTCCATTACTGCCTATCAGTGCCATTGGTGATTCTAGCTGTAACCTGTACAACCTGTTACTTCTGATTCCAATCTGCACTTTCTTTTTCCAACTCGGGTGTTTGATGTATACTTTCTCCTTAATGAAGAAAACGTCATAGCCCTTGCTTTGAAGTTGTGATACGAAAAGTAAGTTCATCCCCAGTCCTAGCACATGCAACACATTGGTAACTTGGAACCGCTCCCCTGTTTTTGTTTGAAAAACTATGGTACCCTTCCTTACTGGAAAACACTTTGCCTTATTCCCCATGGTGATCTGAAAATTCATCCTTTCCTCTTGATAATCTGGGAAACATTCGCGGATTCCTGTCATATGCCAGGAGGCTCCATTGTCTATATACTATACCTCTGATGATGTAGAGCTTGTTACACAAGCAACATCTTCTTCCAATCTGGAAGCCAACATAGAGAAATTGAATTACTATCTTTTGTGCAATTTTCTGAAAATATGCACGAGTCTCTTAACGTAGATGCCTCTGCATCATGATCTCGACCCATAATTGATTTTCCCTTCCTGTCTCTGATTCTTTGCTCTAATACCATGTGAAAATTCTATTACTGCAGCCACTAATTTATTTTACCTATTTATTTTCCAATAAATTATTTACGAAATCCCTTCAGTAAATATTAAAATAAATTCTATTGCAGATATTACACCATTATACAGAAACAAATACATGCACAAGAATCAAACACATCAATACAATTATTTTTGGCCAATTGTCCCTGGAAAAACCCAATGCGGGAAAACTGGTGCAACAAAGGAGGATTTTATTAATCAGCTTTTCTCGAGTACATCTAGGGTGCCAAATTGGCTCACCCAACAGAGATAAATCCTCTGGCACTTTCCCTAGCCTCAACGTCAGTCCAGCGAGCCTCTGCGCAGCTCGCAGACCCTCTGTGTCAGCACTCTGCCTCATTGCGTCAACACTTGGCGTCTCTGCGTCACCCATGCAGGCCCTCAAGTCATTACGCAGTCTAGCTGCCTCTGCGTCTTCCTGAGTGGCTCTGCGTCTGCCTCTCTGATCTCTGCGTGTTTCTTCCGGCACTGTCCCTGCCTCTGTTATGTACTCGCTACCTCTTGCTGCAGTCCAGTCTTCTAGTCCGAATTTCTCAGCAAGCCCCACTCCAGAAATCGAACTGACTGGTCTTCCTCAGTATACCTCCAATTGACTCTCAAGCATTCTCTTATACTTTTCCTATTGATGAATCAACGACCGAGATTAAGTCCCTAATCAACGACTAAGATTAAAATAGACTTTATCTTCGTCTCTTAGAAGCTTCTCATCCTTATCTTTATTAATACCCATTAATATTTTTATTTTTCGTAAGTTTAGACTTAGGAACTCATTAAAAATATTAATTATTTTAATAACTCTTCATCAGGATGGAATTTTGCAAAACGATTTTTGGGTCTCCTAGAGCACATTCGATGCTACCCCAAATCAACACTCATCAATATAAAACTTGAAAACGGTAGGTGAGAGAGGGCAACCCTGCTTTACACCAATGGTACTCTGAATGAAATCTGAAAGATCGTGAGTTAACTTCAGGCGTCCAATAACAAAGTCACACAATCTCAAGATGGATACCAAGAGAGTTTCAGAAATCCCAATGTCACAGTCTCTAAAAAAGTGCGACCCTTAGCATTGTGTTGAACGAATTCTGGAAGTTGACGAAGCAGCTGTAGACTCGAAGAACGATGACGGGTCTCTTCAATGATTGCTCGGAGTGTAAATGTGTGGTCAGTCGTTTGGTAGTTTGGATGAAAACCCACTGTTGATTTGGGGTAGCATCGGATGTGCTCTAGCCACGAAATTTGGTGGAGAGGTTGGGGCACATAAGATCTCCAATACCCAGAAAGGGTTTGGGCAGATTCTAAACAGATCAGGGGATATTAAAATAATTAATATTTTTAATGGAGTCCCTAAGTATAAACTTAGGGAAAATAAAATATTAATGTGTGTTAATATGAATCTGTGTTAGAATGGTCCAAAAGACATGGATCAAGCCAGATCTAATCTTAGTCGTTGATTAGGGACTTAATCTCGGCCGTTGAGATGTCAATAGAAAAAGTATAAGAGGAGGCTTGAGGGGCACTTGGAGAACACACTGAGGGAGATTAGTCAGTTCAATTTCTGGAGCGGGGTTTGCTGAGAAATTGAACCAGTGGTCTGGAGAGCAGTGAGGAGGTAGCAAGTACAGAACAAAGAGACGGGAGATTAGCACAAAAGAGGTAGACATAGAGCCAGAGGAAGCCACACAGAGGCAGCAGAGACTGTGCAGAGCCAGAAGGGCCTGCGTCATCCACGCAGAGGTTGCAGGAGTGACGCAGAGGCCCAGAAAGGTTGTGCATAGCCTCAGTAGGCTGACGCAAAGGGTTTTAGACTAACACAGAGGGTTTCAGGCTGTAGCAGAGGTCAGTAGGGCCTACGCTGGGTTTAGAAAAGTGTTGGAAGTGTGTCTATCTGTGGGTAAGCCAGTTTGGCACCCTGTTTTACAAGAAAATTGCTGAATAATAAAATCCTCCCTTGCTGCACCGGTTTTCCCACATTGGTTTTTTCCGGGGACATTGGTCGAAAATAACTGTGTCAATGTGTGCTATGTTTGTTTCTATATTACGGTGTGATATCTGTAGCAGTATTTATTTTAATGTTTGTTGAAGTAATTTCATGAATAACTTATGATAAAATAAGTAGGAAAAGTAAATCAGTTGCTGCAGTGATAGAATTTTTAGATGGTATAAGAGCAAGTAATCAGAGACAGAAAGGGAAAATCAGTTATGGGTCGAGAGCACGATGCAGAGGCATCCACCTCAGGGGACTCACGCAGATTTTCAGAAGATTGCACAAGAGAGAGAGATTTCGATTTCTCTATGTTGGCTTCTAGGTTGGAAGAAGAAGTGGCGTGCATGACTAGTGCTGCATCATCAAAAGTATGGTATATACACAATGGAGCCTCGTGGCATATGACGAGAACCAGGGAGTGTTTTTCAGAATATCGAGAAGAGAAGATGAACTTTCAGATCACCATGGGGAATAAGGCAAAATGTACTCCAGTAGGAAAGGGTACCATAGTTTTTCAGACAGAATCGGGAGAGCGGTTTCGTGCCACAAATGTGTTGCATGTGCTAGGATTGGGGATGAACTTACTTTCCGTGTCACAACTACAAGGCAAGGGCTATGACGTCTACTTCATCAAGGAAAAGGTATACGTCAAACACCCGAGCTGGAAAAAAAAAGTGCAAATCGGGATCAAAAGTAATCGGTTGTACAGATTACAACTAGAATCTCCAATGGCACTAATAGGCAGTCATGGGAACAAAGACTTGAATGAATTATGGCACAGGAGGATGGGTCACTTGCACCATGGAGCTCTGAGAATTCTCAGGAGCACTGTAACAGGAGTTCCAGACCTGAGTACAGAACGAGATGATGTATGCAGGGGATGTGCTCTAGGAAAGTATGCCAAGGCAACATTTTCTAGGAGCAACCACAGGGCCAAGAGTGTACTAGGATTGATACACTCAGATATCTGCGGACCTATGTCAGTCAAAGCTCTCAGCGGTGCCAAGTATTTCTTTACCTTCATTGATGACCACTCAAGGAAAACTTGGATCTATTTTCTGAAAACCAAGGATGAGATTTTTTGTCGATTCAAGGAGTTCAAGGCTCTAGTGGAGAATTTGACAGGTAAGAAAATAAAAGTCTTGCGCTTAGATAATGGTGGAGAATATGTCGATAAGGACTTCACTGATTATTGAACAACCAGAGGGCTTTGAAACTCATGAGAAGAAGTCTCATGTATGTGGACTGAAGAAAGCCTTGTATGGGCTGAAGCAGGCACCAAGAGCGTGGTATGGTCGAATAGATGGCTACTTGCAGAAGATGCGGTTTGTCAAGAGTGTCACGGATCGGAATCTCTACTATCTGGTCGTAGAGACCGAGCCACTTATCTTAATATTATATGTGGATGATCTCTTCCTGACAGGGTCATCCAAACTCATTGAAAACTGCAAGAAGAATCTAGCCACAGAGTTCGATATGAAGGATCTGGGACGAATGCACTATTTTCTAGGGTTGGAAGTTTGGCACAGAAAGGAGAAATCTTGTGCAAGGAAGGTATGCTACAGAAATCCTTAAAAGGTTTGGGATGGGAGACTGTAGACCTATGGCTACGCCAATGATCACTAACTGGAAGAAGATTGATGCATCAGAAGACAAGGATGTCGATCCCACTCTATATCGACAGCTCATAGGGTCGCTGATGTATCTAGTCAATACCAGGCCAGATATTTGCTACATTGTCAACACCCTCAATCAGTTCATGGTGGAACCAAAGAGGGCTCACTAGGCAGCAACCAAGCACGTTCTCAGGTATTTACAGGGAACAATTGATTATGGGCTCTTGTACAACAAGGGGAAGGATATCAGGTTGAGTGGATTTACTGATGCAGATTGGGCAGGAAGTTCAGTGGATCAGACACAAAGCTAGAGGAAGCCACGCAGAGGCAATAGAGACTGCGCAGAGCCAGAAGGGTCTGCGTCATCCACGCAGAGGCTGCAGGAGTGACGTAGAAGCCCAGAGACGCTGCGCAGAGCTTCAGTAGGCTGACGCAGAGGGTTTCAGGTTGTAGTAGAGGTTAGAAGGGCCTAAGTCGGGTTTAGAAAAGTGTTGGAAGTTTGTCTGTCTGTGGGTAAGCCAATTTGGCACCTTGTTGTACAAGAAAATTGCTGAATAATAAAATCCTCCCTTGCTGGTTTTCCCACATTGGGTTTTTCTGGGGACATTAGTCCAAAATAATTGTGTCAATGTGTGCATATGTTTGTTTCTGTATTACGGTGTGATATCTGCAGTAATATTTATTTTAATGTTTGTTGAAGTAATTTCATGAATAACTTATGATGAAATAAGTAGGAAAAGTAAATCAGTTGCTGCAGTGATAGAATTTTCATGCTATAAACCCCACAAAATGCATCTTCGTGAGTTTTGAATCTGTTTTGAGGGAAATTTGAGGTTGTTTTATTAAAAAGATAGTCCCTCCAAGAAAAACATGCCTACCCTCTGATTTTCCTTACACATCTCAAGCCTAGCAATGTTGGCAATTAATGGTAATGTTAAATTCTTAAAGTAAAAGGGACATTTTCATCCTTTTACTTAAATTTATAACATTACCATGAAATGACTCAGGATGTTTGAGAGTGGTTTTGACCTCATTGGGTTTCATATGGAGAAACTAGAATTTTAGATTTGACTCAAAATTCAGCAGACTTAATGGTTTTCAGGATTTCATGGTTTGGGGGTTTGCAATGTTTCCATTTGATTCTATCATGCGTGAGGGTATGATATTGGCATTTGATCAAGAGCATGAAGTGCTTTAAGAACCTTGATGTTGGTGGCATTGATTGTTGAACTTTGTTGATGTTGGTGGTATTGATTCTTGAACTCCTCTACCATGGCCTTAACAAGAATGCACACTTCACTCAAAGGAAAACAACTGGTTAGGCATGCTAAACTTTTTCTACCACATTATAAGGTTGAGGAGATGAGCCCTTCACTCAAACCAAAATCATTGGTTAGGCATGTTAAACCTTTTCAATTTCTATCATGTTATAAGGTTGAGCAATCCAAGTGTGAAGAGTTTGAGCTAGATGTTGTTTATGTATCTCTTGTTGATGACATTTATGTATTTCTAGTAGCGTTGAATCAATGATGAGTTTCATGAGTGAGCATGTTGATCAGTGATTTGTAGTTTTGATGTCTATTTTTGCTACTACTACTAAAGTTGTAGAGGAGTTTTAGGAGTCCTCAAACTTTGAGCCATATTATTTATGTAGCTCATGTTGATGATCTCTTGTCTAGTAGTGGTGATGAGTTTGATCATGATGAGGAGTGATCATGTTATTGATCATTGATATGTAGACTTGTAGTAGGTCAATGACCCCATAGCTTAGAGCATTGTTTTCGGACTCTAGAGGCCATTTAAAGCCTCATTGATTATGTATTTTGTTGCGGATATGTATTGCACTCAATGCCATTTTGATATGTTCACCTTTACATGGTACATAGATGAGCAAACCTTGCATATTTGGTGTCTAATGGTTTGGAATCATGGTTTTAAATCTTAAAAATAGTTTTTTTTATTTATTAAAAACTAATTATTTCATGTATTTTTTAAAGACTGGTTCATTTAGACCTGAAGAATCTAGGTTTGGCCAGTTCCGGTTTGAAACCCGGTTTATTAGGTGGATCGGTTCAGTCACCGGTTCTGGTTTTTAAAAGTATGGATGAAATACAATTTTTTCTTTCTTTTTCTTTTTCTCAACCTTATTCGACACTCTTAAGCTTAATCGATCACGTAGGGCCTAGTGCAAATTGGTTAAGAAGGTGAATTTTGGCTCTGGGAAAGTCTTAATATCAAAGGTAGGGTAGTTGCCAGAGAATCACTTACTTTGGTAGGCATTGATCACTTACTTTGGTAGGCATTGATTCCAATTTAGCCCATAAATTTCCTCGCCTAGTTGTTTGCCCTAGGGTAAAACCCTAGTTTGGTTCTAGCTTCAACTTGGGTGCTTATTGAGGGTTTCATGTGCCATGTCCTTGGGGAGATACATTGTGGGATACACTTTCTTTATAGCTTGACCTTTGGCCATCCTAACTCTCGACCTACTAATGAAGCCCTTGGTCTTGTGTTGTAAAAATTAGGCATCTCTAAGGAAAGTGAATTGCCTTCAGTGATTGATTGGAGCTTTGTACTTAAGTTGAGCCTTTCCTTTAGAAGCCTGTTGGTCATCCTAATACATTTATACCTATAATATCACTTATAGGCGACCTTATACCCGGACTCCTCCCATTGGTGAAAGTCCATAAAGAGCATGGGGTTTTGGCTATGGTGACAGTGGGCCATTACCCCATTATTGTCACTTGGTCTAAGGAAAGGGAATCACCTTCAATGATTGATTGGAGCCTTGTACTTAAGCTGAGCCTTTCCTTTAGAAGCCTCTTGGACATCCTAATACATTTATTCCTAGAATATCTCTTATCGGTGACCTTATACCGGGACTCCTCCCATTGGTGAAAGTCCATAAAGAGCACGGGGTTTTGGCTATGGTGACAGTGGGCAATTACCCCATTATTGTCACTTGGTTTAGTAATAGCCTTGTAGGGTGTTGTTTTTTGTAGCTTGGGAGGTACTCCACAACCTTAGGTACTGGGTTTGTGTGAGTTGGCACCACAAAAGCACTTTGTGGGCAAAGTACCCAAGTAGTGGGTTTTGCACCCAAAGTTGTGGGCACGAAACCAAGCATGATTTTGGATGATTTGACCATGGAGAGCGTGCGAGACACCCTTGGAGGAATAAGGGGCGCCAAAGACATCGATATGGTAGCATTGGTTGGATGAAAATAATTTTTGTCATGTGATTTTATGGAGATTTGACAAATTATCAAGGTTGGCCTAGTGCTATGAGGTGACTGTTAGTTTTTGTAGCATCAGAGGTGTTCTAGTCTTGAAACTTTGTGGAGAGGCTAAAACACAAGAGTTCTCCATAACCCAGAAATCATTTATGGAAATTCCACCTAGAAGTGTCTTAGTTAGATTATTAGCCTATTTTTAAATATTCCCTAAGTCTAAACTTAGGAAAAAGGGGTTAATTAATCAATATTAATTGAGATAAGGTGCGAATCATCTAGAAACTCACACAGATCCACAAAGATTGTTTTCCTTGGAGAGTTTATTTTCTAGAGAGCAGTTGTTGTCGAAAGCGTTTGAGCTTCAGAAGGGAAGCAGAGACAGAGAGGGGCAAAGGTTTTTCAAACAATTTTGACCAAATTTGATTACTACATTTTTTCCCTGCATATTCAGTGCCTTTATATATATATATATATTTTTTTTTTCTCAAACTTCCTTTAAGCAGATGTACTAAATTTCGTATGACTGTATGGTTGTATGTCCTATATGGAATTGTATGACCTATATGGAATCCATACAGACTATATGGATGTACGTAACTGTATGACTTGTACGTAAGATTGCATGGAATGTTTCGATCTGTACTATAGTATGGACTATATGGAACCATACAGATTGGTGGCCTATGCTGTTATGTGGCTGATTGTGTTGCAACTTGGCTGGATTGTTTTGCTTTGATACTAGATGATGCGGCAAAAATATTTGGTTTTTCTCAATGGCATAAAAATATAATAAAATATATGAATGGATGAATGAATGATGAAAATGTTTACAAGGAGGGTCCCATTAAATATACATGGGGTTGCCTCTTTTGAAATGTTGTGATTTTTAATTAGTTAATGTCTTTTCATAATTATTTGGTTATTACATTATTGTTTTCTTTTATTATTACTTAGCTTATATTTATTATTATATTGTGCATAATACTAGATCTAAGGAAGCATATGAGATATTATTATTTTATTCTAAAGGAAGTTCAGCATCATCTATATAAAGAGATGCACTTCCTCATTTGAACTCATGGTTGGATGCTTGGGAGATCTCTCTTTTTGGAGCCTAATCGATATATCTTTGTTGGATCATTTATGGTGTTGCGGGTTCTTTCTTTGTGGATGGATGTTCTAAATTATTGGAGCTTTTCCTAATTGGTTTTATTTTGATGCATGAAGATTAATGGTGGCAAGTTCAAGCTCTTTAAAAGCCTTGCAAGCTTGATCCATTGAGGGATAAGTTTATCACTTGGAGCGAAGAAATTTAGGGTTTGTCCTCATTCTTCTTCTGTTCATTTAGGATAAAATAATATATATTGAATAAATGTATGAGAAAATTACATGATATGATAGTGCAACTAAGTTGCACGAAGCGCGGGAACATTTTGGAGTTTCCGGAACGGGTACATTTAGAAACATAACCTCTCAAAAATGGAAACCTCAGCTGAAACGTCATACATGTGTGTGTGTGTGTGTGGATAAATATATAAATAAGTGAATAACACATTATCTTGCAGGAAAAAGGGAATAAGACCCATAGATGACAATTTAGAAGGAAAACCAAGTCTATATTAACTCTCATAGATGATTACATGATGGTTGAGTTTCAGCTGAGTTTCAGAGTTTCGGGTACAGGTATGGCCTGAAACATCGGGTTCCTAGTAGTTTCATGCAACATAGTAGTGCAATGAGGGCCCCATATAAATATCTAAGTGGGAGTGCCCTTTCATTAATACTTGTGTCTTTTGATCGAGACATGTCCTTTCATCAGGAGTCTCTTCATTAATTGTTAATTATTGTTTATTACACTGATTCTCAGTGCAATGAAATGCCTTTAATGTTATGTCTAGCCTAATTTTCAGTGAATTGAAAAGCCTTCAATGTTGGTGTTTTGAACTTTTGACTTGCACCTTTAACGGAAGTTATACTTGTCAGACCGCAATTATTTTATCATATCCTTCATTCATTTAGGCATCATTTCTTCTTCTATGTTATTTATGTGGGTGTTGATGATTTTTATAAACAATATATTTTAGCTTGGAGTTGTTCTAGTAAGTGCGGTAAATCACTGACTTGGATTAAGCTTGTTTCCTACATGCATCTAATATTTGGTTGCATGCTAAATCTGAAAATATTCAGGCTTATAAAGACGTGTTGAATAGTTGAATAGAGCTAAGGAGGTTGCATGGACTCATTAACATGAGTTTGTGTGGAGCATTCTAGTACTTTATGTAGCGGATACTAATTTCATATACCATGAAAATTAAATATTTTCTTAATAACTGTTTTTTTATATTCCAGATATTTGTCAGGCAAAAGAATCGTAGCTCTTCACGTGCACCAGAAAACTCTATAAAGGTAATGCTTGTGATCCTGCACCTTTTCTGTCTTGGACAAAACTTTATGCATTTGTATTGTTATGTAGTTTTGTTTGATGAACACCTCCAAGCTTTTCACCATTTCTCTTTAAAGGAGAAAGATTTAGAAGGTCAACTTGTATTCCATCTAAAGAAAAAGGAAGTTAGTTGAAATGTAGATTGCTGTTTGTTTGCGATAGTCTTTTGGAATTAGTTCATGGTGGAAAATTATGGTTTTGATTGAATTAGTGGTGATTTAATATTGAAATGGGAATTTTTAGAACTTTGCTTTATTGTTTGGAAACTTTGTCTCTCAACAAAACACTTGAGTAGATTTTTGTTGTGAATCTGATTATACATCTCGTGAGAGAAACAAAAGTATATGAAGCGAATATTTTGTCAGTGGTGGAGACTCCAAGTGAATTAACATCTATCCTCTTTTATTTCCTTCATAGGTAGTTGCATTACCCAACTGCCTTTTCTTAATGACATCTATTAAACTTAATGCCTATCATTAATAAACATTAATGCCATTTAGATAATGCGCCTTTATAATATTTCATTACATTAGGTCATATTGGAGCACTATAATCCAAAAGTTGCTGAGTTCACAACACTCCTCCAGATTACCTTTATAATAGTTCTACGTTCATCCTCTATTGTTTTGGAGGTGTTAAAAGAAAAAAGTAGGACCTTATTTTATTTTATTGGAGTGCTATATTGCAACGGTTGCTAAGTACACAACACACGCTCCTGATTACCTTTACAATAGTTCCACATTCATCCTTGATGGAATATTGTTTTGAAGGTGTTAAAAGAATAAAGTAGGGCCTTATTTTATTTCATTTTCTGCAGGAAAAAATGTATCTTTTTTGGTTACTGAAAATATAAAATATTGCCGACTGTCTTTTACTAGAGCAGGGCACTTGCCAACGAGCAGTGAGTAGACCAGGCATATGACTAAAACATCACACAAACACTAGCTTGATTTACAAGTCCAGACAAATATTTGAGATTAAAAAATAGCGAATTCTAGATCTATGAACAGAAAGGACTGTGGATGCGCACCAACCAGGATAATTAAATATTTATCCTTATAAATTTGCTCAATTAGCTAAGATTAATCAATTAAATTAATTAATGTGGTTTTCCTAAGCTAGACTTAGGAAATATATTATATTAGTTGTTCTTCTAAAACAACCTCCTAAATAGGACTTCTTCTCCTGCGTGCAAGACACTAGCCTATGCAGAAGACCTTTTGACCCTACAAAATCAACAACCCTTCCTACCCAAGGTTTCCTACTACTACCTTCTTTTCCATAACAAATGCTTCTTCATTTCCCAAAGGAGAGGTGAGTTGAGTGCTTCCCTTTCTCATTCTCTTAGAAACTTCTGGTGAACTTTTTTCCTTCACCACTCTACTCTTCCTCCAGATCCAGAATCAATGTTCACATATACCTTTTCCCTTTACGATGTCCTTAGGCAACTCCTAGTCTAGATTACCTCTGCCCTTCTTTCCTGCCACTCATTCTCATATTGGGACATTTGAGAGCCCATTTGAACTTTAAATGATGAACACTAGCAAAACAACAAACGAGGAGGGGTTCCAGGTAGAGCACCTCAAGTAGGGTCTCACGCTCTAGAAAATCACTAGGCTGACTTGTTCAACCAAGTGGCCTGCATTAGCTTTCCACAGTCTTGGTCAAGTCACGTTATTCACCCATTCATAAATCGAGCCCTAGTATGGATCTCAACAACTATAGGATGATCATGATAGGCCATACTTTTTCCAAACTTTGTGTTACTATCCTCCATTTGAAGCTCTCTAGGGAGCTTAGAGCTATAGGATAGGTTGGATTCTGTCCTGTGCACCAAAGCATTGATCACATCCTTACACTTTGGGATATCATTGAGGAGGGTTGACATCGCTGTTTAAAAGTTTACTATTGCTTTGTGGACTTCTAGAAAGCTTTAAGTTTCATTCCTCGACATTTGTATCTCAAAGACCTCACTAACTACTATCATGTGCTTATACGAGTTAGCCCTAGGTCATCCACGCACAACACATGGGTTATCATATTTTTTTCAGGAGTACTGTTGGGGTCAAACAAAGTTGCTCCCTACTCACCGCATTGTTTGCGATCTACATTGATGAGCTAGATTCCTTGCATGAGCACATCTTGGATCAACATGGTGCCTTTTCGATTAGGTCTTGATTTCTATCTTGCTTTTTGTGGAAGAGATAATCCTGTTAGCCTCAACCCCCAAAGGGTTGTAGAGACAACTTGATGCCTTCACCCTCTATTGTGACCTTTGTTAATTGATGGTCAACTTGTGATGATTGTCATGATCTTCAATAGGTCAAGAAGATCCTTTTTGATCACTACTTCTTCATAGGACATTAGATTCAGACTGTTGGCATGTGTTGTCACTCATTGCAAAATGGGTTTTCAGTTGCCCAAAGAAATGTTTTAAAACTTAGACTCCGACTCCGACTCCGACTCGGCCGACTCGATTTCAATGACTCAGTCGTTGTAAAAAATACATTAAATATTTTTTATTATTATAAAAAAACATAATTTTAAAGATTTTCATTCATGTTTCCAAACACGCGGCATTAGAATATAGATAGAATACAACATATGATCAAAGTAGGCTCATGGATATATCCATTATATCAAAATGGCACCTAGTGCACTGTCCAATACATACATGATGATAATATAGAGATCAAAACAAAAACACATAACCAAGGAGGCTAGAAATTGCCTCTACAACAAAAGTAAACTGTGACCAGTACCACTGGCTACTGCTAGATGAGCCAACATCATCTGGATCAACCACTGGACCAGAGTCAGACAAGGAAGCCCATGGCTCCTCTTCATCATCATCTCCAACTGCAACTGTAGAAGTGGTAGCACTAACAGGCTGTGCTGCAGTTGCAAGCTGAGATAGACGAGATATGCGCTTCTGTCATGGTTGAGTAGAGGAAGCGCCTGCAACTGGAGGACTTGGGGCTGGCCCTGAGGCTGGTACAAGTGGATCTCCATTCAACTGAACATTATGTTCGAGTGATGCTTCCACTTGTAAATCCAAATCAAGATCCTCATCAGAATCAAGCTCTGCTTGATGACTCTCCACTACCCAATCTAATGTTGGATCAATGTCTTCCAACACAATGGGACTTGAATCAAGTCTTTTGTTCAACAATTGGTTGCGTCTGAGCCGGAGGTTGTATTGGACATAGACTAGATCATCTAATCGTTTTTGATCCAAACGATTTCTCTTCTTCGTGTGAATCCTCTCAAAGACAGACCAATTGTGCTCACACCCAGTAGCACTGCAAGTTTGACTCAAAATACGAATTGCAAACTTCTGCAATTCAAGACAATGGCTACCAAAAGCCTCCCACCATTGCGCTGTAAAAAACATAGGAGTGTCATGAGTTAGCTCAACAAAATTACAAATTATATCCAACTTTCAAACTATAAACGATTTAACAAAATAAGTATTAAGAATTTGAAAATTGAAATTTTTGTTTATCTGGCTCATCTGCTTCCCTTGCAATCTTTGCTAGGTTCTTCCCAAAGGTACTTGTGGCTTTGCTGAAGGTTGTGACTTGTCGGTGTATCTCCAGTTGATCACACTCCAATGGGATCATGCAATCAATGCTGTCAATCAATCCATCTCTAACCTCCCCCTTCAAAACTCCTGCCGCCAGAGCTTTATAATGATACTGTGGGTTCAAAAAATACCCAGCTGCATGTCTAGGGCGATGGAGTTGATTGTTCAATCTTTCATCAATGATTGCCCAAATGGGCCCATACTTAGCCACTTTATCCTTGTATGCCCTCTTTATTTGCTCCTTTGCTTGATCCATAGCCTCATAAATGATGCCCATAGCCAATCTTTCCCCATCCACCAACCGCAACACCTTAACCAGTGGCTCAACAACCTTCACAATCTCTGTTGCCTTTCTCCAAAATATTTCTTCATTAACTTTCTTTTTCAATTCTCTACCATCTTGTTTGTGAGACCACTGGCTTTGATTCCATTCATCACTGGAAAATATCTTTTGCAAGTTTCTATGTTGTGAAAGCATAGATTGTAATGTCAAAAAATGAGTAGCAAATCTAGTGATGGCAGGCCTAATAATATCCCTGCTTCCTGTGTGTCTCCTCATAAGGCTCAAAATCCATGAATGATTGTAGATAAATTTTGTTATGCTTTTGGCATGACCTATAGTTTTTTTGACCCATTCTAATTTGCCAATATCCTCAAGCATGAGGTCTATGCAATGTGCAGCACATGGGGTCCAAAAGATGGTTTTGTGTTTTTCCTCTAACAGTTTACCAGCAAGAACATAGTTAGAGGCATTATCTGTGATGACTTGAACAACATTAGCCACCCCCACCTCCTCAACAACCTCATCCAATAGCTGAAACAACAATTGTCCATCTTTTACCTTATCAGATGCATCAACTGATTTTAGAAACATGGTTCCCTGTGGGCAGAAGATAAGAAAGTTTATGATGGTACGGTTCCTTTGATCAGTCCATCCATCTGACATGATGGTACATCCTGTTCTTGCCCATGAGTCCTTGAAATCTTTCAAATACTCATTAATGGAGGCAATTTCTTTCTGCAAACGATACCCCCTTATCTCATGCATAGTAGGGCCTTTGAAGCCTTTTCCAGTAGCATGTATGGCATCAAACATAGGCTCATAATATGGTGAACGGGAAGCATTGAAGGGGATATCAGCATCATACCACCATCTACATATGTAATCACAAGAAGTGTCCCTCAATTCTTTCTTCCAATGGTCATCTAAAGTGGGTTGCAAAGTTCTGCTAGCTTGAGGACCATGTGCATCTGATGGAGAGGAGGGTGTAACAGTGAAATAACTTTTGATATTCATATCACCCTTCTTTTTCATTTTACCCTTACCCTTTTCTTGAATAGACTCCAAAGAGGGACATATTAGAAGGGGTTGGATGCATCAATACAAGGGATAGAAGAAGAACCCTCAAAATCAAAATGGGGTTTGGTAGCCATCATTTTTTGTATACTCCTCTTCCTCCCAGTTTCAACCTCTAATTCTTTTTGCCTAGCCTTTTCTTCTTTAAACTTCTCAAAGTTGGCTAACAAATCCTCCCTAATCTCCCCAATTTCTGGTGATTCACATGGAGTAATTTGGCCTCTAATCCCTGCTAAGTGTTGTTTCAGCCTATTAATGCCCCCAGGACCTTCCTTAATTTTTCTATGGCAAAATTTGCAATACATTTGACTATTAACCATTTCAACATATGCCCAAGCAGCATCTTTCACTCTAGGTGCCATTTTTTTACTTGGAAATGAAAGGAAAAAAATATGAAAATGAAAACAAAAAAATAACATTGCTTCAATGGTTATTTCTTTCACAAAAAACATTCTTTTCAATTTCCAGATTTACACAAAAAATTAAATAAGCAAAAACAGATTTTTACAAGTGAAAAAAATACCTCTAGCCACAAACTGCCTCCTTAAGGTTGCTCCAACAAACCAACTCCTCAAGGTTGCTCCAACAAACCAACTCCCGAGTGTTGCTCCAATGGCTGCCCATGACTCCTGCTACAATGCTTGCCCAAGACTCCTCACTGCTGTTCCAAAAACAAACTCAACAACTCCTCACAAACTCTCACTCAAATTTTCACTCAAATGCAATGAGATGGATGTGAGGAAATGAGAGTCGTTGGGTGGGTTTTATAGGGTTTAGGAGAGGGGAATGGACCCCAAAGAACCCAATGGTAGATTACATTGGGCTTTGGGGTCCCCAAAAAGAAAATTTCAAAAAAAATTGCGCTGAAGTGACTTGACTAGCCGCTGTTACCGAGTCGGTGGGTGATTACTGAGCCAATTGAGTTGTTAGCCAACTTGGCTGGCTCGGTAACAACTCGGCCGGTCGGTCTGGTTCAAAGGCCGAGTTGACCTGGTAACCCAATGACTCGGACCAACTCGACCGAGTCGGTTTCGAAACGGCTGATTTTTAAAATAGAGGCCCAAAGTGCAAAAGAGCAGTGAAGTATGAAGCCATCTTCCAAGCCAGAGAAGCTCTCAAAGCTAAATCGGACCCTCTCCATTGGATAATGCTCAGAATAAGCTTTCCAATGGTATGTGGAGGCCCAAAAATGGACTTCTGGATCAGAATATATGGCCTCTTGAAGTTTAGGGGTTTTGTTATGTTTGAAATGAAGGAGAAGAGCATATCGAAGGTTCGGGAGCATCCCACAAATTGCAAATCGGAGGATCAGGCAGCATGGCATGATAGAGTATACCAACGATCAACGATTGTTGATATCAGAGATCAGTGGTCCAAGGTAGTGATGAGGCAATCAGAGGTTTGGGTTGAAATCAGCGATCAACGATCGTTGATATCGCAAATCGGCTATCGGGGGTTTCAAAGTACAGTGCAAATAGCAGAAGCATTTCGCCATTAGCGATTAGCGATCAGGGTTATCTGCGGGGTGAATCGACGATCGACGATGGCAACAACACAAATATGTCGCAAATCAGTGATCGGTGATATTCAACCGACCACTCTTAAGAAATCGCGGGGAGAATATGTCGATATTACAAATCATCGGGAAAGGCCGAAAGCGATTTACAAAGGGAATTAGCGAAAAACCAAGGGCGGATGGGCCTTTTTCTCTCCTCTAGAAGGCCACGTGGCAGAATAGTATTGGTCCAGATAAATCCACTTGGTGTTTGACGTCCTCATGACGTGGCAGTACGGAGGACACGTGGCATGTAGATTTGGCATTTTCAAGGGTCCAAAGGGGAATATTTGGGTGACATGTGTCACCACTCGGGAAGTGCCACGTGGCAGTGATGACGTCACTTCGGTAATCGCAAATCGGAGGTTGAGGCTTATCGGCACTTTGTAACGTAGTGCACACATGGGGAAGTGCGATAAAGAGGCACCAATGTGGGGGGCTGGTTTGCCGTCACAAAGGCATAAAAAACCAAAGGTCGAGCACTAAAGGCCTATCGCAATTGGAGATCGCAAACATGTTGCGGCTCCAATATAAGAACCCCGACTAGAAACCTCCGATGTAGAGTAGCTTCGATATTTGGCTAAGCGCGCGATTGCTAGAGGAACTTAAAGGAAAGGGGCAAAAAGCGCTTTATAAAAGGAAAACGGCCCTCGACAGGAGTCTAAAGGTCCTAGCACCTTGAGGCTGAGCTCTAGGCCACAACCCTTGATTCTATGATGAAGAAATACTGAAAGGGGCTAAACCAAAGGGGGCAAGGGGCATCAGAACTTGCTGTTTGTAACGTCCTCTAGAATAAAAGTCTCGATGCAGTAATGTTCCAATAGCATGGTACAGAGCTTTAAAGGCAGATGGGTCGACAACTGAGTCATTAAATAAAGGCATGGAGCAGTTGCAAATCGACATGGGCTAATCCTGTAGAAGCCCCTGCAACAATAAACCAAGGACTACATGGGCCGCATAAATGAATTTGATTGCTTCGTCGCACGTCTTCGGAGAGTAAATGGAGGTGTGGGACTCAGGAAGACTTAATGGCTTAGCATGGAGCTCCATTCAGATACACAACGAAGCACTGTGAGGACAAACTCTGCTTCTGCTATGTGACAAGAAAACATAGTCGATCGCTACTAACTCCAGAGGGTGGTAAAGCTAGACAGTTAAGGTGAAAATGACAGGGACTGGCTGAGCAGTGAGAGGGACACATTGTGGTAGAGACGTGGCCTGATCAGGGGCCTTCACAGGAATCGCAGAACGATATTTTGCTCCATCATCATTCAGTTTCCTTTGTTTCTATTTTTCTGTAATTTCTATATTTCCAAGAACAGAATCAAATCCGAATGAAATCATTTTGGTGCGACAAAGCCTTGCACGACGAGACAGCTAGTCTAGTAGACAGCTGGATGCTTAGGCTGAGATATTTTTGTAATTAATTTCCAAGTTCTCCCTCTCCTTGTAAAAGGGAGGAAGAAACACTTAATATAGGTTCCAGAATTCTGCACCCGCAGTGGTCCAAATTTTGTGGTTCCACTTTGGTTCTATGAAGCTTGTTTATGAGGGACGTGAGCTATAGATTGCTGAATGTAAATGGACTGGTGAATGGGACTCATTTTGAAGATTAATTTAACTCTTTGGTGATTCCAATCATGGCAATGCGCAGTATGTTTTCCCCTCTGTAAATCTCATTTCATATATGTTTATCTTTCTCTGAAATAGTGTGATGAAGCTGTTGGTTTTTGTTAAATTATGGTATGTTCTATGCTTAGAGCAGTTTACTTATTTTTCTTCTTATTAGCCACAGATTAGCAATCACATATACATTAAGTAAAGTGCAGATAGAACATTAAATGATCAACAGAAAACAAGCCAAGACAAGAGACACAAGATGTGGTGGCTAGCCTGGGACAAACCCCAATGCGCGGAAACCCTTTGATCAAATTTTCTTTTATCTTCAATAGTTCAGCAGAGAGATAGTACAAAATCTGAATTCTGTAATTTTATATCAGCAGTGGCAAACCCTAGATCAACAAAGTCAAACTTGGTCAAACTAGCTGAAATTGACCTCTAAAATACTTGGTCAATTTCCGGTCAACTTGTTCTCGAACAACCTAAAGAAACAGCGCCAAAAGTTCAGTTAATTTGCAGATTTTTGAAGTCAACTTGCAGCCCTAAACTAGGGCAATCAACACTGGTCAAACCAGAGGTCAGATCACCTCGATTTTTGTGCCAAAAATTGCGGCCTGCCTAGGAGAGGCAACCACACCCCATCCACACTTCAGGAAGGTCAATGCTTGGTCAACGCTGGTCAAAGAGATGACCTGCTGCCCTAGCGTCCTTCTTTCTGCGTCTTCCTTGCCCTAGGACGTCTTCCTTTTAGCCACACGTGTGAGAGAGAGAGAGGCTCCTTTTATGCGTAGGAGAGAGAGAGAGAAGATGAGTGAATTGAATTGTCTAAATGAGGAGAATGCTCCTTGTATTTATATGCAAATGTTGAGGTTGAACAGACATGACTGTTGGGCTTTTGAGCCTACAAAAGTTTGCTGGCCGACCTTGACAATTTGTCCATAATCAAAATAAATTCATATCTCCATAAATACTTATTGGAATCGGATGATCTTTAGATCAATGGTACACCTCTCGATGAGAGGAAACTAGGAAAAATATCAGAAGCCACAAATAAGGTGATCCACATGGAGTTTGGCCCTAGTTGCCAATTTTAACAGTTTCTCTCTGATTCATGGATTTACCTAGGATGCTAAATAGTGAAAAATATTAAATACCTGTGTATAAGATAGATTTACTTATGTTAGTTTATAACCTACAATACCTTTGTACAAGACAGATTTACTTGTGTTATGCGATTAACCTGCAGTACTTGTATGAGCACAGATTCACTCATGCCGTTTGGCGATAAAGGTACCCATGAGGTATATGGCATGAAGCCTTAATTCGCGCTCCACTCTTTCCACTTTTTCATCTCCTCTTCCATGTTTCTGCTGGAACATTGTTGCTTAGGATTCTGTATTGCAATCAGCCCTACACCAAATCCCCTCCTCCCTTTCCTCCTCTTCACTTTATTGCAACGTCAATATTAAGCTGCTTGTTGTTGTGTGTCGGCCACCAGAACCAAACATTTCTCTTTGAGGTTGGCCCGATTTACCCCTTGAACATTTGGATCCATGTATTGGCTTGAGTTTACCTTGATGAAGGGCTATTGAACAAGCCCCTTTATTGTCTTCTTCAAACTTCATGACAATTGGAGTGTTGTAGAAACCCCTCACAGATAATCTCAAATGCACTCCTCTATCTAAGATGTCCTAGGCACTAGTCTACAATCAACCCAGAGGTTGTCTCTAGGAAGCTTTCTATGTCTCCTGAAGCACTTGTGCTACAGGTGCTAGAAAAAGCGACAACATCTTTCTGGCACCGTTGCCGAGGAACGAATTAGAATATTTTTCCTTGGGTATGACAAATTTTTACATTCCCTCTGTTAGGTGAGCAAGGGAAGTGTGGGTTGAAGATCTCTCACCTTGGTGACTCCATTGTTTCAATTTTATGGTAAACATCCTGGCGACTCCACTGTCCATATCTCTATTTGATCATCCTGGCTTTCAAGTAGCCTCATACTCACTCTGATGCTAAAGAAGCCGAAAACTTTCCCTGCCTTTGAACTTGAAATCATTTACCTAGAAAGGTTTTCAAAATGGTCGTTCCTGAATTCTTGACCAACAAATTTGCCCCACTGGATTTTTCTTCTATTGCTGGTTATCCCAATAATGTCCCTTCAGTTCATGAATGGAATACCTATTTGCCTAGATTCAGTGGAGACAGATAGAAGGCTTGACCAACACCTCAAAGATTTTCATGAATGCATGGAACAACAGGGTATTTTTCTTGAAGATGTACAAATGAAATTGTTCATGTATTCTTTAGACGAGGATGCTAGAGTTTGGTATAGGACAATACCTCATGGTAGCATATCTTCCTTAAAGAGCTTTCACATAGCATTCAATCATTATTGCAAAAGATTATATCCATCGAATGCTCTGTTTGAAGATTGCTGTGTGCATTTTAATGTTGAAAATATTCCCGAGGTTAATGATCCTGCTGAAGATGTTTGTGGAGCTCCGCTCCAAGAAAACATCTACTCGCATCAAGAAGCATCACCCAATGATCAAGAAAGAGAAGAAGGAAACATCATCAAGCTGCAAATAAACCCTCAGAGATCTTATTCGGTCGAATTTGATGTTTCTCCTTCTTATGATGTATATGACTTTGATGGAGAGTCAAGTGATGCAAAGCCACAACGCTCCCAGTCATGGGAAGCTGCACAAGAAGAGGAGGCCCACCAGGAGGTTAATAAAGAGGCTCTAGTTTACAATGCACATCCTTCACCTGAAGAATAAGATCAAGAACCTCCTCCGATTTATGATTCATATTATTCAGAGGGGGATGAGATGATCGTGGATCGTCAAAGGGATCTGCTTATAGGAAAGTGGGGAGAAAGCTCTCAACAACAAATTTTTCAAGAAGAGCCCAAAGTTGAAAGACCAAGCAGAGTCTACGATTGCCGGTTACAGAAAGATTCCTGCCAGGAATTCTCAGTAGATTCTCCAATCCATGACTCTTATAGTTTAGACAATGAAGAATCTATTGCAGATTTCCAAGAGGGTTGGCCCGTTGACAAATGGGTAGCAAAAGATCAGCAACAAGTTTTTCTCGAAAAATCTAAAGTTGAGGAGTTGAACAGTGTTTGTAGCTTCCCTGACCAAGAAGATATTGGTCAGCAGACTGTTCATGAAAATAAGGCAGCTGCAAATTTTCCTTGTCAGTTCTATGACCTTGTAGCTGATTACATGACCACATTCTTAGGTCAGCAACAGAGGTTATTTCTGGAGTATGCATCAAGTTCTTTGTCTGAAGATTTTTCATGGTGCATGCTTATTTTAATTTTTAAATTTCAGCAACAGGGAGGCATGAGGTCCAGTACCCAAATGTTGGCCTGGCTCCATTGGAGGGTTGAACTCACTTAGGTGAATTGAGCCTTGTACGTAAGTAGGAGTTGTATATAAATAAGCTCACTAGCTGAGCATTTACTTTCCAGTTGGTAGAATTTATTTTTCTGCATTTCAGTTTGATGAGGAAAGGACTCTCTGCGAATAAAGTTTCATGGAGATTTTCTAGTTATATAAGTTCATTATATTTTTAACTCCATGCCCAACGGTGAAGGCTACTGGTTTGTAGGTTCTCAGCACCTTGCTAGCAAGGCACTGTCCCTAGTTGGAGCCAATGTTGTCACTCACTGCAAAATGGGTTTTCAGTTGCCCAAAGTGCAAAAGAGAAGTGAAGTATGAAGCCATCGTCCAAGCCACAGAAGCTCTCAAAGCTAAATCGAACCCTCTCCATTGGATAGTGCTCGGAATAAGCTTTCCAACGGTACGTGGAGGCCCAAAGATGGACTACTAGATCAGAAGATATGCCTTGTTGAAGTTTAGTGGTTTTGTTTCCTTCGAAATGAAGGAGAAGAGGATATCGGAGGTCCGGGAGCATCTCGCAAATCGCAAATCGCAGGTTCAGGCATCATGACATGATAGAGTATACCAGTGATCAACGATCGCCGATATCATAGATTAGTGGGCCAAGGCAGGGATGAGGCAATCAAAGGTTTGGGGTGAAATCAACAATCAAGGATCGCCGATATCGCAAATCGACAATCGGGTGTTTCAAAGTACAGTGCAAATAGCAGAAGCATTTTGCCGATTAGCGACTAGCGATTAGGTATATCAGCGGGGTGAATCAACGATCATTGATCGCAACAATACAAATATGTCGCAAATCAACAAGCAACGATATTCAATTGACCACTCATACGAAATCGTGGGGAGAATATGCTGATATTACAAATCATCGGGAAAGGCCGAAAGCGATTTACAAAGGAAATTAGCGAAAAGCCAATGGCAGATGGGCCTTTTCTCTCTCCTTCAGAAGGCCACATTGCAGAATACCATTGGTCTCGATAAATCCAAGTGGCAGAATACTATTGGTCCCGATAAATCCACGTGGCGTCTGACATCCTCATAACGTGGCAGTACGGAGGACACGTGGCATGCAGATTTGACATTTTCAAGGGTCCAAAGAGGGCATATCTGGGTGACATGTGTCACCACTCAGGAAGTGCCACGTGGCAGTGATGACATCACATCGGCAATCGCAAATCGGAGGTTGAGGCTTATCGACACTTTGTAACGCAGTGCACACATGGGAAAGTGCGATAAAGGGGCTCCAATGTGGGGGGTTGGTCTGCGGTCACAAAGACATAAAAAACCAAAGGCCGAGCACTAAAGGGCTATCGCAATTGGAGATCGCAAACATGTTGTGGCTCCAATATAAGAACCTCCACTGAAAACCTTCGATGTAGAGGAGCTCCGATATTTGGCTAAGTGCGCAGTCGCTAGAGGAACTTAAAAGAAAGGGGCAAAAAGCGCTTTAGAATAGGAAAATCGCCCCCGGCAGGGGTCTAAAGGCCCTAATGCCTTGAGGCTTAGCCCCTGGCCACAGCCCTCGGTCCTATGATGAAGAAATACTTAAAGGGGCTAAACCAAAGGGGGCCAAGGAGCATCAAAACTCGCTGTTTGTAACGTCCTCTAGAATAAAAGTCCCGATGCAGTAATGTTCCAATAGCGTGGTACAGAGCTTTAAGGGCGGATGGGTCGGCAGCTGAGACATTGAATAGAGGTATGAAGCAGCTGCAAATCGATATGGGCTAATCATGTAGAAGCCCCTGCAACATGAAACCAAGGACTACATGGGCCGCAAAAATGAATTCGACTGCTTCGCCGCATGTCTTTGGAGAGTAAATGGAGGTATGGGACTCAAGAAGAATTAATGGCTCAGCATGGAGCTCCACTCAGATACACAACGAAGCACTGCCATGACAAACTCTGCTTCTGCTCTGTGACAAGCAAACACAGTTGATCGCTACCAACTTCAGAGAGTGGTGAAGCTAGACAGTTAAGGCGAAAGCAATAGGAACCAACTGAGCAGCTGGAGGGACACATTGTGGCAGAGACGTGGCCTGATGTGATAGATTTGACTTGAAAATATATGAAAATAGCAAATATACCCAGAAATAACAAGAGAGAAATAGATGAACTTCAGATCTTTATTAATATCAAAACCCTTAAGATAGGGCAACACCATACAATCACTCCTTAAGGAAGGAGAACACTCCACAAGACATATGCTTGTCCATATAATATTCCTTGACATCTTTCCATGGGGAGTCTCTAGCCTCTATATAGGCCTCATACTTAGAACACCACGAGTCATTACCATGGTTTTCTCAATACCATATATCTAATACAATGGGCTTATTACATTATTGCTAACAACTTATGGTCTCTTACATGATGCCGGTTAACCACTTTGTTTATTAACTATGGCCCATCCCATTATTACATTATTCCCTTGGGTACCTCCCTTTGTACCCCAAACTATCCCCCCTAGGTATACTACATTCCACCCCCCTTAATAGATTTGACTTGCAATATATGAAATGATGCCAATATAGGCAATAACTGTAAACAAACACAAAATATAGAAATGCTTCTTTATTGATCAAAACCCTTAAGGTAGGGTAACACTATACAATCACTCCTTAAGGAAGGAGAGCACTCCACAAGCCATATGCTTGTCCATACAATATTTCTTCACATCTATCAATGGAGAGTCTCTAGCCTCTATATAGGCTTCATACATACAATACCATGCGTCATTACCATGGGTCTCTCAGTACCATATATCTTGGAATAGATTTGACATGCAATATATGAAATGATGCCAATATAGCAAATAACTGTAAACAAACGCAAAATATAGAAATGCTTCTTCATTGATCAAAACCCTTAAGGTAGGGTAACGCCATACAATCACTCCTTAAGGAAGGAAAACACTCCACAAGCCATATACTTGTCTATACAATATTTCTTCACATCTATCAATGGGGAGTCTCTAGCCTCTATATAGGCTTCATACATACAATACCATGGGTCTCTCAATACCATATATCTAATACAATGGGCTTATTACATTATTGCTAACTACTTGTGGTCCCTTACATAATGCGGGTTAACCACTTTATTTTTTAACTATGGCCCATCCCATTATTACATTATTCCCTTGGGTACCTCTTTCTGTACCCCATACTATCCCCTTAGGTATACTACACCTAATCAGAGGCCTTCACAGGAACCGCAGAACGATATTTTCCTCCATCATCATTTAGTTTCCTTTGTTTCTATTTTTCTGTAATTTCTATATTTCCAAGAACGAAATCAAATCCGAATAAAATCATTTTGGAGCGACATAGCCTTGCACGCCGAGACAACTAGTCAAGCAGACAACTAGATGCTCAGGCTGAGATATTTTTGTAATTAATTTCCAAGCTCTTCCTCTCCTTATAAAAGGGAGGAAGAAACACTTAATATAGGTTCTGGAATTCTGCACCAGCAGTGGTCCAAATTCTGTGGTTCCACTTTGGTTCTGTGAAGCTTGTTCATGAGGGACATGAGCTATAGATTGCTGAATGTAAATGGACTGGTGAATGGGACTCATTTCAAAGATTAATGAAGCTCTTTGGTGATTCCAATCATGGCAATGCGCAATATGTTTTCTCCTCTGTAAACCTCATTTCATATATGTTTATCTTTCTCTGAAATAGTGTGATGAAGCTGTCGATTTCTCTCTGATTCATGGATTTACCTAGGCTGCTAAATAGCGAACAATACCTGTGTATAAGACAAATTTACTTATGTTAGTCTATAACCTATAGTACCTATGTACAAGATAGATTTACTCATGCCGTTTGGTGATAAAGGTACCCATGAGGTATATGGCATGAAACCTTAATTCACGCTCCACTCTTTCCACTCTTTCATCTCCTCCCTCTTCCATATTTTTGCTTGAACATCGTTGCTTAGGATTTTGTATTGCAGTCAGCCCTACGCACCGAATTCCCTCCTCACTTTCCTCATCGTCAATTTACTGCAACGTCAATATTAAGCTGCCTGTTGTTGTGTGTCGGCCACCAGAACCAGAGATTTCTCTTTGAGGTTGGCTCGATTTACCCCCTAAACATTTGGATCCATGTATTGGCAAGAGTCTACCTTGATGAAGGGCTATTGAACCAAGCCCCTTTTGTTCTCTTCTTCAAACTTCGCGACAATTGGAGTGCTGTAGAAACCCCTCACAGATAATCTCAAATGCACTCCTCTATTTAAGATGTCCTAGGCATTTGTCTACAATCAACCCAGAGTTTGTATCTAGGAAGCTTTCTATATCTCCTGAAGCACTTATGCTATAGGTGCTAGAAAAAGCGACAACAACATGTATACTTATTTTGGGGTGTTACCCTGCATGTCAGCAAGGATACATAAAAAATTTTGTAGCATTTTATCGCCACCATTATAGGTCCTATGCCACAAGTCAAAGCATTGTAACAACCATGTGAGGTTTTTTATTAGGTATTCTAGGCTTGTATCTTGTTCTTGAGTCCGTATCTTGTTGTCTTGGTCAGACCATGGTTGGTCCCTTGTATTTCACTTTGGGCGTCTCTTGTCTTGTATAGGATTGGAAAGGATTAGGTGATCTTGCTTGAGGATTAATGGTTTTATAGGAGCTTGCTTTTGGAGGGGTGATCTCTGGTGTATGGCAGTCCAACCCACGTCAAGGTGGACCTATGTATTGACTCTTTACCACATGGTTATTGGCTATAGAGTTTGTAGGTGGCCTTGGCATTGGTGCAATCCTCCTTAGATAGTTCCCATGCATAATACACTCATTATCAACTTTCACGTTTCCCAAGGTAATACACAGTTCCCAATGCAAAGTGGTATTGGTGGTCAAATAGTCAACCTGATCTTAGATTGTTTAGATTAATGACAGGAGTCAATGCCACATTCTAGTTTTCTAATTATAGAGGTCGCAGTGACTAGTTACAACTTGGTCAATAAGTCAAACAAGTTTCTAGGTGGCAGAGCAATGGTAGTTGGGCAGAACGATACATGCAAAAGTGATAAACATAATGATAGGAATAATACCCATTTGTCAGATTATGAAGATTCCTTAAGGTGTTATGGGATTTGCACATGTGGCAAAGACATGGCAAGGCAAGTGATGATGTGGCAATGGTAGGTAAGATTTGGAGATTCTAAGAGAGACTCAATTTAGATTATGGCCATTGTTGTCTCAAATGTAGTAGGCCTTGTGAGAAGCCTCACAAGTCAAGGACTAGACTAAGATACAATAATGAGGTGGTTGCCACTATCACCTTAACACTCCATCTCTTGCTCTTTAGTGGAATTTCACTACATGGGAGGCTTTCTAGTATATATCGTCAAAAAGCTATTCTAAGTGAATAGGTTCAAGGTGATGCAAGTGAAAGACTTAATTAGGGTACTTCTTATTTGGATTAGGGTACAATTCTTTATGTTAGGGAATCATGTACCATAAAATAAGCCTTAAAAAGAACACTTGAGGCCTACCATTTCAAGGTGTGATTTAATAAGAGGGATTCTAGGCATACATGCATAAGGAAAAGGTTTACTTCAAAGGTAAGATCAACAATAGGGAATGGTAAGTCTTCAACAAGCCCTAAGTTGAAGCCTTGTGTAGAAATAGGGTTTTATGAGGCCCTAAATTGCCTAGGGTTGATGATGTCAGCCCTAATGATAGGGAAGACAGAATGGCAATGCATGAAGACGGATGTGCAAAACATAAAGAAATTTGTAGTGGAAAGTACAAAGGTGGTGAATGTGAAATCATCCCAGGATAAAGGGAAAATGATTGCCCAAATAAACAACCATGAAGAGAACGCAAGAGAAGAAACGAAAGGAGATTCCATCAAAGTTTCCAAAACTTGGGCTCAAGTTATTAGCAATTTTGCTAATAAGGAGGAACGAATATGCAGGCTAACAACATGCAAGATAGTGAAGGCAAGGAAAGATAAAATAGGGCAACAAAGATAATTATTAAAGGGGTGAAAGACAATGGGAAAAATGAATGTACTCTTGACCTTGCAAGAGACTTCTTGAAAGACAAGTTGCTACGACAAAGACAAATATGCCAAGCATGGAGGGTGGGTAAATTTAACGGGGAGAGAGTCAGGCCCATAAAAGTCATTATGCCTAGCTTGTGATAAATATATCATTCTAAGCAAGAAACATCTCTTGAGGGGTTCTCGTTTTTTTCTAGAAGAAGATTTAACTGTAAAACAACAGGAGGAAAGAAGGGAGGAAATTTTAAAGGTTAGGGAAACAAGAGATGAAGGCAAGAGAGCATGGATTTATAAAGGCAAAGCTGTGATAGCGCGATTTGGACCTCCTTCCAAAACATAGCAGCAAGATGGTAATAAAGAAGAGGCAACAAACTCTTCAACAGGAAATCAGAAAGCAAGGTCAGTATGGGAAAGTAGGGACAAAGACTCAAATGTGAGTCTTGCATGTCAAAATAAATAACAATCAAGTCATACCCAGGTTTCCTTAAGATTAGTTTTTTGGAACTGCAGAGGTTACCCATGGAGACGAGGACCTGGGTTAGGGCCTATTGCGGAAGATAGAGACATAATTTACCTCATAGAAACACATGAGCATGAAGGGTGCAAGACACCTCTGTTTGAAGGATACTGGAAGATGGTAGTGTGGAACAAGGCAACAGGAAATGGCAAAGGGCACAGGGGTATCATGTTTTTAGTAAGGGAGAAAGAAGGCCGTCTCATTCAGTTAGAAAAAGGAGACTCAAATAAGCAATTCATTTGGTTTAAAATATCAGAAAATGGAAACCACATCAGAATTGCAACATGCTATTTTGCGCCACAGGTTTCAAAAATCTACAAAGGTAGAGGGCTTTACCACAAAGATCCATTTGAACCTTAAAAGCGGATATTGCAACATATTCACAGCTAGGTGAAGTCCTTATAGTGGGTGATTTCAATGATAGGACTGTAAGTGAGCAAGCTAGCATTCTTTGTTGTAAAGATGATTGTGACCCTATTTGGCTTACAAAAGAAAGTAATCATTAGTGGGAAAGAATTTCAGAGGACAAGGGCTGCAATTTCTTTGGTGAACAATTGCTTACTCTATGTGGGGCCTTTGATTTAGTTATTTGTAATGGCTTGACTAGATGGGCAAAGTTCGGTAATTTCACTTGCAATACTTACAATGGAGCAAGTGTGGTAGATTATGTAATTTGCTCGCATGGTTTGTGTGAGAAAATGGAGGAAGTTTTGATTGGAGATTAGCTGTGGGACTTGAAATCAGATCACAAGCTAATTTATTTATGTTTCTCTTGGATTGGAAAGAAACAATTAGAGTAAAAAATTCAGCGTGTCCAACAAAATCTTCCACGGGGCAAAATTCTTTTGACCCCAGAAAATTGTAATACCTTCAAAATGACGCTAGAGAGGCTCTTCAAGAAGGAGAAAATTACAATTCATAGCCTTCATAGTCATGAATTAACACATTTAATTCAATGCGCACTTGCAAAGTGCAAAAGAGCAAAAATTAAGAAGTTTGAAACAAATTAGTTTCCGGTTAATGCTTTGTTTGATGAGGAATGGAAAAAGGCAAGGAGAATGTGGAAAGAGTTAAACAAGGATAACATCAAGCTCAAAGCTTACAAGCAGTTATTAAGCAAGAAAAAGGGTGATTTCATGGTTTCAAGGAGGGAAGAACTAATCTTCCTTGGGAAAAATAATTCCAAATTATTTTGGAAGGAGCTCCAACCGAAAAAGATACAATTTGGAAATAATATTACAACTTTTAAATGGTTTGACTACGCAAGACAACTCTATGAGCAGGTTCCCAAGGTTGACCCCCCCCCTTGGTCAACACTGATACTGAACTCTTCATGGTACAAGAGGTAGAGATGGGTATCAAGAAGTTGGGTGTTGGAAAAGCAAAAGACTTAGCTGAACTCCAAGTAGAATATCTAAAGTGGGGCTCAAAGATTCTTGCACCTCACATTACAAAAATCTTCAACAACATCATACAACAAGGGCTCCCCACAGATTGGACAACTAGTCTGGCAATACCTCTTTTCAAGAGCGGTGACGTCAATAATCCCTCCAATTATAAGACCATCATGATAAACCCTTTGTTTGCAAAGCTATTTGGAAGCATGCTAGAAAACAAAATTAGCAAGTGGGCAGAAGAAAGAGATAAGCGTGCTAAAGGGCAAGCAGGTTTTAGACCTAAACATTCCACAGTTGATCATTGTATAACTTTAGGACACGTCATTGAAAAAGTTTGGGAGAAAAAGGAAGAAATCTTTTGTTGCTTTGTTGATTTCAGAAAAGCGTTTGACTCGGTTCCTAGGGATAAGCTTTGGCACAGAATGGAGGAACTTGGGGTTCCTAAACATTTGAGAGCAGCTGTGCATAGGCTGTATGAAGAGGTGAAAGTCAAAATTAGAACTTCAGCAGGCATTTCTGAAAGTTTTAGAAGCGATATCGAGGTCAAGCAAGGTTGCCTACTGTCTCCTACCCTTTTTGGTTTATATATCGACAAGCTTGAGGAGTGGTTAAATTCACAAGGGGTTGATGGTATCTATTTGGGCAAGTTTGTTATAAGGCTTCTTTTGTATGCAAATGACCTTATTCTGATTGCTAAAACGACTCTTGGTTTGCAAGAGCACTTACTATCCCTTAAGCATTTTTGTAGAAGTGTGGGGATGCAAGTCAATATCAGCAAAATGAAAGTAGTGGTCTTCTCTAAGAAAATAAAACATAACCAACATAAGTTCTACTTTGAAGGCAAGATTCTCGAAGAAGTTGCAGATTACAAATACCTTGGAATTGACTTCAACAAAAATATAAGCTGGAATGGTTGCAGAAAGAAAAGAACTTTGGGGGATTGGAAAGCATTTTATGCTTTTCAAAATAGGTGTAGAGAGGCAGAGTTATGGGACTGGAAACCACTCAAACTCTTTTTGGGCTTCTAGTGATTCCAGTGATTCTCTATGTTTGTGAACTATGGGCCAGCAGTACATCCGACATGCAGTGGAGATAAATTGAGAAAATTCAGAAGCGTTTGATTACAAGCAAATTTAAGATTAAAAGTGAAGTTCCTTATGATATCTTGTTAAGTGAAACAGGGATTGCTCCTATTGAAGCAATTGCTATGGTGCGAGTCATAAGGTATTTAAAAATAATTGAGCAAATGGAAGAGGGTAGATGGCCTAAGGTTGTCTTTAATGATAGATTGTGCAAGAGCAAAAAATTTGGATGCAACAAAATAACAAATGGTTTAGTAAATGGGGTATTTGCTTGAACACATGTCCCATAAACAACAAAGAGATAAAAACTTTCGTTATGGAAAAGTTCCACAAACGTACTTGGGATAAGGAGCTAGGAAGAAAGAAAAATTAATATATTGAAGTGTTTAGTCCCACTCATAGTCATTAGCCAAAAGCATACATAGAGGCCAATATCTCTTGGAGAGCCAAAATTATTATTGCTTAGTTAAGGACTAATTCTCATCAACTTTGTTGTGAAACAGGGCGCTGGAAAAGGCCAAAGGAAGAGTGGGAGGAAAGAGTATGCATTTTTTGTTCTTCCGGGAAAGTGGAAACAAAAAAACATCTCATTTTAGAATGTGAGGCCTTTAAAGACAACAACGGAAGTTATGCAGATATGTTGGCAGCTAGCTCTTGGGATAATCTATTTAGCGAGGGGTTTGTTGAGAAGCTAGGAGCATTTATTTTGAAGCTTCACAGAAAAGGGCCGAATACATCAAGCAGATGAAGAAGCAATCTGTCCCATATGCTATCTTTAGCCTTGTGGATGTTAAAATAATTTCTTTCTTTCCATGCAATATGTTATATTTTGAGTTTGTGAGGTCAAACAAGGTGATAGAATTCCAAATCAGCTCCCATTTTCCATGGATTCAAGCCCTAGTTGAATTTGGGCCTTGCCCTAGCTCTAGTGACTTGCCTTGAAGAGCAAAAAAAGTAAGAGAGAGGAAAAGGATAGATTTTTTTCAAGAGTTTGATCATCTAAGGGATCCCAGTGCCATTTCCTTACTTGGGTGATGGAGTCTTAGGGATTTAAATTTTAAACCATGGGATATCAAATTTTGCATGGAGTAAAGGGAAAGCGTTAGTTTTCACTTTCTAACCCTAGCTATTTTTTATGAGTGGAGAAATTAAGTAGAAAAATGCTCACTAGGAGGTTTTTTAGGGAGTTCAAGTTAAATTGAATAAACATGCAACAATTTATCGAGAATTTCCAATAAAAGTTTGCATTTAGACAAGGAACAAGTAGAAACCCTAGCAATATTTTATTACATGTAAAACCATCAAAGATATGCAATAATTACTAGCAAGTTTTCCAAGAACAAGCCTTTAGTAGCAAAAACCCACATAAGTGTTAAAATTTGGGCAACTTTGGGATGAATTTCCAGAAGAGAAATCAAATTACCCCAAGGAAAAGCCTAATTACCTCAAGGAGAAACCATCTTTCACCAAAAGAGAATTTAAATTGGATAAAGGAAAATTATTATTATTGATGTGTTCAAATCAACTTGGTATTCATGTTATTAAATAATGTGACTCAAATCAATGTTGGGCAAGCAATCATGTTCATTAAATCAACCTCTCTTCTAAGCAACAAAAATAAATCATAAATGGGTCTTCATCAAGTCGGTCTCACAAAATGAAGGGTCACATTGCCTCCCCTTGGCTCCTCTATCAATTGGTATAAATTAGAAGACATGTGGCTCATTTGAAACATCATCACAAGTACAATTCTCTTATGGAAAGTTTGAACTGAGCTCACCGAGTTCCTTTTGTAAATGAGCTTGTCTTCGTGAGTTTTGGTCAGCTAGCAAAGGTGGTCTAGAGAAGGTTTTGTGCATGGCAATTATGGGAAGCGAGTTGGTTTATATCTCTGTGATCCAGCATGTGATTGTTTCGGGCATGCGAATTTGGAGAACTCCGTGAAATTAGGTCGAGAATCTTCTGAGTGGGAGAGCTGCAACAAACCTTTGTGATTGGGCCGAAATATTTGTGGAATTGCAGGAGGGGCCGAGAATCTTAAGTGACTGGAAAGAGGTCAGACAAGCCTGTGTGAGATGCTGGGTGAGAGTTGAGGTTTTGTACAACAAGACATTAAAGAAATTTTGAGGTCAAATATGGGCCTCAAAAGAAAAATGTACAACAAAAATCAACTTTATAAGAACCAATAGGATTTAATATGATTATGTCAACCATGGCGGATGATTCACCATTTTTGGAGTAAAAAGGTAAAAAGATAAAAAAAATAATAAAATAATAAAACTATTTTTTCAACTCGTATTTTCTACTTATATCCGTACGATTTTACTCAAATTTCGAGGGAGAGCACTCGTTGAATGCGAAATTTAGTTTTTCTTCCAAGGAGTACCCATGTTGCATACTTTCGATGGACCATATTACACGAAAAATGTGAAATACATGAAAAACGTGATTGCAATCATGTATTTCACATTTTTCGTGTAGTAGGGTCCATCGAAAGTATGCACCATGGGTACTCCTTTCATGCAAAATTAAATTCCACATCCAATGAGTGCTCCAGCTCAAAATTTGAGTAAAATCATAGCCAATCATGTTTTTTCATGTATTTCATATTTTTCATGTAGTAGGGTCCATCAAAAGTATGCAACATGGGTACTCCTTGGATGTAAAATTAAATTCTGCATCCAACGAGTGCTCCCGCTTAAAATTTGAGTAAAATTGTAGGGAGATAAGTTGAAAATAAGAGTTGAAAAGTAGTTTTTCTTTTTTAATCCCCTCCAAAACTTGGTGAGGTACTCTAATCTTATTTTATTATTTCCACTATTATTTTATAATATTCCTTAGGAGGCCCATTTTAAACCTCAAAATTTCTTTAATGAGAGGCCATATTATGACGAGTCTTGTGCCATCCGAACTGAGAAAGCCGAGCCCTAAACAGAAGTTGATCTGAGGTCTAGAACAGTAGTAAAACAAGGCCAAGTTACACTTGAAGGACAACACAGGAGGAAAGGTCTTGTAGCAAAGGAACAACACAGGGTTTAATGAGGCTTTGAGGCCAAGACGTGAGTTGTTAGGTGCCCTAACTAGGGGCCGGAGTACTCAGAACTAAAGCTTGCATAGGGCCGAGTATTGAGGTTGATAATGACACCCTTAAACAAAGGTATGTTGTCTTTCAAGTTGATGTATGCTAAGTAATGTAGAGGGTTGTTCAAGGTTCAACAACAATGGATTGTATGCCCTAGTTTAAGGCTCCTTCAATGGTGCGTTGACCCTAAGGGCCAGTCCTAAATTTAGTGTTGAAATAGCTTAAGAATGGAGGCCGAGACCCTAAGTGAAAAGAGGTATGACTGCTCAGTTTGATGGGTAGTCTGATCTTAAGTGGGCGATTTTGGATAACAGTCATACTTGTTACTCTTGACAGTGATGTATGGTAGTGATACTTGTTACTCTTGACAGTGATATATGGCAGTGATACTTGTCCTTATGACAGTGATTGATAAGACTATGAGACGTGCTCCTATGACTGTAATATGCATGCTACGTGAGACAAATGCTACTTGTGACAGTGATATGGAGGCATCTCTCTTGGTTTCATCTATTGATCACTAGGAAACCTATTAGACGTCTTGTGGAGGGCTTGCGGATGCCTCCTTGTCAAATATGACTGCTGCCATCTTATGAGGATCTAGTATGATCTAGGGTTGGCTTGGGAACACATTTTTGTCAACATCCCAAGGAAGTAGAATGCGAAGACATGAGGAAATTTTTTCAAAGTTCAAAGTCATTAGCTACCACATGTTTTGTCATTGTAAACCCAATTTCTACAAGTTATAATGTGAATGATGCTACTATGACCATTTAATTTTGTAACAACACCTAGGTAAGCCTTTGATTTTGGTGACAAATTTCATCATAGGAGGTTTTTTAACCTCACCGAATTATGCGTGTTTCTAAACACAGATAATCGACAGAGTTTTTCCTCCAGGTGAAACCCCAAAGCTAGGGTGGAATTCATTGGCAAGGTCTTAGGTGAGTGTTAGTGTTATATTGACTCTTTGTAAAAGTGGTTTGAGAATATTTTAAGCTCTTTAGCTAAACTATTTTATTACAAACCACTTGGTCTATACTAGATCATATTGTGTCACAGAATTGGGTAATGTCATGAGGGTCTATCTGTAAAGGTGTATTCCCCCTTTGAAGGTTGAATTAATTGTAATATCTGATGTAAAAAATATTTTTAGTGCATGGTCCCTCATACTTAAACACCATGGCTAAAATATTTGAGAGTGGAAAAATTATTAATCACCTCTAATGTGAATTAATTAATTTTTTGGCTAAAATAAAATTAAATCCTAAGCTAGAAAATTAATTAATTTTGAGTGAAATAATTACACAGAAATTAATATTTCTCCAAGTGGAAAATAATAAAAAAATTCGTGGGTCAAAAAGAAGTCAATTTTTGGAGGTCCCCCACCAAGGAAAAAATGGATATTTTAAGAAAAATTATGCCCTTGGATCTTGGTGGTTAAGTAAAAGTAAAAAAATTGAGGAAATTAATCCAAAATATCAATTTTTGGATTAATTAAAAATTAGTTTAAAAAAAAAATCAAAATTTTCCTCAAAATAAAAAATTTGATGTTGGAGATTAAAAAATGATCAAGTTATTATCAATAGTTGTGATTAATTTGACAGGAATCAAGCCAACTAGCTGTTATTTTCCACTTGGAGGGATTTCTCTATAAATAGAAGTCATTTTACTTCTATTTAGTATGTTCGGATATCTCTGGATAATGTAATTTTTGTAATGCTGGTATTGAGCCGTTGCTCTGCTAGGAATGTTTCTATATCATAATAGAAAGACTTTGGGGTTTAGTTCATGGTGTTCATCTTCCATTGATCTGTGGTATGTGCTAGTTATGTGCTTTCCTATATTGTGCTAAAATTTTTAACGAATTGTTATTTCATTTGTTGGTGATAAGAGCATTCTATTGGTAAAATTTTATTTTTATCTTAGGTGATTTGATTCACCATATGATCCAACGGTTCTACTCGAGAAAAATTATAGAGATTTGCAGGTACACTATCCCTTGGGCTTCAAGCTCACAGACTTTGGGGAAGAGCCATTACGTTTGGGCTCTAGGATTTCTACATGGTATTTTAATTTTGCAGAACGGTTTGTGGCCAATATTCTATTTTTTCAGAAAATACATTTATCCATTGCTATTATTCAAGATATTTCTCCAGAATTTTAATTTGCAAAACATTGTATATTTGTATATATTTTATAAATAATTTGTAAATTATCTCTAAATTTTGTTTTGCAACTATTGGGGTTTTTATTTTTTGCATATATTTTGGGTTTTGGGAATTCTTTGATTCATTTGTGTAGTTGAGCTTCAAGGCAATTGCGAAAAATTTTGTTGGGGTTTTGAGCTAGATCTAGGCCCTTGAGGGTAAGATCTAGTTTCCATTAAGTTTGCAGGCTCAACATTCAACTTTTTCGTGACGATTTTGTGGAGAGATTTTTTTTTGCAGGGTACCATAATTTGTTTAAGGCCATCCAGCCCTAGCCGTCTCCTCCTCAGCCCTAGCTGTCTGCCTTTTGGCCCTCTTAGAGGCCTCAACCTCCCTCCAAGGGAGCCGTACAGCCTCTTGGAGGCCTCGACCTCCCTTCCCTAGCCTGGCTGCAGCCTTTTCAAGGCTGGTCATGGGCCCCACAGCCTCATTTCAATGAGCCACAACCCCTAAGGGGCTGTTTCCCCTAGGCCGCAACCCTTGGAGGGCTTGCGACAGGCCCTAGAGGCCTCTTTCCTTTAACCGCTAGGCCCTTGGGGCCTTTTCTTGGGTGCTGCAGTCCCTTTTCTGCCCTAGCGTAGGCCTACAAGGCCTCTTCCTCAAGCCGTTGCCCTTTCCTAAGCCCCTAGGTCTCCTTCTAGCCCTAGCATTCCCTCTTCTAGCCCCATTTTGCCTCACCTCTATCTCTGATTTGGTGAATATTGGATTTTTGTCACTAATAGTTTGTGGTTGCAGAGATATTCAAGAGATTTTTGAGCTAACAATTGTGGTTGCAGGAGGTCAACTCATTGGAAGAATTTTGGGCAAGCAAACTAGCCATTCTCAAGGCCTAAAAGCCCATTGGTTTGCTTCCTCGAGCCCTATATTTTCATCACTGTTTTACTTGCAGCCTCTGATCATTTTGTTTACAGTGGTAAAAAATACATGAAAGTGGCATCAAACTAATTAATAAGTCACCATAACACATTGACAAGTCATTTACATCTATTGAGTAATCACTGTTTGGCATATATTTCAAGTTTTTGATGACTGTCACATTGGTTTAAAAGCATCATAAAGTCTGATCATATATCACAGTGGCATATGAAAAGGTCCTAAACTCATTGAGCATTCATCTCTTGATTTCCCTTGCATCATTGTTTATAGTCTTGTGTTGGCAAAGTGGTTTAATTAGGCTGCCTATCTAGTTCTTCCTTGGCTGCCTCATTTGCATTCTTGCATACATTATCCTCTTGCATTCATAAGCATCTCACTGTTTGCATTTTTCATCTTAAGTGCTCTCATTTAACCAAGATAAAGAGATAAGTGTTGGACTGATTTGACATATTTGTCATAAGACTAACTCACTGCTGTCATAAAGTTTGTTTCTCTAATGTTATTTGAGCATAAATTGCATAAGGGTTCCTAAAAATTGATTAATGCTCTATTGTAGAAAGGATTGTTGGTGTTGGTAACGTTTGATTGTTAAGGAAAATTGACTATTGGTTTAGTGTTTACATTGCTTCTTAATAAGAGATCTAACCTATTGTCTCTTGTGAGCTTCATAAATCTAAAAGAACCATAATCTTGCAATTGTGTAGTTCACTCCTAAAAGCACTTGAGTTCCATCTTGAATAATCTAAGTAATCTCAAGAGTTGAATATCTTCTTTGAATGATTGATCTAAATTGGTTATTTAGAAGGAACATTGGATTTGGGCATCTTTACATTTATTGTTATTTCACAATAACTTGTTCCTTTACATTAGCATTGGAGATCTAATTGATATACATAGTATCTAATTGGCATTGCTAATGGTATTAAAAGAGCATTGATCATTTAAATCGTTTATCTCTTGAGAAATTGTCTATTGAGTGCCTTGGCTAATTGTTCTAAGTGACATTGAAGATAAGTGCTCTAATATTTCTTGTTGCCATTATTGTCATTGGATCCATTGTTCGTGGTTGAATTGAATATCTATTGTGGATGATAAGATATCTAATTTTATCTTTGGCATATTGGTAATGTGTTGGTTACAACCTTGAAGAAGCATTGATCTTATCTTGTTTATCATTTGAGCAATTTGTCTATTGGTTACATTTTCTGGCACCATTGAGTTTAAGCACTTTCTCTTGTGGTTGAGATTATCATTCTTTTACTGTTAAGTACTCTGTTGTCATAGCTGAAGATAAATTGTAACTAACTACTTAAGGAACATCAAGTAACCTCACCTGAAGAGCACTCACCATCTTGCATTTACATCGTAGGCCTAGTCCTGCATTAATTAATTAACCTCCAAGCATAAGCTTGGTTGAGAGAAAGATAGGGCCACCCTTCTTCTTGCAGCTTGCGAAGGATAGACCAGTGTTGCAGGAACCAACACCCCCAAGGTTCCAAAGGCAGATCTGTGTTCCTTACGGATCCGCCACCGATCCTTAGGCGAAACCGCGGATCGGAAAATCGGATCCGTGGATCGTCCTTTTTTGGCGGTTCTTGCAAAATTGGATTCGTGGGGCCCCAATCCACGGCTCCTACTGCCTGATCCGCTGTTCCTATTTCCCGATCCGTGGATCCCGAAAGGATCGGGTGCGGATCTGTGGAGGTTTGGGCGTGTATCCACTGCGGATTGCGAGCAGATCTGATAGAAGGTGGATGGTTCTATGGGGCTTTCTTTGTTTTTCGAAATTTTGAACTGTTTTGTGAGGATGTACACTTTCCGAATACTCCCAAGGTGCTCCCTAATGGTAATGTTAAATTCTTAAAGTAAAAGTGACATTCTCCTTTATCTTTCATTTCTATCCTTTACTTGAATTTTTAACATTACCATGAAATGACTCAGGATGTTTGATAGTGGTTCCAACCTCATCAGACTTCATATGGAGAAAATAGAATTTCATATCACATTCAAAATTCAGCAGACTTAACAGTTTTCAGGATCAATGGGATTGTGGCGTTTCATTAGATTATATCATGTATATGAGGGCATGTGATTGGCATTTAATCAAGAGCAACAAGCCCTATATGTACCCCCCCCAGTGTTGGTGTTATTGATTGTTGAACTCCTTTGTCATGGCCTTAGCAATTATGTACCCTTCACTCAAGTCAAAATCATTGACGAGGCATGTTAAGCTTTCTCTACCATATTATAAGGCTTGGATTAAGCTGTTTGATCAAAATTAGGCAATGTTGACTAAAATCCCTATAGAATTGACGTAGAGGCAAAGGCTAGACAAGAGAAGAGGAATCTAGATTGTAGATGGTTGACGCTGGAATAATTAATCATTGATGTACAATGGATGCCATCTCTATCTTGATTTATGTAAAAATATGCATGTTTTCATGTCTTCTACAACTAATTTGGTATTTTGGATGTTTTTTTATTATAAATGCAAAAAAGTATAAATATATATATATATATATATATATATATATATAGTAATAGTAGATGCTTCCGAGATGCTTCGCTTCCTAGATTTTTGGAAAATGATGCTTCCGCATCCCCACTTCCAAAAAACGTCCCTGTTTCGTCCCTGCTTCGTGCAACATTGGGATAGACTCTCTCTAGTGGTTACACGGTGACCTTGCAGTCGTTAGAGCCGCAGCGTCTGCAGTGCCACAGACATTAGATAGTTAGATTTCAAGAAGAGGTATCGTTAACCAAAACATTGCTTGCTTCGCCTTGACTTCTCTCTGCAACTTACTTTAGAGAATAGCCTCAAAACAACTAAGGATTAAGGGATACACCTAGTTAGGCATTTAACTAAAATAAACCAAGACTTTGCATCTCACCTAGGTTGTAGGACTTGCATAACATATATGTTAGTAAAGCATCTCCAAGCAACAACTGTTCATTTGGTCATTTGGCATATAATTGATATAAAGCAAGTATTTTACTCCGTAAGGCACTGGTCTCACGCAATAATCTAATCTAATCTCTAAAAGTTGCTAAATCAACCAAGTGGCTAGGCCATTCAGTTGTGTCTTCCAGATTTGTTGGTTGCCAACAAATATCGCATTATCACATTCCATAGGGACTATGCCCCAAGCTTGCTGTTGGGAGACAACTAGAACAAAGAGGGTAGTGATCAGAGTGACAGCGCCTGCCCTGATCGTTGTTGCACCGTGCTTGTACATTTTGAGTGACAACAGGCCCTAGTAGGCCCAATGTGATTTATGTTGAAAGACTTGTGCCTTATTGTTATTGTACGTTGTATCTTATTTGAACATTTGATGAATATCTAAGAAGAAGAAGATTTGATTATGGGTTTTCCCCTTGGTGGGGTTTTGCCCTGGTCTCTGAACAAATCTTGGTGTCATTATTGTGTATGTTTTTTTTCTAATTTTCCTTTATATTCCACTGCATTATTAATGTGAATGTTCTCTTTATATAATTGCTTATGATGATATGGGGTGAATGTAATGTGAAAATTGTTAAAAAATGTTTAAAATGCACTTATCTACAACAGAGAACTATCTAGCCCTAAAATTCACAATTAGATCACATCTCCTCAAGTAGAGAAGTATAGTAGGCTAAGTCGAGCTGCTGTTGGAATCAAGTCCCTGGTTAAGAGGGAGCTTGGGTATATTCCTTTATAGGAATGAGTATATCTTCCTTAGTTGAGAGGGAGAGATAGTCACATCATTCTTGTCTTCATATTTTGAAGAAAGAATGGAGGATTGGGTAAAGCATCTATGACTTATTCCGTTACTCTTTGAGGATGAGGTAGGGCATCCAAGATAAGAGTAGTCAAAGAGGAAATTGCTTGAGGATGTCTTATTCCAAGATAGAATTGTCCTAAAAGGACATACCCTGTGAACACCAGGGTGGGGTATGTGCCTTAAGAGACAATGATGATGGTATCTATCAATCATTGGTCTCGCCAACATTGTGCTCTAATCTTGTGGAGAGATAGAGCTGTTTGTCAAGGCCTTGCTATGTAACAATGCTAGTTGGTATGATACGATGTTCTTGCATAAGCTAAGGAAGTAGCTTATGATATGGCTTACCAATCCGACTCTTCTTATGAGAATTCTTCAATTTGAGAATGTCCAGGTACCTTGTATGGATTATGAATACCTCCCTAGTTAAGAGGGAGTGTTGAAATATGTAACTAGGCTTAGTCTTCACAATGACATATGTAATCATGATTTTATGTATTTGATGTAAAGAGAAAAATAAATTTATTATTGTTATTCTTGAGGCATGGGTTTCATGCTCAAGGGAAAAGTATTTTTAGGTCAAGCACCCATTGGGTGTTTCTAGGGCTTGTCATTTAGTTTACAAGTCAATTGAGTCATGGTCATGTATGAAAGACCCTTTTGGACATGTTACATATTGTAAAGGAAAATTTATTTGAGTCAAAGTAGAGTCAAAAGACTCTCCAAGACCTCGTCATGGTGCTACAACAAGTCGGCCTTCAAAAATGACAAGTTGGCCTATCTAAAAGGACATGTCGGCCTATTAAGGGACTCAAGAAAGCCTATATAAAGGAGTACTCAACCTCATTCAAGGAAGCATTCAAGAAACACACAAGAAGTTCGACTAAGGCAAGAAAGAATCCTAAAGAAGAGCAAAAAAGAGAAGAGGAAACAAGTAGAAGAAAATCGAAATTTTTGGGTTTGTTTTGGTCTATATTCCTCCACACATGCAAGGTTTAGGGCATCACTTTGCTATAGTAAAGACAGAGTTGCAGGAGCCAAGATTTCAGTGACAAGAAGTCTAATTTGCAAGCCAAATTGACAAGGAAGAGAAGACAAGTCAAGCGAAGGAGAAAAGAGGCAAATTGATCCATATTCTAGCCACACGTGTGAACTAGGGTTTCTGCAGAAGAGGCTGAAATTGCAGTGTTGCAATAACAAGCTGAAATTCTGAAGAAGGGTTGAAATTTGAAGTTGTGAAGCAAGTTTGACCAACGTTGACTTGGAGGAAGAGATGATCATCAAGGAGAGGTTTTGACTTGGCCTTGGAGGGGTATTGGTCAAGGGTCATAGGTCTTGGAGTTCGTCAATTGAAGTTCTATAAGAAGAGGAGTTCTTGTGGGTTTTTTTGGAGAGGAGAGGTTTTGGCCTTGGCTGATAGCCTACATCTTGTGTCCTACTGTCTCATTGATTTTATTGTTTGATAGTTGTTTGATGATAGAGAACACTAATAATAATCAAGTGAAAGAAGAAACTAATTAAGTTAAGAAAAAAGTACATCACAAGCAGTTATCAAAGAAGAGAAATCACTTAATTTGTCGCCCCTAGATTTCTCAACATGGTATCAGAGCTAAGGTGACAAGACAAGGAAAGGCAACTTGAAAAAGGACCATCAAAAGGAGTATTAAGAAAAGTCAAGGCATCAAAGAGGACATCGAATCATCAAGAAGAGATACATAAGGGCTGAGCAATCTAATCATCAAGAGGGACTACCCATTTCAAGGATCACAACATCTAGAAGCAACAATAAGAAGAAGACCTCAAGGACCCCAGCTCCACTCAAAGAAAGAAGGTCTACACATTGAAGCATCTTGAAGTCTCTACATCAAAGAAGAAGCGTGAAAGGAATCAAGGTGTTCTCCCTCTATTTGAATCAAGAATCTCGTCACAAGCATATTTGAAGAAGGACATCTCTAGAAGAAGTATTGCCATCTTCATGGAAGCAAACATCATCACCAAAATCAAGAGGGCAACAAGTTGAAGATATCACCATCAAAGGAGCATCTTCACTTGACAAGTATCCTTATATCTATCACTGGATCTACTATCAAAATGACTTCAATATGCAAGGAGAGCAATAAATTGGTTGGTTAATCAAATTTCCTTGCATGGAAGAAGAGGATAGATTTGATCCTCATAGAAAATGAAGGGGGAGATAAGGGCTCAAAGAATTCTTATAGAATCAATCAAGGGTTCTCTCATCCCTTATGTAGCAAAATTGGAGAAGTCAAAAGACATTTATGTCAAGATGGTAGAATTATTCTCCATCAGCACTACAGGAGAAGTAATATCTTTGAGAACCGAGCTATATAAGATGAAGGTATCAAAGGAAGAAGGGATAGCCAAAGGGATAGCCTCATAGCTTATGAGGTTGTCAAAAATACGAGACTAACTGCAAGATTTGGGGGAAATAATGTCTGACAAAGAGATGACCACGGTGGTGCTCAACGCACTACTTGATGAATGGGGTAGCTTTGTATCAAGCATCTATAGAAAGAAGGAAGCCACCCTATTTAGTGAACTCTGGTCATTTTGTAAGATTGAAGAAACCAGGTTAAAGGCAAAAGGCGATGTAGGACCAAGTGAACAGGTTCAAGCATTTTTTTCCATGGCTAGGAGAAAAGGAAAGTTTGGGAAGTTTGGTCCTTAGAAAAAGAAGAAGATCAATATGTCAGAGATCCAATGCTATGGCTGTCAGGAATATGGGCATTTCAAGAGAGATTGTCCGAAACTCAAGAAGGACAACAAAAGGAAAGAAAGGAATGAAGCCTATGTCACTGAAGAAGTGGAAGAACCTGAAAAGAAGAAGTCAAAGAGGGAGGAAGTGAAATATCTCTATTATGGCTGAGATAATCTCCTTCACTTGGTTCTTTTCAGTGTTTGTGAAAGATAATTATCTTGGTAGAAAGCATTGTAAGTATGATAAGATGCATCATATTAGGAGATGACATCGTATTGGAAGCAGACAATTGAAACAACGCTCATGGCATCATTAAAGCAACTTGAAAGGATAGCTAAAGTAGAAGTCTACATAGATGTAGCAGTCATCATTGAAAGGAAGTAGCTCTTGGTGACCTCATTGAAAGCAAAAATAGTAAATATGAAGAAAGTCATCTAACATGAAAAAATCTAGAAAAAACTCATCATACATCATCATCATTAGAAAGGAGCATTTGTAGGATGAAGATATTCAAGATGATCAGTTGGAATTTTCATTAGAAGGTTCACCTCTACTTGGAGGAAGCAATTGTCTCGCTAATCATTTCACCTTGTGTGGGATCCATCGTTTAGAAGGATGACGGTATGGTGACAAAGGAGTGCAACATTTTAAGATGGTTGAAGTACTTTCAATCAAGGAAAGGAAGTTGCAAAGGAAGTCTAGATGACCAAAAGGAGAAAACGTATGTATATATTTGATAGATTAAGTTATGTCATCATATAGTTGTAGATAGCATGTGTGAGTACTCTAACTCATGAGCATGATCGAAGAAGAAGGATCTCTTCCTTTGGAAAGATGCATGAAGGCATATATTTTGAACTAGTTCACATATTTACAATATGAAATCAACATTATATGTCCTCATATGGAATATGAGGTGGTTGACAAAGATGAAGAAACTATGTATAGAAGTTCCTGGAAACAATATGTGAAGAAGGGAAGATCGGTGCGTGATAAATGCAACTATGGTCACATAAGATAAGATAAGTGATCAACATCCAATGACTAAGAGAATTGGCTAAGACATCTTCCATGGAAAAGGTATGAAGACTCTGATAAAGTCTGTAAAGGAAGGAGACCCTTGACATTGAATGTCTTGGAGATGTGCTTATGAATGTGCAAGATGTTGATGTTCCAAGCAAACAAATGTCATGATGAAAGTCCATCATAAAAGGTAACTCTGATTTGATTTTTAAAACTTGAATATTATCTAGTTGGGTTTAAACAGGGCTACCGAAAGAGAGTTATAGATGTCACCTGCAACTAGTATTGATGGGAATGGATGGTGTTGAAAAGTGCAGCAAGAAAGTCTCAATTTGATTTTGCCTCGGTCAAATTGAGAAAATTCAAATTTCCACATCATCTGACAACTTGGATGCAGTTAACTTGTGTGACATGGCTCTTGTCACTTAGTTAGCTCAATAAATTCGAGTTAAAGGGCTTGAAGTTTAGTTAAGCATGTGTGATTGTTAAATTTTAGTAATTCAGTCCAGCTATATCTAGTTGAGTTCAGTTAAATTAGTTCTAAACATTGGAAGGTTAGTTGTGCAGTGTGTTGATTAATGAGTAGCTTGGGAGGTACTTCAAGCCCTAAGGTTTGGGGATTGGAGGACAAAGTGCCATAAGAGTCACTTGTGGGCTTTGAAACCAAGGCAGGGGTTTTGCACCCATTGGGATTTGGGCCAAAACCGTGAGCACATTTTGACATGTGATGGATGAGGATGATAGTTCTCGGCGAGACGAAGCTAACGCAACGAGAATCATCTGATTCCGAGTTGTAGAAATGGAGATATGAATTTTTGAAGTCAAAGTGTGGGTTTGCACAAGAAGTGTCAAGGTCGGCTTAATGTTATTTAGGCTTGTGACAACTTGTCAAGCCCTAGAATGACATTGGAGGAGCCCTTCTTTTGGTGTATAAATAGAAGGTGATGGAGGAGTCATTTCCTCATCCATTTGTGCAACACACACTTGAAGATAAGCTCGTGGAGGAGAGATAAATCTTTGTGGGAGCCACAACAAGAGAAGGCTAGGGAAACGAGGAAGTTAAGGATTGTTTACAGGGCCAATAAGGTGACCAAGTCGCTGGAAGAAGGTTGAGTTAGGAGACCTATGTTTCAGGTCTATTGGGGCTTATTGTATGGGCTGGAAACTCTGTTTGGTGGGTGTCGTAAGCTACAACAAGACCGTTTGGTAGGCCGCAAGCCATACCACCACAACAAGTGATAGTGTGGGCAATTTTTGGGGCTGTTTTGTGCCCTAACCTTCAGTGTGAAGGGAGAAGGTTCATACTAGGAGAGGCCGCAATTATTGGAGGGTTGTTTGGTGACCTGTTTAACAACTGTTGCAGCATGTGGGTGCCCTAACCAGTCACAGTTAGGAACAATAGAAAGACAACAGACTTAGAGGAGCATTTGTGTTGCATGTTGGGTCAAAGCGTTGACTAGTTTTGGATTAGATTGTATAAAACCTTGTGGGAGCCAATTTGGAGGTGTGATTCGGTGATCAAGGGCCTCCATTGGAACAGATCTTGGAATGTAGTATTGGGTGCCATTGACTTGGTGGAGGGCAGTGTGTTGGCTACCCAAAGTAGCCTTAGACAAGCTATCTTGACGTGACAAAAAAGAGCTGAAGGTTGGGTGAAGATTGGTGTCGAAGTGCAACACTTTGATGGACTAGAGTGACTGCTAGCTTGGCAGATTGGAGCTCGGGAAGTGGCCAACCTAGAGAGCAGAATGATGAGCTCGTGTACATGTAGCAAGAGTGACTTGCAACAGTGTAAGGTGGCAACCCTCGTGGAGTCTCTATGTGTTGTCCTTTGAAGGACTAAGGGGTAGCTAGTGAGAAATACAGGAGCGAAGGACCGACAAGACAAGATACGACATAGACGCTGCAACGAATTTTTTCATTGTATCTTGTATACCATAAAATGTTGTATTATTAAGATTTGGTTTAATATAACGAAGATTGGGTTGTACATTATTGTATAATAATTGTTAAAAATTGTGTATACTTGTGTACATGTGATTTACTGCTTTATATTTTCCGCTGTGCAAAGTAGTTTTTGTTGAGATTCTTGGTTTGGTAGCGTCAGAGATTCTAAGATTCTAACCTAGATCCAAGATCGTGGAAATTCAACACAGTGGGGCAACAATGCAACTGAGTGATCATCAAATTAACTGATCAGTCAACCCAAAATAGCTAGTGCATGTAGAGAATTCGAGTTCCCTAGTTGTGGTGGAGATTCCAAGGGAGTGTAACATCAGTTGTAGACTACTCTTGAGTGTACAAGTGTTGCATGCAGTTAGATGATCAACCTTGGGAATTACGCAAGTATTTTGGAGGAAATTCCTAAATAATAGGAGCCTAATTTCCTTTGGAATTGCGCAAGTAAATAGGGGATCAAGCTGAGGTAAAAATTGACTAAGGCTAGGCCAGAGCTTCTCATTGAGCAAAGAGATAGGTTATTCACTTGTAGGTTAAGCTCAAGAAGAGCTAGCAATTGTAATACATCTCTATTCATCTGATTTAATGCAATCAAGCTTAAGGGGTTTTTTAGCAGTAGCTTTCCCCTAGAAAATACTGTGCATGTGTGATATTTCTTATTGCATGTATGAGATTATTGTTCCAAATTGTGAGTTAATGTTTGCAGAACAATAGAGTAGAATTGTGTCTCTTGATTTAGATTAAAATTTCTTGAGCTGTTGCAATTCTACATCATAATTCTACATGGTATCAGAGCAGGATTCACATTAGAACAAGAATTTCAAAGTTGTTCCTTAGGAGGTTTGAATTTGCAGCTTCAGTGTAGCAAGATCTCTTCAGAGTAGGGAAAATGACCTTCAACGGGTTGAGATTAGAGTATGCCTTGGAAGACAACTCAAATTTCATTGCGTGGAAGGATCGCATGGAGGTGGTGCTGGATGATAATGGATTGCTAGAATATGTCAAGACAAATATTGTAAAACAACATGCATCTGATGCACAAAACCTAGCCCAATGGAAGAAAGATGTAGCCAAAGAGAGGAGAAAAATCTTAGAGGGAGTGCGAGACCACATTGTCTCAAATCTCCACGAGAATGAAACTCCTTTTGCAATGTGGAAAGCACTGGCAGAATTGTTCGAGAATAGAAGTGACCACATGAAACTAGCGCTCAAGGATAAATTTCAAAATATCAAGATGTAGAAGAATGACACTATCGCGCAGTAGCTGAGTAGATTTACACAAGTTTGTGATGAACTTGGTGGGGTTGGTGTTAATGTTGTAGAAGATGACTTGGTAAGCCTAGCTCTTTCAGGCCTTCCCAAAAGTTGACATAGCTACCAAGACTTGACGAACGAGAGGAAGAAATTACCGAATTGGGAATGCTTATGGTCCGATTTGGTATAGGAGGAGATAAGGTGGAATACCAGAGATGGAACTTCATCGAAGGTCGAGGATGAAGAAAACTTTGCATTGGTTGGAAAGGGAAAGAAGGGCAAAGGGAAGAAATCTCAAACCAAACCAAAATCCAGCAAAGGGGGCAAGAAGAAAGACTTGTCCAAAATAAAATGCTTCAATTGTCATGAATTCGGGTACTATGCCACGAAGTGTCCACAAAAAAAATTGATCAAGAAGATCTCAGAAGGAGCAGCAAGGGTAGCCTTGGCTTCACAGATTGAGCTAGACTTCACCCTTATCGCATGCATGGCCAACACAGTGATGGGGAGCGTGTGGTACTTGGACTCATGTGCATTATTCCACATGATAGGGTGTAGAGAGTTTTTCAGTGACTTGGAGGAGAAAGATCTCCAGATGCACATTGAGCTGAGCTGCAAGGCGACGGAAGATACAACGGCACTGAGATTGGTACAGTCACCTTTCAGAGGTAGTCCTGATCCCCTCTTTAACTTAAGGATGTCCTGTTCGTTCCTCGCGTAAAGAAAAATCACATTTCTGTAGCAGTTCTTGAAGACTGTGGTTATTATGTGATCTTCAGCAAAGGGAAGGCATTCCTAAGACACACAACCATGGGACAGGTGACGTAGACTGGGGTTCGTGTGAAGAACTTGTATAAGCTAGATGTGGAAGATTGTCCTGCGTTAAGTAGTAAGGCAAAAAAATTGCAGAGCCGCAATGTCGGTGAACTTTGGCACAAAAGACTTGGCTATTTGAATCATTGCGCTTTGAAGATTGTGCGACAAATAACCATTGGCCTCCCTAAAGGAGCACTTGAGGAGCAAGATGTCTACAAAAGTTTTACTTTGGGGAAGTATGCAAAATCCACATTCCATGATTGGGACAACAAAGAACATGCAGTCCTAGAAAGAGTCCACTCTAATGTCTGTGGACCTTTCTCGACAGCCTCCACTGCCAGACATAACTATTTTTTCATTTTTATTGATGACTTCTCAAGGAAGTGCTGGATCTTCTTCATGTGGAAGAAGGATGACGCAGAACTGCGTACGCTGACGCAGTGACTGTGCAGAGCTAGTGTAGGGCCAACCATCTAGGGCCTGGATTAGTGTCGGATCTCTAGTGATAGTGTGAGGTATTTCTCACTAATCTTCTGCCAGTCAGATTCTCTATATTGGATAGCCAACAAGGCATCCAAAGATTGTGTTCAAAAAACTATTGCTTAATAATACAAACCCTCAGTTGCTGCACCGATTTTCTCGCATTGGATTTTTCCGGGGACATTTGTCTAAAAATAACGGTGTTATGTCTTGTGTATTTCTTTCTTGCTCAGTTTCTTGTTTCCACATATAATTTAATTAGTGGATGCTGCAGTGTATTGGTTTCGATATTTACCGTAGAACACAGTAAATAATTTGTTCAGTTATTTAACAAACAGTAGAAACTTAATCAGTCGTTGCAATAGAAACTAGGGTCTTCCAAATTTTCACAGGTTGAAGTTGAACTGATTATGTTATGAAATGTTGAATATTAATGATGCTACTATGAGATGATTTGTATCTGGTTCAAAGATCTGTGACAAGGTTAGTATGTGTTTCAGTGATTGATTTAAACAGTGCAGTGATTCAGTTTCTGGGTTCAGTGTTTTGAGATCTGTATGCGTTGTTATATGAAGAGAAAAGTGCATATATACGCGGGTATATCTCATAATAGTAATGCATATATTCTGACATAAGATTGACTAGGGTTTGCAGTGACCGGATCTGGTTTTTGTGATGAACAGTAAGCGGTCTGACATTCTGATAAAGAGTATACAGAGAATTGAGATGATTTAGCTGCTTTGGCTGTTTGAGATTTGGTAATTGGTTTATTCAATGATTTGATGATTAAGTTGATTCAGTGATTTGATAAAATCATTGGTTTTAGTTTGTTATTTGATATTGGGCTTAAATGATGGTAGGGTCCAGTTTGAAAATTTGATGAAACGTGGCCTACAGATTTGATGTTTTGGTTCAGGTGGATCTAGGATGAAAATTATGAAACGTGGTTCACAGAAGTGTTGAGGGTTGGAGCCTTTAGTGAGGAAGTCAAAGCTTCCTTCTAGTGGTAGCTGGTAAATTAGATCAGGAGTAGGAGCTCCCTTACGGTGGGTGCCGGTAAACGAGATCAGGGGGTTGGAGTTCCCTTCCAGTGGGTGCTGGAGAACAAGAGAAGGTTGTAGCCTTCTGCAGGTGGGTGCTTGCGTGCTAGTATGAGTTTGTGCCAATACAAGATTGTAAGATGTTTTTTCATTATAATAAAAGATGAAGACAAAGATGACAACAACAATGTTTTTCTCGCACATTGGGTTTCCACCTAAAAATCCCGGTGTTCATGTGTATTGATGTGTGTCTTATGCGTGATGGTTTATTCTGTTCTTACTGCATATGGTTATTGTTTAATCAATGCCTAATTAATTACTGATACACTGGTTCAAGTTAAACAAATGATGAATTAACTGAAAAGTTAGTTAACTAGATATACGCTAGTTGTCTGTATAACAATAGCGTAGATACGCATGTTTACTTCATTAAAGTTGCCTACAAAATATGAATAAGAAAATAAAAGTTTAAGTGAGTTTTTAAAATACTGATTCGCCCCTCCTCTTAGTATTTTTCCCAACACTGTCTTAATCTCGTTCTAATTTTTCCTTCATTGCAAACAAATATTCCGTGCTCTGATAACACTTGATGGCACCAAATTTGTCTTGACACCAATTTCATGAATCCACTCCATACACATCTGTGCATTTACATTCATTTCACAACATTTCTTGAAGCATTCACCATGCACACTCAATATAAAAATATAATTCATGAGCACCCATTATCTTTCTTTCCATTAAGCACATTGAATAATTATTCTTCATAAAATAATACCACTCTCCACCATTTAACACATGCAGTAAATTTAATTTCACTAAATCTTCAATAAGATTTCTCTACCCAATTCACACACATAGGCACTTAATTCTACCAATTCCAAATTTTAAGAATTCTTCAATGATCATGCACATAGACACTTCATACACAGAAGATATGAAACTTCATTTCATTAACAAAACCTGTACATACAAAAATACTCAAAAACATTTGTTTCTCTCTATGAGCCTGATTTCTAAATCCTAAAAGCACTCAATAAATCACCCAGAAATCACTCTGTAAATATGATTTTCCTAAATCTTAAAATCACTCCATAAATTATATTTTCTAAATTTTAAATGTCACTCAATCTATCCCTAGAATGTCTCATGCTTTTCAAGGTAGATTCTCATGCTAAAATCTTGTCTATTTTGCCTTATCTCTATCCATAGTTGTTTTAGAAATAAAAAAATTAAAATTATTTACAATAAAAAAATAAAATTGCATTGGTCTCTATTTAAGCTGGTGCCATGATCTGCTTCTTCATCTTGTCCTGATGATGAACCACACTGGATGGTTCGAAACGCGTCGACTAAAAGTTCTCCGATGTGATTTCTACTGAAAATATATATATATATATATATATATATTTCTTAATTCAATATGGATCACCAAACCCTGAATTCAGAAAATAAAATTCCTTTTCCATGTTGAAACCCAGTTTGGAGTTTTGTCTCCAAAAAGATTGATGACTTGGAAGCTCTAATGCTCCTGCATCAAACCACCTAAGGAGTTCATCAATCTCATGGAGCTTCCCTTGTGTTTGGTTATGAGCCGAAAAAATGATACACTCAAAATTAGATGGGCATAAGGTGGGACTTTAGTTTCCTGATTGCTACAGTGACACTAAGAATAACATTTGGGAAGATACTCTCGCATACCTTGGTAATTTGGTAGTATGGTTATAGGTATAGTCGATACTCCTTAGTTGGAGCTTTGAGATATTGGACCGAGTAGAACTGTTTCAGCCCGTCGATATATTAGATACGTGTAGCATAGGGAAAAATCTTGGTCTATGAGCCATTTCAAGCCCATAAATTTGCTAATTTATCTGTGTTTTTTAACCAACATTTGTATTTTTATTGCTGGAATTAATGTTTAATAGATTAATCTTTCATTTGCTGCACATTCACAATTTAAAATCATGTTGCTAATCTTTTCTAGACACGCCACGAACTTGCACCATTAATCATTCAAAAAATTTCTAATCAACATTAGACCAACTTTCTTCAGAGTAAGTTAAAGTCTAATGCTAGCCATATTCTCAGCCATACTAAATAATAGTTTTAAGATTATGTATAGGAAACCCCCCTTGGGTTAGGAGACCATTTCCTAGAACTAGAAGTGAGGGGCAAGGCTGTTGAGGTGACAATGGGTAGCTTGCCTAATAGTTTCCTCAGGTTTTCCCCTTGATGAGGTTAGGACTTTTATTCCAGGGAGAATCCAAGAGATAACAAGTCCCATTGACCTGCTTTTTTTTGGAGACTCTAGTAGGGCAGCTAATCAAACAATTCTCCTTATCTGTGATAAAAGCTTGTGGACTTATGTTATCTACTTATTGTTGATTTTTAAGTAGCTTGGGAGGTACTGCAAGCCCTAGGGTTCTGAGATTGGAGGACAAAGCGCCACAAGAGTCACTTGTGGGCTTGGAACCCAAGGTAGGGGTTTTACACCCATAAGAATTTGGGCCAAAACTATGAGCACATTTCGACATGTGATGGATGAGGATGTTAACTCTCGGTGAGACGAATCTAACGCAACGAGAATCATCCGATTTCGAGTTGTAGAAATGGAGATATGAATTTTCGAAGTTAATAATTGGGTTTTGCACATGTATGTCTAAGTTAGCTTGGACTTAAGAAGGCATGTGACAGCTGTCAAAGCCCATGGATGATGTTTTAAGGAGCCTTCCTTATGTATATATATAGGAGATGAGATGGAGGACATTTCGTCATCCATTTGTGAAACTCAAACACAAGATAACAACTCGTTGTAGAGGACATTCTCTGTTTTGGGCTGTAGCAAAGGAGGGCATGACAACACAACAACAAGGGATTGTTTCAGGGCTATGTTAGGGTGACCGAATTGTTGGGAGGAAGGCCGAGGATCCTTGCTAGAGGGCCGAGGCAAAGGAGTTGTGTTCTAGGTTTGTTTGGGTGCGTTTAAGGGACAAGCATCTCTATTTGTGTAGACCGCAAACCCTTGGAGACTGATGAGGTAGGCCGGAAGCCTTAACACCTCATGACAAGGCATGTAAAGGGTTGTTTGGGGGCTATTTAGTGCCCGGAACTTCAACATAAGCAGAGTAAGCTTGTGAAGGGAAGCCACAACATATCAAGGGACTGTTTGAGTATTTTGTGAGGGTTGTTGCAACATGCTTGGTGCCCTAACCAGGTACAATAATAACAACAGTGATATATCAGACTTGGAGCAGTTTTGTCTTGTGTTGGATTTGTGTTTTAGGATTGGTTTTGGATCGATTATTGTAGCAGTTCGTGGGAGCCAAGTTGGAGGCTTGATTAGGTGATCGAGAGCCTTTATAGGAGCAGACCTTGCAGTGATTGGATTGGGTGCCATTGGTCTGGTGGAGGGAAGTGTGTTGGCTACCCAAAGTAGCCCTAGACAAGCTATCTTGAAGTGACAAAGAAGAGCTGAAGGTTGGGTGAAGTTTGGTGCCTAAAGTGCAGCGCTTTGATGGATCAAAGTGACTGCTAGCTTGGCAGATTGGAGCTTGGGAATTGGCCAGCCTAGAGAGCAGATTGGATCAACCCATGTACATGCAGCAGAAGTGACTTGCAGCAGTGTTAGGTGGTAGCCCTCCTGGAGTCTCAATGTGTTGTCCTTTGAAGGACTAAGGAGCAACTAGTGAACAGTACGGGAGCGAAGGACTGATAAGACAAGATACGACATAAAAGCTGCAATGAAGTTTGTCATTGTATCTTGTATTCCATAGATTGTTGTATTATTCGGATTGGTTTAATATAACGAAGATTGGGTTGTACATTATTGTACAATATTTGTTAAAAAATGTGTATACTTGTGCATATGTGATTTACTGCTTTATATTTTCCAATTTGTAAAGTAGTTCTTGTTGAAATTCTTGGTTTGGTAGTGTCAGAGATTTTAAAATTCTAACCTAGACCCAAGATTGTGGAAATTCAAAACTTATTGTTCTTTTGTTAGATTATTTTCATCAAACAATTGTCAAGAGCATAAACCATAAAGACAATGGACACAAATATAGGCTTCAAGCTCGGGAAAAACCGCTCCAAGGGGAAAATCGAAAAGAACTTCTTCTCTTGTTTTAGAATTAATTCAAATGAGACATCCAAGACCTAAAACTCAAGACAAAGGCTTCCTCCAAGCACCAAGTCAACCCTTCAAGGAATCGTTCCTTAAGCAAGTCAAAGTCTTCAAAGTCAACAAGAGTCAACTCTTCTTCAACCTGCTCCCAATCACAACTTCAACCCTTAATTCAGACCTACAATCTTGACTTGCAACTCTCGGCCTTGCGATAGTTGCAGAGACCCTAAAATTTTCACACGTGTGGACAAAAAATAGGTAGAATTCAGTTCTCCTTCCTTCGCTTGGTCTTTTCTCGTTGCCTTCTAATTCTTTCGCTCTTTTTATCTTGCTTCTCTTGCTAGATATCGAATTGCAGAAGTGTGTCTTAAAATCAATGTTTTAAAACTCCGACTCCAACTCGGCCGACTTGATTTCAATGACTCGGTCGTTGTAAAAAATACATTAAATATTTTTTTATTTTTTTTATTTTATAAAAAAACATAATTTTAAAGATTTTCATTCATGTTTCCGAACACATAGCATTAGAATATAGATAGAAGACAACATATGATCAAAGTAGGCTCATGGATATATCCATTATATCAAAATGGCACTCAGTGCACTGTCCAATACATACATGATGATGATATAGAGATCAAAACAAAAACACATAACTAAGGAGGCTAGAAATGACCTCTATAACAAAAGTAAACTGTGACCAGTACTATTGGCTACTGCTAGAGGAGCCAACATCATCTGGATCAACCTCTGGATCAGAGTCAAACAGGGGGCCCCATGGCTCCTCCTCATCATTATCTCCCACTGCAACTGTAGAAGTGGTAGCACTAGCAGGTTGTGTAGCAGCTGCAAGCTGAGATAGATGAGATATGCACTTCTATCGTGGCTGAGCAGAGGAAGCGCTTGCAACTGGAGGACTTGCTGGCCCTGAGGCTGAGGCTGGTACAAGTGGATCAAGATCTGCATTCAACTGAACATTATGTTTGAGTGATGCCTCCACCTGTAAATCCAAATCAAGATCCTCATCAAAATCAAACTCTGCTGGATGACTCTCCACTACCCAGTCTGATGTTGGATCAATGTCTTCCAACACAATGTGATCTGAATCAGGTCTTTTTTTCAGCAATTGGTTGCATCTAAGTCAGAGGTTGTATTGGACATAGACTAGATCATTTAACCATTTTTGATCCAAACGGTTTCTCTTCTTCGTGTGAATCCTCTCAAAGACAGACCAATTGCGCTCACACCCAGTAGCAGTGCAAGTTTGACTCAAAATACGAATTGCAAACTTCTGCAATTCAGGACAATGGCTACCAAAAGCCTCCCACCATTGTGCTGCAAAAAACATAGGAGTGTAATGACTATGAGTTAGCTCAACAAAATTACAAATTATATCCAACTTTCAAATTATAAATGATCTAACAAAATAAGTATTAAGAATTTGAAAATTGAAATTTTTGTTTACTTGGATCATCTGCTTCCCTTGCAATCTTTGCTAGGTTCTTCCCAAGGTACCTGAGGCATTGCTGAAGGTTGTGGCCTGTCGGTGTATCTCCAGCTGATCACACTCCGATGGTATCATGCAATCAATGCAGTCAATCAATCCATCTCTAACCTCCCCCTTCAAAGCTCCTGTCTCCTTAGCTTTATAATGATATTGTGGGTTCAAAAAATACCCAGCTGCATGTATAGGGCGATGGAGTTGATTGTTCCATCTTTCATCAATGATTGTCCAAATGGGCCCATACTTAGCCACTTTATCCTTGTATGCCCTCTTTATTTGCTCCTTTGCTTGATCCATAGCCTCATAAATGAAGCCCATAGCCAATCTTTCCCCATCCACCAATTGCAACACCTTAACTAGTGGCTCAGCAAGCTTCACAATCTCTGCTGCCTTTCTCCAAAATATTTCTTCATTAACTTTCTTTTTCAATTCTTTGCCTTCCTGTTTGTGAGACCACTGGCTTTGATTCCATTCTTCACTGGGAAATATCTTTTGCAAGTTTCTATGTTATGAAAGCATAGATTGCAATATCAAAAAATGAGTAGCAAATCTATTGATGGCAGGCCTAATAATATGTTGAAGTTTCTAAGTTTACTTAGTTAGAAACCCTCCATGCACTTTATCTGAGTTATTCCTACCTACTTGTTATTTTCCTTAACAAGTTATTTTACAATGTAAATACTGAAAATAAACACTAGTGCATGCTCAACATATTACAGATCAACAACTAAAAGAAATGGAAACAAACACACCATATGACACCATTATTTTTGGACTAATGTCCCCAGAAAAACCCAATGTGGGAAAACCGGTGCATCTATCTTAGGGTTTTCTTATTAAGCAATATCAGAGTACAATCTGGGTGCCGAAACTGGCCTACCCAACAGAAAATTTCCTTGGTAGTAATACCTCTCAGTTTCTTACAAATCTCCTGGATGAAACCCTGGATAATCCTTCCAGCAGCTACTCAACACCAATCTGCCCCAGAAACCCCAACGTCAGCGTCTCTCTGGACTGCGTCAACCCCTCTGCCTCACGCTGGCCCTGTGTCACCACGGATGGGTCTGCATCAGCCCTGGGAGGCCCTGCGTTAGCCCTCTGGCCCTCTGCATCAGCAATGTTGGCCTCTTTGAGGCTATGTGCAGCTCCCAGCTACCTCTGTGTGGCCCTGCGTGAGCCTTGGCTGGCTCTGCGTCACTCTCCTTGGCTACTGCGCTGCTCTCCCGGCACTGTCTTTGCCTCTCTGTACTCAAATGCCCCTCAGCTGCATCTGCCGATCACTGATTCTATCTCTCTTAGCAAACCCCGCTTTAGAGAATAGAATGACTGATCACTCTGGTGTCTTCTCCAAGTGACCCTCAGGCCTCCTCTTATACTTTTTCTGTTGACATATCAACGGTCGAGATTAAGTCCGTAATCAACGACTATGATGAGATCTAGCTTGATCCATGTCTTCTGGACCATTCTAACACAGATTCATATTAATACACATTAATATTTTATTTTCTCTAAGTTTAGACTTAGGGACTCCATTAAAAATATTAATTATTTTAATATCTCCTGATCTGTTTAGAATCTGCCCAAACCCTTTCCAGGTATTGGAGATCTCATGTGCCCCAACCTCTCCACCAAATTTCGTGGCTAGAGCACATCCTATGCTACCTCAAATCAACATAATATCCTTGCCCCCTGTGTGTTTCCTCATCAGGCTCAAAATCCATGAATGATTGTAGGTAAATTTTGTCATGCTTTTGGCATGATCTACAATGTTTTTGACCCAATCTAATTTGCCAATATCCTCAAGCATGAGGTCTATGCGATGTGCAACACATGGGGTCCAAAAGATGGTTCTGTGTTTTTCCTCTAACAATTTACCAGCAAGAACATAGTTAGAGGCATTATTTGTGATGACTTGAACAACATTAGCCACCCCCACCTCCTCAACAACCTCATCCAATAGCTGAAACAACAATTGTCCATCTTTTACCTTATCAGATGCATCAATTGATTTTAGAAACATGGTTCCCTGTGGGCTGAAGACAAGAAAGCTTATGATGGTATGATTTCTTTGATCAGTCCATCCATCTGACATGATGGTATATCTTGTTCTTGCCCATGAGTTTTTGAAATATTTCAAATACTCATTAATGGAGGCAATTTCCTTCTGCAAACGATACCCCCTTATCTCATGCATAGTAGGGCCTTTGAAGCCTTTTCCAGCAGCATGTATGGCATCAAACATAGCCTCATAATATGGTGAACGGGAAGTATTGAAGGGGATATCAGCATCATAGCACCATCTACATATGTAATCACAAGCAGTCTCCCTCAATTCTTTCTTCCAATCGTCATCTAAAGTGGGCTGCAAAGTTCTACTAGCTTGAGGACCATGTGCATCTGATGGAGAGCAGAGTGTGACAGTGAAATAACTTTTGATATTCATATCACCCTTCTTTTTCATTTTACCCTTACCCTTTTCTTGAATAGACTCTAAAGAGGGAGGAACATATCGGAAGGGGTTGTATGCATCAATACAAGGGATAGAGGAAGAACCCTCAAAATCAAAATGGGGGTCGGTAACTAGTGTTTTTTGTATATTCCTCTTCCTCCCAATTTCAGCCTCTTTAACTCTTTTTACCTAGCCTTTTCTTCTTTAAACTTCTCAAAGTTGGCTAACAATTCTTGCCTAATCTCCCAATTTCATCTGATTCACATGGAGTAATTTGGCCTCTAATCCCTACCAAGTGTTGTTTCAGCCTATTAATGTCCCCAGGACCTTCCTTAATTTTTCTATGGCAAATTTTGCAATGCATTTGACTATGAACCATTTCAACATATGCCCAAGCAACATCTCTCACTCTAGGTTCCATTTTCTGATTTGGAAATGAAAGCAAAAAATCTGAAAATGAAAACAAAAAAGATAGCATTGCCTGAATGTTAATTTCTTTCACAAAAAACACTCTTTTCAATTTCTAGATTTGCTCATAAAAATTAATAAGCAAAAACAGAGTTTTACAAGTGAAAAAAATACCTCTAGGCACAAACTGCCTCCTCAAGGTTGCTCCAACAAACCAACTCCTCAATGTTGCTCCAAATGGCTGCCCAATAAGCTCCTCACTCCTGCTACAATGCTTGCTCAAGACTCCTCGTTGCTGCTCCAAAAACAAACTCCACAACTCCTCACAAACTCTCACTCAAATACAATGAGATGGCTGTGAGGAAATGAGAGGGGTTGGGTGGGTGTTATAGGGTTTAGGAGAGGGGAATGGACCCCAAATAACTTATAGGCAAATTACAAATCTAGTTGGGGTCCCCAAAAAGCAAAAAAAAAAAAATCGTTGTTTTTTGAGTTTTCTGGCCGTTGTCAACGAGTCGGCCGAGTAGGCTCGGACTCGGCTGAGTCGACCCGGTGAGGCCTTGACTCGGACCAACTCGGCCGACTCGGTTCTGAGCTGACCGATTCTTAAAACGGTGCTTAAAATGAGTCGAATCTCGTTATATATATATATATATATATATATATATATATATATAGATATGCTTTTCAAGTGGTCGAATAACCCTCTCTAGGCTGACCTCTCACAGTGAGGGCTAACTTGTGCGTGGAGGCTTATTTCGACCTTTTTTAGACTCCAAATAAATTTTTTTACATGATATAACTTGCCCAAAAGGGTCCTATACATGACATTGACTCTCGTGACTCATGACAATTATTCTTATGACATGACAAACCCTAGAAGCATGAAGAACATGCTTAACCTATATGACCAATCAAAAGAAGCACGAAACCCATGCTTAAAAATAATAATTTTTCTTTCTTTTTTTGCTTGTTACATAAGATATACATAAAGACATGAGTACAATGACAATTATGAAGACCGAAACTAGTTACAATTTCCAACACTCCCACTTAACTAGGGAGGTATTCTAATTGTACAACTAGTACAAGGGTATTCATAATTGTACAACTAGTACAAGGATATTCTCAAACTGAAGAGTTCTCATAAGAAGAGTCGGATTGGTAAGCCATATTTAAGCATCAACATCATAACCAACATTGTCAACATAGTAAGGCCTTAACTTGACAATCTGTGTTTATATTAGGGTATAATGCTCGAACTCGGGAGGCTTTATTTGAGACACTACACTACCTCTCAAGGTACATACCCCATCCGGATGTTCACTAGGTATGTCCTTCTAGGACTATTCTTATCTTGGATTCCCAATCCTCAAAGAATATCAGTCCTCTTCAACCACTCTTGTCTTGGATACCTATCCAATCCTCAAAGAGTGTCGGTCAACAAGACTACTTCCTATCTTGGATTCTATATCCTCAAGGAATATTAATCTTAGATGCTTATCCAATCCTCCATTCTCCTTCCTAGTGCCTTCACTAAGACTTACAATTGTTAGTCCTAGTCTAGTGCATGACACATGGAGAATATGATGTCTTTTAACATCATTCCCTCTCAATCTAGAGAAGAGATCCTCATTTCCTCTTGATTGGGAAATAGATCCTTGCTTCTCAAATATTTGAGGAGACTTCTTACTCCCTCTAAAGCATAGAGGAGATTCTTTTACTTCCTTTCAATTGAGAAGCTCTCTAGTGTGTTTTCATCAATATATCAACTACTAGTCCTTCATGGAGATCTTCAAGTAGCTACATGGCTCCTCCTCTACTTCGTATCTTCATGAAATTGAGCTTTCATCTTTGTGACAGGATTTGGGCCATCAACCTTTCATATCACTTTCTTCTAGTCATCATCAACAAAGGCATTATATTTAGCCAATCAAAGTAGAGCTTAGTCATAGCTCCCTTTAAACATGAAAGTGATTTTCATGAACATTGAGTTATCTCTTTGTACTGCTATCTCTTAATCCCAAGATGATGTAAACATCTTGACCACACAATCCTTCAAGGATTACCAAAACCATCCATTCAATCCATATGTTCATTGAATTGAGTTCAAAACCAACAGTTGTAGATATACTTGCCTCAACTGCCATTATGCTTTTCTGCAATTTCCTTCGAGGTAGCAAAACATATATTGAGCAGATAAGCAAAACCAAGACAACAATATCAAAATTACCTCAATATGATGGCCTCTTCGTATTTTGCGCACTTATGAGATCAACATCCTTTCGCATGGTTTATCTTCATCTTTTACCAAAGATCCTTCTCCATGCTAATCACTTGTAATCAAAGTGCCCATGGAACAAATTGACCAACAAGCTGTAATTTCTTCTTCCTTGGAGTTGTCATTATCAACTCTCTTTCTTTCTTTAGGAAACCATATTCAATGTTGATCAATATCATCATGTCTAAGTCATGTCATCTTGTGGAAGAGTCTTGATCCTTAACCATTCCAAAGTATGCCAAACTTCTTCTTCCAAGCATCGAGTAACCATATGGAAGACTTACTGAGCACATTTTTATAACCAACTCTTTTTGCAAGATTCTTGTAGATATGAACCCTACCTTAGAGAAGAGTTACTTAAAAACATGCATACCTTTGCTTCCATACAACCATCTAGCCATACTTTCTTTGAATGAGCTTGCTTCCAACCTTATTGAAGATAAGATTTCCTTTAAGAGGAGAAAGACTTTTAATTCTTCCTCTCAAACTACAACTCGACCATCTGCATACCTTCATCCTAGAAGACTTGTTTCCATACTAGAAGGAATATATACCAGTCATAATGATTCTTTCAAGAACCTTCCTAAATGATGGTTCTTATTGGAGGATCTTGATGATCCTTCTTTGCAAGATGACTACCTCTAACATTATGTGAGAAAATGCTTGGATGAACTATAATTATTAATGTGCAATATGGTCCCAATCTCCTCATTCTTGTAAGCTAGATGATTCCCTCCAAAGCAATCTGATTATGTAGATTCTAACTCTTCTACCATCATATGCTTCCTTCTATGATGCCATGCTTCATAAAAATAAAGACTTCTTCTAGAGAATGCAACTATGCATGCTTACTCTAACTTCTACTTTCTAATAAATGAAAAAAAATTGCAAATGAACTTGATATAGATGGATCTTCCTTCAATAGTAAAGATCCTTGGGATCTTCTCCTTTCGGCTTCTTCTCAAGTTCTCCCTTTTCTTTAGCTATGTGAGCTTCACGCCTTTCCCTCCTTTTGTTGTTTTTCTTGTTTGGACACCCCCTCTTAAAATGTCCATACTCATTGCATCCAAAGCATTGAATCTTGAACATATCTGGTTTTCCTTTGGACTTTCCAAACTTCCCTTTCTTCTTCTTCTTAAATTTTAGAATATAGGCTTGAGACTTCTCCTTTTATTCGGTGTCATCCTTTGCCGTTATCCTAGTTTCTTCCAAGATACATTGAGCCCATAATTCATCAAAAGGAGTAGTATCCTTTCTTGAGTAGACACTAGTTGCGAAACTGCTCCAATCCGGTGGCAAAGCATTCAATACACAAGTAGTCATTTCCGAATCAAAAACAAATTCTCCAAGCCCTTGCAACTGGTCCATTATTTGTGAGATCTTCATAAGATAGGTGGCCATGTCTTCATCCTTTGACTTCCTTATCCTATATAATTGATTCCTCAGGGATATCTTTTGGCCTAGTGTACTTATAGAGTACAATTTCACTAACTTATCATGCATAACTTTGCATGTCTTCAAATCAACAACAAAGGGAACAAGATGATGCTTTATGGATTCAATAAGAATCCTTTGTGCCCTCACTTCTCCCTTCTTGTATTTTGCTAACTCTCAAGTCTTCTCTTTGTCTGGTTGAGTAACTTCACCAAGAACATATTCCATTACCTCATTTTCTGTGAGTATCAAGTCATTCCTCTTCTTCCATGCTAGGAAGTTTGCTGACCCAACGAGCTTGTTGCTTTCCTTGCAAAATGTAGCCATTTGATTAGTAGATTGAGACATAGAAGACAACATGATACTTGTCAACCAAAAGTCCTCCTTCTTGAAGATGTCTCCAACTATCTTGATGCTTTCAATACCTTTAGAGAGACTTCAAAGATGCCCTAGAATAATGACTTCTAGGATTCCTTCAACAATAGTGTTTTCAAACAGCTTCAAAGAGTGGATGATGTTCCCAGGATTCTTTGATGCTTCCTTTCCTTCAAAGATGTCTTCCAACTAGCCTTCTAAGAGAGAGAAATCAATATTCTTTCTCAAGATAGAGCAATCTTCCTTCAATATGTTCCTTGAAAAGCAGAGAGCCTTTAAGAGAGCTTGATCCTTCTTAAGATGATGAGTTCTTCTTCCTTATGCCCTTCCTTGTGCCCTTAGCAAATGATCATTTTTCGACAAAAAACCTTCTCTTAACAAGATGATCTCCAAGCTGCCTTCTCTTCTTCTCCTTGGCTCTGAAACCATGTTGGAGAATCTAGTAGGGCAGCTAATCAAACAATTCTCCTTATCCTTGATAAAAGCTTGTGAACTCATGTTATCTTCTTATTGTTCTTTTGTTAGATTCTATTCATCAAACAATTATCAAGTGCATAAACATTAAGATAATGGACTCAAATATAGGCTTCAAGCTAGGGCAAAGTCCGTCCAAGGGGACAACCCAAAAGAACTTCTTCTCTTCTTATAGAATCAATTTAAATGAGACATCCAAGACCCAAAACTCTAGACGAAGACTTCCTTCAAGCACCAAGTCAGCCGTCTAAGGAATCGGTCCTTAAGCAAGTCAAAGTCTTCAAAGTCAACAAGAGTCAACCCTTCCTCAACCTGCTCCCAATCACAGCTTCGACCCTTACTTCAGACCTGGAATTTCAACCTGAATCTCTTGGCCCTGCAATAGCTGCAAAAACCCTAAAATTTTCGCACGTATGGACAGAAATAGGTAGAATTCAGTTCTCCTTCCTTCACTTGGTCTTTTCTCCTCGCCTTCTAGTTCTTTCGCTCTTTTTGTCTTCCTTCTCTTGCTAGATATTGAATTGCAGAAGTGTCTTCAAATGAGTCGAATCTCCTTCTATATAAATAGCCTTCCTATGCTTTTCACGTGGTCGAATAGCCCTCTCTAGGTCGACTTCTAACAGTTAGGGCCAACTCGTGCTTGGAGGCTTGTTTTGACTTTTTAAGACTCAAAATAATTTCTTTTACATGATACAACTTGCACAAAAGGGTCTTATATACATACCATTGACTCTCATGACTCATGACAATTATTCTTTTGACATGAAAAACCCTAGAAGCATGAAGAACATGCTTAATCTAGATGGCCAATCAAAAGAAGCATGAAGAACATGCTTAATCTAGATGGCCAATCAAAAGAAGCATGAAATCCATGCTTGAAAATAATAAATTTTCTTTCTTCTTTTGCTTGTTACATAAGATATACATAATGACAGAGTAAAATGACAATTATGAAGATCGAAACTAGTTACATTTTCAAACACTTTTTTGGTCATTCATGAACCTTAATAAAATTATTCTATCCTATTATATCTTGTTCTCTTAGCTTTGAGTTTTCTTTTGTACTTTTAGGAGATGACTTTTCCACTCCCCTTATTTCCGTTTGATATGTTGTTATTAACAGTCCCTTTGGTCTAATTTTGTCATCAGCGGGCATTAACATAATTTCATTTCATTTGTCTTACTCAGGGATTTACTTCAATTCACTGTTGAGGGTTCACCCGTTCTGGCTTTAACCTCATTTTTATTCTTTACTACGTTATTTGCTTTTTCTTCTAGGCAGAAATGTCCTGACCACTCTATTTTGCTAATATTGCTTGCTGTATTTTTGAGTACCATTGACGTACTTTGGTCATTAGTGGAGAACAATATAATCTCATTTGAAGACATGATGTGCACAAGAATGCATTATTACATAACTGTAAATTGTTGTCTAAGCATTTAATTTTGTTGCTACTCTTATCAGCTACTCATGTGTAGCTGAATTGTTCTAACCACACAAAGTGGTGCTAACCGTTAAATGAATATTATTTTCAGAGAAAAGGAAAAGGCTTTATGTTTTAACATATTGAGAAATGCAGGCTGTGAGGCGAATGAAGGCATCTCCTTTGACACCAGAAGAAAAAGCTTGTATTCATGAGGTGAGTAACTTAATATGGTAAACAGACTTCTGATAAACATCATCTGTCTTAAATTAAGCTTGTGATATTATGCCTTATGCAGGGCCTGAGAGTCCTAAAATCTGATTGGATTAAAGTATGGCAATACTGTGTTCCATATCGAGATCCTGCTTTGTTGCCCCGACAATGGCGAATCGCACAGGGGATACAAAAGTCATATAAAACAGATGATGCCACAAAAGAAAGGCGTCGGTTATATGAAGCTAGGAGGCGGAGATTGAAGAAAGAAGGTGGTGCTGCTGTGGACATCGAAGTGGTAAATAGTTCCAAACAATAAGTTGTCTTTTCTTTTGTGATTTTCTTGTGATTGGCAACTGCTTGAGACTCACATTTTTTTAGCTGGAAGCACAGGGGCAGCAAATTGAAAATGACGATGGAGAGGATAATAGTGCAGATGACAATGCAGAGGATGCAGAAGAGGCTTATGTCCATGAGGCATTTTTAGCGGATTGGAAGCCTTCTACTACTGGATTCATGGCCACTCCAGTACCTGCTCAGCAGGTGTTAGATGGTAATGGAAACTATTTTACTCAAGCTAATTTAGGGGCACAAAGGGGAGCAAGTTACAATCAAGGAATGGGTGAACTGCAAGCACAAAGTGTCAATCTATCTCTGTTACAAAGCCAATCCTTGCATCAGACTACAGGCCGCCCGAGTTCTTATTTTGAAAGGATATCACAAACACCATATACTTCTCAGGGTTCATCTTGCATGACTGCTTCCATGAGGTCTACTCAGCTAGCTACTTTTGATTATGCTAAAAGACATGTTAGAGCCCAGCTGAACTTTCGGCGATATCGAACACGTAAAAAGAATGTAATTCAGACAGTTAAACTAGCTCCTGATTTGCCTACATTGAACCTACCTCCATCTGTTCGTGTGATCCCTCAATCTATGTTAGCAAGCCATCAGCATGCCTCTTCTGACAGGCTTACTTTTATACAAAATAAAAGGTCAAACTCACAGTCTCATGCGGCAGTCATGGCAGATCCTCAATGCCATTTACAAACTTCCAGAGATGGCAGAGAGGAAAGAATTGTTAAGTCTGATTCATCAACTGTTGCAACTACTACAGTGATGTCAACCTCTGTTGCTGCCCCAGATAGAAGTCCATCAAATGAAGCAAATATGCATTTTGGAAGTCATCATTATGGAAAAGAGGACGGTTTGGCAGGACAAAAGTCACCATCAACACAGAATCAGGAGCCAGCACCGTCTCCTGACAGAAGGAAAGTGTCACAGATGGAGGAAGGAAATCATGTGACAAATGACACCGATATCCATATGCATCCTCTGTTGCTGCAGAATTCCTCTGAAGATTCTTTTCATTATCAGCATAATAATTATGGCACCGGTGCTCAGATCCCTTTTAACATTTTTGCAAGAAATGCACAACACGCAGACTTTCATCCACTCTTTACTAACCTTCAAAGAAATGGCACACTGAAACACCAGGCTGCTCACATTCCAGCTCCATTACAGAAAGCAACAGTCCCATCTTCTTTTGCTGGTGATTTTCATCCCTTGTTACAGAAGAATCCAGAAGTGCATGCAAGTTCTTCTAGTGTTACTAATGCAAGGTTGAACCATTCATATGATTCAGGAACAAGTGGAATAAATTCCACACAAGTTGATCCTCGGATGTGCATTCCAAGATCAGAAGCAGGTCCTACTGGAACCCAGCATCCAAACCAGTTGCATCAGGGGAATTTCACAAGTTCATCACCTGCAAGTGTTGTGAATGACAAGCATGTAAATATCACTTATGACACAAGATTGCCTGTAGAAGGAGGAAGAAGTAAGGAACCAAAAGTTATACAAGGTGGTGATAGTAAGCGTTTAGAGAGAAAGAAGACTGCTGTCTGTAGAAAACAGGCAAGAGACAGAGGTGCTTCAAGAAAGAGCATCTTTAGTGCTGAGAGAAGAGTCAGGAATGAGACAGCTTCAAATATTCAGGGATGTCAAACAATTTTAGATGAGGAAGCTCCTTATTTTCATGAAGTTGAAAGTGTGACTGAAAGTGGCCCTGTAATATTCATGGAAAAGGATAACACTAGATCATCTTATGAATTTACAACTTTAAGGCAATCAAACAAGGATAAAGAGAAAGCAAATGCTGTATATCTGAAGGAGGACTCTCTACCAGAGATAGTGATGGAGCAGGAAGAGCTGAGTGATTCTGAAGATGAGATTGGAGAAAGTGTGCAGTTTGAATGTGAAGAAATGGGTGATTCTGATGGAGAATCCTCTGTTTTTGAACAGCAGTCTAATATGCTTGATAAGGTATGCCAGGATTTATCTATGCTGTCAAGACTCCTAAATTTACAAATGTTGGTACTTTATAATGCTTGTTCCCCCTATTTCTTGAATATACATTTCCTTTTGGTGTTTCATATTTTGCAACATATTGTCTCTCCATTTTAACTTGTGTAAAGTAGGCTCGCTAGAACTTTGATTTTCTTGACTCGGTATTTCTAATTGAAAATTTGTAATTTGAGGAGATCCAATTTTGAATGCTGGTGAAAAGCCTATACAAGATGGGGGCGGTCCCTCTAAAAGTAGTACATATGATTTAATTACTTTAGCACCATCCTCTTCAGAAATTTTTCCCTGTATGGTGCTTTTCTGTCTTGTATCTGTAAAAGTTAATGAGTTTTGCATATTCTTCACTTTAAATTAAAGGGTGATACTATTGTATTGAATTTGTGCTTGTTTCGCATGCCTCAACATGTAAGATACTATAAGCAATTCATTTGAGTTATCCATAGCATGTGCTTTTGATGCGAACAAAGTTCCTTCTACAGACTAATTACTCCAAAAGACTTGGAATGTAAAGATATCCATGAGGATACAAATATTATATATTAAAATGTCTGAATAAGAATGATGTTACAATGAGAATGAGAGGCTTGCTTATATACCAAGCAGGTGTCTTTTCATGGAGAGTCATGTCTCATTTAAACATGCCTCTTCAACCTAATTACTAATTAGCTAATAATTTTTTATGATTATTGTCATTTACATTATTTCTTATATATTTATTCATAACATTGCTTTCCTCCTCAAAAAGCTTTTTCCTCAAAGCTTGTCGATGAAAAGGCTTGATCTCTTTTTTGGTTTCGAATGTTTTTTTGTCTAAGAATAGTCATCTTCATCGATACAAGTTGATATGATCTTCTAAGTGACAAACAAAACTGTCGTACTAAGAAGGGATCAGACCATCCTAGATTAATCTTCTGTGGAATATTCTGATCACTGGTATTTTGTAACGAATTGTCATCGTAGGACTGGACTGAGGTTATTTCAATATTCTTCAAAACATCAGCGTGTTGTTTCTGTTCTGAATGGTACATATACGTAGCTTGATTGAGTTGTCTACTCTCGTGATTCGGATGTCGATATGGAACTTTTTTGGTTTGACTTTCCCTTATTGGGCGTGTGGCAATTTTTTGATTTTCTTCTGGCGAAGATGTTGTTGAGTTGGTTACGGAACATTCACTTGGGATGTTCATTGTTTGAACTGCAACATCTAAGTTTGTATTTTCTTCAACTTGCTTGTCTTCTTCCTGAGTTGTGACATTCACTGGATCGGTATCTGTTGTTTTTTCGTCAACTTGAATTCCTACATTTGATGCTTCCTTCTCGATAAGTTGTTGTACCTTGTTTTCTAATGACTTCTTATCCTTCTTAAGTTTCTTAATTTGCGTCAGTAATTTTTCACTATGGTTTTTAAGCCGAGAAACTTCTTCATTTTTGTCAGCAGTGATCTTGTCAACTTCTCCTTGCATATTTTGTAGAACTTTTTTACCTTCTTGAAAAATTACTTTTGAAATATCTTGTATGTCATCTGGCGTTACTGAATTTGGCTTCAATGTAACATCTTGAAATGTTATTTTTTTCTTTTTGTATGAAAATGTCAAAAACTTCTTTTTCATATTCAGGATGAAGGAACCTAGGGTTTCCATCCATGGGGATCCCAGAATAATGTCACTTGGGTCAGTCCATAGGGATTGAACCGAGAATTGCGATATAAATGTATAATCGCCAATGTTTAACTGTAAATCAGTTATTTCGTATTGTTTTTTTTAAACAGTCTAATTTTTCGATTATATTTGACTCCGAAACTACTAATTGGTTTGCGATTTTAGGCGTTATATAATTTTTATCTTCGGCGGGAGAGATAGCAATAGTGACATCTTTTCCTGCGATAGTTCCTTTAATTTTAAATAGTATTTTAGCATAACCGATTAAGGTTTCTGGAAATCTTCCTTCTTTTATCTTTGATTTAAACTCCATTTTGTGTTCGTCGATGAGCTCAGGGTTTAATGATAACCCTTTTTAATTTTAATAATATATATATATTTTAATTAGAGTAATTTAATTTGATTTTTTTCTCTTGTATTCTTTTGGTCCCTCATAAAATATATAAAGGTACTTTCATTGAATCTCCTCTTTAAAAAATACTTGTTTGAATTTTTCTCCTCTAAGATGTAATTTTTATACTTCAATTTAAACTTTATGAAGTAATTTAATTCTCTTTAAAAAACCAATACTCTTTTTAAAAAGTCTCTTTATATAATCTCCTTTGATTTATCTTAAACCACTCTTAATTTTACTTATATTTTATTTTTTAATTAATATTTATTTTTTCCTTTTTATTGTTTCACGTCACCTCTTAATTCCTTTTGGGCTGATGAAGAACTTTAATTTCTTTGATTAAGATAACTCCAAACCTAAAACTTCAATCTTATGTCACTTTGATTTAATCATTAAATGATGGATGACATAATTGATCAAAAGTTGCACTGTTTGAATTTTGGTTGTGTCCTCGCGTCCTTTCTTTGACCCCAGAATTATGGACTTGGGAATTTGATTGGTTACAATTGATGGTCATGCCCATATGAAACAGTACAACCGGACAACACGAAACTGCAATGGTTTTTGTTTTTTTTTTGTTAAGAAGAGGATTGCAACTTCGAATTACACGGTTGCAGCAACGACTTCAAAGGGTAGTCTGCGGTGGCTGGTGGCTGTCAGTTGGTTGACTGGCCAAACAACGGCTCACAACTCGAATGGCAGTGCTTATGCGGTGGGGCGGTTGCAGAAGCTGTGTGTGGTGGTTGTCACTGCAAATGGTGGCGGCTATAGAATGTCGGACGACGGCTAGAGAAGTAGCAATGGTGTGACTCCGGTGACAATTTAGAAGTCGTGCGGCGGTGCAAGGCCTGGGTCCTGTGGTGGTGATTTTGTTGAGCGACAGATACTGTACCTTTTTTTTTAACTATATATATAAATTCATCTTTAATTATAATTGTTTTTTTTAATTATTTTAATATACTTTATTTTATTTGTTTTTTTTTGAAGGTTATTTTTTCAATAATTTTATTTTTTAATTTTAATTTTTTTTAATTTATAATTTTCTATATATACTCTTTATTTTACTTCTCTTTTTTTTTTCTTTTAAATATTTGTTTTGTTGTTGTTTTTTTTTTATTATATAATTATTTTTCTTTTCTTTTTTGTAATTTTTTTTTCAATGGCCAAAGGCCTGATTGGCGATATGGAGAAACTCCAACTTTTTTGTAGCGAAACGCTTCACTTGATGGCAACAATGTTGAGGAAACCTTGATGGCCAAGGCCCTGGACCGGAGAGCGTCGCTGTGTGCAGCGGTGAAGCAGTCATAGGATCGAGCTGCTCTGATACCAAATGAAGGGAACAAAGTTCCTTCTACGGATTAATTACTCCAAAAGACTTGGAATGTAAAGATATCCATGCAGATACAAATATTATATATTAAAATGTCTGAATAAGAATGATGTTACAATGAGAATGAGTGGTTTGCTTATATACCAAGCAGGTGTCTCTTCATGGAGAGTCATGTCTCATTTAGACATGCCTCTTCAACCTAATTACTAATTAACTAATAATTATTTATGATTATTGTCATTTACATTATTTCCTATATATTTACTCATAACAGCTTTTGTGTTCAATTTTGACCATGGATGGAAAACAAAAGTTTCTGTGTCCAGAGTATATAACAGTCATTTGCTGGAAATATGATCCCAAGAGGTTGTCATCCTAACTTGACATCCACATGTTACCTCTCCTGTGCATCTAACCGTGCTTTTTGTCCTTGCATTTCTTTCAGAATCATCAGTGGGGCTACAACCAAAAAAATTGTTTCCAAACTTTTTCTAACTGGTTGCCTTTAGTCAGCTTCTGTTCTAATTTCTGATCTGTGTTAACTCAACACTAATCGATCCTTTAGTTGTATTGGGGATGCATCCCTACCATTTCCTTATCCGCACATAACAGGGGAATGGCAGGGGACGTTCCCTTTTGCAGTGGGACGTCCCAGAGTATGTAGGGGACATCCATGTGATGCTTTATAGGAAAACAGGGACATTTGGGGGATGTTCCTAAAATCCTGGGGATAGCCCTGTTAAAACCAGTGCATGTTAGGTGCCAGTCTTATGAAAGAACGAAAATATTCTAAAATCCAAATTCTATCCTACTGTACAATTGTTTAGTCATATAAATATAATATATAGGACAGTGTGGAATTAACAAATTTGATACTCTCTGCTATTTGGATGAATGGAAAGAATTGACAATCAACATGGCCAACTCAAACCAATTGAAAATTAGTACAGACAATTGCTCACAAATTGGATTAGAACCTAAGTTGCACTAAATGTGGAAACATATGGAAGTTTTGAATCAGGAACAGCTGGAAACATGACCCCCACAAAATGGAAATGTCGGGCAAAACATCATATATATATATGCATGTATGTCTATACACAATATTTTTACAAATAAGTTAATAACACATAATCTTGCTGAAAAAAGGAACGAGACACATAAATGACATTTTAAAAGGAATACCCACTCTATATTCACTCTCATAGATGATTACATCATGCAAAATCTAAAATTATCCTTTATAGACAAGGTTGCACAACCGAGATTCCAAAATCAGCTTTTATACATGACTGTATGTGTTGAAAATGAAATAAAAGATGTCTAATGACAAGTACAAATACATAACCTAATAACCTTTATCCTCATCCTCATTAACAATAATGGAACAGGGTGCTTTTTAAGCAAAACTAGAGTGTGGATAGATAAGAGATAAATTAGTTTGTGGAATGATTACAGATAAATTTTAGTGGTAGATTAAATCTTTTTTGGCCATAGAAGGGCCATGTTGCTGAAAAATCTAGCAGTGCTTGTGAGGGAACTTAGAAGGCAAGGGCCAGACCCTGTAGCAACAATGAGGAAGAATTGCCATTGTCATCTCAACAATCTTCCGCCTTGTTATTTAGTCGAGTTTCACCACAAGGTAGGCTTCCCTATATTCTCCTATAAAGAAATAGACTAAATAGACTAGGTGATGTGAATAGACTAGGGAAAGACACCTTAAATTGGACAAGGGTCAATTCTTCTTTACAAAGGAGCAATGTATCATAACCCTAGGCTAGCTAAACACTACTACAAGCAAAGGCTTATTGATATGCAATGTTAAAGGAATACCTACACATGTAGAAGTTACAGAAAGGGCTTATTTAATGATTGGATTAACAAATGAAGAAGATAAACCCTCAAATAGGCTTCAAGTTGAAGCTATGCTAGGGTTTAGGGTTTCCTGGGCATAAAATAGATTAGGAAGGATAATGTCAGCCCAATTAGGGGAGGATTTACGACAGCAAAAGCTAGATTTTGCATTTAAAAGGTATAAGTAGGTAAACCCGAAATTTTCATCCGCAAACATTCATCCAAGAATGATTTTAGAAGCAAATCGGCCATAGAAATGCCCTAGCGGCTTGCCTTAAAAAGCCTAGGAGATATAAAAGAAGAGAACTTTAGCCAATCCCTAATCCTACTTGGGTAGATGGAGTTTTAGAACAAATTTTCAATTAAAAGGAAATTTGGTTGGAGTAAATGGGGGGCAAATATGTTTTCCTCTTGTAAAACTCTATCTTTTTTGTGAGGGGACAAATTAAATATAATATGCACACTAGGAGTTCTTCTATGTTTTTTAAGGAAGAATATATTAACATGCAAAGTTTTACCAAGATTTCCAATAAACAATAGGCCTTTAGTCATGGAACATATGGAAATTGTTAGTTTGTGTAGGTTAGATATATGTTCTAGTCTTAGGTGGTGTTTATGAGACTAAGGAACACAATGGATTAATTTTCTCCAATACCCAGAAAATGTTTCTAAGGAAAATTTCTTAATTAGAATTAATTAGTTGGTTTAATTATTTTCCTAAGTTTTGTTGATTTATGGTAGCATTGGATGTGCTCTAAGCCTCAAAATTTGCAAGGAGGCTAGGAGACATGTATTTTAGAATACCCAGAAATCGTTTTAGGAAATTCAACCCAGAGATGGATTTATTAAAATAATTAACTATTTTTAATTGATGCCTAAGTCTAAACTTAGGAAATTAAAATAATTAAAGGGTATTAATTAAACTGAGGGTGAAACTTCTAGAAGAAGATGAGGATCAAGCCAAAATGATCTGAGCCATTGATTAGAATCTAATCTGGGCTGTTGATTGATCAACGAGAGGATTATAAGAAGAGGCTTGATGGCCATTTGGAAGATACATCGAGTGAGAGAAATCAAAGGTTGATTTTCTCAAGAGAGCAGTGCAGCAGTTGCCGGAGAGGTCATTAAAGAGATTTCTTGCAGTGAGGGGCAAGGATAGTTTTCCGGTTGGAGAGTTTCTTGATCCAGGAATACATTGTAGAGGGGAGGCAGAGAGAGATCCATAAGGCGTAGCATAGAGCCATGGTGGGCAGCGTAAAGACACGCTGAGGCAGCGCAGAGCCCTTGAGGAGATTCATGATTTTGCAGAGGAGTAGATCAGATCCAGTGCTAGGATTCAGGGTGTGAGACCGGAGGGCCAGAGCATAGAGCATCCAGCCAGCAGATCAATCAGCCAGAAGGAGTGACACAATCCCCAGAAGGTGTGACGTAGAGCAGCGCAGTGACTGCATAGAGATAGCTTGGGCCTAGCCATTCAATGGTTGGATCATTGTCAAATCTCTAGTGATAGTGTGAGGTATTTCTCATTAATTTCTCTGCCAGTGAGATTCTTTGTATTGGATAGTGATCCGAATTGGATCCTAGAACACTCTCTAAGTTTTCATGACTGTTTCAAATTATGCTAAAAGATTCAAGTCCTAGAAAAATCAAAGCTATCAGAAGGAATCCTCGTAACAGTTGCAGTTGTGGCCAGAGCGGAGCAACGAGGACCCTCGGTCGAGCGCGCAGACCATTGGCCCATGGTAATGTGCACTGGCGCAAACTGGCAAAACCGGAGGCCAAATCAAGAAACGGGGGTGGTTTCTGATACACGATTAGCGGCATATCGCAGGGCATCCCCCTCAGTGAAGGAAAGCCTCGAAGCACCCGGACCCGAAATTGCTATAAAATTCGGAAAAGTAACGCATTCGGTTCCGTAGCGCGGGATTCCACAAATCGGCAGGATATCAGAAGGCCTCGAGGTGGTAAGTAGTTTTGACTGAGTCCCGCCCGATGCCACACATCGACCGACACACGTCTGGCGGATGAGAGAGAAAACTGTGTGCATCGGACAGGTAAACATTGTGCAACTTGTCCGCACGATATGAAGGACGATCGTAGGATCTGGGGGGCCCAGATCAACGACGGAGATGCGTCCCGATGACTGACTAGATTTCATGAGTCAAAAAGCAAGATGACAAGGGAATTGAAGTCCGATGTGGATGATGAGTTGGCAAATGATTCATAATTCGTAGACGATCTTGAAGCAAACGGAATTAATGACCATTCAAAAATGATTCAAGGAATCTGACACCCAGTTCATTGGGAAATAGGTGGCCACCTCCCTGCGAGGCGTTACCCAGTGATGATGACGCAGAGCAGAGGAATTCGAACGGACAGAGATAAGGAAACTAGAAGGCCGGGAAGCGGAAACGAACAATCAAAAGAGCAGACTGGCTTTAAAGCCATGACTTGACAGAAGCAGAAAAACAGACAGAGAGGCAGACAAGAGTTAGCTAGATGTAGGAAGCTAATAGCAGAGAACAGAGAGTAGAAGTCGAGCTGACCTGAAGGCAACATCGAGCCAGACAGAGCTAGAGAGAGTCAGAGAGTCTGTGTACTCCATTGAAGGCTTGAGAGGTTCAAGCAAACTCCTCGACATAGGCCTGTCATACTATTGTGACCCTCAGAGGTCGAGTTTCAGTAAGGAGAGTCTGTGCACTCCATTCCTACTGACTTCATTCTGTTTAGTGAGTCTCGAATCGAGCTCACTGTTGTAAAAACTCTGCTTGAAAACATAATAGAGAGGCCACCACTGAAAGGCTAGACCAGGAGACGTAGCCCAAGGGCATTGGGTGAACTCCTTATTAAACTTGTTTGTTTAGATGTTTGACTATTATGTTTTCTCTAACTGCCTCAGTGTCTGTATTTCGCAATCTTATCAATCCATTTCATAAAGTAACATAGGCATATCCATGCACATGAGTCTGTAATACCTTTAATTCTTTGTCCTGGATAAATTCTAGATCAAGTGGTATCAGATCTCTAGGTTACTAAGGTTAGACAAGCTTGTGCTGGATCTTGTTGTTGAATGCTAACTAGATCAAAGCTTAAATTAGGAAAGGAGAGTTGGCTGAAACTAACCTGGAAATTGGAAGAGTCTATTCTAAGAGGAAAATGTCAGAGGAAAATCCCTTGGAATCAGACCCCCAGTTCATGGATAGTGTTATGACCATGAGATCCATGGTGGAGGAAATGTATAGGGAATTTAAGAAAAATAGAGATGAAGATTCATCAAACTCCAAACAAGACAAAGGAGTAGACGAATCCCTCCTCCATGACCACTCTAAAGGCAAAGGGAAAGAAGAAAAATTTCTCACGCCTCCTAATAGCTCTGAAAATAAAATGAAGACATCTTTGATTAAATTAGAGATGTTAAATTTGATTTACCAATATATGATGGAGAGTTGAATGTAGAGAAGCTGGATAATTGGATCAGACAGATTGATGTTTATTGCAAAGTGCAGAGCATTGACTCAGACAAAAGTAAAATTCAGTTGGCCAGCCTACGCCTTGGAGGCACTGCCTTGGTATGGTGGGAAGGCAGGACACAAGCTGACATGAAGAAACATGGTAAGATTCTTTCTGTCTGGAGTGAATTTGTTTCTGTAATTAAAAAGCAATTCTATCCACTAGCCTACATGCAGCAAGCCATGATGAGCTGGCAAACTCTTTGACAACTAAAAGGGCAAAGTGTACAAGGTTACACCCAAGAATTTAGGAAAAGAGCTTTGATTCTAGGAATTTCTTTAGACTCACCTGAGACTTTGTTGAAGTATATAGGTGGTCTACATAGCTACATGAGGCACACTATCCTCATATTTAATCCCACTAGCATAGATGAGGTATTCGTTCAGGCTACGCATCTAGAAGCTAGAGGTAAGAATGGGAATCTAGAAGTCGGGGGATCATCGAAACCCACTGCAAGCAAAAATAAGGAGAAAAGAAAATAAAAATGGAAAGAGAGGAAGACAAACACTGTACAGAAAAGCAAGTCTTCATGCACTCACTGTAAGAAGGATGGGCATGATGATGAGCATTGCTGGATTCTGCATCTGGAGCTGAAACCTAAGAAGTTCGAGGGCAAGAAGAAGAACACTGCTGCAACTATTCAAAAGGATTTGGGGTCAAACTTAGGAGATGAAGCAACAATCACAGCCACAGGTATAAAAGGTAAAAATTCTGAAGCATCTACTAGTAATTCTGCACAATCTACTGATAATGAAGAAAATGAGAGAAAAATACATTAGCTTTTTCATATTTGAGTTATTTCCAATCATCAATAGATTGATACTTTGTTTGATAGTGGCTCACAAGTAAATTTAATCTCTGAAGCAATTGTAAAGTTGGGATTACTAACCACACCTCACAAGAAACCATATCCATTAGGTTGGTTATGTGATAAAGCAAAGCTACAAGTGACTAGACAATGTAAACTTAAGTTTTCTTTTGGGTCAGCATTTGTAGGTGAGGTTGAGTTAGATATAGTTTCTTTGGATATATGTGGAATTGTTTTAGGAAGTCCTTACTTGTATGATAGAAAATCTATTTTCTATAAAGCTGAGAACAAGTATCTACTCGTTAAAGATAGAATCGAATATATTGTAAGAGGTCATAAGCTCAAGAATAATTATACTCTCATAAACTCAGGGCAGATGAAACGAATTGTAAATTCATGCAAACAATTTTCACTGATGGTTGTAAAGGAAAAGAAACTTGACAAAACCAATGTATTTCAGGGCTGTGATGCTAAACAGCAAGCTGATTTTGAAAAAGTTGTTTTAGAATATGATATATTGTTTCAAGAACCTAAAGGTCTGCAGCCCAAAAAGGAAATAGTGCATGATATTAATTTGCGGCAAGATGCTCCATTGCCTAACATCGGAATGTACAGGTTGTCCGCTTTAGAGAATGCAGAAATCAAGAAGCAGGTACATGAGCTGCTCGAGAAAGAGTTCATCAGACCTAGCACATCACCATGTGGGTCTCCAACTGTCTTGGTGAGAAAGAAAGATGGCTCATGGAGAATGTGCATTGATTACCGAGCACTGAATAAGATAACGATAAAAAATCGTTACCCCCTTCCTCGCATAGATGATCTATTGGATCAATTAAAGGAAGCTGTTTATTTTTCCAAGTTGGACTTGCATAGTGGCTATCATCAGGTCAGAGTTGCAGAGAAAGATGCATGGAAGACTACTTTCAAAACAAAGCAGGTACTGTATGAGTGGCTGGTTATGCCTTTTGGCTTAGATAATGCCCCTGCTACTTTCATGAGAGTAATGAGTGATGTACTCAGACCTTTTCTTGATGATTTTGTTATTGTATATCTGGATGACATTCTTATATTTAGCAAAACGCGGGAAGAACATTTAAAGCATGTTAAGCAGACTCTAGATGTTTTGAAAAGAGAAAATATTTATGTTAAACTCTCAAAATGTGAATTTGGAAAAACATCTTTGAATTATTTGGGACATATAGTAGGGGGTGGTGAATTGAAGATAGATTCTTGTAAGGTTGCAGTCATTGTAAACTGGCCTAAACCCAAATCTACTACAGAAGTTAGAAGCTTCTTAGGAGCAGCACAATATTGGAGAAAGTTTATTTCTAACTTTTCCTTAATTGCAGCTCCCTTACATGCTTTAATAAGATTGAACAAGGTGTTTCAGTGGGGAGGCAAATAGCAGAAAGCCTTCAACACCTTGAAAGAAAAGATTAGTACAGCACCAGTACTAGCATTGCCCGATCTTCAAAGACCATTTGAGATTGAAATAGATGCCAATGACTATACCATGGAGGCAGTGTTGATGCAACACGGTAAACCCTTATGTTATCATTCTGAGACATTTAATTCTGCAGTAGTTAACTATCCCACATATGATAAAGAATTGTATGCATTAGCACATAGTGTGAAAAAGTGGAAACATTACTTAATGGGCAAAGAGACAATTATACATACTGATCATCAACCACTTCAATATCTACACTCCCAAACTAAGTTGTAGCAATCAAGACACTATAGATGGATGGGTTTTCTACAACAGTTTCATTTAGTCATCAGATATAAAAAGGGCATACACAATAAAGTTGCAGATATGTTGTCCAGACCAATTATAAATGCATCTACTATACTTAAGCATAATTCAGTATTGCATGAGAGCTACATTGAACAATATGCTCAAGATATAGATTTTAAAGATGTATATGCAACTTTAAGTCAAGGCAAACGGGTAGAAGAATTGGATTATCATGTTAAGGACCAACTCTTGTATCATTTTGGGAAGCTATGCATTCCACAAACTGAAAGAGTAAAGATAATTCGAGAAGCACACACTTCTCTAATATTGGGTCACTTTGGTGTAAGTAAAACCGTTGCATAGCTGCAAAGATTTTGTTATTGGCCAAAAATGAATGAGACGATTTCTAGATATGTGAGAGGGTGTACCATGTGTGCTAAAAGCAAGCCCAGCAATAGAAACCTAGGCTTGTACACTCCACTACCAGTTCCTTCTCATCCTTGGGAAAGTGTTTCCATGGACTTTGTTGGAGGACTGCCTAAATATAGGAAAGGTCATGACTATTTATATGTTGTTGTGGATAGGTTCAACAAAATGTGTATTTTAATACCTTGTAAACAGATTACAGCTGAACAAACTGCAAAGTTCTTCTTCCAACATGTATGGGTCCATTTTGGATCACCCACTTCCATAATATTAGATCGAGATACCCGATTTGTTGGGAAATTTTGGTCAAGTTTGTGGGAATTGATGGACACCAAGCTGAAGAAGAGCACAACTTTTCATCCGCAAACAGATGGCCAAATTGAAGTGGTCAACAGGACAGTGATCCAGTTGCTCAGAGGCTATTGCAGCAAGCATCCCAAACTATGGGATGAACATTTATGTTATGTGCAACATGCTTACAACCGAGCTAAACATTCTTCTACACAGAGATCTCCTTTTGAGATTTGTTTTGGTTTCACACCGAGGTTTTCCTTGGATTTTGTCTTTGGTAAAGACATAGCGGTTGATGGACATAGTGATGTGGACAAGGCAACCAAGTTCATTGAACAAATCCAAGAGATTCACCAAGCAATACAAGCCAAGTACAAGGCAAGGCATGACAAGCATTGGATGGAGCATAGTTTCCAAGTTGGTGATCAAGTCTGGCTGTATATCAGCAAAGACAAAATGCAAGGTGAAGGTAAGAAGCTAAAGCCAATAAGGTATGGACCTTTCAAGATACTTGAGAAAATTGGTGAGAATGCTTTTCGCCTTGATCTACCAGCTTACATGCACATCAAGCATCGAATGGAGCATAGTTTCCAAGTTGGTGATCAAGTCTGGCTGTATATCAGCAAAGACAAAATGCAAGGTGAAGGTAAGAAGCTAAAGCCAATAAGGTATGGACCTTTCAAGATACTTGAGAAAATTGGTGAGAATGCTTTTCGCCTTGATCTACCAGCTTACATGCACATCTACTCAGTTGTTAATGCAGACAGCTTGAGACTATTTGAACCTTCATTAATCGAAGATCCCGAAGAGCAGAGTCAATTGCCTTCTATTGATGATCTGTTGCCTGAATATCTTAATGAATTGCAGGAAGATACAATTCTGGATATGAAGGTAAGAACTATGTGCAGAGGGGATGTTGAATACCTTAGGATTGGACTCAAAGGTTCAAAACCAAGCAGTGCGAAATGGATAGAAATTGAGCAAGCGAGGAAGCAATACCCTCACTTGATTGATGCTTAAAAGAAAACCAACTTTTGGTGGTCCAAAAGCTTTTTCAGTGGGAAGGCCGTGATCCGAATTGGATCCTAGAACACTCTCTAAGTTTTCATGACTGTTTCAAATTATGCTAAAAGATTCAAGTCCTAGAAAAATCAAAGCTATCAGAAGGAATCCTCGTAACAGTTGCAGTTGTGGCCAGAGCGGAGCAATGAGGACCCTCAGTCGAGCGCGCAGATTGTTGGCCCATGGTAACGCGCACTGGCGCAAACTGGCAAAACTGGAGGCCAAATCAAGAAACGGGGGTGGTTTCTGATAGCGCTAATCGCATATCGCAGGGCGTCCCCCTCAATGAAGGAAAGCCCTGAAGCGCCTGGACCCGAAATCGCTATAAAATTCGGAAAAGTAATGCATTTGGTTCCGTAGCACGGGATTCCACAAACCGGCAGGATATCGGAAGGCCTCGAGGCGGTAAGCAGTTTTGACTGAGTCCCGCTCGATGCCACACATCGAGCGACATGCATCCGGCGGATGAGAGAGAAAATCGCCCGCATCAAACGGGTAAAGATCGTGCAACTTGTCTTCCCGATATGAAGGACGACCGTAGGATCTGGGGGGCCCAGATCAATGACGGAGATGTGTCCCGATGACTGACTGGATTTCACAAGTCAAAAAGCAAGATGACAGGGGATTTGAAGTCTAAAGTGAATGATGAGTTGGCAAACGATTCATGATTCGCAAGCGATCTTGAAGCAAACGGAATTAACAGCCATTCGAAAATAATTCAAGGAATCTGACACCCAGTTTGTTGGGAAACAGGTGGCCACCTCACTGCGAGGCATTACCCAGTGATGATGACGCAGAGCAGAGGAATTCAAATGGACAAAGTTAAGGAAACCAGAAGCATCGAGCCAGACAGAGCCAGAGAGAGTCAGAGAGTCTGTGTACTCCATTGAAGGCTTGAGAGGTTCAAGCAAACTCCTCGGCATAGTGGGGTGACCGTTCAACAGAGCAATTCAACAGAAAATAAACAAGATGAAGCTGGTATACAGAACTTACTTCTTAAAATCTCGCAGCTTTCTGGAAATAAAAGTCTGATTCTCTAGTTCTTCTCCTCAGGGAACATGCACGAGTCTTAAACAACCTCTCTCCACGGGTCTTTACTCCAGCGCCTTACAGTTCAACCTCTTTCGGATTTCAGAAACTATCCTCAGACGTGCAGAACTGTCCTCAGACAGACGGCCCAGTAGGCTTCGATATTAATAAAAAGCAAGAACAGAATACAAAGCTTATTACAACAGAAGCGTCTCAGAGTTCATTACAACATACATGCTCTCCATCGAACGATGTCTTGAACTCATGAGAAATCATTCTTAAATAAACCTAAAACGAATCTAAACTTAGCTAAGACATGACATAAAGTAGAAATAATTGAGGGTCCTGTCGGTATCTTTTTCGACCGACGGTGTCTACTCAATCTTTCTTTTGTGCAAAGATTCCTGTCACAACATGTGACCAACAGTGTCACATTGCTGACAAGAGATTCTTTACCAGGGTCCCATCGGACTCCTAGATTCCCATAAATCTTCTTCGGACGATCCGGCAGATGGTTCGTATTCATCGATGAGCTGTTGATGGGATCTATTCATGAGTCGGTCATACTGTTCTTCGATTCCTTCATTTGGATCTTGTGCATCTATCATTTCTTCTTTTTCTTTTGGCGATCTTGTCATATGGCGAGATGCTGCAGATGACGATTCTCCCTTTATGATATTTGTTTTGATTCTGTGAAGTCCTGGCTGTTGTGGTGTATGCATCAATTCTTGTTTTTCCCACTTGTTCAAAAAAGGAAGAGCACTTATTTCAATATCCAGAAAAGAATCTTTAAAAGCATTGCGTGTTGCCGGTGATCTTTGTACTGCCAATTCTACACCATCTAATGATTCCCATTTGAATATCTGAAACATATTGGTGGAGCTTTCGATAGCGTGTTGAATCCATAACCTGCAGTTTTCACTCAAACAGTCTCTATGCTGCCATCCTAACTCAAAAATCATTGACGTGCATATCCTTTTTGATATCATCAAACTAATAATGTGGATGACATTATTGTTCCAATTTGGAGATAAAACTGAGATGGTGATTAATGCCTTTTGATTAATTGCAAATTTTAAAGCTTTTGGCTGTCCTTGCAGACTATCCATTTTGTTAAGGATTTGAATTTTCTCTACCAGTCTTAAATTCCCGAACTCGTGGAACCATTCAGCATGCTGTTTGATTAACTCTTGATTGTTACCAGTTTCAGAATTACCAATCCTTTCATGATTGAATACTTGAGAAAAAGGATTTGGTTCTATGCTGTCTCTAATTCTTAAACTATGAAAATCCCACTGATAAACATATGTCTTCAAATACTGTAAGGATCTTTGTATGCACTGAGACACTTTGGTAACTTGGATTTTTCTGCATTTTCCTTCTTGGATTCTCCAATCTGCAAAATTCTCAAATATTTCATACTGAGGGAAAGTATCAGTATTTGCATAATTCTCATCAATTCTTTGAAGGAAAGAAGATTCTAGTTCTTCAAATATATCTGGAATTCTTAAAGAAAGCAGATATTTTATCATTTCCTCTTTTATGGGAATTTCTTCTAGATCCAAAATCTTGGCACCTGTGAAAAGACTTAGGGCAAAATCAACACTTCCTATGATCTGATAATAGTTCAAAATTCTGAGTGTCCAGATCATTTCTTGTGTGTAGACACTAGACCATAAATCAGATAAGCTTCTGAAGAAAAGCTTAACCTTCATATTTGGTAAAGAAAAGACTTTTACCAAATTTTCATCAAGGCCTAAAGATATGCCCAAATTCTTTGACTGCCATGCTTGGCATCTTCTGATCCACCAATTTCTCCTTAGTCTGAAACCGACCACTTTCTTGATTTCATCTGTCACAGAACTTGCATAATTTTCTAAGATTCTAAATCTATCTACAAAAGTGGCAAAACTATCATCTGTAGGACTTTTACCTGGAATCTCAAAAACTGAATATTTACAGGTTATGAACATTTTACTCATGTCTTTGGTTAGAACGTCTGTCAAGAAATTTGAGTTGCCTGGTATCCACTCAACTTCAAACTCAAATTGCTGAAACCAGATTTGCCAAGCCAAAATTCTTCCTTTTGCCAGTTGTCTTGAAATTTTTGCTGACAGAAAATATTTAAAATTTTTGGAGTCTGTTCTTATTAAAAATTTAACCGGGGTTAGATATACCTCAAACCTCTGAATCCCATTGAAGATAGCTAATGTCTCCTTTTCAGCGATAAAGTAGTTTTTCTGACTTGCTGTAAACTCCCCAGAAGCGTATCCACACAAGTTTTCTTCAATTTCTTCTTTGCTCTAGAAGTACAGCTGACCAAAAATAAAGTGAAGCATCAGTTTGTAAAATTAATAAACATTCACCTGGTGGTTGAAGTTTTGGTAGATGCTGACATTCTTCTTTGACTTTCTTCACTGCTTCAGTAGCTTCATCTGACCATCCTCCATTGCTGTGTCTTCTTATAGGAGCTGTCTTTTCTGAGAGATTTGGGATGTATTTGTGCAAGTAATTTAGAACTCCAATAAATCTTTGAATTGCCTTTTTGTCCTTCAATTCATCAGGAAACTGTGTCAATTTTGTTAACACATGGGGCTGCATTTGAATAGCACCATTTGCAACATTTATCCCCAAAAAATCAATGCTATCCTGAAATAAGGACATCTTAGTTCTTGACAAAACAATGCCATGATTTTTAACTTCTTCAAGAAAAATCTCTAGATGTTTCAAATGAGTATGTACATCTGGACTATGAATCAAAATATCATCTATATATGTAACTATGAAATCATATTTAGCAAAAATATAATCCATCCTTCTTTGGAAAAAGGCTGGAGCGTTCTTCAAACCGAATGGAACAACTTTCCACTGATAGAATCCTGCTGGACATATGAAAGCTGTTTTATGTCTGTCCTCTGGTTGAATCTGTATCTGATAGTAACCTGACTTCATATCAAATTTACTGAACACCTTACTATGCTGAATTTTCTGCATAATCACTTCTGGTCTTGGCAATGGATAATTAAAATTTTGAGTAATGGCATTAAGAGGTTTATAGTTTATAACCATCCGTGGTTTACCTCTTACTATCTTAGAATGATTTCTAACTAAAAATGCAGAACATGCATAGTGAGATTCACTAGATTCTATAAGCTGCATCTTTAGTAATTCTTGAATTTGATTCCTCATTTCTTGTTCATCAGCTGGTGTGCAAGGAATCACTTTTCCTTTTACTCCATTGTCATGTAAGGTGACTATTTCCTGCATCGGACTCTCAGTTTCCCAAAACTGCTGTGGGTTGTCCGAACAGCTTTTTAGAAGTCTCTGGTAGATATCTCTCTGTTCTGTAGACGATCCTCCAATTGTTTCTGAAACTAGTATATTCTTTAATGGTTTCCAGAGAGGTTTGAACAAAGATGGTCTAGCTAGATTATTTGATCCTCCAGTGTCTACAAATGCATCTACTGAAATCCATTCATTTCTGACTTGTACTTCCACTGGGATATAAATCAAGCTTTCTGTTTTGACAATCTTTTTCAGCAATGTGTTTTGTTCATTTCTTGTAATCTCTGGCAGAGGTATACTAGTTGATGGTGCAATTTTCTTTTCGAATGGACATAAAGAATTTAATTGAGGCAAAGGTAATGCAATTTGTTTACCTTTGTTTGGTTTTTCTGATGTTTCTGCTTCTTCTGATTCTTCTTCTGAACTGGATTCTTCCTCTGAATCATCTTCTGTCTCACTTGATGGCTCAACAGTTGAAGAACTTTCAATTTCACTATAGTGTTGTTCACTAGAAAAACCATCATCAGAACAATTCAAACAAATATTCATTTTCTGTACAGGCTCTTCATCTTCATTATCTGAAACTTCTGTCAGAATATATACATCAGAAATCTCTTCATCTGATTCTACTACAGACCAATCATCCTGAAATTCTTCAATATCTATACAAGCTTTGAGTTTACTGGATGATTTCTGGGGACACTTTCTGGCAAAATGTCCTTCCTTTTTACAAATGAAACAACACTTGTTGTTCCTTGGAGCAGTTCTCTTTTTTAAATATCTGAATTTTTTGAAAGGTCTCTTCGGGTTCGATACTCTTTTGGGTTTGTATCTACCATACCTTTCATATTTCTTCTTCTTTGATTTAAAAGGCGTCCATGGTAGTACAGTTTTGCAGACATCTGAGCTTGGGGTGATGTCATGTGCTTTCTTCTGCCAACATAAATATTTGACTTTTTCTGAGACTCTAAACAGAAGATCAACCCAATAAACTTGTTCTAAGCTATTCATTTGAACCTCAAGATCTTTCATTATCAGATCTCCTAAATAAGAAACTTTTTGAGCAATGTCATTGAACAGATTAGCTTTAAAGACTCTAGCCATAAAATCTTTACTGAATTGATCTAAATATTTTAGATCTTTTAGTTCCATACGACTAAGGTCAGTCAATAGCTGTTTCTTTTCATCTTTTGGTTCTGGCATAAACTGAGTTTTCAGCAACATTTCTAATGTAGCTAAACCTGCTTCCATGACTGTTATTCTTTCTGCTTCTGTTCCTCCCATCCACCAATCAAACACAATTCCTGCCATCCTCTTTTCTGCTAGAATCATAATAGATACATTGTCTAATCTTGTTGTGACCTGCATTTGATATAAGGCTCCTATCCAGATTCTAATAGACTCGCCCGGATTGGATGAGTTATCTAGATCTAGAATGTAACCACTAGAATTTGTAGCAAATAGATCTTCTTCGATTCTAGGATACTTAACAGCTTCTTTCAGGATGTGAGCTTTATTTTGATTTTTTATTGATGGCATAATAAAGGATGGAAACTTTATTGCAGCTTGTTCTAAAGTCATGACTTCCTTCTTAGATTCAAAAGGTTTTTCTGCCTTGAACGTTCTAGAAGATCCACTGGTTAATTTTCCAGTGTCTCTGGAAGTCCCTTCTCCATCACTTGTTTCTGGTGCTTCTTCTTCTAAATCCCAGTAATTTGGGGCTGTCATATCTACATGAAATTTAGGGATTTTCTTGGCCTTTTTCTTTTTCTTCTCTCCTCTCTTTCTCTTTTTTCTTCCTGTTGCTCTTCATACAACAGTTTTAGATTTGCATTTATCAATTCTGCTTGTTGTCCTAAACTATCTAGAACATCTTCAGCATGAGAACACCAAGTAGTCAAATAATTTCCTACTTGATAGACCTGCTCTAAGTCATTGGGCTCTTGAGAATCATGTTCTAGCAAGGGTGCACAGTCTGCTCTTGTAGCGGGCTGTTTGGACAATGATGAAGAGACACAGAATTTTGTTTTTGGTGGCCATTTTCCTCCTCTAACAAATCTTTTGTTAGCATACCTATATTCTTCCATAGGTGGAAAAGTTTGTACATGAGTTCTAAACATTTTATTTACAGCTAAAAATGGTTTTTCTTCAGGTATATACAGTTGTTTTTCAGACCGGGGTGTACTTGTGGAAGTAGACGGCTGTTCTTCTGGTATGGATAACTGTCTGTAAAAGGACTTTCTTCCACTTTGGACTGGACTTTCTACTGGTAATACATGTTTCTCTGGCAAAACTATTGGCTTAGGAATCCTTGGGTAAATAGACTGATTAGGAATAATTTTTACCCCTCCATCTTCAAGAGCCAATCTTTTAATTTTGCTGCTGGCATTATCTGAAGCCAAAGACTTATATTGGATGTACCAGTGATCGGGTAGTGTTTCCTTATCATAATGCACACCTTCAATCTGTGCATTTCCTATCCCAACTGTCACACAGTCTTTCAACACCGGCTGTTTTAGTTTAGGATGTACTGTATTTGTTAACTGAAAGGAAGTTTGAACAATTACAGACAAGAATTCACTCTCATCTGCCATAGACAGTCCTTGTACTCCTATCAAAGCTTTCCAACATTCTTTAAGATGAATATCTGTCAGACTGATAGCATAATCAAGATAAATTGTTCCATACTGACACCCAGACATCAGATTTCCCAGTATTGTTCCTATTCTGGCATGATCATATTCATTGTGCCTTGAATCAAACAATTCTGCTATGCAGGGAGTATTTAAACCATGTCTAAATAAAGGAGCCAAACCAATCCTTATAGCTCCAAAATGTAAATAATGAAATCTTCCTTCCTTAGCATATTTTCTAAACTTTTTTATTTCATCTTCTGAAAATATATTTAACCCTATTATCTGTACATGTGGACCTTTAATTCTGATCTTAACTTCAACTTCTTTGAAGTAATATTTCTTTGAAAGCTTAAACATCATTGGAACCGGATAGACTTCTTTAGTATCTAAGGCAGGGGGGTTCCAGCTTTCTGGATCTTCAACTTGTTCATGTTCATTTATATCTGACTCAACAGATCTATTTTCTACTTCGGATATTGACCTTTTATCAATGGTAGAGAAAGATCTTAAAAATTTAGCCATAACAGAGTGGTATAATTCTATTCCAGAAATTGACTGATAGAGCTTTTATCTACTCAACACAATGTATAACAGAGATGCTTTTCAAAGGCTGCCTAGCTCGTCTCAGGTTTTGTCTATAGAATTATACAGGGTCGTTTCAAGGCTCTGATACCAAATTGGGGGGTGACTGTATAACAGAGCAATTCAACAGAAAATAAACAAGATGAAGCTAGTATACAGAACTTACTTCTTAATTTCAGTAGATGCATTTGTAGACACTGGAGGATCAAATAATCTAGCTAGACCATCTTTGTTCAAACCTCTCTGGAAACCATTAAAGAATATACTAGTTTCAGAAACAATTGGAGGATCTGTCCAGCTCACACACTATGTAGACAATATTTCTTTAAAAGTTGGGGGGAGTATTGTAAAAATTTCAGCAATTAATCAAAAGGCATTAATCACCATCTCAGTTTTATCTCCAAATTAATATCGAAGCCCAGTAGGCTTTATTTCCAGAAAGCTGCGAGATTTTAAGAAGTAAGTTCTGTATACCAGCTTCATCTTGTTTATTTTCTGTTGAATTGCTCTGTTGAACGGTCACCCCCCAATTTTGAATTGCTCTGTTGAACGATCACCCCCCAATTTTGAATTGCTCTGTTGAACGGTCACCCCCCAATTTGTAAGCCTGTCATATTACTGTGACTCTCAGAGGTCGAGTTTCAGTAAGGAGAGTCTGTGCACTCCATTCTTACTGACTTCATTCTGTTTAGTGAGTCTCGAATTGAGCTCACTGTTGTAAAAACTCTGCTTGAAAACATAATAGAGAGGCCACCACTGAAAGGCTGAACCAGGGGACGTAGCCCAGGGTCATTGGGTGAACTCCTTATTAAACTTGTTTGTTTACATGTTTGACTGTTATGTTTTATCTAACTGCCTCAGTGTCTATGTATTTCGCAATTTTATCAATCCATTACATAAAGTAACATAGGCACATCCATGCACATGAGTCTGTAATACCTTTAATTCTTTGTCCTGGATAAATTCCAGATCAGATAGCTAGTAAGGCATCCAGATTCCAAATATTGTATTCAACAACTACTACATGATAATACAAACCCTCAACTGCTGCACCGTATTTCGAGGATTGGGATTTTCCGGGGACAGTTGTCCAAAAACAACAGTGTCACTTGTGTGTGTTATTTCTTTCTTGCTCAATTCTTGTTTCCGCATATTATTTAAGTTGTGAAGGCTGTAGTTGTATTTATTTCGACGTTTACTGTGTAATACTGTAAGTAACTTGTAAGAGAATTGGCAAGTAGGAGAAATAACATTAGATTGCTACAGTAGGGATTTGGGTCTCTAGATTTTCACATGGTATCAGAGTGCAAGTGAATCAAGAGAGCAAACCGGAAGAGCCTAGCGTTGAAGAGGAGGGAGATCAAAGTGCTACATAGGCAACAGATCAAATCCCCAGATGGGTTGCGCAGTCCAAGCTAGGAGGGCAAGATTCTAGAGGAAAATATCTCTATGAGTGAGTTGACAGAGAGGTAAGATTTGCAGTTCGTGATTTGTCAGTGGAAAAGGGAGCAGCGCAAAAACAAATCCAACGCTGAGCAGTGTTCAAGTGTGAGGCAGTTTTTCGATAGCAGTTGCTGGGGTAGGAAAACGTCAGAAGAAAGAAGGAGACACCTTTTGAGGGAATTTCTTCCTCAGAGAATTCCTAGCCAGGGAATTCGATTTTTAAATTGTTGAGTAGCAAGAGAGAGGAGGTAGTTTGACATTTTGTTGGCAGAGATGGCAGCTAATGGGCTGAGAGATCAAGATCGATTGGATGAAGAATCCAACTGTGTGATCTGGAAGGCTAGGATCTCCTGCTCTCTGGATGAGCATAATCTCAAAGCCTATGTTGATACTGTGGTAGCTGAACATGCAGATGCGGATCCACTCATGAAGTATAAGGTTGAAATGGAAAAGGCCAAGCAGTTGATCCTCGATGGAGTGAAGGATCATGTTGTATGTCACATTGCTAGCAAAGGGACTGCCAAGGAGATGTGGGATGCGTTGGCTACGTTGTATTAGGGATTTTCCGAGCAATGGAAGATGTACTTGGAGGAGAAAATGAGATCCACGAGGATGCAGAAAGGGGAACACATTGATCCGTTGCTATCAAAGCTTTAAGAGGTCTGAGACTTGTTGGCAGCTGTACGATCAACGCCTCAACCTGTCGAGATTGTGAGGTTGGCCCTGAATTCAGTCTTAGAAGAATGTAAAGTGTTTGTCCAGAGTATCTTGGGCAAAGAGAGATTGCCGGATTAGGAAGGAATGTGGGCCGCTCTTTAGTAGGAAGAGATGAGGCGAGACTTAGTCAAGTGCAAACTTGATCACAGTAGCAGTAATGGGACGAAGCCCAAGGAGGAGGAGCAGAATGCAACCCTTGCATCAAAGGGGCAGCGGAGGCAGAAGAAGGATGTCTCAAAGATCAAATGTTTCCAGTGTGGTGAATTTTATCACTACGCTACACCGTGTCCTCTCAAGAAGAAGGACAAGGATGAGAAACGTGATCCACACGCTGCAACTGCAAAGATCGAGGAGGAGGAGTTTGCCATGATTGCTGAGATACCTCTAGGAGAGAGGTGGGGCGATCTAGTACTGTAGTTCGAAAGAACTATAGATGGGTAGGATCCTTGAGGAGTCCACCTCTTGGATCAATACCTTGCTATGAGAGCCCATATTAGAAGTAGCAGGATGGACCAGTGTCAGTTGGTGTAGAGGAGTGCCAGAGTGACATATGCAGTGGTTAGTAGTAATCAGATAAGCAACATAGAGCTAGTGTTGGCAGCAGTGCAGTTGGCACATTGTAGAGTCAGCAACAACGTAGAAACTTCAGTGACAGCCCAGAGACAAGCAATAGTCATAACTCCAGCAACAGATGCATCATGCTGAACACCCTTGGTTCAATATTTTGGATGTTTTTCCATTGCAGTTGTTGCTGAAGGCAAACAACAGTAGTTGGAGCAGAGTTGTAGTGCAGATGCAGTTGGCAGTAGCATGCAGAGTCAGCAGCAGCACAGATGCAGCGTTTGCGCAGTAGTTGGTGGGCTGTAATGTCAGACATCAATAGCACAGAGGAAGATGTTACAGAGTCAGGGTGATGCTTCAGCAGGTTGCATTACTAGAGCACATTCATCGCTAAGATGGAATGTTGATTTCTGGTAGCATCAGATGTGCTCTAAGCCTCAAAAATTACATGGAGGCTAGGACATGTGTATTCCAAAATATCCAGAAATTGTTTTGGGAATTTCCACCTGGAGAAAGTTCTATTAAAATAATTAATTATTTTTAATGGATGCCTAAATCTAGACTTAGGAAATTAAAATAATTAAATGGTATTAATTAAGCTGGGGGTGAAACTTCTAGAAGAAGACGAGGATCAAGCCAAAATGATCTGAGCCATTGATTAGAATGTAATTTGGGCCGTTGATTGATCAACGAGAGGATTATAAGAAGAGGCTTGATGGCCATTTGGAAGATACATCGAGTGAGAGATCAAAGATCGATTTTCTCAAGAGAGCAACACAACAGTTGCTGGAGAGGTCATCGAAGAGATTTCTTGCAGTGAGGGGCAGGGATAGTTTTCCGGTTGGAGAGTTTCTTGATCCGGGGATACATTACAGAGCAGGCAAAGAGAGATCCAGAAGGGGCAGCATAAAGCCGTCGTGAGGCAACGCAGAGCCCTTGAGGAGATTCGCGTTTTTGCTGAGGAGCAAATCAGATACAGTGCCAGGATCCGGGGTGTGGGACAGGAGGGCCAGAGGATAGAGCATCCAGCCAACAGATCGATCAACCAAAAGGAGTGATGCAGTCCCCAGAAGGTGTGACGCAGTGTAGCGCATAGTCAGCTTGGGGCTAGCCATTCAGTGGCTGGATCAATGTCGAATCTCCAGTGACAGTGTGAGGTATTTCTCACTAATTTCTCTGCCAGTCAGATTCTCTGTATTAGATAACCAGTAAGGAATCCAAAGATTGTATTCAGAAACTATTGCATAATAATACAAACCCTCAACTACTACACTGGTTTTCCCGTATTGGGTTTTCTGGGGACATTTGTCCCAAAACAATGGTGTCACTTGTGTGTGCTATTTCTTTCTTGCTCAGTTCTTGTTTTCGCATATTATTCAATTTGTGAAGGCTGCAATTGTATTTATTTCGATGTTTACTGTGTAATAATGTAAATAACTTGTAAGAGAATTAGTAAGTAGGAGAAATAACATCAAATTGTTGCAGTAGGGATTTGGGTCTCCAGATTTTCACAAGTTTAACTTAGGAAAAAGGGTTAATTAATTGGGATTAATTGAGGCAAATCAATTTTCCTCTAGTGACTTCTAGAAAAGTCATTTGATGGAGTCAAGGTGATCTTAGCCATCGATTAGATCATGGTCGTTGATTGCTCAATGAGAGGTTATAAGAGGAAAATGATGGGCATTTGCATAACACATTTGTGTGAGAAACTTGTAGTGATAGCATGGGCACAGTGATAGTGTGGGGGGCACTAGCAACAAGGTTTCAACAGGAGAATTGAGGAGAGAATTTCCGGAGAATTTTTTCACAGAGATTCCAGTTTTTCGAGAGAAGGAAGGAGGCTGAATTATTTTGTACGAGTGAGGCCTATTCAACTAGTGTGAATTGCCAGTTTACCTAGTGCGAGTTGCTGAAGCTACAAATTGATTTCCAATTGTCGAGGAAGTGTAAGTGTCTTTTCTAGTTTACCAGTGTGAATTGCTGGAGGAGGTGTGAATTACACAAAGTGAGTCGAGTTGCTTTGCAGAAGGAAATCATTGATTTCCAGTTCGATTTTGCTAGTAGAAGTGAAAGAAAATAATTGTCGAAGCTTTGCCAGTGTTTGACAAGCAGTTGATGTAATCCTTAAGCGTTGAAGAATTAATAATATAAATCCTCATCAACAAAACTAGTTTTCCCCACACTAAGGTTTTCCCGGGGACATTTGTCCAAAAATATTGGTGTCTTTTATTTTGTGTGTGCAATATTTTCTCAATTCCTGTGATTTAATTTTTGTGAAGTTGCAGTAGTGTTTTATTCAATATTTGCCACATATAATTTGTAGAAGAAAAATCTATTTCAGATAGGTGAATAATAACCAGTAATTGCAATAGTAGTAAAAATTTCACATGGTATTAGAGCATATTTGAGGGAAAAAGCAGGTCTACGTAGGCACAAGAAGAGAAAAGCAAGTGTTTACAGAACCTAGATTCAAATTCTTCAAATTTATTTGGGTTTCACTATTTTTTTGAGTGTTTTCAGAAATGGCCTCAACAAGATTGAGAGATTAGGACAAATTGGATGGAGCCTCAAATTTTGGTTTCTAGAAAGTTAGAACTCCTTTATTATTGGAAGAAAATGGTCTCAAGGAGTATGTGACCAATGTGATTGTCGTACCGATAGATCTAGTACAACTCACAACATACAAGAAGGAAGATGCCAAAGTGAGGAGGATAATCCTTGACGATGTTAAGGATCACATAGTTCCACATATCACAGATTTGGATATAACAAAGAAGATGTGGGATGCCATTTTGAAGCTGTTCTGGGATTGTACTACTAATAGGAAGATGATTATCAGAGAGAAGCTTAGAAATACCAAGATGAACAAGGGTGAAGATGTTACAAGTTACCTCACCCCCACAAGCAATCCGAGCTTTGACTGCAACTCCAAGTGAGTTGTCCAAACATCCTTTGCATAGGCCTGCGTCACCCTGCGCAGTCCTTTCTGCGCTCTACCTGAAGCAGCTGCTCCTCAAACCATCTAGTCTGCTGCTGATTGGGATTGTCTCTCGTAACCTCTGGAACGTCTTTCTGGCCTCTGGAATTGAAACTCTGCTTCTCGCCAGTAGGATCGAATTGCCTCTTAGAGGCTTCTGCACAACCCTTGCACAACCTCTCTGTGGCTATCTTTGCCTCTCTACAATGTACTTGCTGGATCTGGAAAAATTTCCTCCAACCACACTCTCTCTGCCCCTCTCTGTCTCTGCTTCCTTCTTTGGCTCGAACTCTTTCGGCTACTGGCTCGGGAAAATCAAATTCTCCAAGGAAATTGATATTTGTGTGTGTGTTCTCCATCTACCCATTGTCTTCTCATAATCTTTTGTTGGGCCTCCAACGACTAAGATTAAATCTTAATTGATGGCTAAGATTATTTCCCTGTCAATCCGTTTGAGTTTCTAGATGATTCACGCCTTATCTCAATTAATTATGATTAATTAACCCCTTTTCCTAAGTTTGGACTTAGGAAATATTTAAAAATAGGCTAATAATCTAATTGAGACACTTCTAGGTGGAATTTCCAGAAACGATTTTTGGGTTATGTAGAACTCCTGTGTTTTAGCCTCGCCATAGTTTCGAGACTAGAGCATCTCCGATGTTACAAAAACTAACACTCCCTCTTAGCGAGGAAGGTGTTCTAGTGCTGCACCACTGCTACAACACCCTTTCTCTGTATCACCCTTTGTCACGCTACTGATGTCTGGCTACTGCACACCAACCATTGCGCAACTTTGATGCTGCATATGTGCTGCTGCTGACACTGCCATATTGCTGTCAACTTTGCATCTGCACTACAACTCCCTCTCATCTGTTTCTGTTGCAATTGCAACAAATGCAATTGAGAAGCATCCTAAATACTGAATGAACTGTGTTTGTTGCATCTGCCTCCTGAGTCCTGACTGCTATTAGCCACAACATTGTCCACTGAAGAATCTGCGCTACTGCTGACTCTGCTACCGAACCACTTGCTCTGCTGCCAACACTACACTGCGCTCCTCAGCAACTCACTGCCACCAGTCTACAACTGTCACTCGAGAATCTGACTACATCACTAACATTGATCCATCCTGTTACTAAATATTTTGGGCCCTCGTAAATGATCCATGAGGAGGACACCTCAATGGACCCTGCCCATGTCTGTGCTGCTTTGGGACTAAAGCTCAAGATCGCCCCACCTCTCTCTTGGAGGTATAGCTGCAAACATCTCGAAATCTTCCTCCAGCCTGGAGGACAACTTATCAATCTCAGCAAACCCTAGTGCCTGATCTTGCTTGTCCTTCTTCCTAAGAGGACACTGCGTACTATAGTGGCCTAACTCACCACATCTGAAGCACTTGACGTTTGACAGGTCCTTCTTCTTCTTTTCCCCTTGCTCCTGATTGGGACCCTTAGATGATAGGGCCACATTTTCCTCTTCCTTCTCACCCTTCACGCTCTTGCTGCTGCTGCCGCTGATGGTACTCTTTTACTAGAGCCTGCCTCAACTCTTCCTATTGTAGATTATACCACTGTAGCTTATACGACATCCTGTCCCACATAGGCAACGTGCCTCTAGCCAAGATACTTTGGACAAACACCTGCCAGTCATCTGATACACTATTTAGTGCCAATTGTACAAGCTTTGTGGCTTGGGGTGCCTCCCCAACGACTGCTAGTTGATCTCGGACTTCTTGAATCCTAGTTAGGAAGCCATCGATGCTCTCGCCCTTTGTATCCTGATGCTCCTCAACTTCTAGAGAAACATCTTTCGTTGCTCGAAAGAACTCTGAAATAGCTCAGAGAGAGCATCCCACATCTCCTTGGTCGTACCTTTGTCTGCCACATTTAAGATTAAATGATCTCGGACTCCATCCAAAATCGTCCTCTTCGCCTTCGCTTTCGCCATTTCCTTCCTGTACTCCTTGAGCTGATCGACATCTTGGGGTATCGCTACCACATTGTCCACATAGGCTTTTAGGCCATATTCATCTACCAAGAAGGACATCCTAGCCTTCTAGATGACATGGTTGGAGGCTCCCTCCAACCTATCTTGGTCTCTATGCCCAGTTGTGGCCATATCTAGATCTAGTCGAAAATCCCCCTCTTTCCCTCTACTCGGTTGCTGGATCCGCTACACGCAATCCTTTCTAGAGTGAGGAAATTTGCTCATAGCTACTTCCAATCTGCAATTGGAAAAATTAATCTCTAAAACTCGAGATCCCTTGAGAGAAATTTTCCCTCTGTGTGTGCTATTTCTCTTCCACTTGGTGCTGATTCTGCCACTGCAAACTGCTACAAAACCCTCTGTGCCCATACAAGGAATCTGCCCAGTGAAAATCTAAGTTGCAATTGCTCCCTTTGCCTGCCATAATCACTCAATTGGCAAGCCAAATTTTTCTGTCAACGTGCATTGAAAAATCGAACTTCCCCAAGCAATTCGATCTGCCTGGCTTAGGCTCTGCGCAATCCCCAAAAAAATTGTCACGCTGCTCCTTTTGAACAACGAATTCTTCTGTCTCTACTTCTGAGCTCCCCCGTCTAATCAATCACACTTTGATACCATGTGAAGATCTCTAGTATGAAATCCTATTGCAACAACTCGAATTAATTCTTCTAATTGTTAATTAATTAACAATTTATTTGCTTTGACAAATATCGTATAAATCACACTGCAACCTTCACAAACAAAGCTGCGGAAAATAATAGCGCTAGAAACTGAGAAATATGCAGCACACACACACACAAAGTTTGACACACTTATTCTTGGACTAAAGTCCTTGGAAAAATCCAACTTGGGAAAAGTGGTGTAGTAACTGAGGGTTTTATATTATTAAGCAGCAGTGAAATAATCTGAGTACAATCTGGATGCCAAATACCAACTATCCTACAGAGAAAAATACTGGCAAAAATCTAGTGAGGAATTTTCCTCACCCCCACAAGCAATCCAGGTTTTGACTGCAACTCCAAGTGAGCCGTCCAAACAGCCTCTGTGCAGGCTTGCGTCACCCTGACGCAGTCCCTTTTGCGCTCTGCCTGAATCAGTTGCTCCTCAAGCCTTCTAGTCTGTTGTTGACTAGGAAAATGTCTCTCGTGGCCTCTAGAACATCTTTCCAACCTCTGCAACTAAAACTTTGCTTCTCCCCAGTAGGGTCGAATTGCCTCTTAGAGGCTTCTGCGTAGCCCTTGAGCAACCTCTCTGTGGCTATCTCTGCCTCTCTGTAATGTACTTGCCCGATCTGGAAAATTTTCCTCTGGCCTCACACTCTTTGCCCGTCTTTGTCTCTGCTTCCTTCTCTGGCTCAAACTCTTCCAGCTACTGCCTCTGGAAAATTGAACTCTCCAAGGAAATCGATCTTTGTGTGTATGTTCTCGATCTACCCATCAACTTATTATAATCTTCTGTTGGGCATTCAACAACCAAGATTAAATCTTAAGAGATGGCTAAGAGTATTTCCTTGTCGATTCGTGTGAGTTTCTAGATGATTCACACCTTATCTCAATTAATTTTGATTAAATAACCCCTTTTCCTTAGTTTAGACTTAGGAAATATTTAAAAATAGGTTATTAATCTAATTGAGACACTTCTAGGTGGAATTTCCAGAAACAATTTCTGGGTTATGGAGAACTCCTGTGTTTTAGCCTATCCACAAAGTTTCGAGACTAGAACACCTCCGATGCTATAGAAACTAACACACTAGACCTCAACTTGTCAAGGACAAGTTGGCTGTAGTTGCAGATAAACCGGATGATCATGAGTTAGTGCAAGTAGCCTTGAATGGGATTTCTAAGCAATGGGATGCATGTGTTCAAGTTATCAATGGACAAGACAGTATACCAAGTTGGGATCGACTGTGAAGCGATTTCACTTAGGAGGAGCTTAGGCTAAGTCTTGTCAGTGGGAGTAGCAATAAAAGTCAGAAAAGTGAGGAGCAACAAGAGAACTTGGCCCTTGTAGGAAAAGGGAAAGCGAAGAAGGGTTCTAGCAAAGGACCTAAGCCAAAAGGTGAGGAGGACATTTCAAAGGTCAAATGCTACAACTGCCATGAGTTTGGCGACTATGTCAGCAATTGCTAGCAAAGGAAGAAAAGCGAAAAGAAGGGAAAGAAGCAGATGACAAATTCAACAACTGTAGATGAGCTCTCTAGCAGAATGGAAGAGGGATTTCGCACGTATTGCTTGCCTATCTTGCTCAACCTGACAAGGTGTTTGGTATATAGATAGTGGGGCATCATTTCACATGGCAGGAGTTAGGGAGTACTCTAGTTACAAGGAGGACATTAGATTCCAGATTCAGATGGGGAACCAATCCAATGTTGAAGTTTCTAAGTCTACTTAGCTAGAAACCCACCATGCACTTTATCTGATTTATTCCTACCTACTTGTTTCATTACTTAACAAGTTATTTACAATGTAAATACTGAAAATAAACACTAGTGCATGCTCAACATATTACAGACCAATAACTGAATGAAACAGAAACAATCACACCAAATGACACCGTTATTTTTGGACCAATGTCCTCGGAAAAACCCAGTGTGGGAAAACCGGTGCAGCTATCTGAGGGTTTTCTTATTAAGAAATATCAAAGTACAATCTGGGTGTCGAAACTGGCCTACCCAACAAAGAATTTCCTTGGCAGTAATACCTCTCAGTTTCTGACAAATTTCTTGGCTAAAACCCCAGATAATCCTTCCGGTAGCTCCTCAGCTACAATCTGCCCCAGAAACCCAAGCGTCTGCCCTTTCTGGACTGCGTCAGCCCCTCTCTTCTCAACGCTGGCCCCTCGTCACCCTGAATGGATTTGCGTCAGCCTTAGGAGGCCCTGCGTCAACCTTCTGGCCCTTTGCATCAACAACGCTGGCCTCTCTAAGGCTCTGCGCAGCTCCCGACTGCCTCTGCGTGGCCCTGCATGAGCCCTGGCGGTTACTACGTCACTCTCTCTGGCTACTTGCTACTCTCCCGACACTATCTCTGCCTCTCTGTCTCTCTGTACTCAATGCCCCTCAGCTGCAACTCCCGATCACTAATTCTATCTCTCTTAGCAAACCCCGCTCTAGAGAATAGAATGATTGATCACTCTGGTGTGTTCTCCAAGTGACCCTCAAGCCTCCTCTTATACTTTTCCTATTGACATATCAATGGTCGAGATTAAGTCCCTAATCAACGGCTAAGATTAGATCTGGCTTGATCCATGTTTTTTGGACTATTCTAACACAGTTTCATATTATTCCACATTAATATTTTATTTTCCCTAAGTTTAGACTTGTTGGACACCTAATCCTCAATGGGTTAGTGTGGAAGCCGAATAGACAAAAGGAGTCCAAGAGACCTTGGGATGTGGAATCCAACGGTCAAACTATGTACTATATGTTGGAAACACTGAGAGGGGGGGTGAATCAGTATTTCTTTTTCCCACTATTGTTTTACCAGTTAAAATATATATATTCAGAACACAAGATGAACAACAAGAATAAATGATTTTATTAATGTAAACTGTGCAGCAAAATAGATACAATATATAGATGGTTACAATCAGTTGCCAAGCTCCAACTTGGACTTTGGTGAGGCTGCAACCTCCAGAGCACCAACTCTATTTTGCCAAGACACCAATCTTGGACTTAACTTCCAAGGACTTCAATCCTTTCTATTTCTGAGGCATCAACCCCAAGGACTCCAATCCTACTTACTTCTGAGGCACCAGCCCAAGAACTCCAATCCTTCTCACTTCTGAGGCACCAGCCCCAAGGACTCCAATCCAATCTCACTTCTGAGGCACCAGCCCCAAGGACTCCAATCCAATCTTGTCAAGACACTTTTGGTAATAATATTCTGCTCTTAGAACTCTTCTCTACTGAGTTTTGTTTGTTTACAGCTTCATTGTAGTCTCCATGCTACAACATCACTGACAACCAATCTTCTTATGAATGAGTCTTTACAACTCTGCACACTGCCCACACATAGTCTCCAATAGCCATTTTGCTCTCTGATAATGTCTTTCACAGCTTTAGTCAGTCTACTGTTAGCTGCACTAAACTCTGTATAAAGAACAATTTTCTGTTCAAGCTTATGTTCTCATTGTCACAGTGAATGCTTCAGCATGACTGTTTCTCTGCTGGCTATTTCTCCCCTTCGACTGCCTACTGTTTTGTTGGTCGTTCATTCCTCTTTCTATTCTGCTGCACCCTCTTTTTGTTTTGTTGGACCCTCACATGGCCTCTATTTCCTCCAGCGTATTTCAGCAACTTTCAGCAGCTGCAACAGCCTTCACCAACGTTCACCAGCAACTTCATACAATTCTTAACGACCTCTGCTGCTTCTGCTACCTCATATTCTGGTTCTTTGCCACACCCACAACTACAACAACAATAGCTACAACAACAATAGCAGCAACAGCAATAGCAGCAACAGCAATAACAGCAGCAGCAACAACAACAGCAACAGCAATAACAGCAGCAGCAACAACAGCAGCAACAGCAATAACAACAGCAGCAACAACAGCAGCAACATCAATAACAGCAGCAGCAACAACAGCAGCAACAACAATAACAGTAGCAGCAACAACACTCTGTTTTTACTGTTTTATACATTCTCATGACTTTGTCTATTCGTTTCTGCTTACTCAATGACTCTTTGGCTTCCTCCTCGCTCGCTTGAGCTTCGGCTTCCTCAACACTCGCTTGACCTTCCGGCTTCCCTCCTCCATTTGCTTTATCTTCCTCATGTTTACCTTCGATTAATGTGTTGTCACGAAAATATAATGTCGTCGCGGAGGTGTTTCAACAATGCCGAAATATAATGTTGTCGCGGAGGTGTTTCAGCAATGCCGAAATTGGTGTTTCAGCAACGCCGAAATTGGTGTTTCAGCAACGCCGAAACTAGTGTATCAACAATTTTTTGACAAGTATCGGTGTTTCAGCAACTTTTCTCCAACTTTTTCAACAGTGTTCACCGATAGTGTTAAAGCATATGTATATGGGTTTTCTCCTCCGATAATGTATTCTGCTCATACAATATAAACTTTGCCTTTTTCACTTGGCTCCTCTTGCCTCCTCTTGTGTGCTCCTCTTGGCTCCTCTAACTCTTTCTGCTTCCTCTATGGCTTCGATGGTGGTGCTTCATGCTCTGTTAGCTCCTCTCGTCTCCATCTGCTCCTTTGGTGGCTCTGTCTGCTCCTGTTTGCTCTGATGGCTCTCTGCGTCCTTTGTTTGCTGTTAAACGCATCCATTGCTCCTTCGATGGCTCTTGATGACTCTGATATGCCTTCTTGCTATATGGTTCCTCCTGCAGCTCCTCTCAGTCCAATGTGGCTCTCTGCATCCTTTGTTTGCTGTTAAACGCATCCATTGCTCCTCCGATGGCTCCTGATGACTCTGATATGCCTCCTTACTATATGGTTCCTCCTGCAGCTCCTCTCAGTCCAATGTGGCTCCTCTGGCTTGGCAGTGTCTTTCAAAGACCTCCTTGCATATATGAATGCCTCTCTTGCTCTGTCTCTTCATGAATCTATTTTGCTTCCCCTTGGCTTCATGTCATCCTTTACTATCCAGAATATTGCCATATTGACATCAATGACAACCTAGGTCAACACTATAAATGTATATCTCTTGTTAATAAAAATGTACTCTCATGTTTTATCCTTCAGATTCTCTTGCTGCCATGTGTGTGTTTAACATGGTATTAGAGCAGGCGTATTCCTGCCCTGCATAATTTCTTTGAGCCATTTGTTTTATGGTCTTTATGAGCAGGTCCTATTTTTAGAATTCCTGCCTTTGTAACTCCTTATATCAGTCTTTCTGCCATATTTTCTCTCTGCGCCCTCTGCTCACCCGGGCTGTGCATAATTTTCCTTTCTGCGCTCTCTGCATAACCATTGTCTGCCATATTCCATATATTCCGACCTGCCGGATACGAACCAAAGATTCCCTTATTCATAATCACCCGCATATAATCAGAGCATTGCTCCTCTGCTCTTCTTTGATCGTTTTTACTCATAATCACCTGCATAAATCAGAGCGTTGCTCCTCTGCTCTTCTATGACCGTTTCTACTCATAATCCCCCGCATAAATCAGAGCGCTGCTCCTTTGCTTCGTTGTATATTCCACGCGTGTACACTATCATAGGCTAGAGTGCCTTTCACAGGCTAGACATTGATAGCGGGCCAGTAGAGAAGAAGAGGGTGAGCCCACAATTGAATGGTGGAGATCACCAGCTTCATATGGTTGATGCTGCAGAAAACACACGCAGTCCTAAGGTATGTATCGTTGCTGGCCTCAATGCTAAGATGAAAATCGATTGTTGGCTCAATTGTAACTGGGTGGAATGTGAAAGTCGACAAATCAAATCTGGGCTAGGCCTTCCATATCGACATTGACTGTCCGGACAAAATCAAGATTTGTATTCATCTGTTCCAAGCATGGAATTTCGAATTTATCTGGCTTGTCCCTCAAAGTTGCGATATTTCCTTATGAATGGACCATTTGCACAAACTTAAGTCTGACGCGCCGGTTTATGTAATTTTCCGCTGGCTTGGAAGTCTCCTTCATGGGTTTGGCACGGCACGACTTTCTGCTTTCTTGGAACAAGTGGAACACGACGTTTGCTACTTTCTTGGAACACGAGCCACTGATTTTGCCTCAACAGGCTGCAATCTTCTCTGTCTGCGAGAGGTATAGATTTCATGCGTCGTTTGTTCTAAGTAATGGAAAATTTCAGTGTCGATTGGGAATATGCTAGACAAATAAATGCCCGCTGAAAAATCTTCTTGGATTTGCAAGAGATTCGATGCTGTGAAGATCTGTCTGACATAACCAAGTTCTGGTACTTTTTTACCATTGCGCTTGTATTTGTCGTGAGACTCTGCGCTTGTATTATTTTGACTTGATTTGGACCAGATTATGTTCGATGTTTCAAAGGCTTGTCAATACCCTCAGAACGCCCAAGGATACTCCAGAACTCAGGGAGCGATTTTGCAACACGCTGCATAACTAGACTCTGCCATTGCCTCAAATTCAGTGGATGTTGAAATAGGAACATGGATACCATGGTCGTTGAAAACCCTGCTTCCTTTGATGTGTCTTTTCACATGGTATAAGGCGGTGGCTTGGTCAACAAAATATATGACGGTCCTGGTATATATATGTTATGCTAGTGTTGAAGTGTTAAAAATGCATTGAACGTTGCAAAGGAGCGGTGGTATATATATGTGTTGGGCATATTATTATATTTAGTGCATTGAATATTGATAACATCTATGGATGAATATTGGTGGGACCATAATCTTGTTACAAGACTACAAGATCTCTTGTGCTTGCTGTAGAAAAAGAATGAAGTCTTTTGGAGCTCTAAACCTTGTATTTTCTATGAATTTCCAGCTTATTGAAAGGGTTTGAACTCTTACGCCTTCTTGTTATAGAACTATTGCACTCATATTCTTGTGATGAAGGACCAATGAAGAATAGTGTAAAGCCTAGTATGACAATTTGAATTCAGCGCAGCCTGGACCAGCGAAGATTTGATTGAAGAAGTTTGAAATTTAAAATTATTATCTGAAGGCAAGTCTCGTCATCCACTTTCGGCCATATCTAGATGGATTGAGGGTCGCTTTTCCCTTGCAGAAAATCTAATGTTGCATTTAAGAATATGCCGCTTCAAGAATATCCTACCACTGAAGTTAAAATACCTCTGCGGCTTGCGGCCTTGAAAGTCTCTAATATCTAGCAGACTTGAATGTCTTCATTTATGAAATGTGCGGAGTTTGTTGAGACCTAGATTGTTACAGTGGAGGTTTCAGAAGATCTATATATATACTTGTTACAGTGCCTAACAAAATGAAGCCAACCTTGGTTGAGGCCAACTTTACTGTCATTAAAGCAGTAGTCAAAAATTGACTCATTACAGTGACAGTATAAAGAACAATATTGTATGGAAGTTGGTCAAATCAAATGCTCTTAAATCTAACAAGGTATGTTTTGTAGTAGTTTTTGTTTTCAAAGATTTAATTCCCTTCTCCTTAAATAAGACAAGAGGATTGAGGACAGATTGGTGAAGGTTTTGTGTATTGATGCCATGAAAAGGCAAGGGTTTCTCAAGAACAGAGATGCCACATATATATTGATGATGTCTAGTTACAGTAATTAAGGAATAATCAGGTTGTATTGGTACCGTAAGTAAGGTTTCACAGTTGCATTTGAGCATAGCCTTGTCATAGTGTTCTTGTAGCAATACACTATAACTCTGTAGCTGGAACAATCACTTCACCTTTGATACAATGTTTTAGCATTCAAGTGCAGTGATATCAAAAACTCATATATTGTATTGATCATTATCAAATACACAATTTCAGTGATATCATCATAACATCAAATTTAAGGTCTTCAACAGTAACGTAGCTTCATCATCTTATTTTTATATGGATTGTAATTGGTGCTTGCTAGTTGCACACTGATCATTTGCTGCACATTTATAAAGGATATTGCTAGTGGGTATTACTTTTTTGCATTGAGTAGTAGTTGTGATCAGTTTTTAAGGTGTAATTCTGACATTGAAGAAAGAAAATGGCCAGAATCAATGAAGTATTAGACTTCCTCAAAACTCTGATATTGTCTATCACTCATGATACATTAAAAATCAGCAAAGTTTCTCTCACAGACATTCTGGTCTGTCTACAAAATGCACAAGAGAAAATTGATTTTTTGCAGCTCGAATCTCAGCTACAAGAAGAAGAATTAAAATAGAGGAGTCATTCTGAACTTGTTTCTATTCAGAAGATTGAAATAGACTCCCATAAAGTAGCAGTTGTACATGCAAATGCAGAAACTTAGTCTGCACTTCCCAAGCCCATCATCAGACCTTGGGAACAACTTGTCCACAACAAGCACATAACTGGTCTTGGATATGAGAAGGACTTGTCCTTTCATATTCCAGACTACTCAAAGCCCATTCAGTTTCAGAGTGCTGGATTCCTTCATGACAGTTCACCTCCAGCTGTTCCAGATTCTGCCCCTCTTCCACAACAACAACAACAACAGATTGTGAAATGCCAACACTGTGACTGAGTTGGCCATTTGAAAGATCACTGTTTTGATCTTCATCCATGTAAGCATTGTCATAAAACCATCCATTCTTCACACAGATGCTTTAGAAATAAACGTCCTGCAAGAACAAAGATTAATCTTGGATGGATCGCTTCTTGGCAACGGGCATCAACAACCAAGAAGATATTCCAATCACATGTCAAAACTTGTTCCAGAATATTGAACAGTCTTGCAGTTGAGTTTTCTCCATCATCTCACCTTGTACCTGATAGGGGGGGAATGATGGTCATCTACAAGCTTCAAAGTCACATCAAGCGAGCCTGAGCCACAACCTGCCACACTAGTTTCAGAGTTGTAGCCAGAAACAAAGATGCCCCTGAGCATGCCTTCAGTTGGTAATCTGGGACACTTCCTCTAGCAGAAGACTTCATCTTCTTGCCAGTTTTGGAAGAGTTCCAGGAATTGCATTAAGCATTCCAGAGTTGTTGGTCATCCTTAAACCATCACAGGTTGAGACTTCCCTTTCCAGGTTGAAGTTCTCCCTTTTATGCGGGGTGAGACCTCACTTTCATGGTTGAAGGTTTCCCTCTTCAAAACAATATGAGCACTTCCTCTCGCAGAAGACTTCAGCTTCTTGCCAGTTTTGGAAGAGTTCCGGGAACTGCACTAAGCGTTCCAGTCTAGGTTGCACGAAACGGGGAAACGGGTACGAGTTTCTGAAACGGGAAGCGATACGAAACACGACCTCCCCAAATTTTGGAAACGGGGAAACACGAATACATATATATATATATATATATATATATATATATGGACATTTAAGAAATATGTGCAATCATAAAGCATATATGATACATTCTAATTTATTACATTATGATAAAATTGTCAATTGTCAATGCATAAACTATAAGTCTCTAAATTTACATCACATTTACTCATGAATGATCACATAATGAAAATAGAAATATCCAAAATCAGCCACGAGAAATTTCTAATTTCTTGTCTCGTGCTTGATTAGGAGTCTCCTCCTACATAGTCGAATGACCTTAGTGCTCTTGATTAAATACAAGTTTCATACCCTAGTACCCTACATGCTCTTCATTATTGGGAGTCTCCCCTGCATAGAGGGCTTGGTTCTCTTGATTAAATACAAGTTCCATACCCTAGTACATGATAAAATCCAATGGAAACATTGCAATCCCCAAATCCTGAATCCTGAAAAACAGATAAGTCTACTGGATTTTGAGTGAGATCTAAAATTCTACTTTCTCCATATGAAATCCAATGAGGGCGAAACCACTCTCAAACATCCTGAGTCATTTCATGGTAATGTTAAAAATTTAATTAAAATGATCACTTTTACTTTAAGAATTTAACATTACCATGAATTGCATATGCCTCAAACTTCCTGATGAACTACATATCAACACTAGGGCAAAAGTTCACTTTTATAACTTTAGACAGGCATCTAGAAGCAACTAGAAGTCACTAGGATAACCTAAACATAAATTAGAAAACAAATTAAAGAACACAAGTAAAAAGCTGAAACGTGAGTCGTACAGCCTGAAACGCATTTCAGGGCCGTACCACACGCATTTCAGCGTTTCGTACTCGTTTCCGTACGAAAACGCCCCCTTGCCCTACGTTTCCTGCAACATAGGTTCTAGTGTTGGTGGTCATCCCTAAACCACCGCCCTTTATACCAACATTTCAGAGAGCACATTTAGCCTAGTGCTGCCATGCATTTTTGCACATTTTGTATTATAGCTCTCTTATTGGACTCATACATAACCCTTCGGATTAAGGGGGGAATGTTGGACACCTAATTCTCAATGGGTTAGTGTGGAAGCCAAATAGACAAAAGGAGTCCAAGAGACCTTGGGATGTGGAACCCAACGGTCAAACTATGTACTATAAATGTATATCTCTTGTTAATAAAAATGTACTCTCATGTTTTATCCTTCAGATTATCTCGCTACCATGTGTGTGTTTAAAAAGACTTGGGGACTCCATTAAAATATTAATTATTTTAATATCTCCTGAACTATTTAGAATATGCCCAAACCCTTTCTGGGTATTCGAGATCTCATGTGCCCCAACCTCTCCACCAAATTTCGTGGCTAGAGCACATCCAATGCTACCCCAAATCAACACTCCCTCTTAGCGAGGATTGTGCTCTAGCAATACTCCTCACTGAGTATTACTTTGATCATCTGGCATCGGTACCTGTGCTGATGCTAGGCCTTCCTGCCCAACATCCTCTGCACTGCTGCATCCTGTACTGCTGCCCATGGTTCTACCACTACCACTGTTGCATATGTACGACAACTTCCTCTGCATCTGTGCTGTTGCTGGTCCTTTCTCCCAGCACTGCATCCGCACTGCACCTCCTCTCATCATGCTGCATCGTGTTGCCCACTAGTGCACCGTAACTCAGTTACTGAGAAGTAAGTAACTGATCTCCCAATCTGATCTCCCTGTTGGGCTAGAGACACCCACCGATGCTGAAGCTCCCTCTGCTGCTGACAAGTGCTCCCTCTCTAACCTCTGTGCTGTTGTAACAACTCCTTGCATCTTGCACCGTTGTACACCTCTCTGTGCCATCCTGCACTGGTGCAACACTCCTGTGCCTCTCGCACTGCTGCAGCCTGCTAGACTCATGCTGTCTTGGGACTCCTGCACTGTAGCTCTCTCTACCGCTCCATCCGCATCCGTCTCTACCCACATCAGCCAGTCCTGCTACTCCTCTTTGGGGCTCCTGCAGCAATGTCTAATCCAAGAGGCTGGGTACCTCAAGGATCCCGCCCCTCATCGTTTGTAGTCCACTTGACTACAGCTCGATGTCTCCCCACTTCCGCTCAAGTGGCGCATGTGCACTCATGGCACAGTCATCGTTTATCAAAACTTCCTTCTCTGCCCTTGCTGGTGCTTCCTTGGTCTCGAAAGACTCTCCCTTACTCTTCTTCGTTGGACACTGGGTCGCATAATGACCCAACTCCCCATAGTGGAAGCACTTGATCTTGGAGAGATCCTTCTTCTTCCGCTCTTCCTGCTTTCCCTCAGATGCTAGAGCAACATCTTCCTCCTCTTGCTTGACTTTGATCCCCTTGCTGCTGCTACTAGTCTTTGACTGTTGTTTGATCTCTTCTTGGCGAAGAGCAACCCACATCTCATCCCATGGTGGAAGTGTCCCTCTGCCCAGTATACTCTGGACAAATACCTCCCAGTCTTCTGACACTGCATTCAGGGCTGTCCTCACCATCAATTCCTGATCCAGCGTGGCTTCTATAGCAGTCAACTGATCTCGGATCTCATTTAGTCCTCTGAGGAAGGTGTCAATCGGCTCTCCCTTCTTCATCTGATACGAACCTCAACTGATTCTCAAGTAACATTCTTCTCTGCATAGAAGTATGCTGGTACAATTTCTTGAGGGCCTACAACATCTCATATGCCATTTCCTTCTCGGCAATGTGTGGTACTACATGGTCCTTGACCTTGTCAAGGATGATGCTCTTGGCCCTCGCCATTGCCTGGATAGCTATAACCTTCAAGGTGAAGTTCTTGACACAATTTCTGTCAAGTACAGATAAGATTTTGGCTTTCCAGACTGCGAAGTTCGACGCTCTGTCCAGTCTATCCTGGTCTCTTACTCCGTGTAGTGCCATGATGCTGTTCTACTTCCCTCCTGGAAGTTCTCTGTTCGACTCCTCCGAGTCTCTACTTCCCGTCTGGAAGCTCTCTTCTGGACTCCCTCTGAGTCTTGATTTCCCTCCTGGAAATCATTCTGCTGCTGTCGAGATGCCCCCTGCTCTGATTTCCTTGTGCAACTGCACCACTAATCCGGGTTCCTCAGCTAGAAGCCCTCGGTAGCAACTCCCTCCTCTTGGCCTTGCTCTGTCAGGTACTGTTCTGACTACAGTACCTCACCAGCTCCGCTCTGCAATATTCCCACAACCTTCTAAACCCCAGCAACCTGAAGGTGAGAGCTTCTAGGCTCTGCGCAATCTCGACACCAGCAACCCGACCTCCTCAGCCAATTGCGTCAGCTCTCCCAGCTTCTGTGTGGCTTTGCGTGAGTCACCCTATGCCTTCCTTAGCCTCTGCGCTGCCTCTTCCCGACTCACCCTTGATGACGCAGGCACTGCGTCACCCTTCTCTTGTTGCTGCTCTGCTAGAAACAACTTTTGTCACCTCGGGAAAACTGTTTTCTGCTGCTATTGCTTTGCTCAGCTAATGTCCTCAGTCTTCCTGTGATCTGCAATCACGTTCTGATACCATGTTGAAGTTTCTAAGTCTACTTAGTTAGAAACCTTCCATGCACTTTATCTGTTTTATTCCTACCTACTTGTTCCATTAACAAGTTATTTACAATGTAAATACTGAAAAGAAACACGAGTGCATGCTCAACATATTACAGAGCAATAACTGAAAGAAACAGAAACAATCACACCAAATGACATCGTTATTTTTGGACCAATGTCCCCGGAAAAACTCAATGTGGGAAAACCGATGCAGCTATCTGAGGGTTTTCTTATTAAGCAATATCAAAGTACAATCTGGGTGCCGAAATTGGCCTACCCAACAAAGAATTTCCTTGGCAGTAATACCTCTCAGTTTATGATAAATTTCCTGGCTGAAACCCCGGATAATCCTTCCGGCAGCTCCTCAGCTACAATTTGCCCCAGAAACCCCAGCGTTTGCCCTTTTTGGACTGCATCAGCCCCTCTTTGCTTAGCGCTGGCCCTGCATCACCCTGAATGGGTTTGCGTCAGCCTTAGGAGGCCCTGCATCAGCCTTCTGGCCCTCTGCGTCAGCAACGCTAGCCTCTCTGAGGCTCGGTGCAACTCCTGGCTGCCTCTGTGTAACGCGTGAGCCCTGGCGGCTACTGCGTCACTCTCTCTGGCTACTTGCTACTCTTCCAGCACGATCTCTGCCTCTCTGTCTCTCTGTACTCAATGCCCCTCAGCGGCAACTCCCGATCACTAATTCTATCTCTCTTAGCAAACCCCGCTCTAGAGAATAAAATGACTGATCACTCTGGTGTATTCTCCAAGTGACCCTCAAGCCTCCTCTTATACTTTTCCTGTTGACATATCAACGGCCGAGATTAAGTCACTAGTCAACGGCTAAGATTAGATCTTGCTTGATCCATGTCTTTTGGACCATTCTAACACAGTTTCATATTAATCCACATTAGTATTTTATTTTCCTTAAGTTTAAACTTAGGGACTCCATTAAAATATTATATCTTCTGAATTGTTTAGAATCTGCTCAAACCCTTTCTGGGTATTGGAGATCTCATGTGCCCCAGCCTCTCCACCAAATTTCATGGATAGAGCACATCCGATGCTACCCCAAATCAACATCCAAGTGCAATCCAATTGCAAGAGAGACTGTTCTATTTCAGAAGGAGAATGTCAAGCCAATTCCTATTCAAGATGTGTTACATGTGCCAGGCTTGGGCATGAATTTGATTTCTGTATCTATCCTTCAGGATAAGGGGTACGATGTACTCTTTAGAGGGGCACAGGTGTTGATTAGGCACAAGGATTGGAAATCACCCATAGCGATTAAAGTTAGGTGCAAATGACTTTATAGGTTGTAGATGAATACTCCTAAGGCACTGGTGAGCAACAATAATCCTAGAGATCAAGGGAAGCTATGGCATAGGAGGATGGGCCATATACATCATGGAGCACTTAGATTGCTTTGTGAGACAGTGACAGGTGTTCCGAAGGTGAGCACACAGCATGATGCTGTATGCATGGGTTGTGTGTTGGGGAAGTTTGTGAAAGCAACTTTTCAAAGGAGTGACACTAGATCTAATGGTGTTCTTGATCTAGTGCATTCAAATATATGTGGACCAACGTTGATGAAGTCTCTTAAGGGATACGAGTACTTCGTTATTTTTAAGGATGATTTCTCTAGGAAGACTTGAATATACTTCTTAAAGACCAAGGATGAGGTCTTCAGTCACTTTCAGGAGTTTAAAACTCTAGTGGAGAATGCGATAGGTAGGAAGGTGAAGATTCTTCGGTCCGACAATGGAGGTGAGTACATAGGAAAGGAGTTCTGGGAGTTTTGTACCAAGGCAGGAATCAAGAGAGAATGGATGGATCCTTACAACTTGCAACAGAATGGGGTTGCTAGGAGGAAGAATATTTCTATATCGGAGGCAACGAGGAATATGCTGTATGACCAGGATATGCCACGTTAATTATGGGCAGAGGCATGCAATACGACAATCTACATTCAGAACAGGGTTCCACATAGAGCATTAGGAAAGTTGACACTAGAGGAGGCATTCACAGGGAAGAAGCCAAATGTCATCCACTTCAGGGTATTTGGCAGCGTAGTGTATTATCACATTCCAGGTGAGACGCGTTCCAAGTTAGATCAAACTGCAGAAAGGGGGTACTTTGTGGGGTACAATGAGCCCTCAAAGGCATATTGGATATTCATTCTAGGGTTTGGGGAGATTATTGCTTGGAGAGATGTCCGATTCATGGAGGACAAGGCATACAAGAGGTCTAGAGATTTGCCAACAACAGATGATCAAGGAGTAGCAGATAAAAGCTTTGAGAGTTGAGCAACAGGATTAGGGGCAACAAAGTACGAGTACAGTTACCGGTGAAGAAATTTCAACCCCCACTCCAGTTATCAGTTTTCCTTGTCACTCCATGCATTTAGTGTTAAATCCAAGCATGATAAAAATTCTAAAATCTGGAAATGACTATTTTCTGAAAACACAAATTTAGAGATTTCACAACTGTTGAAATTGCAGAAATAAAACACAACAAAATTATGATAGCCACACACATAAAATAACACTGTGATTTTTGGTCAATGTGACCTTGGAAAAACCCCTACAACTCTTGGAGAAAATCAGTTTGAGAGCTCTTCTTTATTTTTGAAAATGCTTTTACAGAGAAACTGAAATATACACTAAAAATTCCAGCAACCATAAATTACAACTTATCTCGATTTTCGTGCTTGAACTCCACCTCGAAAATCGTGCCAATCAGCAAACAACCAAAACAAAATTTTTTATAGCAATATAATAGCATTAAATGCTGTATGCCTACCTCAAAAAATGTGCCCAGAAGTTGTACAGACAATACAGATTTTAGCAGTATGACTGCCTCGAAATTCGTGCCCTTGCTGTTGTTCCTCTTCCTCAATTTTTGTGCTGTCCCTCTTTCTTGATTTCTGTGCCTTTCTCCTACTGTACGGTTTTGCCTTGGGATGTGTGCCAATAAACGCTGCTGTCCAGATTTGCTGAAATGTCTTCTTGCTGCTTTCCTTCACTTCCTCACTAGTCAAAATTTTTCTCCGTGCTCTCTCTTTTCTCTCTCAAATGCTCATGAAAGAATAAATTTATCTTTTCCTCCTCTTCTCCTTTTATTCTCTAAATGACCTTTTGGGTTACCTTAAGATCTAATGGCTGAGATTCATTTAGATCTAGGGATGAGAATAAATGTGCATTTAATTCTCACTTTCTATTTTTTAACTCACCCACTTAAATAAAGACCCACTTAGCCTTTTTATTTCTATAGTCACTTTTTCACTTTCTAATTCTTCATTGACTTTAATAAAGTCATCTTTAAATTAGAATGTAACTTTACCACTTATAAAGTCACTTTTAAATTAGAATGTAACTTTGCCACTTATAAAGTCTCTTTTAAATTAAATTGACTTTACCACTTATAAAGTCACTTTAGGAGAAAAGTAAAAAATAAATTTGGACACTTTTCCCTAGGCAAAAGATCAAAGCCTTAGGGAACCACTTGTCCTCTGGTACCCAAATTTTAACACTCTCTCTTACCGAGGAAAGTGTTCCTCACCACCCCCATCTTGCCTCTGAAGTAGACATGGTTGCGCCGTGGTAAGGCTTTGGTGAAAATGTCTGCTACCTGCTCATTTGTGGAAATGTATTCAAGCTTGACAACTCCCTTTTGGACATAGTCTCTAATGAAGTGATACTTGATCTCAATATGCTTTGACATGTCATGAAAAACTGGATTCTCCGTGAGTTTTATGCAACTCTGATTATCACAGTAAATTACTGAAGGTCTCAATGACTAACCAAATAGACCAAACAACATCTTGCAAAGCCATATGGCCTCACAACTAGCCAAATTAGCAGCCATATACTTTGCCTCAGCTGATCTCAATGCAACTGACAGTTGTTTCCGGCTGATCCACAACACAACTGCTGAACCCAACCCAAAACACCACCAGGAAGTACTCTTCCTATCTGAAGCACAATCTGCCCAATTTGAATCCGTGTACCCTGCCAGTCTTACTCCATCACCTTGTCTATAATCCAGACCAAAATCCACAGCCCCTTGCAAGTAACGAAGAATGTGTTTTGCTGCCACCCAGTGGATTCTCCTAGGCTCACACATGAACTGACTCATAGTGTTATCTGCAAAACATATATCTGGTCGAGTGTTGACCAAATACATCAAACGACCAATCAGTTGTCTATATAGAGTAGGATCCACCAACTCGAAATCAGAAGTGTGAAGCTTCTTCCAGTTAGTGATCATAGGTGTAGACATGGGTTTGCAGTCCTCCATGTGAAATCTGCTAAGAATATCCACAATGTACTTCCCTTGTCCCAAGAAGAAATGCCCCTCCCCCTGCCACACCTCCAATCCCAGAAAATAATGCATCAAGCCGATATCCTTCATCTCAAACTCTAAAGCAAGATCTCTCTTGCAGCCCTCAATGAGTCTCTCTGCACCAGTTATGATCAAGTCATTAACATACAACACCAGAATGAGAGGCTCCTCACCCACCACAATGAAGTATAGGTTCGGATTAGCCTCACTCTTTTTGAAACCCAGCTGCTGCAAGTATGTATCAATCCTCGAGTACCAAACTCTAGGAGCTTTCTTCAGGCCATAGAGTGCCTTTCTCAATTTGCATACATGGGACTCCTTCCTATGCACCTCAAAGCCCTGTGGTTGGTCAATATAAACCTCCTCCTGAATGAAGCCATTGAGAAATGCGGTCTTCACATTCATTTGGTGGATCTTACAACCCATCTTTGCTGCAATCGATATAATGGAGCAAATAGATGTATACCGAGCTACGGGAGCGAAGGTCTCCTCATAGTCAACTCCCTCTACCTGTGAGAACTCTCTTGCCACAAATCGAGCCTTGAACTTCTCGATGCTGCCATCTGCAGTATGCTTTATCTTGTAGAGCCATCTAGGAGTAAGAATTGATTTACCTTCAGGCCTCGGCACTACCTCCCAAACATTGTTCTTCATAATAGAAGAATACTCCTCCATCATGGCCTCTCTCCAGACCTGCCGGCTAGCTGCCTCCTCATAACTAAAAGGCTCAGAGTCAACAATGCTTGTTACCAATGCCATGTAACTACAGAACCGCTCAGGTGGTTTACTCTCTCTAACCTGTCTCTTTGGCCTAGCAACTGATGTGGCCTCGCACAAGGTATCTTGAAGCCACTTGGGCTTCCTCTTCCCTGAGCATACTTCTCCCACCGGAGTGAAAGAATCCTCATCATCATCAGAAGCCTGAACTCTTGAAGGCCTGCCAACTGACCTCATGCCTGAATCTATGCCTGTAGACGCTGAAGTACCGTGCGAACTGTCCATTAGTGGACTACCCTGTGAACTGCTCTGTGGATTGCCCTGCATGATGCCCAAAGAACCACCCACCTGACTCTAAGAGCCACTACTCACTGATGGACCTGACGCTGTAATCGATGTACCTCCTGATCCCTGACCACTGGATCCCTGTGACTGACTCAAATGCTCTTGAGGGTCTGGTGACTCTGGATACTCTAACTCTCGTGACCTCCTGAAAGCTCTCTCCTCCTCGAACTTCACATCCCTCCTGACAACCACTTTCCTCTGTGCAGGAATATAAATCCAATAATCTTTTGAGGTCTCGCTATAACCCACAAAGATGCCCTTGTCTGTAGTGGGCTCTAGCTTGGTCCTGTTCTCCTTGGGGACATAGGAATATGTAAGGCACCCAAAGATACAAAAGTGCCTAACATCAGGCTTCTTCCCAGAAAAAGCCTCCTCCGGAGTCACATTCCCCAAGGTATGATGTGGACTCCTGTTCTGCAAGTACACAACAGTGTTGTAGGCCTCTGCCCACAAAAATAAAGGTAACCCTGATCATGAAGCATGGCTTTGGCAGCCCCTGCAATGGATCTGTTCTTCCTCTCTGCAACCCCATTCTGTGGGGGTTGTAAGGAACTATGAACTCCCTTCTAATGCCTGCCTTAGCACAAAAATCAACAAACTCACCAAGGGTATACTCCCCTCCATTGTCCGACCTGAGGACCTTGATCGTCCTACCTGTCTAGGTCTCCACAAGAGCTTTGAACTCTTGAAATCGCTTGAAGACCTCACTCTTGGTCTTCAAGAAATAAATCCAGGCCTTCCTGGAGTGGTCATCAATGAATAAAACATAGTACTCATAGCCACTCAATGATACATGAGACATCTGAACACTCACATTGGTATGTATCAAGTCAAGGATCCGAGTTGCTCTGTTGTCACTGCTAGGAAAAGGGGATCTGGCAAACTTCCCCATGGCACATCCTTTGCATACATCAAGGTGATCATAACTGAAATCTGGCACACCAGTGGTGATCTCCCGCAATGTACTCAAGGCCCCATGATACATGTGCTCCATCTTGCGGTGCCAAATCTCACACAACTTTGAACTGCTAGATCTGTTGTCGGTCCTGTCTCGGGTGCTGCTACTCAATGCCATCAGGGGTTGGAATGAGAACTTGTACACCTTGGCATGGCGCACACCAATCTCTCTAGCTGAAGAAGCTGGAGTTCCCCTAGGATAAATAAGCACATGCCCTCTCCTGAACAACACATCATACCCTCTATCCTCAAGTGCTGAGATGGATATCAGGTTCTTCTTCATTCCAGGCACATATAGAACATTTGACACTTTCAAGGGAGGTTTGGGTCCTCTATCAAATGTCAATGTCCCCACACCGACTGCTCTAACAATGCTATCATTACCAAGTACTATGTCCATATTAGTGTCACCCTCTGAAAGCTCTGAGAAGTACTCTCTGACTCCTGTCATGTGGTGGGAAGCGCCACTGTCAACATACCAAATGCTAGAAGATGCTCTGCTAGTAGCGAGGAATGCACACTCCCTCTAAACCTGTATGGTAGGTGATCCTGCACTAGTGGCCTCACAAGTTATGAACCCAAGCTCCCGATCAAATCTCTCTGAGAAGCTCCCTATCTTTGCAGAAGCTGTCATGGGTTTGTCTTTCCCTTTCTTGTTTTTCTTCTCCAGACACACAACAGCATAGTGTCCCAACTTTTGACAATTCCAACATTTGACTTTGGAATAGTCCTTCTCCTTGTTCTGTTGCTTGCCTTTACCTTTGCTTTTGCCTCCACTGTTGGAAGTTTGCTTCTTCGCTCTGCCCTTCTTGCCTCTTGCTAACAATATGCCACATTGTCATCCTCCTCCGCCTGTTTGGCTACCCCAAGATGGTTCTTTCTGATCTCATTCTAAATGCAATCATCCCACAACCTCTCCCAATTGGGAAGGTTTTCCCATGCAACAAAGCTATCCACAAAATTCTCCCAAGTCTTGGGAAGACCATTCAAAGCAATTCTCACCAACTCAGCGGGTGCAATGATCTCACCTACGACTGCCAACTCATCTCTCACTGAAGTGATCTTTGTGAGGTATGTTGTAGCACTATCAGTCTTAGCCATTTTATAATGGCCTTTAGTTTCTCCTTTAGGACCATTTTTCTGTTTTCATTTGAACTCTGGTAAAGACTGGTCAAGGCTGTCCACATCTCATGTGCATAAGTCTTTCCTCTCACATGAGGAATGACATGATCTTTGATTCCTTATAGAATCAATCTTTTTGCCTTAGCATTCTTTTTGTTAAACTCTGCCAACTGTACAGGGTCAGCAGGAACTGCTATTGAGTTCTGTGTGGTATTTACCATAATGCGCCAGACTTCTGCTTCCTCAATGATACTTTGGATTCTCTCCTTCTGTGCACTGTAGTTGTTCTGCCCATCCAACCTGTCTTCAACTCTCAAAACCAAAGACATGTTTCATTGTCCTACCAAATTGAAATTTTCAAATCTGTGGTAAAGGTTTCTGTTTTCTGTGTAAAAATCAACGTGCTGTAATTTCACTTTGTTGTCCCAAACTTCACTTTTCAACGAACCAAGCTTTGATACCATGAAGAAATTTGAACCCCCACTCTGGTTATCAGTTTTCCTTATCACTCCATGCATTTAGTTTTAAATCCAAGCATGATAAAAATTCTAAAATTTGGAAATGACAATATTTTTCTGAAAACACAAATTTAGAGATTTCACAGCTGTTGAAATTGCAGAAATAAAACACAACAGAATTATGATAGCCACATAGAAAATAACACAGTGATTTTTTGTCAATGTGACCCTGGAAAAATTCCCTACAACTTGTGGGGAAAATCAGTTTGAGAGCTCTTCTTTATTTCTGAAAATGCTTTTACAAAGAAACTGAAATACACACTACAAATTCCAGCAACCACAAATTACAACTTATCTCGATTTTCGTGCTTGAACTCCACCTCGAAAATCATGCCAATCAACAAACAGCGAAAATAATTTTTTTTCAGCAATAAAACATCATTAAATGTTGTATGCCTACCTTGAAAAATGTGCCTAGAATTTGTTGTATGGACAATATGCATTTCAGCAGTATGGCTGCCTCGAAATTCGTGCCCTTGCTGTTGTTCCTCTTCCTCAATTTCTGTGTTGCCCCTCTTCCTCGATTTCTGTGCCTTTCTCTTACTGTACAATTTTGCCTTGGGATGTGTGCTAATAAATGTTGCTGTCCAGATTTGCTGAAATGTCTTCTTGCTGCTCTCCTTTACTTCTTCACTACTCAAAATTTTTCTCCTTGCTCTCTCTTTTCTTTCTCTCAAATGTTCATGAAAGAATGAATTTATCTTTTCCTCTTCTCTTCTCCTTTTATTCTCTAAATGACTTTTTGGGTTACCCTAAGATCTAATCGCTGAGATTCATTTAGATCTAGGGATAAGAATAAATGTGCATTTAATTCTCACTTTCTATTTTTTAACTCACCCACTTAAATAAAGATCCACTTAGTGTTTTTATTTCCATAGTCACTTTTGCACTTTCTAATTCTTCATTGACTTTAATAAAGTCACTTTTAAATGAGAATGTAACTTTACCACTTATGAAGTCACTTTTAAATTAGAATGTAACTTTACCACTTATAAAGTCACTTTAGGAGAAAAGTAAAAAATAAATTTGGGCACTTTTCCCTAGGCCAAAGATCAAAGCCTTAGGGAGCCACTTGTCCTCTGGTACCCAAATTTTAACAACCGGTACGAGCACAAGTTCAGGTGCAGGGGTTCTTGAGAGTTCACAGAGTATGGAACAACAGAGGTAGCAAATTTGAGAGATGCATGAAGAGGATGCAAAGGTTGACATTCCATCCTCTATAGTTGACAGGAGGAACCATGAGGTTCAACAAACACTTGGGATGCTCAGGAGTTTGTGGCAACTCCTAGGACAGGCAATAGGCAGTGGAGACAACCATATAGGTACACTAGCTACATGGAAATAGTTGGTGAATTAGTATATAGTGAGCCTTCCAGCTATTAGGAGGCCGCACAACAATAGGTGTGGCGAGATCCTATGGTTGAGGAGTATTCCTCAATCATGTAGAACGATGTGTGGGAGGTTGTGCCTACACCAAAAAATAACGTTGTGGTTGGATCACATTGGATATTCAAGATCAAGCACAGTGTAGATGGCAACATTGAGAAATACAAGGCAAGGTTTGTGGTGAAGGGTTTCTCTTAGGAGGGAATAGACTATGAGGAGACATTTGCTCTTGTGGCTAGGTATATTTCTATACGAGTCGTTATCTCACTCAAGTAAAAGCCACCAATCATTAGCGACAATGATCATAGATGCATCATATTGGACCACACTTAATTGTCAAGGGCCTAATAACACTTCAAACTAAGATCACCTTCAAATATTTAACTAGAACAAGTCTCGTAAAAGTGTTCCCTACTTATGTTAGGGATGGCTAGATGGTCAACCTTATTAGGTGTTTCCATCCCCTAAGTGGATGTGACATGTCCTAGGTCAACACTTCAATCCATAGGTGTTTTTGATAATGGTAGTAACTTCAAAGTTGGGATATGCAAGAATTCCTTTATTATGTGATGGAGCATCAAGTGCTCAAGGAACTGAGTGATGGCTAATGAGGGGGTAGAACTCATGCTAGTCCTTTTCCCACATGCTAATTAATGTCCTAGCCATATTTTTCACTTCAACTTTCTTTTTCTTTCATTGGGCCATTTTATGCGTTTATCTTTCTTTTAGCTGCATCAACGTCTAGGGATTTTTTTTGGCTTAGACTCAAGAATGAGGATAAGAGGGTGCAATGATAACAACAATGCATAAGAATAGTAGAGGATTCCTGTTGTGCAAAAACATGAGTGGGACTACCCAAATATACAAGTTCACAAAAAATATTTAATATTGAAGAAAACCAAATTGCTTAGATGAAATAGCATATATAAAAAAAAAATGAAATGAAATGATATTTTAAGGTCCACGAGACTAAAAATAGTCTATGAGACCATTAGTTCCCTGTTTTCGCTTTTTGCAATTCAATCATTTTCCGATTCAAATTGATGATGAGCTGACGCAACCTTCCAACAATCCCCTCGCTAAAAAGACAATGCCAAGAAACTGTTGCTAACATGTTCTCATAACTTTCTCTGATGTCTTTGAATGCATCACATTCCAAAATGAAATGTTTTTCCGATTCCACAGCCCCAGACGTGCAAAATGCACACATCCGTTCTTTCCAAGCTTCTTTAGGCCTTTTCCACCGTCCTGTTTCACACCGAAGTTGATGTGAGTTGGTCATTAATTGAGCAATAAGAACCTTTTCCCTCCACAAAATGCTAGCTCCAATGAACTCTTTTTGTTGTAGATCACATGTAGGGTTGAATTCCTCAATGTAATATTTCTTCTTTCTACCCAACTCTTTCCCCATACCTTTTTACGAATCTTCTCCATAACAAAATCCTTAGATCCTTGCTATTTGTGGGATGGGCATTGAGGTAGATATTCCATTTTTGCATCCATGTGTAGTTTTGTTTCATCCATGTTTTCTTTCTTTCACTCATGCCTTCATTGAAGATAACAATAGGCCGTCCACCTACTCTCATTTGCTCAATTCTTTTTAGATATCTTATGAGCCACACCATAGCAATTGTTTCAATGGGAGTTGCTCTTGTTGCACTCAACATTATCTCGTAAGGTACTGAACTTTTTATTTTGAACATGCTCATGATCAAGTGTTTTTGGATTTTCTCAATTTGTTTCCATTTTGAGATGAGAGTGCTGCTAGCCCACAATTCACACCCATATAGCATCACTGGACAAACTAGGAGTCCAAAAAGCACTTTAATCGTTTTCCAATCCCATAACTCTGCCTCTCTACATCTGTTTTGAAGAGCATATAATGCTTTCCACCCTCCTAAAATTCTCTTATTTCTGCAGTCCTCCCAATTGAGTTTGTTGTTGAAATCAATCCCAAGGTACTTGTACTCATTTGCTTCTTCAAGAATGTTGTCTTCAAAGAAGAAAGTATGTTGGTTCTGCTTCCTTTTATTAGAAAAAAGTCATTATTTTGGTCTTGCTAGTATTGACTTGCATCCCCACTGCTCTACAAAAATGCTCAAGGGCATATAAGTGCATTTGCAATCCATGGGCCGATTTAGAAATCAATACAATATCATCAGCATATAAAAGAAGCTTTATCACAAACTCCCCCAACCAAACACCATCTCCACCTTGGAGATTTAGCCACTCTTCCAATGTATTAATATATAGACCAAAAAAAGTAGGGGATAGAGGGCAACCTTGCTCGACTCCAATGTCACTTCTAAAGATTTCTGAAATACCTGTTGAGGTTCTAATTTTGACTTTCACTTCTTCATAAAGTCTATGGACAACGGCTCTATAATGCACATGAATTTCAAGTTCTTCCATTCTACGCCACAACTTATCCCTGGGGACTGTGTCAAATGCTTTTTTGAAGTCAACAAAGCAGCGGAATACTTCTTCTTTGTCCTCCCAAACCTTTTCAACAATGTGTCTCAACGTGATGCCATGATCCACTGTAGAATGTTTCGGCCTAAAACCCGCTTGTCCTCTTGCCCTCTTTTCTTTTACTTCTACCCACTTACTAGTTCTATCTTCTACCATGCTGCTGAAAAGCTTTGCAAACAAAGGATTGATCATAATTGTTCTATAGTTGGATGGATTATTAATGTCTCCACTTTTAAAAAGGGGTATTGCTAGGCTAGTTGTCCAGTCTCTTGGGAATCCTTGCTGAATGATGTTGTTGAATATTTCCATGATGTGCGGTGCAAGATCGTTCATTCCCCATTTTAGATACTCTGCTTGAAGTTCAACCAAGTCCTTTGCCTTTCCTGTTTTTAGCTTCTTAATTCCATTCTCCACCTCCTGTAATGTGAAGAGCTTTGAATTTGTGTTGATCCTAAGATTTTATAATTTCTTTTTCCATGAGAAATATCTTTATATTGCATATGAGGAATACACATATTTTGGCCCTCAAGGGCTTGCTCATATAAACAACAAGGCTCAAAGCCATTAAAACAAAGCTCATCATGTCATTTGTGGGAACTAAACTTGGTTGAGGAGGATAACAATCATTCCTCCCAACCACCTGAGATAAACCTAATTGACTATTTTAGGCTTATATATATAATGCAACCCTTCTTGTGCCAGCCCAATGGCTTCATGGATTTGTCTACCTTCCAAAAAACCAAATTGCTCAGATGAAATAGATTTTGCCATATATATATATATATATATATATGGTTATGTGGTATAATTGCTATAGAAGATGCCTGTTGTAATGCAAAAACATAAACTGGAATGCTTAAATATACAAGTTCACAAAAAACATTTAATATTGAACATTTTCATTATTTTAGGGTTTTATTATTTTTTCCCATGAGAAATATCTTTATATTCTGTATGAGGAATGTACATGTTTCGCTCCTCAAGGGACTGCTAGGACTCAACAACAAGCTTCAAAGCCATTACAACCATAGTCACCGGGTTCGGCGAATTTGAACGAAAAAATTCGAAATTTGACGAACTTCAAACGAATTCGAATTTATTCGTTCAAGTCCGCCAAACAAAATGGCAAACTCGAACTTGAAACAAATTCGAATTTCAAGGTGAATTTAATCGTTGAAAATCATTCAAATTCGTTTTGAAATTCGTTCAAATTCGTTTGAAATTCATTAAAATTCGTTTTGAAATTCGTTAGTGTGCATTATGGACTTTGAATTTGACTTTAAATTGATATTTTTTTATATATATATATACATTCTTTTTTCAAATTTCTATATGTTGAATTTTGTGCTGAACTTTATCAACAAAATTTCAGGTGCCGAACTTTATTCAAATTTCAAGGTCGCCGAACTCGAACACGAACACAAACTTGGTGACTTAGATTACAACAAAGCTTATCTTGTCATTTGTGGGAATTGAACCTGGTTGAGGAGGATAACAATCATTTCTCCCAATCACCCTAGATACAGCCAATTGACTATTTTAGGCTTATATATATGTCCCCTACCATCTTTGTAACTTGTCCTCTCTTCCCACAATCAGCAAGCTTTGATGACCTCTCTTTTGCTTGGTACTGGGATTTCCTGATCCTCAGTCTTCAGCACATTATGTTATGCTCTCTCTTTTAGCTCTTTTTATTTAGCTAGAGGCCAAGCAGATTCTATAGCCAGTTCTATGATCTTAGATTATTATATTTCTGCTTTTAGTATTGTTCTAGGAGATGCTTTGGTACTTCCACTTTGTACTGACATTGGATGTACCTCTTTAATCGTTTTTGACCTGCTTTTGTGGTTTTTTGTTGGATATTAATAAAGTTTCCTTGTCTTATTCATCCTTGAAAAATTGTGCAATATAGATTGATCCTCAGGGTTCTATAACTAATCCTTAACCAAAGTATCTTAATTGGATAACTGGTGACCTCAATGTTTGACAACCACATGAAATATGCAAGGTCTGCTGGTTTCCTGTCCCAGGTATATTTTTTAAAATCATAAATTCCTTAGATCCTTGTAAAACACCATTATAGGAGTTGAGAGATAAACCAGTTTGTCTTTGACTATCAATATAAATGAAAAAATGCACATGACAGGCATTTTTATACAAAGAAGGTGGGATGCTATGCAGCCACCAGTAGCTAAGTCAAAACATGGTAGGCTCACTATTGAAGTCCCCCATCTACTCAAAATTGCCACTTGGACATACAAAAGAAAAAATACAAGTTCATGTGTGAGTGCAACAGAAAAATCATAGTCTAGCCAGCTAACTTGCATGCCAAAAGGCACACATAATGAGGCTGATAGCTTAGGTCAATAGTCAAGATGAGCCCAACACAATGTGAGGGGTCATCACAATCCGTAGGATCAGGTCCACAACCATCTGCAGCAAGTGGAGGGTTTGGAAAGATTGTCTCCCATCTTTTGACAATGGTCAAGCACCATAATTTTTTTTGCTTCTGAGATAGAAAGAGCAAGTGTGGGATAGTTATTATTTTGATGCATGGCGGAGGTGGGCCAACTATGGTGGTATGATGCATGGCTGAGGCAGGCCAACTATGGTTGTGCTTTGTGAGCATGTGTATTGCTCGACCGGCATCATGATGGGGCCATCTGTTGATTTTTGTAACTATGGTCAGTCTTCATAATGTATATTTGAGCCATTAATGTATTTGTAAGCATGTTCTTCATGATAGAAACAAAAGAAAAATATTGGAAGACATGTTCTTCATGTCAATTGAAAAAGAGAGAAATTTAAAATTGTAAAAAGTTGAATTTTTAGGTTCCAAATAGATGAAGTCGGCCCCCTCCTAGTCAAGTTGGCCCCTCAAATGTTCAAGTCAGCTCAGGTGAAGGAAACACCCATTAGGACCAGCAGAGCCTATAAATAAGAGGCAATTCGACCTCTTTTAAGGCCAGCATTGAAGCTCGCATCTGTCTGAGGCAAGAGAGCCTAAAGTTCTGAGGCATGCGAAGTACATCTGAGGCCAGCGAAGAGTCTATCTGAGACATATGAAGGGCAATCGGAGGCAGCAAAGTCCGAGGAGAGCAGAGGTCTGAGGCAGCCAGCGAAGGGCCTAATCTGAGGCAGTAAAGAAGGTCATCTTTGAGGCCAGTGAAGGGCATGTTCTGAGCCAACAAAGTGTCATCTATGAGGGCTAGCAGAGCAGCATTTCTGAGGCAAGAACAGAGCATATTTTCTTGGGTCAGATTGACTTGACTAGGAGGATGGACCATGGACCAGGTTTGACCTAGTTATTGACTAAGATGTATCTCTGTTGAATTGAAGATTTATCTATTGAAAAGGTTGCTGGGTTTTTCCCCATGTGGGTTTTCCCAAGGTAAAATAATGTGTTCTTGTGTGGCTGTCTCTTTATGATTTCCTGACATATTGTTATTGTTGAAGTTCTCTGTGTAATTATTTTATGATGCATAATGAATGTAAGATGAGATCTGAATAAGAAAGAATCATAAGAAATAATTATCAGATTGGAGAACTCTTTAAAACTCAACACCGTCCATCTTGATGTTAGGATTCCAGGAGACGTTTCCCTTTTCATGGTGCAAGTTGGACCCCTCAGTAGCCTAAAAGCTGTTGCAAATGTGTGACATCCGACTCAACCTTTTGTACATGGACAACAATATGCATATACACAGTTCAATAGATTAGAGAACTATTATACTAGGAGAAATTCACAATGTTCCTCAGGGACTTGTTCCATGTATTTCTTGCTCTACCCGTGCTCCCTGTTTTTGGGCACTTCATTGGGAATGTTCATTGTTACCACATGTATGCCTTGGGTAGTTTGGGACTTCATTGGAGAGGTCCCTTGAAGAAATGGGATTCTCCCAGTAATCGAGGGTACTGTGGGATGCCCCCTATGAAGGTTTGCCCTAATAAAAGTGCAGAATAATAATAGGACATGTATTTTTCTTTTCTTTGAAGCAAGGAACGGGTCCAACCACCCTCACCATTCCTTTTTTTTCTCAATATAACCTTCTCCCGCCCCAACTTTTGTTGTTTCTCACTTATAGTTGCCAGTTTGAGTAAATAAAGTGTTATGTAAAAAATTAGTTAATTTTAGGTTTATTGTTTAATTTTAGGTTTAGTTAGACGACAAGGCACGATCATAAGATCATGCCCTTTCCCAAAGGGTGCCATGGCGGTATATAAGCCAGAAACCCATTGTAATCGATCATCATCTATCAATTCATTTATTAATAAAATATTTCTATATATATTTCTGTTTATCAAGAAGTTTTTATGCTCCATTGGTATCAGAGTGGTCGAATCCTCTAGCCTGTGCTGGTTCATGCATCCATCCACTGCTGTCATTGTACGTATCACTATTCTGTCCGCTGCCATATTCACTGCCGACACCCTGTCTACGCACGTCCCGCCTGAACTGCTCTCACTGTGCGTATTTCACCTTGAGTGACACGCTGAAACATCAGCAGAACCAGGGAAGTGACACACTGAATCAACAAGACGCCTGCGTCATTTTTTCCTGGGTTCCATTGCGTGGACTCTGCTGATACGATGAACCTACGCTGAAATTCTCGGCTCCCTTGCGCTGGGTTCTGCGGTTCCATTATGCTGCGGATACGCTGAACTGTCAATTTTCTTCTCCCTGCGGTGATAACGCTGAAGGGGACAGGGATAATAACGCGAACAAAAAAAAACGAAGGGTTTGAAGAGTCAAACGGTTGACATTTCCATAGGGACGTGGCTGTCCATTCGATCATTACAATAATTATCGAGTAATACGGACTGTCCATAAAATACACATATATATATATATATATATATATATATATATATATATATATATTATATTATATTATATATTATATATAATAATTAATTTAATTAATTAAAAATTATATATATATATAAAAAGTTAATTTAATTAATTAAAAGTTATATATATATATATATATATAAAATTTAATTTAATTAATTAAATTTATTTAATTACCAAAAAAAAATAAAAATTTAAGCTGGCAGATAAATACACGCCTCCACAAACTCGCTCAATGTCGACAATGACAATGGCGGATTTCCAAAAAAAATTGTTGGACGCGGAGCATAAGATAAATAACAACCACGATGAGGTCAGTAAAAGATTAAATGAATTCCAGATCAAGCTTGGGGAGCAAGCTGACGAAATCAAAAATCTTCGTGATACAACAAATCGAATAGAAATAAAGATGGAAAATCAACATGTCCAAACAGAAGTAAACATCAGAGATGCCTTAACAATGCTGAAGCTTCTGTGTAAAAGGTCGAATTGTACACCCGAACAACTACTAAAAGAAAATGAAGAGAATCAAGAACACATCTCATCAGATTCAACAAAGTCAACAGACTCTCATGAAAAAGTTGAAACCCCAAGAAAATCAGCGACACCCCACCAAGAAGTGAGTAACACAGCCTTTACAAACAAGCAACTCTGGGATAACTTTACCAATCAACACCCTTTTTTCGCTTAACCATTAGCAACATACCAGCGAAGGGCAAAAGTCGAGATGCCTAAATTCGATGGAAACGAAAAAAACAATGTTGCATGGATAAATAAAGCAGAAGAATACTTTGAGATATATGACATCAATGACGATGACGAAAAGCTTAGGGATGCATCCATGAAATGGAAGGAGAAGCATATAACTGGTATATGTGGTGGAAAAAGACAACACACGTCATTAGTTGGAGGAAATTTAAAGATGCATTCTTTAAAAGATTCCAAGATGTAAAGGAAGAAGAGTTCTTTTCAAAACTCATCAAATTACGACAAAAAGGAAGTGTGGACGAATACACTCAAGAATGGGAGACCTTGGTAACACGAGTACCTGGGTTATCAGAATCTCGTCTAATTCAGTCATACATCTCGGGACTCAAATCCCATTTACAAGCAGAACTTGAGATGCATGACATTACATCAATAGAAGTAGCAAGACAAAAAGCAAAAACAGCTGAAAAGAAATTCGAACCAATATTTTGGTCAAAAGTGGAAAAAACATATTCAAGACGAACCCAGTATATGGACTCAAATAATACAAGATATGTTCCACCACATCGTCGTGAAGATGAAAAATCTAATGTGGAAATGCAAAGGATAAAAGAGGGTAAATGTAAACGTTGTGGTGAGAAGTGGGACCCCAAACATAGATGTGCTAAAGGAAAAGAACCAAAGAACCTATATAATTGTGAAGCAACCAATGGTTCAAACAGTGAAGATTATGACATAGAAGAAACATAAGATGCCCCAGAATTCTCACCAGAATTAGATGACGGAAGTATTCCGCAAGTGTCATTATCAGCTATGACAGGTATATCACAACCTCAGACCTTAAAGTTAAAAGGACACATAAAGAAGAACAACGTAGTGGTTCTCATCGACTCTGGAAGCACACACAATTTTTTAGATGCAACCGTGGCAAAGAGACTCAATATCTTTTCATTTCCCTTACCAAACATGAAAGTGATGGTAGCTAACGGTAAGAAGATTGAAAAGGTGGGGAAATGCCATAAGGTCAATTTGCAGATTCAAGACTTTAATCTAGAGTCTCCGTTCTTCACAGTACCGTTAGGAGGAGTAGATGTAGTCTTAGGTATCCAATGGCTACGAACTTTAGGTACTTATGCCGCCAACCATCAAGTACAATTTATAAAATTCAAATGGGGTGGTCAGAAGTACAAACTACACGGGTTCCAAGCACCAGAAAATCAAGTTGTATCATCATCTCAGATGATGAAGATGAGTCGAAAAGGAGCACCCGCTTATGTAGTACAATGTCACCAGTTAGAAATGTTATCTGCAAATATGGCCAGTGAAGAGTCACCAGAGATACAAGATCTAATCCGAAATCATGAAAAAGTAATTCAAGACCTACCTATGAAGATGCCGCCTAATAGGGAATTGAGCATACAATAGAAGTCAAGGCAAGATCAGACCCCGTCAACATCAAGCCATATCGATATCCACATCACCAAAAAACGGAAATTGCAAGATTAATCCAAGACCTTTTAAAATGTGGGACCTTGATCATCTTGGAATATATAATCAAGTGGAAGGACTTACCGAAGAAGACGCTTCTTGGGAGAATGAAGCATTTTGTCAACAACATCCGTCGTTGCGTATGCTTTGAGGACAAAGCATTCTTTCGAGAGGAAGGCAATGTTATGTAAAAAATTAGTTAATTTTAGATTTAGTTAGACGAAAGGGCACGATCATAAGATCATGCCCTTTCCCAAAGGGTGCCATGGCGGTATATAAGCCAGAAACCCCATTGTAATCAATCATCATCTGTCAATTCATTAATTAATAAAATATTTCTATATATATTTCTGTTTATCAAGAAGTTTTTATGCTCCATCAAGGATGTTGAAGTTGGAATTTTTTAAACAACAAGCTTTCAAAATCTCATAGTGTGGACAAGAAGGATTTTATATAATAGACCAAGTGTATTTTATGTCGACTAAGTGAATTTCAAGTTGACTAGTAAGATTGTTTTCGTGGAAAGTAAAACTTGGAGAAGCATCAATTTTATTCATTTTTTTGACTAGAAAGGTGATATCCCAGTTTAATCCCCAAACCGGTAATGTATATTTGTACATGATGAATGGCTGTAAGTTGGACAATTGTGACTTGTTATTGTGTAAAGAATGTTAATAAAATACATCACAGGCTGTAGAAGAGGAAGGCCAAGGAACAAGAGGTTATGACTCCAGTCACAAGAGGGGAAAGACAAGGGGGACACAATCAGTAAACATAGTCTTCACTGTGGGCCAATAGACTTCAATGACCATATTCTAGCTTCCATGCCATCATGCAAGTAGACACGAGCCCTTGAAGTTCAAACTTTCTCCTAGGGGCTTATTTCTTTGACCAAGCAATATCCAAGTTTTCCCTCACATGTGACAGATTGACATCCACTGATGGATGAATGGGCTCCATTCATGAAGCATATCCGTCGATAAGGGTTAGGTCCTCAGTATCAACTTAAACACACATTGAACCCTTTCCTTCATAACCTTCTCAAAACATCCATGTGGACAAGGTGGTTCACAAGTTGAACAGGTCAGCTCTGAGTCTGGAATACACAAATCACCCTTTCAAGTCGGCCCGTCAAATTCCAAATAAGAATAATTTATACTAATACATGACACAACTTGTCATTAATAATCCCCTTTTTAGAATAGATCACTCCGAAAGGGTCTGAAATAAATTTATTACAGGCTGTTGTGCTTCCTGTGGTAAGTGACCTGGGCGAAACAATCTGAATTAACTCTCAAATAGTTTGGATCTCATTGATTATCCCTGTTCTTCCTAATGTCTATGGAATTGCTTAGATCTGCTACAGGAATCTCCTAGAGGAGATTTTTCTTTTTAGGCTGAGCTTCTGTGTTAATTCTTTTATACCAGATCTGATTTATTTTACTTCAACAATTTATTAAAAACCCAGAAAATATTTATCTCAAATATTTCTGAAATCGCTGATAAAATAAACACACTGGTATATTAACTCAGAAAATAAAATGCAGTGGAAATAAAATGGGAAATCAATCACACTACAACAACAAATTTGTGCCCGACACAAATTTCCTTCATATTAAATTTCCCAGGAAAAATTTGGGCTTAGACCCACAGAGAATATACAGAAAAATACAACTGCTGGGAACTTGGAACTTGGCCCTACAAATTGGCTTCAAGGAAATTGGCCCCTGTAAATCGGCAATACTAAAGAAACTTGACCTCTGGAAAATTTAGCCGCCCTCACCAGCAATTCTGCCCCTTTTTTCTCTCGTATGACCCTTGCGCACTTGAGAAATTCAGTCTTTGGATATTTCGATGCTCCTCTTCAATTGATTTGGCCACTCTCTCTCCTAGCTTTGGCTTCCATGAATTTTTTCTCTCGAAATTCCCTGATGCAATTCTTCTCACTTCTCTTTAGTTTAATCGAGCCTCTCGCTCTTGAGAAAATCGCTTCCTCAACATTATGTGTCTCCACCTCTCCCTTAGGTTTATTTTATAATTTTATTAAGCCAAAATCTCTAACTTTAATCTCGTAAGTGATCAATGACTAGGATTAAATCCGAAGCCTCACTTGAGATCAATGGTTGAGATTCTATCCAAGTCACTTAACTAATTTTATCATTTATTTTTAGAACTTTGGCCTAATAATCCACAATAAGTAATTAAATTAATTATTGTACTTTTCCCAATTTAATCTTAGGAAAGAAATCAATAAAATCACTTACTCAACCGAGCAAGCACCTAAAGAGGTAATCAAATATCTTCTACATGCTAAGACACCAAGCCAATGTAGAAGGCCATATGAGGATACAGAATCAACACTTCCACCTAGCAAGGAAGGGATTCTCCACCACCCCTAGCTTGTGTCTATAAAACACAAACTTCCTCTTCACTAGAGGCTTTGTGAGAATATTTGCTACCTACTCCTCTGTGGAGATGTACTACAATGTCACAACACCTTTCTGGACACTGTCGCTAATGAAGTGGGTTTTGATCTCTATATGCTTGGACCCATCAGGGAACACTAGATTCTTAGAGAGACATGTAGTTCTGATTGTCATAGTGAATCACTGTGAGCCCCATATCAAGACCAAATAATCTTGTGAGCATCTTGCAAAGCTATATGGCCTCACAACTCATCAAACTTGCTGCCATGCACTTGGCCTATGCTGAGTTGAGTGCCACTAAGTGTTGCTTCCTGCTATACCATGAGATCATTGTTGATCCCAACCTGAAACAACAACTTGAGTTTCTCTTCCTGCCCATTGCACTCCCTTCCTAGTTTGAATTTGTGTAGCCCTGCAACTCCACTCCACTAACATACCTCAGTCCATACTCCACTGTACCACGAAGATAACTAACCATATGCTTTTCTGCCATCTAATGAACCCTCCTTGGCTCCACCATGAACTGGTTGAGTGTGTTCACAACAAAATATATATCCTGCCTATTATTGATCAGATACATAAAGGACTCAATCAATTGTTTGTACAAGGTGGAATCCACCAAATCACCCTTAGAAGCATTTAGCTTCATCAAGTTGGTGATCATAGGTGTAGACATTGACTTGCAATCCTCCATCTTGAATCGTTTCAGAATCTCAACTGCATACTTGCCCTGCCCAAGGAAAATCTTGTTGATTTGTGGTAGCATTGGAGGTGCTCTAGCCATGAAAATTGGTGGAGAGGCTAAAGCACATGAGATCTCCAAGGCCTAGAATTGGTTTGGGGAAATTCCACCCGATTAGAGAGATATTAAAATAATTAATATTTTTAATGGGGTTCCTAAGTCTAAACTTAGGAAAATTAAAATATTAATGGGTATTAATATAAAACTGGGTGAGAATGTTCTAAATGACATGGATCAAGCCAAATCTAATCTTAGCCGTTGATTAGAGACTTAATCTCGGCCGTTGAAGATTCAACAAGAAAAGTATAAGAGGAGGCTTGAGAGTCAGTTGGAGACACACCAAGATTGATCAGTCAGTTCGATTTTCTGGAGCGGGGTTTGCTGAGAAAATTCGAACAAGTGATCTGAGTTGTAGCGAGGGGCAGTGAGTACATAGCACAGAGGTATAGAGAGTGCCAGAGGGCCAACATAGTGACTGAGGAGGCCACGCAGAGGCAGCGAGAGACTGCGCAGAGGTTGAGGGGCCTGTGTGGGTGACGTGGAAGGCCAGAGAGATGACGCAGAGAGGCAGAGCACTGACGTAGGGGGTTCCAGAGCTACGCAGAGGCTAGCAGGGCTGACGCAGAGCCTTGGAGAAGCGCCGAAAGGATTTTCGTGGGGCAGACTAGTGTTGAGACGCTGAATATCTGCTTCCGAGAAGAGGTATTACTACCGTGTAGAAATCTCTGTTGGATGAGCCAGCTTGACACCCTAGTTGTACTCAAGAAATCTGCATAATAATAAAACCCTCAGAATTGCTGCACTGGATTTTTTGCATTTCGTTGTCCAAAAATAACGGTGTCCCTTGTGTGTTTGTCTATTATTTCAATTGATGATCTGTATATGAGTTGAGACTGCATTTGTGTTTATGTTCAGTGTTTATATGGATAAATAACTTGTTAAGGAATAAAACAAGTAGGTGAAATAAACCATATAATGCAGTAGGAATTCTGATGTGTCAGACTTATAAATTACAACATGGTATCTGAAGCGAAAACTTCTTGATAAACAAAAATATATATATAAATATTTTATTAATAAATGAATTGACAGATGATGAATGTTTACAATGGGGGTTCCTGGCTTATATACTGCCATGGGCACCCTTTGGGGAAAGGGCATGATCTTATGATCGTGCCTTTTCGTCTAATTAAACCTAAAATTAAATACTAACTAATTTTTTACATAACATTGCCTTCCTCTCGAAAGAATGCTTTGTCCTCAAAGCATACGTAACGACGGATGTTGTTGACAAAATGCTTTATTCTCCCAAGAAGCGTCTTCTTTGGGTAAGTCCTTCCACTTGATCAAATATTCCAAGATGATCAAAGTCCCACACTTTAAAAGGTCTTGGATTAATCTCTCGATTTCCGTTTTTTGGTGATGTGGATATTGGTATGGCTTGATGTTGACAGGGTTTGATCCTGCCTTGACTTCTATTGTATGCTCAATTTCCCTATTAGGCGGCATCTTCATAGGTGGGTCTTGAAATACTTTTTCATGCTTCCGAATTAGATCTTGTATCTCTAGCGACTCTTCACTGGTCATATTTGCAGATAATATTTCTAATTGATGACATTGTACTACATAAGCGAGTGCTCCTTTTTGAATCATCTTCATCATCTAAGATGATGATACAATTTGATTATCTGGTGCTTGGAATCCGTGCAATTTGTACTTCTGACCTCCCCATTTGAATTTTATAAATTTTACTTGGTGGTTGGCGGCATAAGTACCTAAAGTTCGAGCCATTGGATACCTAAGACTACATCTACTCCTCCTAACGGTATCGTGAAGAACGGATACTCTAAATTAAAGTCTTGAATCTGCAATTTGACCTTATGGCATTTCCCCAGAGTCGATGAGAACCACTACGTTGTTCTTCTTTATATGTCCTTTTAACTTTAAGGTCTGAGGTTGTGATATACTTGTCATAGCTGATAATGACACTTGCGGAATACTTCCCTCATCTAATTCTGGTGAGAATTCTGGGGCATCTTCTATTTCTTCTATGTCAGAGTCTTCACTATTTGAATCTTTGGTTGCTTCACAATTATATATGTTCTTTGGTTCTTTTCCTTTAGCACATCTATGTTTGGGGTCCCACTTCTCACCACAACGTTTGCATTTACCCTCTTTTATCCTTTGCATTTCCACATTAGATTTTTCATCTTCACGACGATGTGGTGGAACATATCTTGTATTATTTGAGTCCACAAACTGGGGTATTCTTCGTCTTGAATATGCTTTTTCCGCTTTTGACCAAAATATTGGTTCGAATTTTTTTTGGGTTGTTTTTGCTTTTTGTTTCGGTACTTCTATTGATGTAATGTCATGCATCTCAAGTTCTACTTGTAAATGGGTTTGGAGTCTCGAAACGTATGATTGAATTAGACGAGATTCTAATAACCCAGGTACTCGTGTTACTAAGGTCTCCCATTCTTGAGTGTATTCGTCCACACTTCTTTTTTGTCGTAATTTGATGAGTTTTGAAAAGAACTCTTTTTCCTTTACACCTTGGAATCTTTTAAAGAATGCATCCTTAAATTTTCTCCAGCTAATGACGTGTGTTGTCTTTTTCCACCACATATACCAATTATACGCTTCCCCTTCCATTTTCATGGATGCGTGCTTGAGCTTTTCGTCATCATCATTGATGTCATATATCTCAAAGTATTCTTCTGCTTTATTTATCCATGCAACATTGTTTTTTTCGTTTCCATCGAATTTAGGCATCTCGACTTTTGCCCTTCGCTGGTATGTCGCTAATGGTTGAGCGAAAAAGGGGTGTTGATTGGTAAAGGTATCCCAAAGTTGCTTGTTTGTAAGAATTGCGTTACTCATTTCTTGGTGGGGTGTCGTTGATTTTTTTGGGGATTCAGCTTTTTCATGAGAGTCTGTTGACTTTGTTGAATCTGATGAGTTGTGCTCTTGATTCTCTTCATTTTCTTGTAGTAGTTGTGCGGGTGTACAATTCATCTTTTTACGCAGAAGTTTTAGCAATGTTAAGGACTCTTTGAGATCTACTTCTGTTTGGACACCATTATTTTCCATCTTTATTTCTATTCGATCTGTCGTATCTTGAAGTTTTTTTATATTGTTAGCCTACCCCTTAAGCTTGATCTCGAAACCATCTAATCTTTTATTGACCTCGTCGTGGTTGTTATTTATCTTATGCTCCGCGTCCAACAATTTTTTTTGGAAATCCGCCATTGTCATTGTCGACATTGAGCGAGTTTGTGGGGGCGTGTATTTATCTGCCAGCTTAAAATTTTAAAATTAATTATTTTTTTTAAATAATTTTAATTAATTAGATTATATTAATTTAGTTTGATTTATGGTATATATATCAAACCAACAATTATATATAGACCCACGTATTGATGTCACACCGTTTGACCAATGGACACAACGTTTGACGGTGGGAGAACAAAATCTTTTTAATGATGTGTAATAATTTATTTAATTAACACGCATGGACAGTTCTGAACCATCACGTTTGACCGTCGACCTTCGAGCAGATACACCGTCAAGCTCCTACAGGTTATGCAGAACTACCGCAGGGTTCAGCGTCTTACCGTAGGTTACGCAGAACTTGCCGCAGGTTACCGTAGAGGGTTCGATCTTAATGATGGTAGCAGTCTTCTGCGGCTGTCTCAAGCCTGTAACAACACACTCCAGGCAGACATGAATAATCCACACGCACTGCTATTTTCTGAAAAAGCCCATAGGGCCTGATGGCCAACAGAACTTGTGGGTGTCACCAGTTCGTGTTGGCTCTGATACCAGATGAAGCGAAAACTTCTTGATAAACATAAATATATATATAAATATTTTATTAATAAATGAATTGATAGATGATGAATGTTTACAATGGGGGTTCCTGGCTTATATACCGCCATGGGCACCCTTTGGGGAAAGGGCATGATCTTATGATCATGCCCTTTCGTCTAATTAAACTTAAAATTAAATAATAAACCTAAAATTAAATACTAACTAATTGTTTACATAATAGTATCAGAGCGTTGCAAATCACAGGAGGACTGAAGGCACTAGCATAATCATAAGTATTTGCAGTAGTAGTAGCTGTCCTGAGAGACAGCGCTGCTCCTAAGCAGAAAGCAGCAAAGGAGTGATGCAGAGAGCTTGCATCATCATTTCGAGCCAGAGAGAGGGCCAACGTAGAGGCAGAAGAGGCTCACGAAGAGCCATGTCACCCTACTTAGTGAGGTAGGCTTGACGCAGTTGGCTAGAGGAGTGATTCAGCCTTTGCTGGAATTGCGCAAAGATGGAAGGCTCAGTTTCTTCAGTGGTTGGGGCAGAGGGAGTTGTGGGCAGATTGTGGATTACGAAGCTAGTGGGGTGCTGTTGTTGTCGACGCAGAATAGTACCTAACGGGACAGAACCAAGGTAGAGGGAGTTGCTGCCTTGGTGGATTTCTAGCCAAGAAATCCAAATCCGAGTTGTAGTTGCAAAGAGGATCGGAGAGGAGCGGGCCGATAGTTGGTGAGAAGATTTCCAAGAGGGAAGTTGAGACTCAGAAGGAGTCTAGGAGAGAACTTCTAGGACAGAATTCGAGACTCAGAGGGAGTCCAGAAGAGGAGCGGAGATGGCAATGAACAGACTGAGGGATCAGGACAAGTTGGACAGGGCCTCCAACTTTGTCATTTGGAAGGCCAGGATCTTGTTTGTTCTGGATAGACATCGCATCAGGGACTTCACCTTGAGAACTATGGCTGTCCCAGTAGACCTAGCTGATAATGAGAAGTATGAGGATGCAATGGCGAAGGCAAAATGCATAATCCTTGATGGGGTCAAGGATCATGTTGTACCACATATTGCCGAGAAGAACACGACAAAGGAGATGTGGGATACTTTGACAACATTGTATCAAGGCACTTCCATGCAACGGGAGATGCTATTGGAGAATCAATTGTGGTCATATCATATGCAAAACGGGGAATAGATAGATCTATACCTCAACAGGTTGCAAGAGATTCAGGACCAACTTACTTCCATAGGGGCCATGCCGGATCAGGGGTTCATGGTGAGGACTGCCCTGAATGCAGTCTCCGAGGATTGGGAGACATTTGTCCAAAGTATTTTGGGCAGAGCTAATCTTCCAGGATGGGAAGAGATGTGCGCAGCTCTTCGCCAAGAAGAGATCGGACGGTTGACCAAGGCGGGGAGTAGCAGCAAAGGGGGTCGAATCAAGAAAGAGGAGGAGGAGGATGCAGCTCTGGCATCTGCGGGACAACAGGGGAGGAAGGACATCTCCAAGGTGAAGTGCTTACATTGTGGGGAGTTGGTTCATTATGCAACCTAGTGTCCCAGGAAGAAGAATAAGGGAGAGGCTTCTGTTTCCAAGGCGCTCCGGCTAAGGCGGAGAAAGAAGTCGAGACGGATGACGACTGTGCCATGAGTGCTCATGCACCTCTAGAGAAGATGTGGGGTGACATCGAGTTGTAGTCAAGAAGACTACAGAAGATGAGGGGCAGGATCCTTGAGGTACCCAAACTCTTGGATCATATTCGGCTACAGGAGCCCCGAATGACAGTAGCAGGATGACAGATGTCGGTAGAAGCAAGATGTGATGAAGCAACAATGCAGTGCTAGAGTGCAGAGGTCTGTAGCAGCGCAGTGGGGTTGTAGCAACGTAGTGGGTTTGTAGCAGTGCAAGAGGCACAGAGGTGGTTGCAACAGTGCAGAGACGCACAAAGATGGTTGCAGCAGTGCGAGAGGCACATAGGTGTTTGTAGCAGCACAGAGGCAGTAGAGGGAGCACATGATAGCAACAAAGGTAACTTCAATATTAGGAGGTTTCTGGACTGACAAGGATGTCAGTAGTTGGGTAGATCAGTTATTTACTTCTCGGTAACTGAGTTGCAGTGCAACAGTTAGTAGTAATAGTGCTATGGGCAGCATGTTGAGAGGGAGCTGTAGTACAGATGTAGCAGTGACAGTGGCAGAGCCATGGGCAACAGTATAGGAAGCAACAGTGCAGTGGATGTAGGGTAGTAGGCCCAGCATTAGCACAGGTATTGGTGCAGAGGATCGGTGTGATGTTTAGTGGTGGAGCATTACTAGAGCACATTCTTCGCTAAGAGGGAGTGTTGATTTGTGGTAGCGTCAGATGTGCTCTAGCCATGAAAATTAGTGGAGAGGCTAAAGCACATGAGATCTCCAAGACCCAGAAATGGTTTGGAGAAATTCCCCCCGGTTAGAGAGATATTAAAATAATTAATATTTTTAATATCTAAACTTAGGAAAATTAAAATATTAATGGGTATTAAGATAAAACTGGGTTAGAGACTTAATCTTGGTCGTTGAAGACTCAACAGGAAAAGTATAAGAGGAGGCTTGAGGGTCAGTGGGAGATACACCAAGATTGATCAGTCAGTTCGATTTCTTAGAGCGGGATTTGCTGAGAAAATTCGAACAAGTGATTCGAGTCACAGCGAGGGGCAGTGAGTACATGGCAGAGAGGTAGAGATAGTGCCAGAGGGCCAGCGCAGTGACTGAGGAAGCTACGCTGAGGCAATAGGAGCTACGCAGAGGCTGAGGGGCCTGCATGGGTGATGCAGAAGGCGAGAGAGCTGACATAGAGAGGCAGAGGGCTGATGCAGGGGGTTCCAGAGCTACGCAAAGGCTAGCAGGGCTGACGCAAAGCCGTGGAGAAGCACCAGAAGGATTTTCGTGGGGCAGACTAGTGCTGAGTAGCTGAATGTCTGCTTTCGAGAAGAGGTATTACTGTTGTGTAGAAATCTTTGTTGGGTGAGCTAGTTGGCACCCTAGTTGTACTCAAGAAATTTGCATAATAATAAAACCCTCAGAACTGTTGCCTCGGTTTTCCCGCATTGGGTTTTTCTTGGGGACGATTGTCCAAAGATAACGGTGTCTCTTGTATGTTTGTCTATTATTTCAGTTGATCTGTATATGAGTTGAGACTGCATTTGTGTTTATGTTCATTATTTATATGGATAAATAACTTGTTAAGGAATAAAACAAGTAGGTGAAATAAACCAGATAATGCAGTAGGAATTTCTGATGTGTTAGACTTAGAAATTACAACAAATCTCTCCTGGTTGTTGCCGCACCTCTAATCCCAAGAAGTAATGCATCAAACCAGTGTCCTTCATCTCGAACTCCAAATCAATGTCCTCCTTACACATCCTTATGAGCCTTTCTGAACCTGTGAGAAAGAGATCATCAACATATAACACCAAGATGAGTGACTCACCATCAACAATACATAGTACAAGTTGGAGTCCACCTCACTCTTAGTGAAGCCCAATCCAGGTTGGTACCCATCAATCTTGGAGTACCATGCGCAAGGTGCATGCTTGAGTTTGTATAAGGCCTTCAATATGCATACATGGAACCCCCTCCCATGCACCTCAAAGCTATGAGGTTGTTTAATATACACCTCTTCCTTAATTACCCCATTGAGGATGACAGTCTTCACATACATTTGATGTATCCTCCACTCCATGTTCCAAGCAATAGAAATGACTACTTTGATAGATGCATATTTAGCGACAGGAGCAAATGTCTCCTCGTACTCTACTCCCTTCTTCTGGGAGAACTGTCTCACCACAAACCTCGCTTTCTACTTCTCGAAGCTGCCATTTGCTCTTTGTTTGATCTTATAGATTCATCGAGAAGTGACCACTGACTTCCCCTCAGGTATCAATACTATCTCCCAAACATCATTCTTCATGATGGAACTATACTCTTCCACCATGGCATCCCTCCAAACCTGTTGGTTTACTGCCTCCTGAAAGGTAGAAGGCTCAAACTCATTGATGTTGCTCGTCAAAGCCAAACTGGGAAATATGGTAGGTGGTCTACTCTCCCTCAAGGTCTTGCTAGGAGCCTCTACATGCTCTTTTGCATCCCTCAGGGCCTGCTTGGCCCATCTTGGCCTCTTTCTGGTAAAGCTCGAAGGAGCATCTAGCTCCTCCTAATTTGAAGGCTATGCCCTTACTGCTAGTGCTACTAGTCATTGCTCAACCTTTGGAACCTCTCGCTCTTGTTCTTCTACCACAACTGGGTTTGTAGCAATGGACCTCCTAAAGGCCTACCCTCCTCGAATTTAGCATTATTCCTGACCACTATCTTCCTCTATACTGGAATGTTGACTTTGTAGGCCTTTGAAGTCTCACTGTATCCAACAAAAGTGCCCCTCTTTGATGAAAACTCTATTTTAGTCTTCTTTGAAGGAATGTGGACATACACTAGACTATTGAAGATGCATAAATGACTCACCTCTGGTTTCACTCCTGTAAAAGCCTCCTTAGGAGTCATGTCCTCCATTTCCATGCGAGGTCTCTTGTTATGCAAGTATACAACTGTAGTACATCATGTCTCCGCCCACAAGAACATAGGTAGATCCTCATCAAGGATAATGGCCTTGTCTGCTCCAACTATACTCTTTATCTTCCTCTCTGCCACTTCATTCAGCTGCAAATTTTAGGGTACTATTAGCCCTTTCTTGATTCCTGTTTCCTTTCAAAAATCCTTAAAATCGTTGGAGATATACTCACCCCCATTGTCTAATCTCAGGACCTTGATCTTTTTCCTAGTGTGGTGTCCACAAGAGCTTTGAACTCTTGAAACTGACCGAAGACCTCATCCTTGGCCTTCAGGAAGTAAATCCATGTCCCCTTAAAATAGTCATCTATGAATGTCACAAAATAACTACACCCAAAGATAGACCCCACTGACATAGGAACACAGGGGTCAGAATGCACCAAATTGAACACACCCTTGGACTTGGTCTCATTAGTAGGAAATGTTGCCTTGGCTTGCTTGCCAAGCACACATCCCTTAGACACACCATCGTGCATTATACCGAATTCTGTAAAACCAGTGATCATCTCCCGTAACAATGGTAGAGCCCTTTAGTGTAGATGTTCCACTCTGGCTGTCACTACTATGTAGTAATGTACTAGGGCTTTCACTGGCTGTCCTCTAAACAGATATAGGTTATTCTCCCTGCTGTCTGTTGTCCTTTAGGCAAACCCCCTAGAGAAATGCATCCTGTGATTTGTTGCTGCCTGGATGAGATTTTCTTACCAGTCTGGACCTGCAATTTTCCATTCATCAGTTACATTCTTGTGCTCATCAGTCATTCACAGTGGTGCATCACTTCCCATGCCACTGATCTCAGATGTCCTAGAAGATATCTCATGCTGCTTCAATTGTTGGTTGATATGGTTTCATTGCTTAACCTCGTCATCTAAAATTGATGCTAAGGTTCCATCACATTGTGTAGATGTCAGCATTAGATGGATATTTTATCACTTTTAACTTGGTAAGGGTGTTACTTTTTTACTATTTTAAACCATCCGGGACATAATTACTTTTGGATTTGTGTGCCACTAAGCTAGACCCACTAGGAACCACTGAGAAATCAGGTTGGGTAGCTTCCCTTCGAAACTTAACATTTTCCATTAAACAATTTTCACTTTCCATTCCATCCATAAGAGACAAGATTCCCCCAACCTATGGTTAACTTGCCAAAGACCATCCAAAAGAGGGTGGCCAAGAAAGATAAGTTGTGGATGCATTCCTTAAACTTCATGCATTAGATTTATTTATATTTTATGGAATGGTTATTTACCTAATTGCATTTGATTATTGATTCGTTTTGAACAGGAAGAGCACTGTATTGAATTTGAGGAAGAGGAAATTATTTCCGAAGGTGATGAAACTGAGGAAGAGTGCAGGGTGGAAAATACTGTTTCCAATGGAATTGCCGGTGCTAGTAAGGATCTATTATCTGTATCTGCTGCAGCATTTGTAAGCAAAGGACAGAACTTGGTCAGAAACAGGTCAAAAAAATTACAATGTCAGGCTTCTGCAGATGATTCTGTTGGCAACAGGTCAAAACCAAAAAAGCAAAAGTCCAATCAAAGGGTTAGCAGGAGTCACCATGAAACTGTACCGTTTGGTTGCAGAAGGAATAAAAGGAGAGCAAAAGAGACACAGGAGACCAATGGTATATACACAAATTCTGTTTCTGCGGATGCACAGGAATGTAATTTAAATGCTGTAGAATTTCCTACTGAAGACTCGTCTCACCGAAGTCCCGCAAAGCATTTGCAGAGGGGAAGAAATGTGAAATGCTTTGGACAGAATTCACAACGAATTAATGCTGTTGCCGGCAGTGTTTCCAATGCATGTGAAAACCAATTGGTATCAGATGCAAACGGTTCAGGACTACACCACTCCGAGGTTGGTAAACAGGAGAATGAAGCTAGAGCGTTTGACAAGAAAGATTCTACTTTCAAGTCTACCAAAGGTATTATTTTCCTTTGAACTACTGCCCTCCAATGTTAACTGTTTTGCCTTGGGAAAATGAATACATACCAGGCAAGCTGGCCACATGTCACAACCATTTCGCCACCCCTTAGGGACTTCAGATCCCCAATTTGCCACAGAACAGTACAACTCATGCTGTTATTTAAATCAATTTAGAGGTCGAAAATTTGAGCATTGTATTGGTAAAGAAGCAAACCAGTTTCCTTAGCTTACTATGGGTAAACGAGTGTAAGGGTGTTTCTAGTATGTGGGCATTGTTTTTGCAGTGCATTTGAGAGATACTGCTCACTATAAAGTTGAACTAACACAAACAGGTATTTCTGCAGAGGCAGACGAAACTGCATTTGAAGCAGCTGAAGTTCTCAGCGGAATCCATCAATGTCCAACAGACCAGGAAAAAGAATCTCAAGCTTCCTGAACTATGGATTTTCACCACCTCGTCGGATTTCCTGTAATATATTGTATTCCACATCCGTGTAAACACCTCGGGGAAAGATGTCATCAATTTATATATGTTTTATGATATACAAAATTTTGTTTATGTTTATGGATGCAAATGTTACATCCATATTTTTATGTTCATCACTTCCTGACATCACCCTCTGTTTGAGTAGCAATTTGCTCATCTGTTATCACTTTTTCCAAATAAATGTCAGGTTTGTAGTGTATGCAGAAGTATCTGTATGGTTGAGCATGTTGAGGTAAATCAAATTATTCCCAAGACTGTGGCTGCATCCTACGATCCCACGGAGCATTACATTTGCTGTTACTTTTGTTAGGGTTCTCATTTAAACTTTCTGGATAACAGAGTTGTATGCAGTCATCACATTGGGCGAATTTTATTTGGAAAAAAATCGATATTAGCGGATTCTCTAGCGCTGAAATAAATTCGCCAGATTTGGTAAATTCGATTTCCAGAATCTGAGTCATACTCAAAGTTTTCTAATGTAAGATTAACTTTAATCTGCTATTAAAAATATAAATCTCTTTTGTATAAAATCTAAAATAAATTCGCCAGATTTGGTAAATTCGATTTCCAGAATCTGAGTCATACTCAATTTTTTCTAATATAAGATTAACTTTAATCTGCTATTAAAAATATAAATCTCTTATGTATAAAATCTAATTGTCTCCTATTAGAATTTTGAGATAAAAGTCTAATTGTCTCCTATTAGAATTTTGAGTTAAAAGTCTAATTGTCTTATATTCGAATTTTGAGATAAAGGAGTGGTCATTTTTTTTAATCTAAATTTAATCTTTCATGAAATCAATTGAATGCGGGTAAATTTCTTGTTTAATAAAGTGAATTTTATCGTGCTCTATGAACGTAGACATTGTCTTCTAACATAGTTGTTTATATTTTGCAGATATATGAATTATAATATTAATAACATAAATATTTGTATTTTGCAGCTGTACAAATTTTAGTTCTAATATTAATATACCATGAAGTTCAAACTAGTGACAAGCACATTGTAAAGTGCATAATACAAACTTACCCCTTGTTACAGTTTGTAAGTATTTATTTCTCACCATATCTTTAATGTGCATCTCAACCTACAAAGAATCATAAACTTTTGTTATGAATAATTTCAAAAATAGTGCTTATGTTTGTGGTATTGGCCCCCAAAAAGTAAATTTCTGGTATTACTTTTGGGATTTTGCATATTATTATTCTTACGATGCAGGTAAATAAATAATATTATTTTTTTATTTTATTTTAGTTTATAATTAAATTTTAATAAATTGATTTAATAAATATTTTTTATTTATTAAATATTGATATTCTATTGACAATATTCTGTAGTATAATATGCTATATTTATAAAAGTAGTTAATATTTTATTAGCAAAAGTAATGTAACATTTAAATGTTAGTACTAATTTATGATATGATAGATAAACCTTGATAGTTTAAATAAAATCATATATGTATTCAAAAAATTGGGCACAAATGTTCAGATAATTAATTAACCTTGTAATTGTATTAATTAAATAAACTGTACAAGGAATGTGAATAATATAAAGCTTCAAGTAAACAATTTAAGTAATTAACTAATTAAATTTTTTACCATAACAAAAAAACTTGATAAATTAGTTATGGAAAGAATATTAATTTAGTTCTCTTTTTTCATATTATATATTATATTAATTTACAATCCTTCAAGAAAAAGAGGTAAGTGTGTTATCAAATGTGATTAATTGTGGCTATTAACATTCTATATGCCAATCTAAAATTTAATAAATTAGTTATAGAAATATTATTGATTTAGTTGTCCTTTGTTCATGTTATATATTAGATTAATTGACAATCTTTCAAGAAAAAGGAGGGTGTTATCAAATGTGATTAATTGTGGCTCTTAACATTTTATATACTAATCTAATGAGTTGTCCAATTGTGTCAAGGCATCATGTATTGATTTATTGTGGCATTCTTAATGAGTTTAGTGTGTCAAGTTGCATGACATAATATTAATGTGATTAAATTACTTCACACGACTAGGTTGTAACAAATAATTTTTTCCCCATGAAAAATCGTAATTGTATTAATGAAAACAAAATTACATGTTGTAGATGGTTGCAATGTATTCAATCATGTTAGTCGAAACTAATGTTGTTATATAAAAAATTAGTTAATTAGTAATTATTAGGCAAAGGACATGATCGAAGATCATGCCCATTCACAAAGAGGCACCCAAGGCAGTATAAAGTCGGGGGCCTTCCACAAATTGTAATCATCTTTTATCTGTTTAATAATAATAAAATATGAATTTGTTGAATCACTGAGTTTAATTGTGCCATCTGCTATCATAGCAAGTAGATCATTGCCTTCTTGCTTCTATATCGTGCCACACTGCCTCAGTGGTTGTCTGTGACATCCAGTTCAATCGATTCACCACTTCATTGCCGCATACCAGCTGTTGTCACCAGTCTGTTGCCACCTCGTCCCTGCCATCATTCCCTCTCTCTGTTAACGCCTTCCTTTCCGCTCTCCCTGTGTTCAAATTGAGGAAGAAAGTTTAAGTTGGCAGACAGATATACACCCCCACAAACCCGTTCAATTTTGTCGATGACAATGACTGATTTCAACAAAAAATTGATTGATCTCGAGAATATGATTACTAGCCATTCAAATGATTTTAACCAAAAAATAGTCGATCTTGAAAGTAATTTTACCCGACATTTCGACAACATCAAGAAGCTTCAGGATACGACAAATCAGATAGAACAACAACTCGAGTAGAACCATATCAATTCTAAAAAGAATCATAATCAGACAATGACAATGTTGATCGTTATTTGTGACATGATGAAGATTACACTTGAACAAATATTCAAGGATGATGGAGGTAATCAACAACACAATTCATCAGATTCAACAAATTCAATAGATTCTCATGAAAAAAGCAAGTCTCCAAAAAAATCATTTACGCACCATCAAGAAAATAGTAACGCGAATTTTCAAAATAAGAAAGTTTGGAATTCATTCACCAATCAATACCCTATTTTCACTCCACCGTTAGCGACGTATCAACAAAGAGAAAAAATCGAGCTACCCGAGTTCGACGATAATGAAAATGCAGCGTTGTGTGGCTCAATAAAGCAAAAGAATATTTCGAGATTTATGATATTGACAATGATGATGAAAATATTAGGCACGCTTCCATGAAAATGGAAGGCGAAGCATATAATTGGTATATGTGGTGGAAGAAGACGACACTCGCTATCAGTTGGAGAAAATTTAAGGATGCGTTCTTTAAAAGATTCCAAGGTGTCAAGGAAGAATAGTTCTTTTCAACACTTATCAGATTGTGACAAAAAGGAGATGTGGATGAATACACTCGAGAATGGGAGACCTTAGCAACACAAGTACCTGGGTTATCAGAATCTCGTCTAATCCAATCATATATCTCCAAACTTAAAACTCATCTACAAGTAGAACTTGAGCTTCATGACATTACGTCAATAGAAGTAGCAAGACAAAAAGAAAATGTTGTTGAAAAGAAATTTGAAAAGATACTGTGGTCAAAGCCAGAAAAAGTATATTCAAGACGAAGAATTCCTCACTTTGTGAATACAGATAATACGAAATATGTTCCACCACATCTTTGTGAAGGCGAAAAGTCTAACGTGGAAATGCAAAGGATGAAAGAAAGCAAGTGCAAACGCTCTATCGAAAAGTGGGACCCTAAACATTGGTGTGCTAAAGGAAAAGAGACAAAGAACCTATATAATTGTGAAGCAACTAATGATTCAAACAATGATGAATCAAACATAGAAGGAATAGAAGGAATAGAAGATGCCCCAGAATTCTCTCCAGAATTAGATGACGAAAGCATTTTGCAAGTGTAATTATCGGCTATGACAGGTATATGACAACCCCAAACTTTAAAATTAAAAGGACATATAAAGAAGAACAATGTAATGGTTCTCATCGACACCGGTAACAGCCATAATTTTTTAGACTCAACCATGGCAAAGAGACTCAACATTTTCACATTTGCCATGCCCAACAGGAAGGTGATGGTAGCCGATGGTAAAAAGATTGAAAAGGTAGGGAAATGCCATAAGGTCAAATTGTAGATTCAAGACTTTAATTTAGAATCTCCGTTCTACACTGTACCATTAGGAGGAGTAGATGTGGTCTTAGGTATCCAATGGCTACAAACTCTAGGCACTTACTCTGCCAACCATCAAAAGAAGTTTATAAGCTTTAAATGGGAAGGGTGGAGGTACAAGTACGAATTCCAAGCACCAGAAAACCAAATCGTGTCGTCATCCCAAATGATGAAAATGATTCGAGAACGAGCACTAGCCTATGTAGTAAAATGTCACCAATTAGAAATGTTATCTGCAAAAGTGATCAACGAAGAGTCACTAGAAGTACAAGAACTAATTAAGGAGCACGAAGAAGTATTCCAAGACCTACCCATGAAAATGCCACCTATCAGGGAAATCGAGCATACAATAGAAGTCAAAGTAGGATCAAACCTTGTCAACATCAAACCATATCGATATCCGCATCACCAAAAGACTGAAATTGAGAGATTAATCCAAGACCTTTTAAAATGTGGGATCATCTCAAAAAGTAAGAGTCGCGATATTCAGAAATATGTAGCAGAATGTGACAAATGTCAAAGAAATAAAAGTGAAAATATTATGACACCTAGATTACTTCACCCCTTAAATGTTCTAAACTAGAAATGGGAAGAAATATCAATGGACTTTATTGAGGGATTACCTGTATCTGATGGCAAGGATAAGATTTTTGTAGTAGTCGACAGACTCACCAAGGTCATTGTGAGTGATAGAGATGCCAAATTTAAGGGTAATTTATGGAATGAATTGTTCAACCATATAAGAACCTACCTAAATATGAGTTCCGCTTACCACCGTCAAACAGATGAACAAACAGAGTTTGTCAATAAATGTTTGGAAGCCTACCTACGTTGTTACGCTACAGAAAAACAAAATAAGTGGGTTCAGTGGTTGCATCCCGTTGAATGGTGGTATAATTCTACTTATCATACGTCAGCAAAAATGACTCCATTCCAAGCTTTGTATGGGTACGAACCTCTAAAATGGAAGGATCATGCTACCGTCTAGACAAATCTACCAGCTGTTAAAAACCAACTAGAAGAAACCCAAAAAATCGTCCAAACCCTAAAAAAATAATTAAATAATGCAAGAAACCAAATGAAGCAACAAGTTGACTGAAACAGAACCGAGAGAGAATTTGAAGTTGGAGAATGGGTATTTGTCAAGCTCCAGCCATACAAACATTTGTCCTTGAAAAAAAAGGAAAAAATAAATTAGCATGAAAGTTCTATGGACCATACCAGATCAATAAAAATATCATCCAAGTTGCATATAGTTTAAGTCTTCCTGATAAAAGTCGTGTTCACAACGTCTTCCATGTATTCTGCCTTAAAAGGGCATTGGGTGACCATCAATCAGTACAAACAATGCTTCCATCCTTAAATGATGAAGGAAGGGTCATTTTAGAACCAGAAGGTATCATATCCACTAGGGAAAAGAAGCTTCGATCTCGTATAATCAAGGAATACTTGATCAAGTGGAAGGACTTACCAAAATAAGAAGCTTCTTGGGAGACTGAAGCATTTCGTCAACAACATTCGTCATTACGTATGCTTTGAGGACAAAGCATTTTTTGGGAGGAAGGAAATGTTATATAAAAAAATAGTTAATTGGTAGTTATTAGGCCATTCACAAAAAGACACTCAAGGCAGTATAAAGCTAAGGGCCTCCCACAAATTGTAATAATCTTCTATCAGTTTAATAATAATAAAATATGAATTTTCTAAATAGCTAAGTTGAATTGTGCTAGGTGTTCACATATACAAAAAGAAAAACTTCTTCGAAATGGAAAAAAAATCAACCTTTTCTCCATTTCTTCTTTTCTACCTTTCACCATTCTCCTTGTGATGGAGTGGTTGGGATAAGTGCTAGTTGGGACCCTTATATCACTCTTGGGTTTTCCTTATCTGAATCCAAACTTTCAGATACATAATGACATTTAGAGCCCCCTAGCTCCTTTTCTTTAGGGATGATCTCCCATCATGATGCGTGTGCTGGGGTCCTTGAAACATCATGATTAATTCCTTTCTTTTCGACATTATCTTGCGGGTTCTGAGCTTCTTCAATGGTAGGGGGCTCCAATTCTTCATCATCCTCTTCTTCTTCAGATAATTGATGTGGGAATTTCCATCCCTTGGGTTGCTTCCCTGATTTCTTCTTTCTTCGAGGCACTTTCTTAGTATCGGACATGAGTTTTGAAGATGTCCGGTCTATCAGCAAATTCGACATCTAAAAGTCATGTTCTCAAAATTTAAAAATTGTGTCCAACACTTTTTATTATGTGTCAAGAGGATACGATCTAGTAGTCCTTCGCTGAGATCCACCTTTTATGGCAAAAGTGTAGATGTGTTCTTCAACTCTTTGTGTGTTTGTCTTTATGTATCTTCCTAAGAGGTTCCCAATGTCTTGAAGCACTTTATGGTGCCAAAAATGTATGGGGAGATTGTGTAATCTAACCCAAACCGACATTCTTGATACCACCATAGTAATGGCATCGAAATTTGGGAACCATGGGGTGGAAAAAAGTCTCGTAGATCTCCAGTACCACGGGCCCTCTCATAATATATATTCACGTTCCTCTGATGATGCAAACTTTACTATGAAAAAACCCTTGGAGCAAAGGTGAATCTCGCAATTTATTGTCCAAGTTGTGAAGATCCAGTGGAAAAGTTCCACTGGTTTTGGCCGAAAATTGTTGAATCTTCATATAAGTGCTCGAGATTCATAGGTTGTGCATCGATCATTTATTTAGGATAGATCTACAGCCATGGCTGGTATTTGATTCAATTTTTCCACAATATAGGGGATGGGTATATTGTGTGTCTGATCTGGTACTGCCGATGCTCCAGATTTTCCTTTGAGGGTATCTTTGAAAGAAAGTCCTCTATTTATTGGTCCTTGATTCCATTATGTTCCTTTGGGAGGACTAGATCCGGATACTCCCCCTGCTCCCTTTTGATAGCTTGGTCCAGGTGAGTCTCCTCGAAGCCTCAGATTTAATACGACGGTGGATGATGGAAGAATGTTGTATTCTTGTAATCTCAGTTCATCTTGCATGGACTTTCTTCCGCAGGTCAGACTTTGTAGGGGCACTGAAATTCCCAGAATATGCAGGATATTTTGCTTCAGTTGATTGACGCTCTATGCGGCGCAAACCCAGAATATAATTGATTTTCCATCTGGGTTTTTAATAAAAATTTGAAAAGTTGTCTTGGTTCTCAGATCCATCACCCATTCATGATAATCATGCAGGTCATCATCCAGATCAAAATCGAAACAACTATCAGAGACCCTTGTTGTATGGTCCATCAAGGAAATCCCCCCATTGTGTTCATCCTAAGAGAAGACTAATCGTTGTGGAACCGTTCAAAACAGAAGGGAGAAATCCGGATCTTGCCAAATTGGAGGCCGATTTTCAACTTGGAACACTAGATCTGGGAGTTGGTAGAGTGATCTATGCAGGGTGCCATGAATCAACAAAGATAACTACAGATCTGACCAAAGCGGATGTTGATCTACGACTGATGAGTCTAGATCTGCAAAAAGGTGAATTAGTTCTGCATCTAGGGTCACCGTATAGCTTGTGTTGTGTCTTTGCAAAGAAAATCCTGTCTTCTCAGATACACAGCTCCTTTCTAGCGTTTCTAGTGAGATCCCGTAAGGCATGGAAAGCGATTGTATGAGAGAATCATCCCACATGTTGTAATGATACTCGCCTACGCGTATTTCTGCATCATCTGGACAACGGAGAGCGATATTTGATGGAGCCAAAAAGTTGTGACCTCTCCTCATAACAATTGAGGTTGTTGTTGCGTTCGCCATATCTCACCTCCTCTCGGCACATAAAAAAATGTTGTTGATGCTTCCTTTTGACTAGGTTGTAGTATTGTTGTCCATCACAATAATTTAGCATGTTCCTGGAATAGTGTTTGTCACTTTAATCTATGCTAGGTGTGTGATCATTATAATGTGTGGTCTATGATGCATGCACTATTTTATTCTACGCCTCTAATACAACAACATATTTGAGGTGATATTGAAAAAAATCTTGATAAATAATCTTCTTCATATTGAGCCCAATTACCATAGGTTTATCGATCTCAAAATAATCTTCTTCATATTGAGCCCAATTACCATAGGTTTATCGATCTCAAAGCTCCTTTAGGAACAAATCTTTTTGTTTAGGAGTAGTTCATCTTCAAAAATTTCCCTATGATGTGAAGGGGATTCCTCTAGATTTGCTTTAAGGTGTACCACTTGCTTGCTTAGGGCTACTACCTTTGTTGTTTGATCTAATAGAGTTTAAGGGTTCCTTGTATGACCACCACTATGAAATTATATTTTCTTTCATCTTTATGTCTACTTTGGCAACAAGCTCTTTGAAATTTTAGTGTATTACTCTTCATTCCAGCCAACTTATGTTGCTCATGGAGGTTCATAGAATTCACTTTGAAAATTAGATGAATTCTCATACATACTAGTAGATCCAATCTAACCTTCTCCATTTTCCTTGATATTTGTTTATGGTCTATATTTAAGCAACCTAAGATTCTTCCCTTTCTCCTTGAAGCACTCCTTTTGAAGATAAATTCATATCGTATTCTATGTGATACTGATGATCTACACAAAGTTGATCATGCTTATCTTTGCCCTTTTGTTTACTATTCTATAAAGCTTCTCAAACTCTATCATGGGTTTCCTTAATGTGGTCAATGAACATGATTACACCCTCATGTGCAAAAACCTCCTTTGTTGATGTTTCCTTGGGAATATGACCTTGAATATCTAATGGATATTGGGACAAGAATCCAAGGGACACTTGAAAAGGTGAAGTACATGTTTTTTTCCCTCAAAAAAGAAACCCATAATTTTATTCATCTGAAAGAGGATAAAAGTTACATTTTACATATGTTGAACACATTCAAGCATTTAACGCCTCATGGCTAATCATAAAAACATGCATAGGGCAAGAAACCCACACCACAAAAACCCTAACAAAGGAGGTTGAAACCCCAACAAAAAAACTAATACTGGGCACAAGCCACCCTGTGAGCTTCACAGGAAACGCCCAAAACCGGGCCTCCACACAAATTTAAATAGACAATGAAGCATAAACGAAACCCCATGACAACAACCGAGAGGGAACCATCACCAATGGCCCTCAAAAACAGAATTGGTGGTGGAAATGCAGAGTGACGACACATTAACCAAGCCCAATGACGAGCTGCATGAAAATGAGTTGCAAAGCTCAAAGGAAAACCAACCAAGGTGCCAAAACTTGCACCCACAACCAGGGTGGAAGTAGGCAAAACCATTGGACGACAAAGACAGGTAACAAAGCCTAGCAGGTAGTTGGCAACAATTCTAGGACCCGACGAAACAAAGCGGCAACATAGGGATAGATGATGATAGCAACCAAACCCCAACAAGAAGCCCAAAGAACACCGCAAAACATTGCACAGAAGAGAACCTGCAAAAAAACCAGTGATGCCTGCCAATGAACAAGGAAGAGACCACTGGCTACATGGATGAGAAGGCACAAAGTAGGGATCCAGAGTGGCTAGGGTTCCATTCACCCTGATCCCCGCTCTCTCAACTTCTAGGTGAAGTGCATGTTGCACCATGCATTATTCAATTATAATTTCATTTCATTTGAGGTGTATTGATATCACAAATTTGCAAAGGTTGATGATTGAAGATTTTCAACAACTGGGCAATGCCAAGATTTAATAACCTAATTTGACCATTTGTGTTGTGATGGTTGAATATGTTAATCACGATATTGCAAAATGCACTTATACCTTATCAAAGAGTAATTGTGTGATCCAAATGGATCCAAGAAACACTCTGTCTATCTTCAAAAACTCAAAAAATCATGCCAAAGACCAAAGAAAATCGCATAAGGAAGCCTTTCAGAATACTATCGGGAGGCAAAAACCCGTGAAATCAGTGAAAAAATAGAGTATCGGAGGCGGAACAAAGTAATGCACAGTAGCCGTCAGATCTGGCCAATCAACAATCCAGATTTGAGCAGCGGATCACAATTGGCGGTGGCCTTCGGCGGGTATCGGCGGGATCCACATAAGACTTGCGATGGCAATCAGAGGGAACCTCATAGGAGATGCGATGGCGACTGGCGGGGTCAACAAGGACCATCGATCAAGCGCGCAAATCGACGGCCCACGTTGCATCGCCAAATCGCAATCGGAAAAATACAAAGGAGCAGGGGTTATGTATATATGTATATATGTGACCCGATGGACCGGACCCGATAATACTATAAGCCATATTGTATGGATCTTGAGATCTGTCAAACACCATTTTTAATGTATTTTCGTAGTTTCGTTTGTTAAACGAAATGCGAAGGAGAAAGCGCCGATGCGATAAGCCAGACCCAAAAGGGTACCTTAAGGCTATTATATATAGTTTCAAGTTCGGAGGAAAGCCATTTCTAATGCATTTTCACAGTTTTAATATATTTACGAAACACAAAGGCACAGAGCCATTGCGATAAGTGATAGCGACCAATAGGCCGACCCGATGGGAGAATAGGGCGCAGTTATGAAAGTTTGAAGTCTAATACATTGAGTTTTGACGGATTTTCTCCGTTAAAATACATTTCACTGTGTTTAACAGAGCGCAGCTGTTTCAGGAGTTGCAGATGTCCGAGGCACTCTTACGTTACACAATAGGTGGTCACCTCCTCTCTATGTGTTAAGCAATGATTGTATAACGCTGGAAGAGGGATTCGAAGTGGACAAAGGCCAGGGAGACCGAGAGACGAGAATTTGAAATGAACAGGCAGCGCAACTTTGGCTTTAAAGCCATAGACGGAGAGCGAAGAAAAAGGGAGGCAGCATTGCAGGCAAACGCCGAGATAGAGTTGGGATAGAGACAGAGAGCATTGAGAGAGTCTGTGTACTCAGAGAAAACTTGAGAGGTTCAAGTAAAGCTCTTGTTATTGTATTCTGTTGTGTGTGAGGCTCAAATTGAGCTCACTGTTGTAAAAATAACTCTGCTTGAAGACATAATAGAGAGGCTACCACTGAAGGCTGGACCAGGAGATGTAGCCCAGGAGTATTGGGTGAACTCCTCATTAAATTTGTTGTGTCATGTGTTGCCTATTATGTTTCTTTGTTTACTGCTTCATTGTCTGTGCATTTCGCAATATTATTGATCCATTGCATAAAATGACATAGACAAATCCATGCACATAAGTCTGTAATACCTTATTATTGTCTTAGATCTCACTTTTAGATCAAGTGGTATCAGAGCTTTAGGTTGCTAAGGTTAGACAAGCTTGTGCTGGACTGTTTGTGAATGATAACTAGGTCAAAGCTTAAATTAGGAGAAGGATAACTGGTTGAAACTAACCCAGAAATTGGTAGAGTCTATCCTAGGAGGAAAATGGGTGAAGAAAATCCCTTGGAATCAAACTCTTAGTTCATGGACAGTTTCATGACCATGAGAGCCATGGTAGAAGAAACATGCAGAGAATTTAAGAAGGGTTGAAGTAAAGATTCTTCAACCTCCAAACAAGACAAGGGAATAGAAGAATCTCTTCTAGATGGCCATTCTGAAGGAAAAGGGAAAGGAAAAGAGGCTCCTCTATCCACACCTCCTGATAGCCCTGAAAATAAAAAGAAGAAAACATCTTTGATTAAATTAGATGTTAAATTTGATTTTCCAATATATGATGGAGGGTTAAATGCAGAGAAGCTAGATAACTGGATTAGACAGATTGATGTGTATTGTAGGGTGCAGAGCATTGATTCAGAGAGGAGTAAAATTCAGCTGGCCAACCTACGCCTTGGAGGAACTGCCTTGGTATGGTGGGAAGGCAGGACACAAGCTGACTTGAAGAAGCATGGTAAAATTGTTTCTGTTTAGAGTCTGCAGTTAAAAAACAATTCTATCCACTAGCTTATATGCATCAAGCTATGATGAGCTGGAAAACTCTTCGCCAATTAAAAGGGCAAAGTGTACAAAGCTACACCCAAGAATTTAGAAAAAGAGCTTTGATTCTAGGCGTTTCTTTAGACTCACCTGAAACTTTGTTGAAGTATATAGGTGGTGTGCATAGTTATTTGAGGCACACCATTATCATGTTTAACCCTACTAGCATAGATGAGGTATCAATTCAAGCTACCCATCTAGAGACTAGAGGAAAGAATGTGAACCTAGAGATTGGGGGATCATCAAAACCCACTGCAAGCAAGAACAAGGAGAAGAGGAAGCATAAATGGAAAGAGAGGAAGGCAAATGCTTTACAAAAGGCCAAACCTTCATGCACTCACTGCAAGAAGGATGGACATGATGATGAACATTGTTGGTCTTTGCATTCAGAGCTGAAACCCAAGAAGTTCGATGGCAAGAAGAAGAAGGTTGTTGCTGCTATTCAGAAAGATTTGGGGTTAGACTCAGGTGATGAAACAACCATCACAGCCACAGGTATACAAGGTAAAAATTCTGAAGCATCTACTAGTAATTTTGCCCAAACTATTGATAGTGAAGAAAATGAGAGGAGAAGACATGAGCTTTTTCATATTAGAGTTATTTCCAAGCATCAAAAGATTGATACTTTGTTTGATGGTGGCTCACAAGTAAACTTAATTTCTAAAGAAATTGTAAATAAGCTGGGATTACTAACCACACCACACAAGAAGCCATATCCATTGGGTTGGTTATGTGATAAAGCAAAGCTACAAGTGACTAGACAATGTAAACTTAGGTTTGCCATTGGTTCAACATTTGTAGATGAGGTTGAGTTAGATGTAATTCCCTTGGATATATGTGGAATTGTTTTAGGAAGTCCTTACTTGTATGATAGAAAAGCCATTTTCTATAGAGCTGAAAATAAGTATCAACTTGTTAAAGATGGAATAGAATATATTGTAAGAGCTCACAAACTCAAAAATAATTATACTCTCATAAACTCAGGGCAGATGAAAAGGATTGTAAATTCATGCAAACAATTTTTATTGATGGTTGTAAAGGAAAAGAAACCTGAAAAAACCAATGTATTTGAGGGCTGTGATGCTAAACAAGAAGCTGATTTAGAAAGATTTTTTTCAGAATATGATATCTTATTTCAAGAACCTAAAGGTCCGCCACCAAAAAGGGAAATTGTACATGATATTAATTTGCAACAAGATTCTCCATTGCCTAACATCGGAATGCACAGGTTATCCACTTTAGAGAATGCAGAAATCAAGAAGTAGGTATAGGAGTTGCTCGAGAACGGGTTCATAAGACCAAGCATATCACCATGCGGATCTCCAATCGTGTTGGTCAGGAAGAAAGATGGTTCGTGGAGGATGTGCATTGATTACCAAGCACTGAATAAAATAACAATCAAGAATCGTTATCCCCTTCCTCGCATTGATGATCTATTGGATCAGCTGAAAGAGGCTGTTTACTTTTCCAAGTTGGACCTACGTAGTGGTTACCATTAGGTCAAAGTAGCAGAGCAAGATGCATGGAAAACTGCTTTCAAAACAAAGCAAGGGCTGTATGAATGGCTAGTTATGCCTTTTGGCTTAACTAATGCTCTTGCGACTTTCATGAGAGTTATGAATGATGTACTCAGGTCTTTTATTGATGCTTTTATGATTGTATATTTGGATGACATTCTTGTTTTCAGTAAAACATGGGAAGAACATTTGAAGCATGTAAAGCAGACTCTAGATGTTTTGAAAAAAGAAAATCTCTATGTTAAATTATCAAAGTGTGAATTTGGTAAAACATCTTTGAATTATTTGGGTCATATTGTAGGGGGTGGTGAACTGAAGATAGATCCCTCTAAGTTTGCAGTCATTGTAAACTGGCCTAAACCCAAGTCTGCTACAGAAGTTAGAAGCTTCATGGGGCAACATAATATTGGAGAAAGTTTATTGCTAACTTTTCCTTAATTGCAGCTCCCTTACATGCTTTGATAGGATTGAACAAGGTGTTTCAGTGGGGAGGCAAATAGCAGAAAACCTTCGACACCTTGAAAGAAAAAATCAGTACAGCACCAGTACTAGCATTGCCAAATCTTCAACAACCATTTGATATCAAAACAGATGCCAGTGATTATGCCATGGGAGCAGTGTTGATGCAACATGGTAAACCCATATGCTACCATTCTGAGACTTTTAATTTTGTAGTAGTTAATTATCCTACATATGATAAAGAATTGTATGCATTAGTCTAGAGTGTGAAAAAGTGGAAACATTATTTAATGGGCAAAGAAACAATAATACATACTGATCATCAGCCACTTCAGTGCTTGCACTCACAAACTAAATTGCAACAATCAAGACACTATAAGTGGATGGGTTTCCTACAACAGTTTCATTTAGTCATCAGATATAAAAAGGGCATACACAATAAAGTTGCAGATATGTTGTCCAGACCAATCATAAATGCATCTACTATACTTAAGCATAACTCAGTAATGCATGAAAGCTACATTGAACAATATGCTCAAGATGTAGACTTTAAAGATGTATATGCAGCTTTAAGCAATGCCAAAAAGGTAGAAGAATTGGATTACTATGTTAAGGACAGACTCTTGTATCATTTGTGAAAGCTATGCATTCCACAAATAGAGAGAATTAACATAATTAGGGAGGAACATACTTCTCTGATATCAGGTCATTGTGGTGTAAGTAAAACAGTTGCACAGCTGCAAAGATACTGCTATTGGCCAAAAATGAATGAAACCGTTTCTAGATATGTAAGAGGGTGTACCATGTGTGCTAAAAGCAAGCCCAACAATAGAAAACTAGGCTTGTACACTCCACTACTAGTTCCTTCCCGTCCTTGGGAAAGTGTTTGCATGGACTTTGTTGGGGGATTGCCAAAATCTAAAAAGGGACATGACTATTTATATGTTATTGTGGACAGGTTCAGCAAAATGTGTATTTTAATACCTTGTAATAAGCATATTACAACTGAACAAACAACGAAATTGTTCTTTCAGCATGTCTGGGTGCATTTTGGGTTACCCACTTCCATAGTATCTGATCGAGACTCCCAATTTTTTGGGAAGTTTTGGTCAAGCCTGTGGGAATTGATGGACACTAGACCGAAGAAAAGCACAACCTTTCAGCCACAGACAGATGGCCAAACAGAGGTAGTCAACAGGACAGTGATCCAGTTGCTCAGGGGTTATTGCAGCAAGCATCCCAAGCTTTGGGATGAACACTTATGTTATGTGCAACATGCTTACAACCGTGCTAAACATTCTTCTACACAGAGATCTCATTTTGACCTGTTTTGGTTTCATACCAAGGTCTCCCTTGGATTTTGTCTTTGGAAAAGACATGGCAATTGTTGGACACAGTGATGTGGACAAAGCAACTAGATTCATTGAACAGATCCAAGAAATTCACCAGGCAATCCAGAAATAGCTGGAAAAGAGCTACGCCAAATACAAGGCAAGGCATGATAAACACTGGGTGGAGCATAGCTTCCAAGTTGGTGATCAAGTCTGGTTGTATATCAGTAAGGACATAATGCAAGGTGAAGGAAAGAAGCTGAAGCCAATAAGGTATGGGCCTTTTAAGGTACTTGAGAAAATTGGTGAGAATGTTTTCCACCTTGATTTGCCAGCATACATGCACATCTATTCAGTGGTAAATGCAGAAAATTTAAGACTGTTTGAACCTTCTTTAATTGAAGATCTCGAAGAGCAAAGTCAATTGCCTTCCATTGATGATCTGTTGCCTGAATACCTCAACGAGCTGCAGGAAGATACAGTTATGGACATGAAGGTGAGGACTACGCGCAGAGGGGACATGGAGTACCTTAGAATTGGACTCAAAGGTTCAAAACCCAATAGTTCAAAATGGATAGAGATTAGGGAAGTGAGGCAGTTGTATCCTCACTTAAACAATGCTTGAAATCCAACTTTTGGTGGTCCAAAAGCATTTTCAGTGGGAAGGCGTGATCCAAATGGATCTAAGAAACACTCTATTTGTCTTCAAAAACTCAAAAAATCATGCCAAAGACCAAATAAAATCACATAACGAAGCCTTTCAGAATACTATCGGGAGGCAAAAACCTGTGAAATCAGTGAAAAAATAGAGTATCAGAGGCAGAACAAAGTAGTGCACAGTAGCCGTTAGATCTGGCCGATCAACGATCCAGATCTGAGCAACGGATCGCAATCGGCGGTGGCCTTTGGCGGGTATCGGCGGGATCCACATAAGACTTGCGACAGTGATCGGCGGGAACCTCATAGGAGATGCGCTGGCGACTGGTGGGGTCAACAAGGACTGTCGATCAAGCGCGCAAATCGACGGCCCACGTTGCATCGCCAAATCGCAATCGGCAAAATACCAAGGAGTGGGGGTTATGTATATATGTATATATGTGACTCGATGGACCGAGCTCGATAATACTATAAGCCATATTGTATGGATCTTGAGATCCGTCAAACACCATTTTTAATGTATTTTCGTAGTTTCGTTTGTTAAACGAAATGCAAAGGAGAAAGCGCCGATGTGATAAGCTGGACTCGAAAGGGTACCTTAAGGCTATTATATGTAGTTTCAAGTCTGGAGAAAAGCCATTTCTAATGCATTTTCGCAGTTTTAATATATTTACAAAACACAAAGGGACAGAGCCATTGTGATAAGTGACAGCGACCAATAGGCGGACCTGATGGGAGAATAAGGCGCAATTATGAAAGTTTGAAGTCCGATACATTGAGTTTTGGCGGATTTTCTCCGTTAAAATACATTTCACTGTGTTTAATAGAGCGCGGCTATTTCAGGAGTTGCAGAGGCCCGAGGCACTCTTACGTTACAGAATAGGTGGCCACCTCCTCTCTATGCATTAAGAAATGATTGTATAACTCTAGAAGAGGGATTCGAACCGAACAAAGACCGGGGAGATCGAGAGACGAGAATCTAAAACGAACAGGCAGTGCAGCTTTGGCTTTAAAGCCATAGACAAAGAGCGAAGAAAAAAGGAGGCAGCATTGCAGGCAAATGCCGAGATAGAGTTGGGACAGAGACAAAGAGCATTAAGGGAGTCTGTGTACTCAGGGAAACTTGAGAGGTTCAAGTAAAACTCTTGTTATTGTATTATGTTGTGTGTGAGGCTCAAATTGAGCTCACTGTTGTAAAAAGAACTCTGCTTGAAGACATAATAAGATAGGCTACCACTAAAGGTTGGACCAGGAGATGTAGCCTAGGAGTATTGGGTGAACTCCTCATTAAATTTGTTGTGTCATGTGTTGCCTATTATGTTTTTTTTGTTTACTGCTTCATTGTCTGTGCATTTCGCAATCTTATCGATCCATTGCATAAAATGACATAGACAAATCCATGCACATAAGTCTGTAATACCTTATTATTGTCTTAGATCTCACTTTCAGATCATTGTGCTTTCTCTTGCTTAAGCTACCGCAATAAGCTATAGCGATAACAATAGCCATTGCTTAACTAATGCAAGTATTATACACTAAGACATATGCATCTAGAGAATCTCCTAGCATGTGTTTTACCAATCACTTGTAGCCATTTACATATAGAAGAAGAGGTATTATGTTTACCTCTGGGAGAAACGAAGTCAAGGGAGTGCTAATATTCATGCTTGATTTGTGATTGCAAATGGGATGTTTCTTGAATACATATGTTTACAAAGCTTCAATGGGCATAGGTCTAGTTGATTTAAGTGTTGGAGTTGACATTTAGATAAATAAAGTTTCTATTTAATTGGAATCACAATGATAGTGGACCTAATCCTTGTTTGGACATTGTAAGTAGGCTTCCTATAATTTATTGAATCCATTTTGTTGAAATTGTAGAAACACCATTATATTTTTGTTGGGAGTGTCAATATATATGAGTTTGTTTGTTTTTATTCAATGATATAGTGTCAAATTGTTGCAATAATCCACTTCATGTGATGTGCATTTTTTATCTTGCTATATGTTCAAATGAACTAGAAAGGTTTATGGTCATGGTCCACAATCATCTTTGTACCAAGTGAATAACATCACAAGTGCTAATTTTGGTGAAGGAATTAGGATTGTAATATAATATGGGTTAAAGGATTATGGTTTTGGATGCCACAAAATCTAATATAATATATTGTAAATGGTGAAGTTAGAAAAGAGAGAGGGAGCGAGAGAGAGAGAGAAAGAGTTAGAGGTGTAGCTCTAAATATTTGTTGGTTTTCTTGGTTAATGGTTTTCAAGGTAAATTTATGAGTACTATGTGAATGCCATTGTTTACTTTTCTAATTTATGAAGAATCTATGCAAATTTTCTTACCATAAAGGTTAAAATCTTCAAATACTTTGCACAACTTCCCACCTAAATTGGACATGGTTGTGATTCAATGCACTACGTGTGGCATGGAAAAAGTCATAAGGAATTTGTGCAAGTAGTTCATCATTCCCTTGAGATTTTGTTTCTCATGTATGTTCTTTTGGAAATTGTGAGTTAATTGTCATTGGAATTTCATCAAATTGATGCTCTCTCCCTCTTGGTTAATGGAAAATCCAAAATGAACAATTTCTTGTTGCCCAAATCTACACTTTAATTTACCAATGGATTTTCTATGCACACTATTGTTAAGACTTGGTCAAAAAGGTGCAAATGATCTTCCCTTGACTCTTATTGAACATAAAAATGTTATCTAGATATATGATCACAAGTGAGTCAAGTTATGGTCTTAGCGCTTTCTCATGAAATTTGTAGGGACATTATAAGACAAAACGACATCACCAACCATTCAAACAATCCTTGGAAATTTGAAGGTAATCCTCCATGTATTTTATCACTTATATGAATTTATTGATAATCGAACATCATATTAATCTTACTAGAAAAAATTTCTCTAGTAGGAAGTCCATTAGATTGTTGACATACAAGAGGGGATATTGGCTTTAAATGGTGATTCTATTATGAAGTTGATAATTCACATACAATTTTGTATACCATCCTCTTTGGGAATTAACATAATCATTGACCACATGAAAAAGAGCTAGGGTTATTGTGTGCTTTATATGACAACTCGTAGATCTAGTACCATCGTGATCAAATTATTATCAAACAATTAAGTTTTATGCAATGCCTCACTACATGTAACAGATCCTTCTTGTAAGTTATGTTGTGTTTGAATGCATGATATTGTTGTAGCAAATTGCCCCACTACTTTTATTCACATGACTTTTTCAATTGTGTTGAAAATTCCAATGGCAAGTCCTTGGAGTTCTAGGATGGATTGGAAACAGATATTTTTTTCCTCACATGGTTCATAGAATGAACAAATGAAACTATCATAATACCAAGGTATATTCTTTAGGATTCAACCATAGAAACTAGCCTAAAGGCTTTGTGGGTCTACAAAGTGCTAAAACATCTATTGGTGCTTCTCCTTTTTAGCTAGTTTGTGGAACTAATGTAATTTTGCCTAGTCAATCGAGAGTGCTTGTGATGAAATTGGTATGGTAAAACTAGGAAGAGCCCAATGAGATATAAATGAGAATCGACCAATCAATTCATGTTCAAAGTAGAGAGAACTAATAAAAGAAAGGATTCATATTTATCAACAAAAGATGAAATCCTTTTTTAATAAAAAAGATATGGAGTGAGCATTTTCTCAAGGGGATTTTGTTTTCAAATAGGACAAAAATAAATAAGAACTAGACAAGCATAATAATTTAGCAATTTTTAGCTAGGTCCTTTATCATTGTGCCAAAATTAAAAACTCCTTTGCACCAAGGAATTTGGAGAGTGAAATCATTGGGTCACCCATTAATGGTCCTTTCTAAAGAACTTCATGGAAATTTCATGACATGTAAATATCCATATGTTTTTATCCTTAAATTTTTATTTTTTTCAAGATTTCTGCTAGGCATTTTGGTTTCTCATTTTAGTAAATTTCAAATTAAGAAAAGTAAGAATTGAAGAAATCATAATGATGTTTAAAAAACAAAGCAAAAGTAAAAGTTCAAAATGTTATAAAGGTTGAATTATTCCAAAAAAATCATTAGAAACCCAATATGTTTAGGATATTTAGCGTTGTTTTATATTATATTATCATCAATCCATTACCTAATTGAATGTAGCATCCGATAGTGAGAACTCTACAAATTTAAAATGGACAAATGTTACATACAACCTTGCTATCAAAATTTTACACAACAAAGAGAGATAAGGAGGTCTATATTAAGAAATTCCCTTCAAAAAATTTAATCACTTAAGTCAAGTGGCTTCTTTGCGAAGTAACCACATGCCCAGGCACAAATACTATCGAGAAGAAACATGTTCCTACATAAATGTCTCAAATCAATCAATTGACTTTCTTCTACATGGCAACTCCAAAAACTATGGACAAATGGAGAACTGACCCATTTGTTCATGTTCTACTAGAAGAACCAAAGAAGCTACTTTCTCTTGCATGCTTTTAGGGTTGTTTAGGAAGGCTTCTCTTAGTTGAATTATCATGAGTAATGAATGAGTTTGGAATAATAATAGGATCCATAAATTCATTTTTTACGCCAGTGTAGGTTGAGTGGAAGTAGCAATATGGTTTAGTGGCTTCCATTTTCTATGATTGGATAGGATCTAGTGTTGTCACTTGTAACAGTGAAAGATGAAGGCACATCTCATTTTTTAGTGTCACTTATATTATGTGATATGGGATCTATGATTTACCGACATAAACCAAGATCTTTTCTTCTGTTGATGTTAGCAAAATTGCATGAAATAGCATGTAAAAACCATATGTGCAAATATTTAAAGAATAAGAAACATAAAAGAAACCATATAGACAATGTTCACATTGTTTTTTAACAAAGTTCGTCTAGTATGGGCTACTTCTCTAGACCTTGCTTTAATAGTGGGGAGGTTGCTTCATTCATCTCATCAAAAAGGGCAAGTACATGGAAAAATACATCATTATACCTCCATTCCTAGGAGTAACTTGAAATTCAGCTACTCAAATCGCAACAATTTACAACACCAGTAGATTAGTTTCTTCCTCTTGATACTTTTGATTGTGAACATGCCATACTTTTGACAAATGCATTGTTGTCTCAAACTTCGCACCCAGTGATTAATGATAAAGGCAAGTTTCTGCCGTGACCCTTGAATTATGTTGCCCATATGCAAAATATGACTACACCATTGCAATCCTTGTGAAATTCTGGTTAAAATGAGTATAAAATTTGCCTCATTCCAACAACTGCAAATTTGGGCACCCCATATGAAATATTTTATATTCCTAAGAGATTTTGCATCAAAAGATTCTCTAGAATATCCTTTCTTGAAAAATGTGCAGGAATGGTTCCACTCTTATATCAAGGTTCCATTTTTCAAGGTTCCACTATCAAGCTCAGGCTTCCATATTGTTCTAGGCTCCATGCCTTCCTGCGTGCGCTCGACGTTCCATGCCAATGACCTCCCATCGAATGAACAAGTAATGTTTAAATATAAGGGAACTTGTCGGTAATTACAAAGCGCCTGCCTGGCGCGACCACTGATGGGTGGATATTAGGTTGTTGATGTGTAAGAGGTCACGAGTTTGGGCCTCCCGCCGATCCATTTTAAAACATAGAACAAATGTGTATATGATCCCACCAAAACATTGTGTGGGTTCTACCTGTCAAAACAATTAACCGTCGAAGTTGACCATGGAAACCTGTTTATTTTAACAATTATAATTTTTCATTTCAACATTGTTAACCAATACCATATTTAATAATTGTCATTATATCATTATCGTTGATTATACCACTGGTTCCCCGCCGTGATCGTTGGAGTTTGTTGTCCATCATTACAATTGTTGGTTGTTGGTTGGAAAAAAGCCACCAATCATTTCCAAATACGTATCGACCATCATTTATGGTTTTAAACCAACCGCTAATAATTCGTTGGTCCGTCGAATAATGTTTTAACTATTGGTGGATTGTTATATGGTGAGTTGGGGTTTTGGCAGTTTTATCCATAGGCACGAACACGAGTCAACCGTGTGGTCAATTCGATTCTGATCGGTCGTAACCATATAACCGTCACCAAAACTTTTTGAAACCGTTGGGGATTTGGTTACAATTATTACCAATTATAATTTGTCGTTGGAACCCATCGTAGATCGTTGTTTAATTTTAGACTACCACCATAAATAAAGTTTTGACCGTTAATCAACAAGATTCACCAATACTTTTATGATAACTATTAGCCAATTTTGGCCGTTTGGGGCCAATTTGGTCGCCAAGTGAGTGCCACGGGGCACCATTTCAATGGGCCACGTGGCCCCACACCACTGGCCCTTCAATCTACTTTGGTGGATACCACTAGATTTGGTAGCTCTGCCAAATTTAGTCCCTGCTAAATTTATTTGGTGGTCTCACTAAACTTAGCCGAAGTCCACCATATTTGGTCAAACTACCAAAGTTGTCGAAGCTCTAAATCTGTCTAGTTTTCTTCTAAATTTAGCCAGTGGGTCAAGTTTGACCAAAACTTTGATTGGCCATAACTCCCACATACGAAGTTGGATTGAGGCGTCATCTGTGCCATTGGAATTAGGACAACGAGCTCTTTGATTTATTCATGGTTTAAATGAGATATAAGGAATTTTATTTTTGGGCCTTTAGGGATCCACCTGGATCATTCCTCCCCACTGAGGAGCTTTTGGTCCTCCAAAATCATAAACATGATCTGCATTCTCGATTTGCATAAAAGATGCCTTTGACAAGCCACCTTCCCTTTCCTTCACCTTTGTACTTCGTAACTTTTTAGGATATTCCGACACATAGGAAATAGTTAAGTATAACTTGATCTAGTGTAGAGTTAGGTAAAATGTGTTTCTTTACTATGTAATTTTGTAACTTACAATCCGATGGTCACGATATGTAGTGATCTGACGGTTCATTCTCTCCTCGGTATTACCGACACTTGATCCGTGGCTTAACACCCGATTGGTCCATGATCTTTATTTAAAGAGCATGGAGGGTCATTTGTAGTGTAACCGTTCATGAGAGAAGCTTATGTAAATTTTCATTCTTTTATTAATAAATTGCCTAAAGTGGCAGTGTTGGCTCAATTTGTGGACTGTTTCCCTCTTTGAGGGTTTTAACCATGTCAAGAATATTGGTGTATTGATCTGTGATCTATTTGTGAGCAGTGTCCTTTGGTGTTCTGTATGAGGAACTTACCCTGTAAATTCCTACATGGTATCAGAGCTATTTGAGGGCTGCATCCATTGGTGATCCAAATCTGAAGCCGGTAGAACTGCATCCAACTGTCATTTCCTGGATCTACTGTTATTGACTACTTTTGGGCCGAGAGGACTGCTCTATTGTGTTAGGAGCATCTGTTCCAGTGAGGAATCCCTTTCGTTTGATGCGAAAAGGTTTCCGGTAGCCCTAACTACGTCATTTTTAAGATCTGGAGGTATACAATGTTTATTTGCAGTTTTTAGTTATTTTCTCTCGGTTTAATTCGGTTTATTTAGCTCTCTGTTTTTTTATTATTGGATCTATACCTTTCATTTCTGCGTATGCTCTTTGCCTCGTGACTCTATGTGATCTGGGCAAATCAGAAATAGAAAGGAAGGATTTTTCTCATGCATATGCTCTTTTCCACCGCGCCTTAGTGTGATCTCGGAAAATCAGAAACATTGAGGAAAATTTTTAGTTTCCGGGTAAAGCTAACTTCAAACCACAAGGTTTGTTTTTTTGTATGTCCATTTTGGGTTTTGTGGTTTTTTTTTTGTAGGCAAAAAAGAGCTTTCTCAAGTAAGCATGCACCCCAAACCTTCGGTGACTTCAAAAAAAAAAACCCTTCCTCTTTTCAAAAAATTTCTAACCTTTTAAACTAGCTCACTTGGTCCAAAGTTACTTTATGAGAATAGAAGTCTTGAGTTCAAGTCTTTCTCTTTGTTGAGCTAATTAGATTAAGTTTGGAAAGGGGGCGGATTTTTTTTAAATATAACATTATCATTCATTTCCGCACATTCCTGCACTTCGTCAACATCTTCAACAACTTTTCTTCAAAAAGCCATAACTTCTTCATCCAGAAGCCGTTTTCAGAGCTGTTTTTTTTTAATCAGCCTACTTTTTCGAGATCTTTCCATTGGAACACTTAGTTTTAGCATATATAGCTTCAATTTCTATTAAAATGGAAGTCCATGCCAAGTTATTCTTGACAACACCAACTACTTCCAATGGTGGTCCTACATTGTGGATTTACTTAGAAGTAAAGGTCTTTACAGAATAGCCTCAGGCCAAGAAACTAAACCAAAAGATGAAGATAAGGCAGCCAAATAGGAAAATAGGCAAGATCAACCACGTGGTTGATAGGGATGTCTATTTCTCCAGACCTTAGATTCCATATCGCAGAACTTGATACTCCTAATGAAGCAATGAAACAGATCACTAAAGTTTTTGGAATTAAAAATGAACTTATAGCCCATCAACTTGAAAATTAGTTGCTTACATTGGACCCCAATAATTTTTCTTCCATTGAAGATTTTTTGTCCAAGTTCAAGACCCTTAGACTTCTCTTGGAAGGTGTTAAGGTTAAGAAAGAAGATGGTAACCTTATCTATTCCATTCTTACTAAGTTGGGACCAACCTACTCTATGTTTGTTTCCACCTTCCATTCTACAAGAGAAGCCTTCATTTCTCAAGGACAAGACTACAAGTCCCCTTCCTTTGATGCCTTTTGTGATTCTTTAATAAGAGAACAAGAAAAACTCTTACACCTTGGTCTTCTTGATCTTGGAAACTCTTCTAAGAAAGCCTTAGCCTCCCAGCAACAACAAAATTCAAAGAATCCTAAGAAGCCGTATCCTAAAAGGAATGGTCCTAAACCAAACAAGGGGCTTAAGCAATTTCAGTCTCAAAATTAAAAATCATTTCAACAAAATGATAAGGCAAATAAAAACAAAGGGAAGAAGACTGATAAACATTGCCACTTTTGTAATCGAGATGGCCACTTAGAATCCAAATGCTTTAGGAAGATGGAAGCCTTGGAAGCAGCAATGAAGAAGCATAACATCCATTTGGAGCACTCCTCAACTTCAACTTCATCTTCAGGAATAGCACTTTCTGCATGTGGTGTCAAACATATCGGTCTAGATATGCACTAAATGTATCTTCTTCTTCTAATTCTTATGAGTGGTTCATTGATTCTGGAGCTTCTTATCACATGGCAAAAAACAAAGCCATGTTTTCTTCTTTAAATGATTGTAACACCAAAAATATATATGTTGGTGATGATAGATCTCTTACTGTTGTAGGGACTGGAACTGTTCATATAGACAACGGTCAATTTAATGATGTATTATGTGTTCCAACCTTATCCTGCAACCTTCTATCTGTGTATCAGATAACTCATTCAGGTGAAGGTAAAATCATTGAATTTTCACCTCACGATGTTGTAATTAAGGACCTAAGAGATCCTCGACAAATTTTAGCTACTGGCATTGCTGATGATTCTACAAGGTTGTATAAGTTTAACAACTTTGGGTCATCAAATCTTCCCTCGATATTTGTTGCTCATAATGATGAAGTGAGCAAACTTTGGCATGAGCAATTTGGTCACTTAAACTATCGCTCTCTTCAGAATCTATGTAAAGAAAATATGGTGACAGGTCTTCCAATGGTATCTTGCAGAGATGGTGTTTGTTCCGGATGTGTACTTGGAAAACATCATCGAGATAGTTTTGAAAAATGTGCCTCTTGGCACGCCTCAGCCCCTTTACAGCTTGTGCATAGTGATTTATGTGGTCCACTTCCAGTTGTTTCATTCTCTGGCTACAAGTATTTCTTAACTTTCATTGATGATTTCTCCAGACGCACTTGGGTATGCTTCTTAAAACTCAAGAGTGAAGTATTTAACATGTTCTTAGCCTTTAAGGCCTTTTTTGAAAAACAATCTGGACATCAAATTCTTAAGCTAAGATCTGATAATGGCAGAGAATATGTTAACAACAAATTCATCAACTTTTGCATTGAGAATGGAATTCAAATGCAACATACTATTCCATATACTCCACAATAAAATGGTGTAGTTGAAAGGAAGAATTGCACCTTAAAGGAAATGGCTAATTGTATGCTTCAATCTAAAGGACTTAGTCTTAATTTTTGGGCAGAAGCAATTAACTGTGCAAATTACATAATAAATCGCACTCCTACTAAGGTTTTAAAGAATATCACTCCAGAAGAAGCATGGAGCTCAATTAAACCAGATGTAAGTCACTTTCATGTATTCCAGATGAGAAACATAAAGATTTAGAACCTAAGAGTGAAAAATGTATTCTTGTTGGATATTATGAAGATGTCAAAAGATACAGACTTATTCCACTTAAGTCCAAAAATGTTATCATTAGAAGAGATGTAAATTTTTCTGAAAATATATCAGCCTACGAGCCTAGTTCGGTGGATGTGCCACCTCTCTCTATCCCTTCTATTTCTGAAAATATTTCTTCTTCAGATGATGACAGTGAGGATGAAAATCCTCCCCCACCTTCTCAGGATCCTATTTCAGCTCCTCAACTTCCAAAATGGGTTCATGCTACTCGGGATGCAACAGGTGCTCTTGTCAGTGATCCTACAGATCAGCGACGTACACGTTCTCAGTTCGATAGAGCCTCTTCTTTATTGGCTCAAGCTTAAGCTAATTATGATCCTGACACCTTTGCAGAAGCTTCAGGCCATCCAGATTGGGATGCAGCTATGAATGAAGAATATTGTTCATTATTGGAAAATGATACATGGGATCTTGTTCCCCTTCCAAAGGGACGAAAACTTGTTAAAGGCAAATGGGTTTATAGAACCAAGTATGGACTAGATGGAAAAGTTGATAAACATAAAGCTCGTCTTGTTGCTAAGGGTTTTTCACAAGTTGAAGGCATTGACTATACTAAAACCTTCTCCCTTATTTCCAAAATGAATTATATCCACCTTGTTCTTTACCTTGCTGCCTCTTTCAAATGGGAAGTCCATCAGATGGATGTTAAATCTACCTTCTTGCATGGGGACTTGCATGAAGAAATCTATATGGAACAACCTACTGGCTTTATACAAACAGACTCTAGCCTTGTATGTTGGCTTAAGAAATCCCTTAATGGTCTCAAGCAAGCCCCTTGGGCTTGGTATTCCAAAATGGATAGCTGTCTTTTAGAAACTGGATTTTCTAGGTGTCATTCTGATAATATTGTCTGCACCAAGAAAGTGGGAAAGTCTCTTATCATTCTTGTTCTTTATGTTGATGATCTTATCCTTACTAGTAGTGATCCCAACCTTATAAACCATGTGAAGTCCAGCCTTAAAAACAAGTTTGAAATATAGACTTAGGACACTTGCATTGTTTTCTTGGTCTTCAAGTCTTGCAATCCAAGGAAGGTATTTCCCTTTCCCAGTCCAAGTATGCATGTGATCTTCTATGCCATTTTCACATGGAAGACTGTAAGCCGACCCTTTTTCCCTTTCAGTCTAGAGCCAAACTTTCAGTCACTTGTACTTCCCCTGAAGTTGATGCTACCTTATACCATCAACTTGTAGGAAAACTTTTGTATCTGACCCATACTCGTCCTGACCTTTCCTTTGCTGTTGGCCTTATTGCTCGGTTTATGCAAAACCCACATGAAAGTCATTGGAAAGCAACCAAAAGAATACTTCGTTATGTTCGAGGTGCAGTTCAGTTTGGGATTCATTACAGTGCAGAAGCATCTCCTCTATTGGTTGGTTTCACTGATTCTGATTGGGCAGGTGACCCTGATGATTAGAAGTCTACTGCAGGTTATCTGTTCACACTTGGTTCAGGACCTATTACATGGGCTTGCAAGAAACAAAGTGCCATTTCTCTTTCTTCAGCAGAAGCAGAGTATCGTGGTGCCGTAGAAGCTAGTAAGGAAGCCTTGTGGCTTTGTTAGATCCTGTCAGATTTTGGCTTTCAGCAACAACATTCGACTACACTTTGGTGTGATAATCAAAGTGCCATTCAACTATGCAAAGATCCAGTCCAACATTAGTGCAGAAAACACATTGAACTGCACATGCACTTCATCGGAAAGCTCATTCATGACCATGTTCTTGAAGTGCAATATTGTTCAACAGATGACCAAGTTTCAGGCATCTATACAAAGGCTCTCACAGAGGCGAAGTTTACTAAACTTTGATTTATGGTTGGAGTTCAAGAAGTTGTCACTAAGGGGGGATAGGCTCTAATTCCTCCTTCCTTCTCCTATTGTGTCATATTTGTACATCCTTCAATCCTATCCCAAGTTGTTCTTAAGGGGGGATGTTAGGATATTTCGACACATAGGAAATAGTTAAGTATAACTTGGTCTAGTGTAGAGTTAGGTAAACTGTGTTTCTTTACTATGTACTTTTGTAACTTACAATCTGACGGTGATGATATGTAGTGATCCAACGGTTCATTCTCTCCTCGGTGTTACCGACACTTGATCCATGGCTTAACACCCGATTGGTCCATGATCTCTATTTAAAAAGCATGGAGGGTCATTTGTAGTGTAACCGTTCATGAGAGAAGCTTATGTAAATTTTCATTCTTTTATTAATAAATTGCCTGAAGTGGCCACATTGGTTCAGGCCGTGGACTATTTCCCTCTTTGAGGGTTTTAACCATGTCAAGAATACTGGTGTATTGATCTATGATCTGTTTGTGAGCGGTGTCCTTTGGTGTTCTGTCTGAGGAACTTGCCCTATAAATTCCTACAAAACTTGGAATGATGAACCAACACCTATATCCATACCTACAAACTTGTAGCTGCTAATACATGTCGAACTTGAAAGACCGAAACAAATCCATACTTGACAAGAGTTTATAACAAACTCATGGTCATGTTGACATCAGAAACCATACCCCATGTTATTCAACTAAAAGGCCAAAATATCACCATGTTGCATATACAAGTGATGTTATACATTCATCACTTTTACAAACATTTTTGCAACATGTGATTTACAATGGTGGCCATGTTCAACCACTTAAGAAGGCTACTCATCTCTCACCTAACCAGCCTATTGGGCTTTCTTATAGTTGACTTTATCGTTGAACTTCTTCACTAACTAGTTCCTTCACAGGTGCTTTATGGTCCTTATTGGGATGCAACTCTGGATGGAGCTTCCAACACGTAGCTCTCTGATGTCTGCCCTTGTTGTAATGGTTGCAAAAGTTCCTCTTTTTGCACTCTTTATGATGAGGATAATTACCCCTTGGCCTGATTTGTCTGGCCAAACATTGCCTTTTCCAACATATTGCAACACAATTATTGTTTAGCCCACAAAACATACAAGGCCCTGTACGCCATAAAGTTTGCCTAGCATTTCCATTTTGCTTATAATTGAAAGGAACACTAGAATACATGTGGGGATCATACCTTTTATACTTTTCCTTGTTGCAATTTTGAGAAGGAGATTTGGACTACGTTCCTCAATTGGATCTCTTTTTGGAGGCATCATTCCTGGAAAGTGATGCACTACCCTCTTTCCTAAATGGTTTTGGAAATGACTTAGATTCTTTGTTTGAGGGATCCCTTTCTTTTGTTTCCTTTGAACATTCTCCTTCAATGTACCCCAGTCCTGCAAACTGAGGCCTTATTGCAACCTCCAATGGTTGAGTAATTCTTTGGCCATTAATACCAAGTCCTCCTCCTTTATACCCCATCTTGGTGAGGAGTTTCATGCCGGTCTCTGAAATAGGTATCTCAATGCTTTCAATAGAAATAAAATCATGATAAGGAGTTTCTTTTACCTTCAATTTTGTCGATGTCCCCCTTTTGTAGTGGAACATTCTCCCATTTGTACCTCCACAACATGTTCTAACATGAGCCTCAATTTCCGCTTCTCCTCCTCTGCATCTTGTAAAATCCTTCTAAACTCTACATTCTCTACTTGAATATAATGATTAATTTCTTCCAACCCTTGAAGCCTTGTTCGCTTCAATCCTTTTCCCATGATGACATTCACAATTCCTTCTTATATTTTAGCCTTGGTTAGCATACACACTCGCAATTCACATCAGCAAGAAGATTGCTCTACTACCAAACTTGATCTGAAATCTCTGATTTACCAACATTAACCAAGATCTTTTCTTTGGTTGATGTTAGCAGAATTGCATGAAAGAGCATGTAAAAACCATATTTACAAATATTTAAAGAAGAAGCAACATGAAAGAAACCATAAAGACAATGTTTATAACATTTGATAATGGAGTTCATCCAGTGTGGACTAGGTTTATGGGCCCTGCTTTAATATTGGGGAGGTCGCTCCATTCATCTCATCAAAAGAAAGACAAGTACATGGAAAAATACATCATTATACCTCCATTCCAAGGAGTGAAATGAAATTCAACTACTCAAATCACAAAAATCACAACATTAGTATATTTGTCTCATATTCCTAAGACTTTTGACTATAAACATGACCTACTTCTGATAGGTGCATTTGTGTCTTGAACTTTGTGCCCAACGATTAATGATGAATGCGGGTTTCTACCATGACCCCTGAATTTTGCTACCCAGATGCAAAATTTGGCTGCACCATTGCAATCCTTGTGAAATTATGGTCAAAATGAGTATAAACTTGGCCTTATTCTGACACCTGCAAATTTGGCCCCATAAGAAATCTTTTGGATTCCTCAAACATTTTGCATCAAAAGATTCTCTAAAATATTATTTCTCGAAAAATATGTAGGTAGGGTTCCACTCCTGCATCAGGGTTCCATCTGTCAAGGTTCCACCGTCTGGCTTAGGGTTCCATATCGTTTTGGGTTCCACGCCTTCCTGCACATGCTCGACGTTTCATGCCCATGGCCTCCCATTCAATGAACAAGTAACGTTTAAATATAAGGGCACTTAGCAGTAATTACAAAGTGTCTGCCTAGTGCGAAGACTAGTGGGCGAGATTAGGTTGTTGATGAGCCAGAAGTCGCAGGTTCAGGCCTCTCGCCAACCCATTTTAAAACATAGAACAAACATGTATATGATCCCACTGAAACATTGTGTGGGTTCTGCCTATTAAAACAATTAACCATCGAAGTTGACCGTACTGGTTGGTTTATTTTAACACTTATAATCTATTGTTATGTCATTGTTAACCAATACCATATTTAACAGTTGTCGTTATATCATTATCATTGATTATACCACTAGTTCCCCACCTTGACCATTAGAATTTGTCTTCCACTGTTATAGTTGTTGGTTGTTGGTTGGAAAATTCCACCAACTGCTTCCAAATATGTGTCGACCATCGGTTGTGGTTTTAAAATGACCACTAGCCATTCGTCAGTCTTTCAAATAATGTTTTGACTGTTAGTGGATTGTTATGTTGTGAGTTGGGGTTTAGGAGGTTTTACCTACCGACATGGCAGCGATTAGGTCGCGTGGCCCTTTCAGTTCCGGCCAACTGTAACCATATAACCGTCACTAAAAATTTTGGAAACTTCTAGGGATTTAACAGTTGGTTGTCGTCAGTTACAACTGTTACCAATTATACATTGTCATTGGAACCCGTTGTAGATCGTTGTTTCATTTTAGACTTCCACTGTCAACAAAGGTTTGACCTCCAATCAACAAGATCTTCCAACACTTTATTGATAACTATTAGCCAAGTTTGGTCGGTCAGGGCTAATTTGGCCACTAAGTGGGTACCACATGGCACCATTTCATTCGGCCATGTGGCCCCACACAATTGGCCCTTCAATCTACCCCTAACTTTGGCAGCTCTACCAAAGTTGTCGAAGCTCTAAATTTTTCTAACTCTACAAGCTCTTTGATATGGTCTTAGTTTCAATGAGATCCAATGACTTTGATTTGCGTGCCTTTAGGGATCCACCTGGATCACTATGTGTTCATAAGTAGATATTGTTTCCTATTTCAAGATTTTATGAGCTCCCTTTCCGCCTTCTTTCAATATTTTGCCAAAAATTCCTTTCCCTCTTCATGATAGAGTTGTTTGGGTACTTATCCCAGTTATCTTTAAAGGTTATGCCTTAGATAAAATCCGTTGGGAGAATCACCTCATTTTTGTTGGTTTTCCCATATGATTACAGTAAAAAACAATAAGAAAAGACCTTGTATACCTTAGAATTCATACATACAAGGCCTTATGTCTCCCCTTGACCTTTTCTCCTAAAGCATCAGTCAATATTTTCAAAAAATTTAAGGCATTATCATTCTAAACCATAACTTATACACCACCATACTAGCTAACAGACCAACGTCAAGCTTCTCCATAGTCAACATCCTCTCCACCATAAAATTCTCACTAGGTATAGAATAATAACCAAGTTTCTATTAATACATTCCTCTCCTCGCTCTATAATGTTTGGTGAGCTTACCTCCTTCACTATTCGGGCCACATAGGTTCATACAACTAGGCCCCTTAGTCCCAGTCACTCCTTCGAGGATATCATCTGCCAACACACCAACCCTTTCAACATGCTTGATAGCACCTCTTAATCCCCTCACTTGTTTTTGGCTACCATTATTAGAAAATCTTAACATCCTCTATTTCTTCTAGTTAGTACCGAGACTTCAAGTTCCCTTTAGCTTCTAGCATTTCTATACCTATGCATCATCTTATACTCTCTTGTTTAGATTATTTTAGCTAGACATTTAGTGGCTAGTCTCTACCCTACTCTTTGATCTTGTTTTATTTCTTGTTTTAATGTTCCTTCAACAATACTACCTTTTTTTTCTATGTGGTTCACAGACTCCGAAGATCAGTGACTGCTACATTCACAAAATATTTTTACCAGGAAAATCCATCTGAAGGGATCAAATCCTATCAGCTCAACCACGAATCCTAACCCCGAGAGTGTCAAGAGAATTGAACCTGTGGCCTCTCAATGACAAAGGTGATGTAATGATGGGGACTCAACCAATTGAGCTAGCCCTCGAGGCTTCGACATTCCCACTTTGTATGAACACTAAATATACTAATATAGTCATTTGGACCAACTTTTGTAGTATTTTGTTGGAAATTACTCCATGGTTGCCAATATTTGATGAGAGTCCCAAGGGAAATGATGCAAAAGTGTGTAAATCTATAGTTTCAGTTAAGAAACATGTCACACATTTTCAAGGTTGTATTCTTAAAAGTGACATTAACCTGATGAGGGGATTCCTCCCTAAGTGACCTTATGGAAGGATAAAGATATAACAAAAATAAGACAATTTGGATCAAGAAAGGGAAATAATTTATTTAACCAATACAAAGTAAGCAAGGAAACTTGCATTATTGGAGACTCCACGATTTTAAATTTATTGGCTAAATGAAAAGAAAAAGAAGAAATGGAAGAAAAGTGAACTTGTCAACATATGAGATCTACAACAAACAAACTTGGAAGTACGTCGCATATCTTTATATATTCTAAAACAACTAGGTTAGTGATGCAGGAGCATCGGACCTGGCCAGCAATGTGGGAAATTGCCCACATGTTGTGGCTTGAAAAAAACCGTATTTCATTTGCTGTTGATGGAGCTAATTAAGGAGCGATTCTGGTGGAAATTAATTGTGAACCGAAGATCTCTTGGAGCGTATCAACGCCGATCCCTCCTGGGCCTGAAATCTGGGAGAGATTTGGGCGACAAAAACATAATTCAAGGCAATTGGCTCCATAAATCTTGATCAGATCTTTATTGAGCGAAGAAACTCAAGTTAATACCCAGTGCGAATTGTCCAGGTCATCTCTTATCAAGAGGCTAAGGGCGCAATCCGCATTCAATTAACAGAATTATAATGCGGAAATTTCAACTTGAGGCTTCAAGGGTGGATCAATTACAGGGACCAGTCAACGATGGACAACAGAAGTTATCCAAATTTTTCCATTCACAATTGACACGGTGACAAGATTCAGAAATCGGTCCAATCATGTGCAAAGGCACGGGAGAAATTAGAAATTCCTAAAAATTTGTCAAAACAGAACGCAGATCCATTACTGGCAAGGTAATTGATTTGTTTTGGGCAATTTTGGGAGAACTATAGTGTCTCGAATGCTTTAAAAAGGGGGACAGGTATCACGTTGGGGAGAGTTAGTTCAGAGGCGGTGTTGGACCAACGCCTTTTGGTGTTTGCTGTTTGTTTAGTTGTGTAAAATTTAGGACCTGCGTTATTAAATAATAAGTCAACAGATGTGTTGTTATTTTTCTTCTTTGTTTGGTTATGATTACATGGGATGCGGAGGCGGGGTTTAGACCTGCGTTTTTATTTTACTATTCTTTATTCAGATAGCATGTAGTTTATTTGAAATACCTGCGTTGTCACATAATATACGAACAGAGGCATTATGATTTTTGTTTCGTTGTTTTGGCTGTGACCTTTGATGCGTGGGCTAAAGCCTGTGAGGCGCAGCGTAATGATTATGCAGCATTCGCAGTCATGATATTTGTTTGTAAGGTAGGTAGGCCGTATGCATGAGTGAACTGTGAGTTTTTTACTGATGATAACAAAGTAGTTTTTATGTTAGCACTGTTTTTGCCGAAGATCCAGATAATATTACATTGAGGAACTTATGGGCGCTTGCCATGGATATATAGGCAGTCAAGGGTGCTGCCCCGTGTGTTTGTGTGCTTGTATGCACCATTTTCTTGTTTAAATTGAAACAGAGTTTTTAAATCAGCATTCCGGCATTTTAGAAATGAATGAAATTGGTTTGTATGTATACTGAAAGTTATTGCTTGTAATACAAGCGGAGTGCGCCTAGAGAGTCAGGTTCATCAGTTAGAAAATTATCTTCATTGTAAAAAATATGTAATTAAAAAATTAAACTCATAAAAGGGGTTATAAATTGATAAACTAAATAAACATCTCTTTAGATGACCAAATATATCTCATGCATCTGTAAAAAAAAATGTGAAGAAATATGATTCAGGTGTTTCATTTTTTTCTTTTAAGAGAAAAAAGCAAAAAATCAATAAGTTGTTGCCACAAACAAAAAAAACAACAAAATGTAATTTATTTAAAGAAAATAAATAAATAATGTAAATGAATTTAGCACTGGAAGAATATCCAAAATTTATATATTCTTCCACAAAAGGAATAACAATATTTCAAAATTATCAATCACATCTTCTAGAAGTCTGATTACTAAAATGAGCAAGAAAAACATCAAAATTGTCTTAATACTCTTTCGGGTATTTATCCTAGAAATCTTCACAATATACATCATAAATAAAATCCATTAGTAACTAGGGTTGAGCTAAATAGATATCCTTTAATAGCAAATAAAAGAAGATAAAACTATTTTAGGTCTTCATAATATAAAATTGACGGGACTACTTATTAATCGAGTTGGGATTGGAAACCTGTAATGAATATAATTCATAACAATTAGCTAAATAAAATAAATATTAATATTAAATAATTAAATATTAGTTAAGTTAATTAGTTATTAAAATTAAGTGAAAAGGCATGTCTAAAAGACATGCCCATTCACGAAAGGTCACCTACTGAGGTATAAAAGAAGGGTCCTCATTGTACATTCAAATCATCTTATACATTTTATATATAATAATAAATTATTATTTTAAATACCTTCTGTGTATTTTAACATTCAAGTTTACCAACTATCAGTGCTTCGTACTTCATCATAGTTTTTATGCTACAAATACCACTGTAGCATAAAAACTATGCTGAAGTACGAAGGACTGATAGCCGGTAAACTTGAATGTTAAAATACACAGAAGGTATTTAAAATAATAATTTATTATTATATATAAAATGTATAAGATGATTTGAATGTACAATGAGGACCCTGCTTTTATACCTCAGCAGGTGGGCATGTCTTTTAGACATGCCTTTTCACTTAATTTTAATAACTAATTAACTTAAATAATATTTAATTATTTAATATTTATATTTATTTTATTTAGCTAATTGTTTCGAATTATATTCATAACAAAACCTCCAACATAATAATTCCATTTTTTATTCCTTATGGAAATATGTGCTAGCATCCAATCAGATTCCTTCCTTGGAGAGCTTGTTTGCTTCCATATTGAGTTCTTTGAACACATTATTGAATGAAATATGATTAAGAATATAAATGAAAAAATTTCCTTTCCTCAAATCTAGGCCTTTGAAACATGATTGGACATTCTACTATGATTAGTCATCCATTATATAACTACTTAAGAGTCCCCAAAGATTTCTATTCTCGGCTCCTTTTTCAACTAGATGTTTCTAAAGAATCTTCAAAGTAAAGAGCTCATTGGAGTTGTTAGACCTCCTTCCCAACACAATATTGAAACAAATAAAATGAAAATCATTGTTAAAGAGAATATCTCCAACCACACAAAGAAGGGGAACATTGGCTAGCACCGTTAAAGTGCCCCCAAGTTTCAGTTCTATTAATCAAAGAAAAAATGTCTTTGAGAAAAGGTTTAAAAACAAATTCGAAATAAATGGAGATAGCATTGTGTTGACATGTGTAACTAGCTTCAGTATTCATAATGACATATGTAATGTTGGTTTTATGTATTCAATGAAAAGAGAAAAATAAATTTATTATTATTGTTCTTGAGGCATGGATTTCATGCTCAAGGGAAATTTATTTCAGGTCAATCTCCCATTGAGAGCTTCTAGGATTTGTCACTGAATCTATAAAGTCAAAAGAATCATTGTCATGTATTGAATACCCATTTGGGCATGTTACATATTGTAAAGAAAAATTTATTGAGTCAAAATAGAGTCAAAAGACCCTCCAAGACCTCATCATGGCACAAAGATCAAGTCGGCATAAATGAAGGGACAAGTCAGCCTCAAGATAGTAATTCGTAGCTCTCACAAGCCTATAAATAAGAAGGAATTCAACCTCATTTGCACACTCACTCAAGCAAGTTCAATCTCCTCAAGATAGAAGTTGGAAAAGGACAAAGAAGAAGATCAATATTGAATTTTTTGGGCCTCTCTCTCTCTCTCTCTCTCTCTCTCTCTCTCTCTCTCTCTCGTTAAGGTTTATATAGTTTCTAGGCTAGACGAAATTCTGAAGTTGCATCAAAACTATGAAGCAGCAAGGTTGAAGTTGTGACGCTGCAAGATCAAAGTTGTGAAGCTACAAGGTCAAAGTTGTGAAGCTACAAGATCAAAGTTGTGAAATTGCAAGATCAAAGTTGTGAAGTTGCCTCTAGATCGAAGTTGTGAAGCTACTAGGTCGAAGCTATTGAACATGCATCAAGGTCGAAGTTGTGATGCTGCTAGGTCAAAGTTGCTGAAGCTGCTAGGTTGAAGTTGTTGAAGTTGCTAGGTCTAAGTTGCAGAAATTGTTGTTGGGGTGGAAGTTGTTGGAGAAGTTGTTGGAAGGTCAAAATTTGTTGCTGGAAGTTGTGTAAGGAAAGCCCATTAAGAAGGAAGGATGACTTGGTCTTGGAGCGTCTTTGTCAAGGGTCATGGGTCTTGGAATTCGTCAATTGAAGTTCTATAAGAAGAGAAGGATTCTGGTGGGTTTCCTCTCAATTAGAGAGGTTTTGGCCCTAAATAATCACCTATATCTTGTGTCATATTGTCTCATTGTTATTTATGATTTGGTAGTTGTTTGATGATAAAGAACACTAATAATTTCATATTTTAAATTTCTGTGATTGTTAGCTTGTTGTAATAGATTTTCCGGAAAATCTATTACAACAAACACTAATAATAATAAAAGAAAGAATAATTTAATCAAGTAAAGTAAAAATGCATCACAAGTAGTTATCAAAGTAAGATAAATCACCTACACTTGTTGCCCCTAGATTTCTCAACATGGTATCAGAGCTAAGGTGACTACATCAAGGAAGGGAAACACGAAGAAGGATACTCTAGGGCCAAAGTATAAAGAGATCATCTTGGAAACATCAAGAGCATCAATCATCAAGAAGGACTAACCCTCTCATCATATTGAAAGGGAATAATTAAGAGCATCAAAGAAGACCTCAAAACCCTAGCTCATCCAAAGAAGGGTTCCACACTTGAAGCGTTCTTGGGAAACTCACACATTCTACAATCATTATCATGAGGAAGGAAGAGTGAAGCACTTTTGGGTTTGTTTTTCTAGGTTATATTCTCCACACGTGCAAAGTATTAAGACATCGTTCTACAGCAACAAGTATCGAATTGCAACCACCATCAATGATCAATTTATGTGCTAAGAAAGGTCTCATCTACAGGTTGAAATAACAAGAAAAAGAATTCAATTAAAGAGAAGTAGAAAGGAGGAAAATTTTGCCATATTCTAACCACACGTGTGAACTATGGCTATTGCAGAAAATGTTGAAATTGCAAAACTACTACATCAAGCCGAAATTATGAAAAAGGGTTGAAATTTGAGTTTTGAAACAAGTTTAACTAGCGATGTATTGAAGGAAGAAAAGAAGGACAAAATGTTGTCATAATCGTTAAGGAATCAAAATGTCTCTACTACGATTGAGATAGTCTTCCTCACCTAGTTCTTTTCAACTTCATGTTTCAAGTTTTCTGTTGTAAAGTATAACTATCATGGTAGGAATCATTAGAAGAATGATAGTATGCATCATGTTAGGAGATGGAATCATAGAAGCATATGATTGAAAGCAAGAGCTTGTGACATCATCATAAATAAGCATGAAAGATAGCTGAAATAGAAGTCTATGGTTGTCACCTATAGAAGGATGTAGCTCTTGGTAACCTCATTAGAAGCATAAGTAGTACTTATGGGAAAAATAAATTCATCTAATATAGAGCTCATTATACATCATTAAAAAAAAGGAGGATTTGCAGGATGAGGATGATCAAGATCCTCTATTGGAATCTTCATCGAAAGGTTCTCCTACTGGAAGAAGCAAGTGTCTCACCAAGAATTCCACCTTGTATGGGATTCATGGAATGATGGTTTGATGTCAAAATAAGTGAACCAGGTCAATGTGATTGAAGTTCTTTCAATCATGGAAGTTGTTGAAGGAATTATAGAGGGCCAAAAAGAAGAGATGAGGTTTGTATGCTAGTATTTGATAAAATTGAGTCATGTAATATAGTTGCAGATAGCATGGATAAATGCTCTACCTCATGAGCATGATCAAGAGAAAAGGATCTCCTCCTTTGGAAGGATGCATAAAATCATGGTTCACATATTGACTAGATGTAATCAACATAATAAGTCCTCATATGGAATATGAGGTGGTTGATAAAAATGAAGGAACTATGAATGGAAGTTCCTAAGAAGCAATATGTGAAGAAAGTAAGGAGAGATAATGAAAGATGCAACTACTGTCACATAGAAAAGGAAATCAGCATTTGATAACTAGAATAATTGACTATGACCTCTCAATGAAAAAGGGATGAAGACTCCGAAGAAGTCTGGAAAGGAAGATGACCCTTGACATTTAATATATTTTTGGAGGTGTCAATATGAATGCAGGATGTTGATACAACAAGAATATGTCATGATGTAAGACCAACCCAAAGGTAATTTGATGTTCATTTTTTATTTTTGAACAATATTTGGATAGGCTAATGCAGGGATACCAAAGGAAGAGTTGTAGATTTCATCTACAACTGATACTCATGTGGTGGGATGATAAGATCCTGAAGAAAACATGATGTGGAGAAGGTAATTGTATGAAGGGAAGCTAGATATGGATTAGTGAATCACTTTCTGATGAAAGAAAGTGATGACATGACTGACATGATTCATGAATGAAAGTGATGGATGGTCGATGCCCTACAAAGAAGTCCCAAAAGATGTAGGCCCCATAACAAAGAAGAAATTCATGACACCGAAAGAGGGAGTCCTACAAGCAGTTGGTTGTCCCATGATCTCCACCTAGAGAGCTCCTAGAACCAAGTCCCTGGTTAAGGGGAGACTTGGTCAAGTCCCTGGTTAAGAGGGATCTTTTGTACATTCCTTTTACAGGAATGGGTGCATTACTTCATTGGAATGGGTATATCCTCACTAGTTGAGAGGGAGAGGTAGACACGTCATTATTGTCTTCACTTGGGAAGAAAGAATGGAGGATTGGGTAAGCATATGGCATCTGATACTCTTTGAGGATGTGGTAGGGAATCCAAGGTAAGAGTAGTCGTAGAGGACTGATATTATTTGAGGGCTGGGAATCCAAGATAAGAATATCCCTAGTAGAACATACTCTAATAGAACCCTGGTGGGGTATGTTCCGAGAGAGACAATGATGAGGGTGTCTATAAATCATTGGTCTCGCCAGCATTATGCTCTTATCTTGTGGAGAGATAGAGTTGTTATTCAAGGCCTTGCTATATGACAATGTTAGGTGATATGATGTTGTACATTTGGATTACCAATTCGACTCTTATGAGAATTCTTCAGATTGAGAATGTCCAAGTACCTTGTATGGATTATGAATACCTCCCTAGTTAAGAGGGAGTGTTGAAATATGTAACTAGGTTCGGTCTTCATAATGACATATGTAATGTTGATTTTATGTATTCAATGAAAAGAGAAAAATAAATTTATTATTATTATTCTTGAGGCATGGGTTTCATGCTCAAGGGAAATTTATTTTAGGTCAAGATCCCATTGAGAGCTTCTAGGATTTTTCACTGAGTTTATAAAGTCAAAAGAGTCATTGCCATGTATTGAAGACCCATTTGGACACGTTATATATTGTAAATAAAAATTTATTGAGACAAAATAGAGTCAAAAGAGCCTCCAAGACCTCTTCATGGCACAAAGATCAATTCAGCCTACATGAAGGGACAAGTTGGCCTCAAGATAGCAATTCTTACCCCTCACAAGCCTACAAATAAGAAGGAATTCAACCTCATTTTCACACTCACTCAAGCAAGTTCAATCTCCTTAAGATAGAAGATGGAAATGATCTCCTAAAGAAGAAGAAGATCGAGATCAGATTTTTTGGGCCTCTCTCTCTTTCGTTAGGGTTTCTATAGTTTATGGGCTAGACGAAATTCTGAAGTTGCATCGAAGTTGTGAAGCTGCAAGGTCGAAATTGTGAAAATACAAGATTGAAGCTGTGAAGTTGCAAGATCGAAGTTGTAAAGATGCAAGGTCGAAGTTGTTGAAGCTACCTCTAGATCGAATATGTGAAGCTGCTAGGTCGAAGTTGTTGAAGCTACATAAAAGTCGAAGTTATGAAGCTGCTAGGTCAAAGTTGCTGAAGCTTCTAGGTCAAAGTTGCAAAAATTGTTGCTGGAGAAATTTTTGGAAGGTCAAAATTTGTTGTTGGAAGTTGTGTAAGGAAAACTCATTAAAAAAGAAGGATTACTTGGTCTTGGAGGATCTTGGTCAAGGGCCATAGGTCTTGGAATTCATCAATTGAATTTCTATTAGAAGAGAAGGATTTTGGTGGGTTTTCCTCTCAGTTGGAGAGGTTTTGGCCCTATTTGATCGCCTATATCTTGTGTCCTATTGTCCCATTGTTCTTTATCATTTGGTAGTTGTTTGATGATAGAGAACACTAATAATACTAAGAGAAATAAGAAGTTAATAAAGTAAAGTAAAAATTCATCACAAGTAATTATCAAAGTAAGATAAATCACCTACACTTGTTTCCCTCTAGATTTCTCAACATCTTGTCTTGCAAGGCACATCAAAATGGAGGGAAAAATCTATCTTAAAATATACACATATTGTGGGCCAGTCATATACCCCATGAGATAATAATAGACATGTCCATGAATTCCTTGATACCCTATTTCTAAGGCCAATGCTTGAAGAAATCAACAACATATGCCCGTTGCCAGGTTTATGCTTTCCATGTGGTCCATATCTACCCATGCCTCTTTTGAACAGGGACAATGAATTAGAAAATGAGAATTATACTCCTCATTTTAAAAAAGAGAACATATATCTAGCTTGTGCTTATATCTTTTCCATAATACATCCCAAGTTAGGGATTTGTTCAAAATAGAAAGCCACATTAATATCCTAGATTTTAGAAGTGATCTAAATTCCCATAAGATCTTCCACCACCACTTTGGATCCTCCATCTCGCCAGTAATATGCATGACCTTATATCCTAATGTTGAAGTATAGTACCCTTAAACAAGATTCATGGATCAAACAATCTTACCTTCATATTTAATATGAACTTAGTTCATCTTAAGCTTGGATATGTAGGCTTCACATTGATGCTCTTCATTTCCTTATAGACCTAACAAGACAACTTTCTTCCATTTTTAACTCCATGTTGAATAACTATATGATTAGTTACTTCAACCAAATGAAATATTCCTCGTCTCTGGACTAATCAAATCAGATTCTAAAATTATGTATAATCATTCCAACTACCCACATAAGGATTTACACCAATCATAATTCTCTCTCCTTTTCCAACTCTCTAAGCTAACCTAATGCAAATAATGTGGAAGGAATTAATAGCGGCTTTCCAAATAATTAAGGCACTATGAGAACATTTGATTGGGTTTCTTATCCATTGTTAAATAGTGGAAGGGTCAAAATATATTTAAGATAGAATTTGGACCCATAGTCCATCTCCTTTGACTAATTGATTTGGCAACCAAAGACATCCTAAAATAAATTATATTTTAAGGCCCCAACCCCCAACTCCTTGCACTTAGTAATAACTTGTCATTTTACTAAAGGAATGCCCTCTTTGTCCCTATTCCCAAGCTAAAGGAATTTAAAACTTATTTTCCTTACTTTGTTTAAGATACCCTTGGGGATATATGCTAAAGAATGCATATAATATGTAATGTTTTCTAGTAGTTATTTGATTAGGAAAAGCCTCCCACCCCTAGATAGTTGCTTGTTACACCATATATTGATCCATTTTTCTACCTTTACTATGATCCATTTATAATCTTTGATTCCATAATTTTTTAGCTTAATATAGAACCTTAAATATTAGAAGCTCCTTGAAAATTACAAAGTTGGAGGAGAAAAGGCTAATGGATTTGGTTAATTAATCCTTCATCCACTTCATTAAAATAGAGAGAATTTTTTATAAATTGTTTTTAGTTATGTCGTTAAACAAATATAAATCCAAAATTTATTTAATCTTAATAGCATCCCTCTATGAACCATCACAAAAAATAAATGCATAATCAATGAATAATAAATGAGTTAAATGGAGAGATATTCCAATTCTAATTCGTTTCAAAATTCATTCTTCTCTTCGTTGGAAATATTGTTGTCATTGATGTCAAAGCTAGGGGGAGGCTACTTATGTCTAGGATAAAGATAGGAAAATGAAGATTGTTAAAAATATTGTTTTTGGACTTTTTATGCCCCATTTAGATACCCTGTCTTTCAAGGAATTTTTACTCCAATTACCCAACTCAAATGAGAGCACAAGATATACGCTTGGAAACCTTATTCCAAGAAATTTCCAATAGTGAATGCCACTCCCTATAATTCTATTCGAATGAGGAGATATTAAATATTTTATCAGGATGACGCAATCAAAGTATAAGTAGGCCGACCCAACTAGTTTTATAGGTCATTCCCATAAGTGAATGTAAAAACACTATAAATAAATAATGTTTGAGTTAATTTATACATAATTCAAGAAATACATTTGAGGTGGAAATAAGAGCTTAGGAATAAATTTTTGGGTGATTCTTAGAGTCTAAAGGTGGAAGAAAAAATGTGATTTATGGAGTGAATCAATCATCTTGGCATTTTCTCTATATGTTTTCGTCTGTGATTTTTCAAATTTTGAAACTTTGAGAACCTATAGAGAATATCTTCATGTGATTGTAGTTAAAATATCATACGTTGGTTCACTGTAATTTCAGAGATATGGTCTAAGTAATCTTTCTTGAATGCTCTTGAAATATTCTTCAAACGGGTCAACTTAGCATTTTCACTATAAATTTTCTTCTAGGATGTTTCAAAATGAGAGACGTGGAGGATACATGTAGAAGATATTCATGTACCTCTGTTTCAAATTTTAGACCTTGATTTACTATAATTTCATAGATATGGTCTAAGGAAGTTAGGCTTCTTGAATGTCAAAGGAATTAAGTGTTGCTACTGCATTAAGCTTTGATGAGAATATGTCGTGAAGATTGTTGTTAGTACCCCTGAGAAAAATTCCATTGTACCACACTTTGACAAAGGAAGTTGCCTCAATAATGATCTGCAAAAACATAATATTGTTCATTTTGTCTAGTGATATATAGGATCAAGGCATTCTTATGATGAAAGCACACATTGTTTTCAAAATGTTGAAGAATCTAAGTAGATAAAAAATTAGGTGGACCTTGTTGATTAAGTAAAGACAGAGGATGTCCCTGTGAAGGAAGAACTGTGACTCAAGAAAACCTAAATATTGCATGGTTGATGATGATTCAATAAAGACGTAATTGACAACAAATCCAAAGTGCAACTTGGAGTTTAGTTAGTACTCAACTAGGGGATTGGAGTCTCTTGTGGATTGGATCCCACAAATTCACTGAGTTGGTGCTCAGTTAAGGGATTTGAGTCTCTTGTGGGTTGGATCCCATGAAATAATTGAGTTGGTGCTCAAGTGGGGATTGATGTCTCTCACAGTCTTAGTTTGAGCTGATGTACATGATTGTGCATTTTATACAATAAGAAAATATATTTATCTCAATTATAAATCTTTTGTGTTCATGGGATTTATCTTGAATTATTAATATTGTGAATTATTAATGATTGAAAATTAGTTAATTGAAGAAATATTAATTCACCCCCCTCAATATTTCTAACTATTGGTATAAGATAAGGTATCTTCAGTCACAACCTAATAACTGGAAAGAAAATCCTGAAGAACAGATGGCAAGTTCAAAAAGAAAATCCTCCAAACCCTCTGAAGAAATCGCCTCCTCAATCATGAATTTAAAAGTAAATCGGGTTGGAAAATCTCCCTTATTCAATGGAACAAACTCTGTATCATGGAGCTCAAGAATGCAGTTCTATTTGATGGCTCTAGGATATGATGTCTAGGATTTAGTTGTTACAAGTTGCACGACCTCAAAAACTCTATCAACAGATGCAGATATAAAAGATTCCAGGGAAGGCAATGTTAAAAAATTGAAATCCATCTTGAATGGCCTATCAAATTTTGTGAGAGCGAAAGTGGGACAATGCTCATCAACTAAAGAGCTTTGGAAAAAAATTCAAAATATCTACTCAAAGGAATCCTCTTTCGTGACCACAGAACCAGAATATGCATATCAATAATACAAAGACGATGAAGAAAATATTGAAAGAAAGGATGAATCCGAAGGTGAAGAAGACTTTGAAATAGATCTTATAGCTTCCTTAGAAGAAATAGACAGACTCAAAAAAGAAAACAAAGAGCTTAAAAAAAAGATGCAAGACACAAAAGAAAAGAATCATGACCTTGAAGGAAGAATTGAAGAAGTTATCCTCTTGGAAATAAAGCTAGAAGAAGAAAAGAGAGAAAACTAAATGATGAAGATCCAGGTGATGAAGAAAGGAGAAGATTGTGAGAAGCTTGAAGAAGAGATTGTTTCATTGAGGAATGAAGTTGACAAGCTCAATAAGAACTTGAAAGGTTCTCAAATACTCGATAGTATTCTCAATTTTCAAAGATCACCATTTGACAAATCAGGGCTTCACTATACAAGAGAGACATCATGCAAAGGTGATGAGAACCCTAAGTCAACTAAAAGAAAAATTAGGGTAAAACCCGAAAGTGTTACCAATATCCTTTAGAGCTACAACCCTAGTGAAAGCAAGGAAAGAAATCAAGATGATTTTGGCAGAACCACTCCAACAAGAAGTTATGTTGATTCCCTTAAGGGATCCACACATAATGCAAGAAGCGGTAAGGATCAGAAAAGGTTTGAGCCTCCTCAACAAAATAACTTCATAAAACCATCAAGGAAAACCCACTCAGCCACGTATCAAACCATATTCCTTGGTCATTATTTTTCATGTGCAAAATTCGGGCATAAGACAAGAAATTGCAGAGCTTATACCAAGAACGATTATGCAAATAACATAAGCTCATATTAGATTTCCAGAAACCAATTTACAAGCTATCAAACCAAAGGTACTATTGGATATAACAACATAAATCATGATGCATTTACTCAATTATTCAAGTATAATACAGAATGTTATCATTGCCACAATTTTGGACACACAACACGTGATTGTCGAAGCAGCATGATATGGTCTCCTAAGCAAGTCAGAGAAGAAACAACTCGTACTGGGCACAGAGAAAACTCCACCAATGTTTGGAGAAGAAAACAAGAAAAAACCCAATGTAGAAGAACATGACTTGGTATTGCATGCCCAATGCATAAATTGTTAAAACATATTCAATATTGAGTGCTCCACAGGTTTGAAATGGACTCGGTTGGTGATAGGACTAGAATATGATATTTACTTAATTTTTTTTATGCAATAAGAACCCTCTCAATGTAGTCTGATAATATAACTTCAAAGAATGGAATTGTTTTCATATTTATAAAATAAATGGGAGTTATTTCCTACTAGTTTCCTATTTTTAGGGTTTGACAGTGTTGCATCAACTATTATTCGACATTCTTAAGGATCCTCTTCCATTTCAGGTAGCTATGTAGTCATAAATTTGCACAATCTTGTAGAAGCTTTAATTCGAAGTATGAATGGAAGGTTTAGTCCTCATAATTTTCTTTTAAACTTGGCTCATGTTATCTCCAGAGATCATGTTGGTTGTATCCCTTTGGAACATGCAATTTTTCAAGTTGGAATTATTGGAGAAAGGCCTTATGAAATTTTGTCAAGTGATCGAAAGAAGGATTTAGAGAAAGAAAGGTTGGGAAGTGGAAATAAGTTTGTGAAAAGTGACAAGAGTCTTGTTGGAAATTTGGGTAATGCATCTATACAAATTTCTGATGTTGGAGGGAAAATGAAGGGACACAAGAGGCCAACACATAGTTTTTCAAGCATGATTGAACAATTCTTGGATTTAGTTACTCAATATTCACCCTGTGACAAATGACCTTGGAAAGAAATTTATATCTTGTAATTATATTACATACATGGATGTTAATGATATTCCATCAAAGGATAAAGAAAAAGTTGTTATTGGCAAAGATAACTTGGAACTAGATGGAAAAGTTATGTGCTTTAGCAAGAGTAACTTTTAGTTTGAAGCTACTAGCTGAAATAGTTTTACTGTATCCATTAGCATAAAATCTTATTCTTCGTTGTGGTGAGCACACCCTACAAGGAAGGGACCTTTTTGCCTTTATAGAGGCATAGGAGCAATGGGTTTGGGAGCAGGACCAACTCATGCTATATATTTTTCAATGTATACAAAGAAAATTTTAGCGGCAACAAACCTAGTCATCATCCTTTGGTCCATGTAGGGTCTAGGGTAACTACTACGATTGCAAGAGATGTAATCTTCACACCTATGGATGTGGTCAATGAAATATTACAACTTAGGTGCAGTCCATATAGGGGAGTTATGGATTGTATTGCCAGAATGTTGAAAGAGGAAGGCATTAGATAATTTTGTGTGTCATATCGGACTACTGTAGCCATGATTGCTCCCTTCACTATTGTGCATTTTTCAACTTATGAAGCAATGAAGAAAGATTTGAGTGGAATTTCCCCAGAGACTGCTAGTGAAGAAAATATTTTTGTTCCCATCATGGTGGGATGGGAAGCTGGAACTTTAGCAAGTGGTGTCCCAACACCTTTTGATATTTTCATGTCTCGATTCCACTGCCAGGATGTTTGTGGGACGGGAAAATTTACTAGTAGCTCAATACGAAATGATGTTCATACAATTGTGGAAAAAGAGGATCCCAAAGCTTTGCTAAAAGGCTTAAAACCTAGAATGTTATTTCATTCACCTGTTGTGGCCACTTGTTCTACATATCAAGCATGTAAGAGTTTTCTATGCAATTGGAATGCTAAGTCAAAAGTTAAAGTGAGATGTGGATACCTTGCTCAACAACTCATTGAACTTCTAGAAAGGTGAAAAAGTGCAAAATAGGTGGTTTCTTAGGGGGAGCACATGTCAATAAAGACACAGTCAAAGGGAGAAATAGTGATAGGGGGAGTTACCCTTTGCCATTAATTCCAAAGGGGGGAGAAATACAAAGAAACATGACAACATGAGGATCATTATCGTAAGGGGAGTTGTTATAGGTTTGTTGTCATCAATTATAAAAGGGGAGATTATTGAGAGCTTTGTCATTGATGTCAAAGCAAGGGTCAACCAAACATGGTCAAACACAGATGATTGAAAGGGGCTTGAAAGTTCAAAGAGAAATGAAGAATTCTACCATTCTACCATTGTTGTTAGTGGTGGTACAATCTATATGAATGAGCTTGAAAAGAAGAAACAAGTGATTGCAAGAAAAAGGAAGAGATTGAGCAAAAATGAGCATATATTTTAAGTACAAGGTTGAATAACTTGAAACTAGATTATATTTTCTAAGAGGAAGTTTTTTTTTACTAAGACAATTGCAAGAATACAGCAACGACTAAGCAACTCAAATGAGATGAGGAGGGACCATATTTCATGAGTTTCATAATTAACATTGGAGATTGAGATCTAAAAGAAGGATTTGGATGAATGGGAAAGGGAATTTTCACTTTGGATTGCCCAATGGAGTTTTAACCAAATTCATTTTACCTCGGGCATGGTGGTAGTTGGTGTTAAAAATGTAACTAATGTTGGTCTTCAAAATTAAATTCAAATGTAGTATTAATGTATTTATTATATTTATTTATTACATTAACTATTATTCTTGTATTTCTAGTCAAAGCATTTTCTTCATGCTTATAGGGTCTACTGATTCAAAAAGAAAATTTATTATGAGTCAAAGAAATCTAATTGAGTTAAAGTCCCATTTGGACTTCTATGAAGAAAAACAAAAAGAATTTTTATTGAGTCAAAAAGGTCAATTTGTCATTGACAAGACCAATTCGACTCTCCTAGACAAGTTGGCCTAGAAGAGGTAGTCATTTGACCTCATGGACATCTATATATACAAGGTAGTTCGATCTCATTTGGTCATCAACCAATCAAATTGATTTCTGTGTGAAGACAAGAAGAAAAATGAGTGAAGTCAAAGGAGAGAAAATGAGGTCAAAGGAGATAGAAGATTAATTGATTTTTGCCTTAATTCTATTCACATGTGCAAGTTATTTATGTGGTTTTCTGAGGCAATTAGAGGGATAAAATTTCAGGGTTTGACCAGAATTCAGAGATTTGACCATCATTGACTTTTGTTGACTGTGGCTTGTTGGAGATGGCTTGAAGGAGGGTTGACTTGGGTCTTTGTGGTAGTCTTGGTTTTGGTCTTGGGTCTTGGATATCTCACTTTGATCTAATTCTATAAGAAGAGGATTTTTAGGTTTTTCCCCTTATGGGGTTTTTCCTTGGCTTTGAGCCTAATTTCTTGTGTTCTTTGTCTCTTGTGATCTTCATGTTTTGTACATTTTGGTCATTTCTCGATGAAGAAGAATATAAATTTAATAAGAAGCCAACAAATATTCACAAGTAATTATCAAGTTAAGAGAAATCTACCCTAATCTACAACATATTGATTTCTCAACGGCTAAGAAGAAGGGAACAAAAATGCCTTCGGAGTCAACATTTTGCAAAGAAAAATCATTTGACAAATCTAAAGAATGTTCTTAAACCTAAAACAAAATGTTTCTATTTGTGTTTGACACTTCTAAGGGATTCCATAGATGTTGTTTATTATGTAACTATCGCTTATGAACATTGATTCCCTCTTTTCATGGATAATTCCCTTGGCACTGATACAACTGAAGTCCATGTCCATGTTGACCGAATATCCTTGCATGGAATATCAACCTTGGAAATGAAGTTGCTTCCTGGATTGATGAATCTTTTCACCTAAAAGATGAGTTTCTTTCAAATTTCTATAAAAAAGGGTCGGCCCCAGAATTACAAGTCGAATCCTAGATTAGATTATGGTTCAACCCCATCATAAATTTCATGTCATCTCCAAAAACATGGTTGGATTTTTATAAATACATTTTTTGATTCATCATTTCATACAATTGATGGGATGACAAGTTCTCAGAGGAATCCATGAATGATTATGAGACAAGGAAACTTGAGCCAGTGTTACAGACCTATTACAGATATTGTGACTTGGCAGACCTCAAATATCAAGTCAGATTTAATGATAATGGTTTGCAGAAAAGGGTATGTGTGGGGTTGTTTAATTTATATTTTTACAGTTGACTTGTAAATGTTCGAAGAGTTTATAGAGCTCGTCAAGAGTTTCTTGTGGCATGGGTGCTTGTACTAAGGTTTTTGTCAATGGAATGAAATGTTGCTACGACATTAATTTTTGATGAGAACGGCTCGTGAAGATCATTGTCATTACCCCTAAGAAAAATTGGATTGTACCACACTTTGACAAAGGAATTTGCCTCAATAATGATATACAAAAGCAGAGTATTGTTCATTTTTTCTGGTGATGTATAGGATCGGGGCATTCTTGGGGTCAAAGCAAACATTGTTTTCAAAATTCTAAAGAATCTAAGTAGACAAAAAATTAGGTGGACCTTGTTGATCAAGTAAAGATAGGGGATGTCCCTGTGAAGGAAGGACTGGTTACGTTTAAAGAAACAAATTTGATGATTTCATGGTTGATGATGATTCACTGAAGAAGCAATTAACTAAAATTGCAAAGCACAAATTGAAGTTGAGTTGGTGATTAGCCTGGGGATTGGAGTCTCCTATGGGTTGGAACTCATGAATTTACTAACTCGGTGCTCAGTTAGGGGATTAGAGTATCCTATGGGTTGAAGCCCACGAAATCACTGAGTTGGTGCTCGAGTGGGGATTGGTGTCTCTTGTAGTCTCAGTTAGAGTTGATATACATGATTGTATTTTTTATACAATAAGAACATATTTTTCTCTCAAGTATAAATCTTTTGCGTTCATGTGCTCTATCTTGAACGATTAATATCATGAATTGTTAATGATTAAAAAATATTTAATTAAAAAAATATTGAATCACCCTCGCTCTTAGTATTTCCAACAAGAAAAGTGGGATATTATTGGAAATATTGTTATCATTGATGTGAAAGACAAGGGGAGACTACTTATGTCCAAGATAAAGATTGGAAAATGAAGATTGTTAAAAATGTTGTTTTTGGACTATCTCCCATTTTGATACCCTATATCTGAAGCATTTTTTACTCCAATTACCTAGCTCAAATGGGAGAATAAGATATACAATTGGAAATATTATTTTGAGACCTTTCCCATGGTATATGACACTCCTTCTAATTATGTACAAATGAGGAGATATGAAATATTTTGGAAGGATGACCCAACCAATGTACAAGTAGGTCGACCCAATCAATTTTACAAAGTCATCCCCATAAGTGAATGTAAAAACACTATAAATTAAGGAAATATGAGTTAATTTCTACACAATTCAAGCAAGAAATGATGTAAGGTTGCAAGAGGAGCTAAGGAATAACTTTTGGGGTGATTCTTAGAGTCTAAAAGTAGAAGAAAAAAATTGATTTATAGAGTGAAAGAGTCATCTTGGCATTTTTTCTATATATTTTCATCTGTGATGTTGCAAAAATATGAAACTTGGAGGACCTATATAGGATATCTTCTTGTACCTGTGGTTAAATTCTCAGACATTGGTTCACTACAATTTCAGAGATATGGTCGAAGGAAGTGTTGAATGCTCCTGAAATCTTCTTCAAACATGTCAGCGTGGCATTTCCATTATAACTTTTCTTCTAGGATGTACTGGAATACAAAAATTGGAGGATATAAATAATTTTTATTCATGTACATGTGGCTCAAATTTTAAATCTCGATTTGCTATAATTTTGGAGATATGGTCTAAGGAAGTTAGGCTTCCTAAATTCTCCTTAAATCTTCTTCAAACAAGTCAGCTTGACATTTTTGTTATAACTTATGTTCTAGGATGTCTCAAACCATGAAACTTGGAATGTGTGTATATATAAATATATGTATGTACACATGTATGTATGTATGTATGTATTGGAGCTAAATTCGATCATCTTTAGAACTAAGCTACCTCTGTGTGTTTTGCCTTAAATAAGCCCCAATTCACTACATTGGTGTTTCCCTCATTATGTGACTTCGTTTTATCTTCCCATGGTACCCTAGCTACACCTTAGTTGCATACTCAAATCTTCACGGGAAAAATATTAATATCTACCCAATATTAAAATTATAATAGTCATTATAGTTTATAAGAATTATTATATAAAATAGACAACTACAAATATTAATCATAAATAAATAATTGCAAAAACATTATAATTTTAAGTTATAATTTTTATTATAATACTTTTAAAATAACAATTATAAAAATAAAAAATAAATATAAAACAAATTAAATATTGAAATCCTAGTAACCGGGTATAACGGGGAGGATTGGTGAAGGAAATTAGTACATGGTCTTAAAATCTGAAATAAATTTTGAAGTGATTCGAACACATTAACAATTTTAATTTTTGCTTTCCACACAAATATGAACTAGTTTTACATATTTAATATTTGATTATTCATTTGTTTTGTTGTAGGCTTATTAGAAAAACATGAATTCAATAAATTTCCGATTTTATGAGATATTGAAAATTTTGGAAAATGAATTATGCTTGCTTTAAATTTATTTTATTATTCAAGGTTTTTGTAGTGCTCGAGAAATATTACCCATGTTACCAAAGGTAAAATTGAAAAACAATTTCCTATGAAGGTACGTGAAAGTTATATTTTGGGAAAGATTAACAAGGGATGTGCATCTATTTATTATAATATCAATTATTATTATATTTTTTATATTAAAACTAATTTATGTTTTTCTTTTTTAATGCAAGAACAAATAAATAAGGACATTTTTAAAGGCTTGTTGGGTTGAAGATTTAGACATAATTAAATAAGTGATTCATTTAGAGATAAAACAATTATTAATGTAATTTTTATTTAGGGAAGTGATGGAAAATTGAATGAGAAAATAACTCTCACAAGTATTAAAAGAATGTAAATGATCATTTAGTGTGGTTAAGCTTTGAGGAAATTTGGGCTAAGTTTTGGAGAAAAGTAGGAGACTTATAATTTTATGGTTCCTATACACATGCTATGTGAACCATATTCAAGAACACTGTGACTCTTTATGCATTTTGATAATTAATGTTGATTTTCTTTGTTTTACTCTTTTGCTTTACATCTTAGTGTAGTGAACAATTTAAATAGACTAATATGATTAGATGATAGTTGTTCTACATTATTCAACTTGGTTCATTTTCTAGATATTTATATTATTTGAAATTTCCAAGTTAACATGTTTCTTTGATGGCTTGCAGGTTGGATTTACAATGCATGACATTGATATTTGGTTGTACCCTTCATAAAAAACATTATTATAAACCATAATTTTATGTTTATTCATTTATGTGTTTATTTTTTATTGTCATTTTGCATTTACTTCTTGGTGTCTATAAGGGTTTGATTGCTGACTTGGCCCAATATATATCTAGGGTTTCATAATCAATATATATTTATCTAATTTGTGTAATAGAAATTCCACAATACTCAATATTGGGATTATTTATTTACGCGTTGTAGAGTAAATATAATTTATTCCTAGGATAATATGTGTACTTTTCCTTTTATTCATGTGTTTTTTCTACATTATTTATCATAATTTCATGTTGAACTTTACCATAAGTTCACGAATCATTTATTACATAAGTTTTACTTTAATGTCCAAGCTTAACCACTCATTATTTTAAAAAATGCTCTTATATCATTAATCTGACTCTATATGTATTTGCTTATTGAACATTTTTTAGAATAGAAACAGGGAATACCCCTTGAGGTGAAGGGAGGCCATCCCTTTTAACATGAAGAGGGATGATTAATATCCTCGGTGAATGTCCTCTTGGGTTGTCCTTCGTCATCAGGACAATTTGGGAGCCAACGATATGTATGTATGTATGTATGTGTGTATGTATTATCATTTACTTTTAGTTCAAATTACATATCTTGGTTCACAATAATTTCAAACATATACTCTAAGGAAGTTAGGCTTCTTGAATGTTCCTGAAATTTTCTTCAAATAGGTTAGCTTAGTATCTTCAGTGTATCTTTCTTTCTATGATGTTTCATAGTCTGAAATTTAGAGGCGATATATGAGATATCTCAAGGCATTTATGGTGGAAATTTCAGACTCTGTTTTGCTAAAATTTTGGAGATATGATTTGAGGAAGTTAGTGTTCGTTAATGCTCATGAAACATGCTTCAAATAGGTTAGCTTGTCATTTTTTAATAACTTTCTTTCTGAAATGTTTTGGATTGTGAAATTTGATAAGACAAATAAGAGATCTCTAGGTACCCATGGTAGAAATTTAAAATCATATTTGCAAAATTGGATACATGGCATGTTGTGAAAAAAAATATTCTTAGGAAGAAGCCAAAATAAACAAGTTTTAGGGGAAGTAGACTTGGTGAAGGAAGAAGTAGCAAGTAGAACTAGTGAAGGTAGAAGAAACTAAAAATGTTAGTGAAGACAAAAGAAACAAAAAAACTTGGTGAAATTAGAAGCAACTAATAAACATTGTGAAGAAGCAAGAAATTAGGTTGGTACTTAAGAATATTTGCAGCAGTAGGGATTGGTGTTTCTTGTAGGTTGGTGCTATAACTCTTTTAGCAGGGGGGATTGTTGTCTCATGTAGGTTGGTGCCTATAAAGTAGTAGAGGGGATTGGTGTCTCCAGTAAGTTGGTGCCTATAAGTAGCAGAGGGGATTGTGTTGTAATGCCCTGCATTAATAATAATAAATAAAGAAAGAAAATATAAGAATAGAAAATAAATAATAAATAAAGAATACAAGATAATAATAATAATAATAATAATAAATTGAAGTTTTGGATATATATATATATATATATATATATATATATATATATATATATATATATATATATATATAAGTTAATAAAAGTAAAAAAGAATAAAACAAATAAAAGTTAAATTAAAAAAAAATGTTGAATTAAGTAAAACTTAAAACAAAGAAATAGAAGTTGGCATATTGACACATGGATTGTGTGCATGTGGATCTTTTTCCAATCCCTTTCCATCTTTGGAACCATTTGTTCTATTTAATGGATAAAAAAGGAGAAGAGAAGCATTATTCTTTCTTTCTAGAGGAGAATGTTGTGAGACAAAGGACTCATTGGCAATAGTAGTTGATTGAGGGCTCATGGGTAGCTAGTTCTAGAAATATTATGTACGGCTGAGCCTATGGTTGGGTGGAGAGTCGTCCCCAAAATTTTGTTGCGGTCAGCAGTATCCGAGTAGCATTACAACTTTGGAATCACATTGTTACAAATAAGTCTTCTTTGCTCGTGGTTTTCGAAAATTCTATGCTAAATAGTTGAAAAGTTGTGTGTTGATTATTAATCTCATAAATTGATGAAATTTGTTGTATATTTTAATTTTGGGGTTGTTACATATGGTATCAAAGGAAAATTATAAAGGGGGAAATTATATCTTGGTCTAATAATGTAATTACTTGGATTATTACAGTTTGTTTTGAGTTTCTTCATTTTATAGAGCATTAGATTGTGGAGATGCATTAATGATGTATTAGATAGGGAGTATTATATGTAATGGGATAAACTAGTCGAAGTAACTTGTGGAAGTAAATAAAAGACTAATTATTTAATGTAGATGTGGAGAAATTATAAATCAAACTAAGAGGATACAATACAAGTGAAAATTGAAAGAAAGAAATATATGCTTTAAAATGGTATGAGACTACAAACATATTATTAGAATGAGATGACAACAAAGGGTAAATATAAAGAGAAAACAATTTTGAGAAATGAAGGAAGGTTTGTAATTTTGGTCCCCAATGTTCGTGGTATCATATGTTAAATAATCTTAGCTCATAGTTCATATTTATTGTTTATACAAACAAATGAAATTGATTTTGTTGATGAATCGTGATAAGAATGCTTATGGTGTATTATTGCTCTATATTTGATATGTATTGAGATGATTCTGATATTTATGAAGTTATGTTATAGGTTATATTGACATGTGGTTCCATTTATTATGTGATATCATGATTATCTTTGATGTTATAATTTATGATGATATTTCATGGTGTGAAGCTTATGGTAATCACATGTGGATTATTTTATTATGATGTTAAATAATGCATTGCTTGCATGTTGATATGTGGTGATTGACAGGAAATCCACAAATGGATCGTGAGGGCTAGTTTATTTGATGATCTTGTGGGAGCCCATACCGACAAGGGAGAATATATAACACCATATGGTTTGGGGATAGACTCAATTAATACTGCATATGCATGTGGTTCCTTTGTCTTGTATAGCTCTTGAGGGGCTATGGGGCCATCTTGAGGAGACTGAGTGCTTGATATTTGATTGGGATGCCGAAGTCCTGAGGGGGCATGAGGACTTTGATTCCTGGGGTTGTGCACCTTAGTGAGTGTGGAGGGAGTTGGGCCAACTTTTTGAGATGCCTGAAGTACTATTGCATGGAGTAATAAGTCGGGTGTCTGCCTTAGGGTGAATGAGGTATGAGCCTTGGGACGATCTTTGGGGTTATGGTATAGACCGATGAGGCTTTATGTATGGTTTTGAAAGTTTGGAAAAAGGCTTGAGCTTCCTTGGGGTTTCTTTGGTGTTGTGTAACTTTCGATGTCTGCTAGTATACTAGTATGCAGAGGGTTTATGAGCAAACATGAAGTAATAAATAACTAAATAAATTAAATAAAAAATTAAATGATTCAAATTAACTTCGAGATGAAGCTCCCTAAATACGGGGAGTATGTAATGTCCCATATTAATAATAATAATATTAATATATAAATAAATAAAACAATAAATAATAAAGAAAGTATAAGAGTAGCAAATAAATAATACAATATAATAATAATAATAATGAAGTTCTAAATAAATATATATGAAAATAGTAAGAATAAGTAACTTAACAAAAGTCTTCTTTGCTCGTGGTTTTCCAAAATTCTATTCTAAATAGTTGAAAAATTACATGTTGATTATTAATCGCATAAGTTTATTAAGTTGTGTGTTGATTATTAATCTAAAAGGGCCTCATCCATCCCTCCTGGACTATTCAATGTGCAGTCTCAGTCCTCACTACCTCCCAGAAATGCACATTGCACAATCTCAGTGCTCAAGCCCAATCCCTAAGCTTCATAACTGCGCAATCCTTCCCTTCAGCCAGACCTAAAATACGCATTGCGCAATCTTAGTCCTCAAGACTCAGCCTTGAGCTCCTGAACTATGAAATCACCTAGCCTCTTGTCCTTCCAAAACTGTGCAGTTGGAAAACTCAATGCTCAAGCCCTCAGCTTGACTTCTTGAACCCCTCAAATGCACAATTGTCAATACCAGTCCAACCTAAATTATGCATTGCATAGTCTCAAGGCTCAATCTTCACCCTTGACTACCTGGGTCTTCTCTTAGCCTACCACCCAATTCCAGCATAGTCAATGGGTCATCATGTTACATCTTAGACTAGGGTTTTTATTTGAATGATGTCGTCTTGTCATGAATGAATTGTAGTTGCAGGTATTCTATCATGCTATGAAAGGATGATGATGAAGGAGATGGAGAAGGAGGCCATACTAGAAGACGTAGGAAAGTTCCTTCTGCGGACAGAGGCAACCCCTCTAGCCCTAGAGTGGGTCTAGTCACATCAAAGACAATACCAAAGCAAATTTCCTTAGAAAGTTGATGTCATGAAGGCCTACCTTCAAATCGTCATTCGATGAAGTCCCTGTTGTGTTGCTCCAGCTCTTGTTCTTCTAATCACTTGTACCTAAAAACAATGTAGAGAGCACAACCACGAACGTAATAGAGTATGACAAAAACAATCTACTTAAAGAGTCAAGGAGCTTCAAGCTATCAATACACAATTCGACATAAGATATAGGAAATAAGCTATTGATTTGTATTAATGTAAATTGAAGTAAAACTTACAACCAAGAATTGACATCGTAAGTATCCTTGAAGGGTCTCCTCAGCATGTCTCCGCAAGCATTTACTCATGAATTGTCTCCCAAAAGACGAATAACTCTCTCTCCTACCCAAAAGGCTAATGCTAGAACACTCTTGCAATCAAGCTAACTCCACTCAAAACCATCCCAATATAAGTTACATAAGAGGCTACTTCTACACTCTAGCAAAACTCTCTACTTTTACTTATTGAATTCTTGAACTCTAAAGCTACCAAGCTAGCTAATCTCAGCCATGGAGGAGGTATTTATAAGAGGAGGAGCCTCTATAAGAGATGGGAGAAAGAGCTTATCCCTTTGAGAGGTTTCACAAAAGGTGGAACAACCATCCCAAAGGAGAGAGGCGAGCTCATCTGATCCAACAACCAACCCTAGGACCGCCCATGAAGCTGTTACACTTCGAAGCTTTGACAGTTTGTTTAAAAAACTCGCCAAAAGTAGCTCGTCGTGAGTGCAACACAGAGACAGAGCGACGACGTTGCTAGGGCTAGTTCAATCTTGGCCATCTTCGTGGGTGGAACAACTGCTGTCCCACAACGACCCAAAAACATAGGTAAAAAAGGGTCTGCTCCAGGAGTAGTGAACTGAGGTATTCTTCCTGAGATGACAAGGAAGACATTGACACATAATTTGCAACATGACACAAGGAAAATGTCAATAACACAGACCAACACTATCCAGAATCAGGGAATGCGGGGTTGGTGACAAATTACTGTGTAACAGATGCCCCCTAAAGCATGAAGGCCGAGAGAGTGGGAGGGGTGAAATGCTTTACAAATCCATAACTGAAACAGAACACCATCACGGAGAACCTACAAATGCAAGTACAACTGATATCTCTGATACATGAGTACATAGTGAAAGGAAATACATGTGCATAAGGTATGGGCACAGCCATCGTAAAGATAAACATAAATGATCTATGGTATGGATGCAGCCTTCCAATCAGAAGGACCATATAAAAGACTCAGGTATGGTCGCAGCCATCCAATCAAAAGAGTCATGTATAAAATTATGAACCAATCCATGCAACCTGGACTTTTGTAATCTAAGCCCAGGGTCTTGAATCCAAACCCGATCATGGTACAAATTCTAATATGCGAATAGATGATTTGAAGTCAAGCATACTAGAAAATCGCTTAATTACTGGTCAATGATGTAAATCGTTAACAAGTGCGAGAGAGACCACTAGTAATGTCAATGGTTCTCAACATACCGCTAGTACAATTCACTAAGTGTGAAGAATGATCTGAAGTCGAACACCCGTGAAATCACTCGAAGGCCAATGATGAAAGCATATCGTTGAATGCGAAGAACTTGTCATTAAGGCATGCAAGCTCCAAGGTACCAGAAAGGAGTCTCTAGATCAACTTCCCGGATAATGAGCTGAAGTCGACAGGAAGCGATTGGTCGAAGGAGGGCCATAATGTTTCCCACATCATCGACGCGAGACAAAGGAACAAGATGAATGTGGATGAGACAGAGATTCTGAGGAAGGTGTGTAAGGATACAAACTGCAGAAGGATTAAGATCTTGAACATATTGGCGACACGACTCCAAAGTTTGGTAGTGTTTTGGTACCAAGGGATCAAAGGTCATGATGATGCAGCAAGGATCAGATGGAATGAGGCAAAATGGATAACCCAAAACTCGGAAGGCCAACAATAAAGTGAGGATATCCCAACCCAGCACAAAGTAGAAAGAGTGTCAATGTTCAAGAGTGACAAGTTGTCATAATAATTAATACAACCAACGGAATACTTCCAAATTTTCCCCCACCATTTCTGGCGAGTACCCCAATTATTTTTGAAACACAAGTTTGAAGGGGATATCATATGCTTGTAATGTAAGTTTTTCCTTCGGACAAATCCAACCTAGTAAATTTTAATGAGCCCTAGGAAGGAGAAGCTTGGTCTTGTCATGATGACAAGTCCAATGTTGTCAGGGTTTAACGAGTCCGACATAGGTAAAACTCGGGGTCTTTTTCATATTTAGAGAGTTTGAAAAAGACACGGAAAAGAAAACTCCAAAGCTCCCTTTTTGTAAATTTTTTCCTCGAATCCAAAAAGGTAGAAAACAATACCCAAGGGAACCGCTTGACCATTTCAATCAAGGAGTACCTTTTTCGTAAATAGTGTCTCCCAGCCCGAAAAAGGGGTAAACTTATACTGGGCGCATGACGTTTCACATTCGTTAACGAGTTCGAAACGACAAGGGCTCAACCATATTTTTGCTTTTAAAGGGTTCGAAAAGAGCTGAAAAAGGACCCCCTGTTTTTATTCTCTTTAACGAGTCAAAAAGGGAAAAAAAACTCGGCAATATTTTCATCTTTTATGAGTCAGAAAAGAGCTTAAAGGTGACTTGTCCTAGAGGAATGAGTGGTATAAAGGGTAGTAATTGGTTCCGGCAATGGAGGAACTGCGCAAAACACATAATGGTCAAGAGGCTCGCTAACAAAACCACTCATTGCTGAGGTTCCTCAGGAAAGGAAAAAACACCCAAGTGAAAGCATATGATCAGCCAAAGAGATGGTGGTGATGGAATGAACAACCAAGGCTCATCTAGCAGAAATCAGCTGGTAAAAACGGCAATCACAAGATGTAAATCGGGTGTGGGTTCACTTTTACACAAGCTTGAACCATGGAGAACTCTGCTTGGATTCGGTTTCATGTTTACACAAGCTTGAAACCAAAAACTATGCTTGCTATAAGCTGGCATGCCCCTAGCATAATGACTCAAATCGAGGTACATGCCCTCCAAGCTTCATTTCATTCAACTAGGTGGATGGAATGAAGGTTCACTTGTGAGATCTAGGAAAGAATCGACCGGGATTTTACGAGATCTTAATCAAAGACTCGATTTGGAAAAGGGAGTTGTTTCATTTTTTAATGAGGTTGACACAGTAAAAGGAACTATCCTCATAACCCTTGTTTCATTTTTTTAACGAGCTTGACACAAGACAAGGAACTACGCTTCCGGACCCTTGTTTCATTTTTCACGAGCTTGACACAAGACAAGGAACTATGCTTCCAGACCCTTGTTTCATTTTTTACGAGGTTGACACATGACAAGGAACTCTCCTCATTTCTTGTTTCATTTTTTAACGAGGTTGACACAAGATCAAGAACTCTCCTCGACATTCCTTGTTTCATTTTTTGATGAGGTTGACACAAGACAAGGAACTCTCCTCAATTCTTGTTTCATTGTTAACGAGGTTGACACAAGACCAAGAACTCTCCTCGACATTCCTTGTTTCATTTTTTGATGAGGTTGACACAAGACAAGGAACTCTCCTCAATTCTTGTTTCATTTTTTAACAAGGTTGACACAAACCAAGAACTCTCCTCGAACATCTTGATTCATTTTTTAACGAGGTTGACATAAGAACAAACTATCCTCGGACATCTTGATTCATTTTTTAACGAGGTTGACACAAGAACAAACTATCCTCGGACATCTTGATTCATTTTTTAACGAGGTTGACACAAGACAAGGAACCATCCTCTTCTTTTGTTTCATTTTTTAATGAGGTTGACACAAGACAAGAACTATCCTCATCATTCCTCGGTTTCATTTTTTAACGAGGTTGACACAAGAAAAGAACTGTCCTCATCACATCTATTCATGGACCATATGAGAACATGGCTCCCAAGAGTTCTTCACTAGATGGAAGGACCACACTCCCGGAGGAATACATGTCATTTGGTACCAAAGACAGATCGGGTTCTAATGCCCCCAGTACATAATGTACTATACCATCTGCGTGATCCTTAGCAGATGCAGAGACAAAACGGGTAGCCACATAATTGACCTATGGCGGGGAAGGTACTGCTTGCAAACAAGAGGCGATAGGGGATAATGGTTGCAAAGGAAGCGCTTGATGACCAATGAACAACAGCTGATCAATAGTCACAATTCTCCATTCGTGCGGAAAACAAACCACATGTAAAAGTGAAGAAACAAGAGCTCCCATGACATAAACATAGTCGCATCCAAGGGGGATATTGAAATCTAATGGACCTTGGACTACCATCACATCTATATAGATGGTCTTTCCTCCCAAAGTAACAGGGAACTGCAGAAGGATCCCTAAGGGTTGACTGGTTCCTCCATTAAAAGCCAACAGATTCTAGGTGACAGGCACAAGCTGTGGGGAGCCCAAAGCTTGCCAAGTAGTAGAAGACATGATGCTAACAGATGCACCTTCATCTAATATAGTGCCAGGTACTACCATATTATAGGCTTGTACTGTGATCTGGAAAGGCACATAAGATGGGAGGCGATAAGCAGTCAAATGACTCCAATCGAAAGAAATGACATAACTACTTGGTGGGGGTATCATATGCTTGCCCCCATGCTCGACAGGAATAGAAGAAGGACTCTCCTAAACAACTGAGGTGGGAGGGTCACTCTTCGATTCATGAGAATCTAAGGAGATGAGAAGAACATGAGCAGTATGATCACCACTTTCTTCTGGAACAGAGTGAACAACTGGTGGTGAAACCAAGTCGACACTCTCTCCTACCAATGGTTGGTTGGGAATAGATGCAAGAGAGTCATTCTCACGAAGAGCAGGATGGGCAAGAGATGATGCCAAGTCAATATCTTTACCAACCAGGGGAGGTTTAGAAGAAAGCCTTCGATGACCAACAGGGAGTTGGGGTTGAGAGGCTGCAAGGTCTTCAAAAACTTTGGAAGCTTTATCCATAAGCAGACAAAGGTGAAGAAGATGTTCCCCTTCACATAACCTATAGGGAAATCTAACCTTCCCTTTCTTCTTACCATCGCTAGCGAAGAGTGCAGCATTGACATGATCTCCAGAGATCGATGGGGATGGTTGATCCATATTTTGAGACCATACCCCTAAGACTCTGGGAATACCAGGATAGTTTATCTGCACTGCTCACCTGCATTCGGGAAATTCTAAGTTTATATTAAAATATAATGAATATTTAAAATTAAAATTAAAATCTAAAATTTAAAGTTATATTTTTTAGATTTTATTTTTATGGAACTAATAATTGAATGGAGAATGTGCAAGCATCAATTTAGCATGGAGGAATGTTTAGATTTAATGGCAAGTTTTATAGAAATGCAATCGTTCAACATTTAAAAGGGAAAATTATATAAATTTAACATTTTGGATCCTATTTTGCATTTTGGAAAAATATGTTCACGTTAAATACGTAATTTATAACCTAATGTTTTATATAGTGGGAAAAATTTTACCTAGTCTCACCTAAGGTTATAAATAAATAAAATAATAATAATAATAATAATAATGTACGTGAGATAATATTATGAGGAGAACATTATGAAAGGTAAGTTTATGGTTTAAATACATTTAATATAATGTTTTACAATTGAGAATTAATTTATATCTTTTCTTTTAATGCATGAGATATTATTTAAAGGATTTTTAACATGGAGGTTTTGAGCGGGAATTCATTTAAATAATGGAATATGTATTACATTTAGTCAAAATAATCATCATTAATGTAATTTCATTCGAGAAGTTATGAGAACTATAAATGAAAGAAACTTCCAAACATTTAAAAGGTGTAAAATGTTGTTCTAGGAGTTTTTTTTGGCAAATTGAAGGATCATGGTGCATTGGAGATGAAGGCTTATTCCTTTTAAAGCCATCATGTACTTGCTATAATGGTGTTGTTCATTGTGACTTTGAGGATTTTTACTTAATAATATCTTTCTTTTTTTTTCTTTTTGGGCTTTCTTTCTATGTCAGGTTTTATTTATTGGTTCATTGTGCATGGTATTGATATAACTTGATTATTCAATAATATTGCATGCATAATGATTTAAATACTTGAATACTATTTATTTAATATATATATTTGAATTTATTTGTTGCGGAACAAAATTCTGACAATACATGTTATTTAGGGTTTTATTTGCACATAAATGTAAATATCATAAAATCGGTCCTCCTATTTTATTTTTTGTTAATTTATTTTTCATTTTTCATTTCTTCATTGCACTGGTAATATGTGGTGATTAAAAATGCTTTGATATGATCAAATTGTTTAATCTTCCACACATTAAAATTGGTTTAGTTTTTCCTCCAATATTTACTATTTAGGAAAATTGAATCAAATAGTTTAATTGTTTTGTTGCATGATGAATAATAATAGTACTTTATGTCATATTGTTTCAACGACAATATTTCTATTAAATGCATTTAAACCAATTTTTCCTAACTTATGTCTTTTCATTTTGTTTTAATTTTAAATTTTACTAAACACATGTTTTGTGAGAAATATGATATATTAATTTAATCCTCACTTATTCATAATGACATTTTATTTTTAATAAGTTTTCACATGTTATATGTCTACCATCTCTATTTCCTAAAAAACATTATTTATTTAAAGTACTATTTGTTCAATAATCTGTCCTATTTATTTGTTAATTAGAAAATATTTTTAATTTGCATTAAGTTTACAACGACTATTCAATTTTGATTATCACCAGGGAATACCCCATGTGGTGAAAGGAAGGCTAGCCCTTGTCACCTAAAGCGAGAGGATCTGAGATCCTTAGTGATGTGGTCTCAAGTTGTCCTTAGTTATTGGGACAATTTAAGCACCAACACCTAGGGTTAGGATTGGGGAACAATATAATTTCATCATGGTGGATATCGCGACATCAGCTCGTGAGGGGGTACGGGCTCATTTGAACCATCTCCTAGCGAAATTGCTAGAGGAACTCGAGGGATTATTGACAACGTTGAATTATAGAGGAACTACTTAAGAAAATGAGAGGGAAACCTCTCAGCTGCCAATGAACACCAAGTTTGAATTGTTGTAGAGCAAGTTGGAGATGTTCCAAGCAGAGGTTCACTCCCAAATGGAATCACTGAACAATAAGGTGATTGGATTTAAGGAAAGCCTAGTAGTGGTGTCTAATCTTACAAGGAAGAAGAAGGGACCACCACAGCACCTCAGAAGAAAAAAGTCAGAGTATCTCATGTGGCAAAGTTATAAGGTAAAGAATAATATACTCAACACTAAGATGCATCAGCTGAAGAATGGACCTCCATTGCCAGATAATTTTCATAATTTGAATTTTACTGATGTTATGTAGATACAAGCTCTTGTTAGGTAGTGTTTGTGAGGTTTATAGTAGGAATATTTTTGGAATTGTAGACAAAAATAGCCATAAGAATAGGCTAGCCATAGTATGTGTTGTGTAACCAATTCACAAAAACAAAACAAAATATAGATCAATAACTTGAAAATAATCCACTTCAAAGGGGAAACCTCCTTTTACATCAAACATATGAATAATTCTTGGATGATTCAAATGATATGACCTCCTTGGTATATATAGGAGTCTAAAGGTTCAAAATATAATTAGGGTCTACATAACAATAATAATGTAAGGGCACGCAATAACAATAGTGGGCTTCTATGGGGTACAACAATACAATATGGAGGCTACTCTAGTATTATCGGGACCTAACATGTCCCTCTCCTTCAAAAAAGTTTTGGTCCTCAACATTTGACTAGTTTTGGATGCTTCTATGTAAAATACTCACCCTCCCATGTGGAATCTTTAGTGAGTAAGTTCTTCCACTTAATGAGATACTCTGAAATTGATCGATTTTGTAGCTGGCAGATTCTTGTTACTGTTATTTCTTCAGGCTCCAATATGATTTTTCCTTCATCATCAAGTTTTGGCAATATAGTTAGAATTGGAATCTTGTAACCTATAACATTCTTTAAACATGAAACAAGGAAAACTAGGTGTATTCGTAAAGATGCAGGTTTCTCTAATTTGTATGTCATAGTACCAATCTTTTGAAATACCTTATAAGGGCCATAGTAGTTGGGTGAAATTTTATTATCCTTCTTAGCTTGCTTGAGTGACATTTGTTTGTATGGTTATATCCGTAAAAATACCCAATTGCCCACATCAAAACTTCTTTTGTTGCGATGTTGATGTACTTATTGCTTCATTCATTTATGTGTTATAGTCAGATTATCCTTCAAGGCTTGAAGAACTTGTTGTTGATGCTCAATGTGATCTTCCACTGCTTGAACCTTATAACTTTCTCTTAGAGATGATGTGATGGATAATGGATCATATATGTAAAGAGCCATAAATGGGGTCATTTTTGCTGCAGTATGGAAGGAATTTTATATCACCATTTTTCCAAAGGTAACCACTTGACCCATTGTGTTTGTTTATCATATACAAAGAAACAAAGATATCCTTCTAAACATTTGTTCACTGTCTTAGTTTTCCCATCAGATTAGGATGATAAGATGAGCTATGAGTCAATTGAGTACCAAGACACGAAAATAATTATCTCCAAAAATTTGAGTGGAAATGGGAACTTTGTCACTTACAATAGTCTTGGGATTTCCATGAAACTTTTAAACAGTTTCCACAACTAATAAATTGACTATACTGACTTGTAAAGGATGAGATAGCACTAAAAAAGGTGAATACTTGGTAAGTTTATCAACTCACCATGACAACACTCTTTCCTTTGGACTTGGGTAGACTTGTGATAAAATCCATTGGTACCTCCTCCCAACGCTCACTTGGAATGGCTAATGGTTGTAAAATAATTGGGGTTTTAATTGTCTCATCTTTATTTTGTTGGCAAACCAAACATTCAGCCACAAACTTCTGAACATCATATTTAAGGCCATCCCAAATTCCTTCTAGACCCTCTGGTAAGTTTTTAAAAATCCTGAGTGGCCTCCTATAAGAGAGGTGTGCAATTTCAAAAAAAACTTTTTATTTGAGTTTGGATTTCTTACATAGATATAAGCGATCTTTATACCATAGTGAATCATTTTTCTAGATAAAATGATAATATGCATTGGGATCTTTCTGCAACTTTTTAATGAGTGTTCACACCTCTTCGTCATTCCTCCATTCATCCCTTGCTTCAATTACCCAATTAGGTTGGATAATAGAAATGGCACGGAGAAATGCCTCCACATCCTCATCCTTTCTTGAGAGTGCATCTACAACAACATTTTGCTTCCCTTACTTGAAGATGATTTCAAATTCATAACCCAACATCTTTAAGACCCATTTTTTCTGCTTTTCAAAAGATCATATTTGTTCCAAGAATTATTTAATACTATCATGATTTTTTTTACCTTGAAGTGTCTTCCAATTAGGTAAGGGTGTCATTGCTTCAAGGCATGTAGAATTGTCAGCATTTCCTTCTCATAAATGTGTTTGTTTAAATTCTTTCCCTTGATTGGATTACTTTCAAAGGAAATGGTCTTCCTTCTAATATTGAAACAACACAAATTTTATTTCCTAAGGCATCACATTCCACAATAAACATTTTTGTGCATTCTGGTGTAGCTAAGACCAGATCTCAACACATTTCCTATTTAATATGTTCAAAGCCTTAGTTTCTTTTGGAGTCCAAGAAAATTCATCTTTCTTCAATAATGTCGTTAGGGACGCTGCTATTTTCCCATAATTCTTAACAAACTTGCGATAATACCCTGTTAACTTGAGAAATCCTCGAAGATGCCTTAAGGTTGTGGGGATTTTCTATTCCCTAGTGGCTTTAATTTTGTTAGAGTCTACCTTAACACCCTCATGAGATATAATATGACCCAAATATTCCACCACCTGTACCCCAAAGAAACATTTGGAGGTTTTTGCATACAAATGTTTGTCCTCCAATAGTTTGAGCACCCTGTCAATATGTTGAAGATGATCCTTCCAAGACTTTTACATTAGTATATCATCAAAAAATACTAACACAACTTTTCTAAGGAAGGGTTTGAAAATGGAATTCATCAAACCTTGAAATGTGGAAGGTGCATTAGTAAGGCAAAAAGGCATGACCAAAAATTCATAATGACCTTCATGAGTTATGAATGTTGTTTTCGGAATGTCTTCAGTCTTCATTCTAATTTGATGATATTATGAATGAATATATAACTTGGTGAAGTAAATTGCTCCATGCAATTCATCCAACAATTCATAAATGATACGAATGGGAAATTTATCTTTAATAGTGAGCTTGTTGAGCTCCCTATAATTTGGAAACACATGTCGTGACCCATCCTTCTTGTGTACCACTACTATTGGAGCATAAAAAGAATTTTGGGTAGGTTGAATTATATAGTCCTCTAACATTTCTGCAGCCATACGTTCAAATTCAATCTTCTGGGCATAGGGATATTTATAAGGTCTTATGTTTGGAGGAACACTTCCTGGAATCAAGTGAATAGCATGATCATGATCACGACTAGGTGGGGAACCCTTGGGAGTCTCAAATACCTTGGAATGGTTGTCAAGGACTATTTGGAGATATGGAGAAATGGGTGACTTTGATGTTTGAACATCTAGTGACCATAGTTGTGTAATTACACGTTGTTGTTTCTTCTTCAAAATCTTTATCATGCCATTAGAGTTGCTTATCTTACCAGGTTTCCTAGCTATATCCCTTAATTCAATTTCCTTTCCTTCACAAAAGAATTTCAAGAAAAGTTCTTAAAAATTAAAATCTGTTGTCCCCAAAGATTGTAACCATTGGTCTCTTAATACAACATCAATACCACCCATTGGAATGGCAATCATTGGACTATTCAATACATATTCCCCCATGGTTAGATTGATATTATGGCACTTCACTGAGAAGTTTGTAATTCCTCCATCTGAAACCGCACTTGACACTCTAGTGTTGGGTATAGAAAGCAATTAAAATCCTTGGTTATCTTCAGAGTTTGAGGAGTGGTAATTCCCACTAATGCATTACAATATATGGTTGGATTAATTTCTTATTTTTCAGCCCTTGGGGTTGCTTCCTGGTGTATATCTTCCTCGTTTGATGTTTCTTATTCCTTTTCTTCCTCTTCTTCACAATCTATGTAAAATGTTTTCTTCTCAGCACACTTATGACCTTTAGTGTATTTTATATCATAACAGAGCCATTTTTCTCTTTTTTCCTCTAGTTGTTGTGGTGTGAACCTTGTAGGTTGTGGAAGGATAGGAGCGGAAACACTTCCATCTTTATAGTTATGGGTGGTCGACCTACTTATTGCCATAATTTTGCTTTATACTTTTCTTGCCACCCCGAGTGCCTTCTCCAATGGATTAGGTTCCCAAAGGTGAATCTCATGTTGTATGCTATCCTTTAAAGTACCTATGCAGACATCAATCATATTCTCCTCTAGAATATCAGTTACCTTGATATTCAATATTTGGTAGTCCTTAATTCAATATTTCATTCAACCCTTTTGTTTGAGATTTGAGTCAGCTAGCTAAAGAAGGTGTTATTATTTGTATCCTCATAATGCGCTATCAATTTGTAACAATCGTGGTGAAAATTCCATGTAATAACAGTTAAAAATAATAACCACGGTTGATGGGACACTTATTCCAAGCTGAATGTTGGGAAAGACATCCTAGAGGGTGTTAATTTGGTTTATTATGGCTAAGGAAATTGGTAAATGAAATGGCTAAGGATTTGGAAAGGCAAAATGGCATTTTTTGTACAGTTAATTATGGAAATAATGCAAATCAGGAGAAAAGGGAAGTGAAAGGTCACAAGTTTCATGAGAGGATGAAGTTGAAGGAAAATAATGGAAAATGAAGAAAATAGAGGCCTCATTAATAAAAAGGATTTTGAGGATCAGTTGGTAGCCTTTTGTCAGTTCAGTTTGGAGCTCTCTCATTATTCTATTTCTCTCTCAACACTTAGATTTTTCTTGGAGCACTTTGGCATTGGAGCAAGAAAGGAAAAGAAGGCAAGAGGAGAAAATATCAAGCATGGAAAGGCAGGATCAAGCATCTATAGCAGGATTCTTTGCAGGTATCGATTTACATGTGTATTTTCCTTACTAGATTTGGTATGCATGGTGTTGCATGTGGTTGTTTTTTGTCATGGCATGAGTTTTTCTAGGTGTATCGGTGCCTTCACCCTAGCCTTTCCATTTCCTAATAGCCTTGATGAGATGGGTTCTCATACTTCGATTGAGCTGGATTGCTGATTGGATTCGAAGCTGAGTGGGTTGGATTTCCTGAATGACAAACACATGGCCTAGTGGTCCTTGAACCAGACTGTGGATCACGGTAAAGCCACTTTCCTAATAACCACTGAGCTAGATTGTGGGTTTTGGTAAATCCAGGATTGTGTGCCTCGGTGGGCCTAGGAATCCTTGTCGGTGAAAGGTGGGATATACGGTAAATCTAAGAGGTGTATTGCTCTTCGTTGGGCCTAGTAGTCTCGGGATGGGATGTACGGTAAAGCTTGGAGAGTGGGTCTCGGTGTAGGGCCTAGTGATCCCTAGATCAGACAATGGATTACGATAAATCCTAAGATACTAGGAGGCACTCAAATTTCTCACGGTGTAAGTGGAGAACTCTGGTAGCATCCATTATTTTTTAGTTCTTTTCAGTTGGTTATGAGTCCCACATTCATGCTTGGAATATGGCACAGCGGTGATTGGCTGAAGAGAGATTTGGCTCAGCCAATTTATTGTCGGGTGGAATGTGGTAGTCCCATCCCTGGTTGGCTTCTACATTCATTAATGAGAAATTCATCCCTTTCGTTTTCATGTGTAAATGTACTAGTTTAGATGTGGATTCTATGGTTGATGTATTTATGGTATTTCTGTTGTTACCATGTTGGTTATGTATATCTTTTATGACAGTAGCTATGTATGGCTCTAGTCATGTTTTTACTTGTAAAAGAATGGACAATGTATCTATGACCTAATAGATGATAATGCAACAAATGACATGAGGTAACAATGGTTCTTAGCAATTCTCATATAAGTACAAGATCCCTATGCTTAAATTTGTTGTTTACACATGTAGATTACATGTGTGTGATGTGTTTGACAAAATGTCTGACATGGCTAATAGGGGCCTAGTTAAGGGCTTGTTCAACTAATTGTTTTTGCATCATTGTTTCCATATTATTTTACTGCTTTGAAAATGTCATTCCATTTTTGGCAGTGACCTAGGCTCTGGGCTTGAAAAAGTGGCTCAAACCTAGGGGATGTTGGCACAAAACTAGACAAAATGGTCCCTAGACGTTGGCTTGCAGGCCTGTGAGAGCGTCCAAAGGTCCCTAGGCATTGGCATGCCCATGGCATGAGAGCGTCCAGAGGTCAAGTGATCAAAAACTTCAATGGGACTGAGGGGCAAGCTGCCCGAAGTGTTGGCATGGCTCTTAGGGGTCCTAGAGCTAATGTGGAAGGTTTGTATGTTGTATTTCCGTCGATTCCATTTCTTAAGGTCGCATTTTACCCCTCAGACTTGATGGGTTGTGTGTTGTTCATGCATGCATGTCAGTTGCATGTGTGTCTCTTACACTTGCATTCCATTTTCTTGTTGCATTGCATGATGTTGATCATGGTGGCAGTGATGTCGTCATGTGGAAGTTGATGTTTTCATTGTGGAGTGCATCGTCATGAGTGTATGACTGGTTACATGTTGTTATATGTCACTTACATGTATCATTTTGCATGCTTGGTTACATTCTCATATGTTTGTTCGCATTCTTGTACGCTTGGTTACATGTATCAATATTGTAGGTTTGATTACAAGTATTGTTTTATTAGGCTTGATTTCATGTGTTCATGCGTATGTTAGTTGATCATGCATTGCTTATGCATGTTGATGTTTTCATGTGGACATGCGTACAGTGGTGTAATGGTTGTTGTTGTTGTCATGCATGAGGTCATGGTATGTGTAGTCGATATGGTCATGCATTGAAGACTGGATTCTATCTAGAATGATGTTTATGTGTTGACGCACTTATTTGTATATGTCTATATGTTGTTATGATTATGTTATACATGTATCATGCTGATTTGGATGACCTTGAAGATGAGGTAACATCCCCAAATTATACTAAGGTACATTGGTTTATTATGATTTGGTTTATCTAACATAGTATGCCTTGCAGGAAAGAGATCAAATGGCTAGCAATATGGAAGACTACAAAGACTCTCCCTATGAATCAGATAAGCAACATGGTGGGAACTCTTCTGATTTGGAAGACACATTGTGAAGCTTGAAGGAATAGATAAGGAGTTTTAAGGAAGACAATGATAAGATCATACAGGAAAAAAAGAAACAAACAGAGGTTAATGCAATACTCCTTCAAAGTTTTTCAAAACTGCAGCGACAAGAGCCACTTCGGATCAGCCATGGGAAGGAGGAAAAAACTAATGGGGCATATGGTAGTAGGTATCCTAATAGACATAGAGAGGATAGAGCTGACATGGTGAGAGCTGGCAAGATGTTGGACACTCCGGATAGGAGGGGTGATGAGTACAGGTACTATTCTAGTTCTAGTTCTGACAAGCATCATGATCGTCATCATTATCATCCTTATAGGAGGAGTGATAGGGGATACTTTCCAGATGAATTTGAGAAAGAAAAGCCACCTACTTTTGATCGAGATGTGAAGAAGATGGAAGATGCAGAGGCTTGGATACTTGGGATAAACAAATTCTTTGAGTTGCATGAGTACATAGATAACATGAAGGCCAAAATTGATATCTTCATCTTGAAAGGTAAAGCAAACATTTGGTGGGAAGATGTGAAGTGGGTCAGAGACATCAGGACGAATGACTTGAGTTGGCGTGAGTTCAAGAGAGTTTTCAGGTAGAATTACTTGTCAGAAAGGTACTACGACAGCAAGGCCAAAGAATTCTATGAACTAAAGAAGGGGTCAATGACAAATGAAGAGTACACGACCAAGTTTCTGAAGCTATTGAGGTATGTACCGTATCTTACAGATGAGAAGGCTAAATTTAAGAAATTTGTCAATGGATTGCCATTAAAAATTACAGATCGGATTGAGTATGATGAGCCTCGGTCACTTGAGGACTTCATTGGGAAATTGAAGCATTGCTACAAATAGTCAAAGCGGAAGAATGAATCTCAAAAAGGATGGAAAGGGGAGGATAAAGGTAAAGGTAAATGGTAGCCAAAAAGAACAAGGCCTCAGAATACACATGGGAAAAAAAATGGGGCACCGCAAAAGAGGTTCAATGCAGCTAAACAGGGACATGGGTCATAGCAGCAGCAGCATAGAGCTGAGGGTATTGGGCGGTTGGAGTGTTGGACATGTGGTGAGGAACACCTTAGGAGATATTGTCTATAGAATCAGGGTGGTAGGCCTAAGATATACAGTGTATAGGAGGCGTTGACTGTTGGTGATGTAGGGTAGAGTATTCCTCATATTTATGCAGTCGTGGACAACAGACAAGAAGAGCACTAGGCATCTATCATTGAGATGTATGGTAAGCTTTGTGATCAAGTTGTTTCTATTTTGATTGACCCTGGATCTAATTATAGCTATGTTAATCCTGACTTGGTGGATAAGTGTGGTTTGATTAAGGAATTTCATGTAGAATCTTGGTTAATGCAGTCACGAAAACTGAATGAGTAGGAGAAAAACTACACGACACATGATCTTGAGTTAGCAACGATCATACATGCATTGAAGATGTGAAGGCACTATCTTCTTGGCAGGAGTTTTATATTGGTGTGTGATCATATTGGGTTGAATTATTTGTTTGACTAACCTAATCTTAACTCCAAGCAGGCTAGATGGTTGGCCATGATCAGTGAGTTTGATTTTGAGATCTCGTACATTAAAGGAAAAGAGAACAGGGTGGCATATGCTCTTAGCAGGCGGGTATAGGTAAATAACTTAGAAGTTATGAGCTCCTATGGGACAGACTTACATGATAAGATCTTGCAGGCAAGTTAGTAAGATGTCAGATATATGGAGATTATGTACAGGTTGCAGCAGGGTACTAGTACAGGTATAGGTGATGGTGTAGGTAGTAGTACAAGTACAGGTACTGGTACAAGTATAGGTGAAAATGCACAGGATTTGGGCTATTTCCTTATAGCATATGGACTGGTTAGATTCAGAGACAAGATATATTTGCCAGATACCAGTGAGCTCAAGAAGGTGATCTTGAGATAGTTTCATGCAAAAACATATTCGGTTCACCCATGTTATCATAAGAAACTAACATCAGTGAAGACATTTTATCATTGGCCGAACCTGAAGAAGGATGTAGTAGAGTTGGTGGCTAGGTGTTTTGACTGTTAGCGTGTGAAAGCGAAGTGTAAGCACTCAAGTGGACTGCTACAGCCGATTGCAATTCCAGAATGGAAATGGGAGGGAATTTCCATGTACTTCATCGTAGGGCTGTCGAGGACAGTGAGACAACATGATTCCGTCATGGTTGTTGTGGACAGATTGACAAAGGCTTCTCACTTTATTTTAGTGAAGTCTACATTGTCAGCTAGTGACGTACCACAGGTATTCATCATAGATGTGGTCATATTGCATGGTGTTATAAAGAATATTATATCGGACAGGGATGCAAAGTTCACTTCCAAGTTTTGGAAGGAGTTGTTTGCAGGTTTGGGCACAGAGTTGGCCTTCAGTACAACTTATTATCCGCAGATTGATAAAGAGACAGAGAGGGTCAACACGATATAGGAGGACATGTTGAGGATGCATGTGATGCATCAGAAGTGGAAGTAGGAGGAGTATCTTCCCTTGGTTGAATTCGCATACAACAATGGTTATTAGGATTCATGAAGGATGAGTCCTTTCAAGGCATTGTATGGGCGGTGTTGCAATACTCCCATTAGTTGGAACGATCCAGTTAACAGGGTGTTGACTGGACCGGACATGTTGGCGGACATGGAATAAGAGATGCAGGTTATAAAGAAGAATCTAAAGGCAACACAAGATAGGCAGAAGACCTATGCAAATTGGAACAGGTTGTTCAAGGAATTCCAGGTTGGGGAACAGGTGTACTTGCGCATCAAACCAAACAAGATCTCCTTACGGATTGGATCATGTGCTAAGCTGGCACCACGATTTTGTGGACCCTTCAATATTATTGAGAGGATTGGGCCAATAGCCTATCGAATTTCACTGCCTCCGACAATGAAAGTCCGTGATTTTTTCCATGTGTCATTGCTTAAGAAGTATGTTAAAGATGTTGATCATGTGATTGACTGGTCTGTATTGCAGGTGGAACCAGATGGAGAATTCTAGTTGAAGCCTTAGTGTATATTGCAGAAAAAGGTGTTCATGCTCTGGAACTAAGGAATTGAGCAAGTTAAAGTGTAGTGGAAGCACTTTGGGCCTGATGAAGCTACATGTGAGATGATGGATCAGATGTCGGATATGTATCCTTCCTTGCTTCTCAGTTGAGGCAAAGAAGTTTTGGGTATGGTATTTTGGTACATGTCTTTGGTATATGTTTTGGTACATGCTTTGATGATGTTTTGGTATATGTACATATGTATATGGATGTAAATATTGCCATGAGATATGTTATAAAGCTCGAATAAGTGGTATAGGTGTTATGTTGTCATGTTATTATGATATCATGTTGTCATGTGGGTTGGCATTCAGCAGTGTCATCATTGTAAATATTGCATCAAGATATGTTATAAAGCTCCATGAGTAGTATGTTTTCTTTCCAACGATTTTGCTCAAGCATATGTGTGATTGAACGCCGAGGACAGTGCCCCCCAAGGGGGAGGGTTCTGTAACAACCCTGGTGAAATTTCCATGTAATAAAAAAAAAATAACCACGGTTTATGGGACACTTATTCCAAGTTGAATGTTGGGCAAGGCATCCTAGGGGGTGTTCATTTGGTTTATTATGGCTAAGGAAATTAGCAAAGGCAATGGCTAAGGCGTTGGAAAGGAAAAATGTCATTTTTGCACATTTATTTATGAAAGTAATGGAAATTAGGAGAAAAGGGAGGTGAAACGTCACAGGTTGCATGAGAGGATGAAATTGAAGGAAAATAATGGAAAATGAAGAAAATGGAGGCGTCATTAATAAAAAGGCTTCTGAGGATCAATTGGTAACCTTTTTCCATTTCAGTTTTGGAGATCTCTCATTATTCTCTCTCAATCACTCTTGGACACAAAGTAATTTCTTGGAGCACTTTGGCATTGGATCAAAAAAGGCAAAGAAGGAAAGAGGAAGCAAATATTAAGCAGGGGAAGGTAGGATTAAGCAACTACAACAAGATCCTTTGCAGTTATCGATTTACATGTGTATTTTCCTTGCTATATTTGGAATGCATGGTGTTGCATGTGGTTGTTTTTTGTCATGGCATGAGTTTTGTGAAGTGTAACAGTGCCTTCATCCTAGCCTTTCCATTTCTTAATAGCCTTGATGAGATGGGTTCTCATACGTCACTTGAGATAGATTGCCGAATGGATTCGAAGCTAAGTGGGGTGGATCTCCGCAATGACAAACACATGGCCTAGTGGTCCCTGAACCAGACTATGGATCATGGTAAAGCCACTGGCCTAAACCCTAAGCCAGACTGTGGTTGCGGGAAAGCCAAGATTGTGTGCCTCGGTGGGCCTAGGAATCCTTACCACTGAATGGCAGGATATACGGTAAAGTCAAGAGGTGGATTTCTCTATGTTGGACCTAGTAGTCCCTGGATGGGATGTATGGTAAAGCCTGGAGAGTGGGTCTCGATGTAGGGCCTAGTGATCCTTGGATTGAACTGTCAATTACAGTAAAGCATAAGAGACTAGGAGGCACTACAATTCCTCATGGTGTAGGTGGCGAACTCTAGTAGCATCCATGTTTGTTTGGTTCTTTTTTGTTGGTTATGAGTCCCACATTCATGCTTGGAATATGACACGGGGGTGATTGGCTTAAGAGAGATTTGGCTCAGTGAATCTATGGTCAGGTGGAACATGTTAGTCCCATCCATGGTTTGTTTCTACATTAATTAATGATAAATTCATCCCTTTGGTTTTCATGTGTAAATGTATTGGTTTATATGTGGATTCTATGGCTGATGTATTTATGGTATTTTTGTTGTTACTATGTTGGTTATGTATATGTTTTATGACAGCAACTATGTATGGTTATCATCATTTTTTTACTTGTAAATGAATGGACAATGTATCTATGACCTAATAGATGATAATGCAGCAAATGACATGAGGGAACAATGGTTCTTAGCAATTCTCAGATAAGTACGAGATCCCTATGCTTAAATCTATTGTTTACACCTGTATATTACATGTTTGTGATATGTTTGACGAAATGCCTATCATGGATAGTAGGGGTCTGGTTAAGGGCTTGTTCAACTAATTTCTTTTTCATCATTGTTTCCCTATTGTTTTACTGCTTTGAAGATGTCATTCCATTCTGGGTAGTGACCTGGGCTCTGGGCTTGAAAAAGTGGCTCAAATCCTGGGGACACTGGCACAAAACTAGACAAAATGGTCCCTGGACGCTACCTTGCAGGCCTGTGAGAATGTCCAGAGGTCCCTGGACGCTGGCATTAAAATAGCATGAGAGCGTCTGGAGGTCAAGTGATCAAAAACTTCAATGGGACCTAGGGGAAAGCTACCTAAAGTGTTGGCATGGTTCTTAGGGGTCCTGTAGCTTTTGTGGAAGATCTGTATGTTGTGTTTTTGTCTATTCCATTTCCTTAAGGTCACATAGGAGGTTGAATCCAATCATAGTAGCCTCTCATCGCATGTTTACCCCAGTTTGTCGGTTACTTTGGTAGATGTGGGAGGAGGGTGTTACACAAGTCCTCCATAAAAATTGTCCAAATGGCAAATGCTTTACGAGAACACAGTCGTTGATACCACACAAATTGAATGGGTTCTAAATATAGATATGAATGTGTACCTTTTGTGTGTGTTTCACATCATGTAGATCAAAGAATTGCTCCATCTGAAGTATCCATGTTATTGGATCCTTCCCATCAAACTTCGTCATATTGATCTTTGGAATATGGTTGGTCTTCAACCTAAAGTTGGAGTCTCTAAAATCATGATTCACATTTGTTTTTCTCTTCATGAGTTTCGTGAAATATCTTATTAACACTAGGAATCCTTTCTTCTAGCAACTTTACCAAACCTTCCTTCAATCCTTCCATGTCTACTTTTAAATCGTTCATATTACCTTTTATTTCTGCTTTTAAATTGTCCATGTCACCTTTTATTTCTACTTTTAAACCATCCATGTAACCTTTCATTTTTTATTTTAAAGCATTCATCTTGAAATTCATTATTGCTTCCAATTCCTTTTTGGTTTCTCTTTGTGAGAGCGAAAATTGTTGCACTTGTTCCCGCAATTTTGATATATCATGTTTCCTTTCTTCATCTTTTTCATGTGTCATAGTAGATATTTCTGAGGGCTTAATGGGTGTAGAATTTTTTTGTTTGGGAGTCATTTGGATTCAACTAATAATATATATGCTTTACTATGCTCTTTGAGTCACTTCAAACTAATTTTTCAAACAAAATTTATGCAAAATGAAAAATACACACCTTTTAGAGCTTGATTTTGAGCTTGTTGGTAGGCTTATCTTCAAACTGTTGTATCTCTATGATTTCGATCCCCCAAGGCATGAAATTGCATCTTGTGGTAACCCTATGTGTCCTCTTTCCAACCCAACCAGTTAGACCAAGAATGGATTCTTCAAGATAGAGTTGTGTCAAATATCCCAAGTTGACTTGCTTATGGACTGGTTTAGTGGAGTGAACTTGTACGGAATCCCATGTGTCACTTTTCCAACCTTATGCCCTAAAAATTGTACCCAAGAAACCAAATTCCATTAAATTTTGTTCACTTTTTACGAAATTTAATTTTGATGCTTGAAACAAAAGTTATGATGGTTGTCCTCGAGACACCTATTTGAGACAGAATTTAGGAGCATCCAAAAACCCTAACTGCCTTGGACCATATCTCCTAAACTATAGTGAACCAAGAGATGATATTTTAACCAAATTTTATTCAATATTTTTTCCCATTCTGATATCAATTTCATAGTTTGAAAATTTGAAAAAAAAAACTTATAGTGAAATTTCCATGATGCCTTGTTTGAAGCAGCAAAACCTTAGTTATGATACCAAATGTTATGTAATGAGTTCTAAAAAACAAAAGAAAAGATATATAATGACTTGAAAATAAGCCACTTCAAGGGGGAAACCTCCTTCTACATCAAATAAATGAACAATTCTTGGATGATTCAAATGACAATACCTCCTTAGTATATATAGGAGTCTAAAGGATAGGGCCTAAATAACAATAATAATATAAGGGCACACAAACAATAGTGGGCTTCTATGGGGTGCAATAATAACAATAGTGGGCTTCTATGGGGCACAATAATAACAATAGTGGGCTTCTATGGGGTACAACAATAACAATATGAGGGTTGCACTAATATTAAAGGGACTTAACATTGTGGGTTTATGAAAGTAGTTTAATCCTTGAACATGAAGACCTATGTACAGGATTTGGCCTAGAAACCAACTCTTTTATTAATGCAAAATCTATCCGCTCTTTTGAAAAGAAAAAAATGTTGCAACAACTATACAAAAGTGGTGTGTCAACTAGAAGTGAATGTTGCAACAACTAGAACCAAAATACACCCTATGGAAACATCACAACCTACACAAAAACCTGTCTGGCACATTGTCTTCATAGATTATCTCAAATGAAAATATTATATTTTCCTAATTTTTAATCATTTTTTCATGTAATGCACTAAAGAAACGTAATGGAAACATATTAAGGGTAAATCCCACGCTATAATGGATTAATACAAGGTCTAGGTAAGTGGAGATGGGTTGGAAGTAGGGAAAAGGTGGCATTAAAAGATGATGTTTCTAAAGCCCATCAACCATTTCTTATTACTCCTCCATTAATATCAGTTTTTCTACAGTCATAGGGTGTGTCCCTTATGTTCATGCATTACCAACACTTATAATTTTTGTTGTTATTACGAGTGATAAACATGAAAGTAGTTGTCCTTGATATGTGTGCAAGCAACCAAGGACACTAGAAAGATTAAAATTAAATAATACAATATATTCCACTTCTCAACATCTAAATTATGAAAGATAAAAGAATATGGACATGTGCTTTAAGTGAACAAAATCAAAGTAAAAGGCACATAAGCCACCCACACCATGACAACAAAGCGAGGCTATTCACCCATCGAATTTGAAGAGTTTTAAAGACATTGCATAATCGAACTCTATTAATGTATTAGTCAAAAAACTATTTCCATCATAAATACAAATACAAAGACTAGATATAATAAGAATTGCATAGAGTAAAAGCAACAATAAAAGAAATGATGAATGAAAAAAGAAGAAAGCTAGTTGTAGACTACTACTCATTGAAACACTCTCATTTTGTCCTATTCACTTCTCTATTATAGAACCTTACATTCCAAATCTGCATATCCTATGCATGCACTTGTAACTATGTTATGTACATGCACACAAGGACTTTATTGGCATGTGGTCATTTCATAGAAGCCCAATCACCAACATTAACTAACAATAACACAAAATCATTGTTGTACTCATGAATTGAATTGCTCTAAACGCCCTTCATAACACACACAAATTGCAAGACATGTTTCTAGGCAAATTTAGTGGATGATAGGTTTCCAAATATGTATATCGTATGTATGCACTTGTAATTATTGTTGTGTACATGCACACAAGGATTTTCCAAACTTAAATAATATGTTTTTGTCATGTGGTTGTTTTATAGAAGCATAATCACCAACATCAACTAACAATGGCACAAGATCATTCTTGTACTTGTGGGGAGAATTAAGCTAAGCTTCATTCATAAGAGTCACAAATTCCAAGACCTATTTCTCAAAAAAGTTAGTGGATAATTGGTTCCCTAAATAAATAGAAAACTATTCATAATTTCCATTAAAAAACACATTATCATCCCTATAGAAGTTAATCATTATTGTCTTAAATCTTAGTTCATTGTTGTTTGGTGAGAGTCTTGTTATGTAAGCCAAGTACAAGCTACTACAACATCTTTGTAAATGTTGTTATATGATTTTTAAGTGAAAAAATCTAATCTATCTATAAACTCATCTTTGAAGACTCTTGATGAACCCCAGTATTGCAACAAGAATGTTGCAACTCCCAAGGATACCAACTTAAATTATCAACCTGGGGTTCATACAAGCTTAAGAGGTGTTGACACTATATGTGCATCATGCAATGTGTCATTATTTCGTTGATCTGATGTAATGGAGTGAATGTAATGAAATCAAAGCCTAAACTAATTGTAGAAATGGAAATGTTGCTATATTTGTAAGGAATCGAAATGCTACTTGCTCAAATGTAATCACTAATCCCAATTGCAAAAAGGTAAAGGCTATGCCATTTGCAGAAATGAAAAGTACTTGTCTATTTGCATAATGTAAACCATGTGATACTTAGAACAATGTGAATCATTAGTCTAATTGCAAAATGTGAAAAGTTGCCTTAAAAAAAGAAATTAATCTTATGCAAGAACAACAATTTGTAATTGAAATCCTAAGAGCATGAATTCAAAGAAATAGGCCTAATCTATTTTGTAAAAAGGAAATTCCTAAGTGGTGTTTATTCCTCCCCAATCATGGATTTAAATCTTAGGGGTCATTATTCAAGCCTAATAGACAAAAACCAAGCCTTTGGAGCAAATTTGGTCAAGTTTACATGTGTTACAGGAGGGTGACGAGAGGTGATATAGGCCTTGTTTTGCTACAGAAAAAGATAACTTGTCGAACGCCCAAGTAAATCTATTTCAAATGGGATGGGAAATTTTTTTCTATTAATTAGGATGTATCCAAACTCCATTCCAAGTGGAATCACTCAAAAATAACCCTGTTAACATGTGCTAAAAAATGGCAAAAAAATACTACTCTAAAAACTGGAAATTTAAGAACTAGTGAGCTAGTTAACCTACCAAATGTCTAACCTAATCAAGTGAAAATTATATGGGGTGAATTTTTTTATTAACTTGAATGTTTTTATGACACAATACAATTGGAATCAACTCAAATGAATCTCATTAACATGTTCTAAAAAATAACAAAAAATTACTACTATTTTGCTACAAGGACTTCCAGAAATTCTAGATTCGTGAACTAGTAACCCAATCCAAGTAGCTCAATGATTAAGATGACTTTTAAAAGATATTATAAGGATGAATCATGCTTGTGACTCTATAAATAAACTTCAAAAAATCTCACTTCAATCATTTAACCAATGTAACCTACAACAAAAGAAGCATGAATAGTAAATGCAGAAATAAGAGATGCAAGTGAAAAAGACATTCAAAGGAAATAAATAAATTGTACAAGAGGGATATGAGGCTCTTGGGATGGCCAAGCCCAAGGAAAATCAGAGTCCTATGAAGGAAACCAAGCTTTAGAAGCTAAAAATGGCACCAAACTTCATTATTTGAATCAATCCAAGTACATCCCTACTAGAAATGAAAGTGGAGCTGCTAAATAACATTTTTTCTCCACAAGAAGATTGAGAAATACATGCTCCTAGTGGAATATTAGAATTGGTACTTACACAAATTGATGGGGAAACATTCTTCTTGAAAGAAGGAAGATTTCCCCTCTAAAATCCCTCAAATAGTGTATTTGGTTCCCAACACTAGGAATTTGCATTAAATAACAAGGAACACATTCCTAGATTTTCTCAATCACTGGAGCTCCAGAATTTGTGCAATGATTTCATAATATATTGTTACTTTATTATCCAATATTAATCCTCCTGTAGCAGGGAGGAAGTCCCTAGATTATCTCCTCCTCCAAATCTTCATAATCTGCCGAATATTCTCACAATATTCTACAAAAATAAATAATATTAGGCGCAAATATTCATTTATCTCTAAACCTTCCTAATGAACATATTAAAATTAAAAATATGTCATCTAATGCAAAAAGAGAGGTTTAATGTGCTGAAGGATGGCCAAATGGGCCTTCATTTATGTCTAATTTGGAGGCCCATCATACCTCCATGCTGAAAGTGTTGCTCATCCTCTCGGCAACTTAGTGACCTAATTGTGCCTCATTCATGACCTTGGTGGTCTCCTTAACATCCCAAGCTAGAAGAAATGTTGCCAAATATTCTCTTGCTTCATCCTCTTCCTCTTCCTCTCCAACTTCTTCTTTTGTAGATCCATCCTTTTCTCCAAGTTCTACGTAGGCTTGTGATTGTGTCTTAAGAAAAGTTTCCCTGTTTATGTCCACAAAGTTTGCCCATGATACAAGTTTTCACAAAATATATGATAATTGACATCCTTGATGAGTCTATGGACTCTCTTTAATTGAAACCACCCTCCATGTTTGTCACTGTGATTTTCCAAATTTTGGCAAACCAATACTCCAAATCTGCTATAGGGGTAAAAGAGAAATTTTATCCATACTGGTTAGAGGAAGGAAAAATTCAGACTCAACTCAAAAACAGTTCCATTTCAATTTCAATATTGCTTAACTCAAAAGAAACATTCCCATTAAAAAAAAAAATCTCAAATTGTTATTAGAATTTTGTTACAGGATGCATTGTTGAAGGAATGAGAGGTTTTCCTGGTTTCTTGCCTACATATGGTAGAGAAAAATATGTACTTAACCTTCTCTTAGATGTCCCTCTTCAAATATAGGGTTTTAGGCTTTTTGCAGCTCTCTGGAATTTCCTATAGCACATTGTTTTCTCTTATAGCAAATCTATTTCTCCTATAGCACAAAGTTTGTCTCTCCTGTAGCAACCATGTTTCTCTTGTAGCAGCCATGTTTCTCCTATAGCAATCATGCTCGATCTTATAGCACCTGTAAATCAACTCTATATATCTTTTGTAGTACCCTAGGTAGACCCTAGATCTAGCTCATCCTTTTGTACCTGGATGGGTTTCTCCAACTATTTCTTGGGAATGAGTAATTGTGCAAGTGAATTTGAGCCTTGTACTTTTATTTCATTTTGTGGTAATGGCTTAGAATGCTTTGGTGACTTGGCCTTTTCATAAATTTCCTCTTTTAATCGTTGTCCACACTCCTCATAATCATCGCCCTGCTTAATGTTTCTTTTCCACGTTGCATGAGTGAGGGACTTAGCTGCACTTAACTGGTTGAGGTTGGTCGAGACTGTTGACCCATCCTTATCTTATAAAACCTCATCTCTTATACATTGACATCAAATTTCTAACCATGACATGCTCAAGAGAAGAGGTGAAGAATATTTCATACATGTACCTAAGTATTGTTATCCTCCACAATATCCCAAGGCTGTGAAAGGAGATCGACAGAGGTAACCTCAGACCACTTAGGGTTCAGCAGCTAGCCCTGCTAAACCCGAGAGGGCTCTCTCTATAAAGCTCACAGCCAAACACGACAGGAGTGGGAAAAATATATTAGGCTAGGTATGTTCAGCTCTAGGGTTCTAAAATTTAGGGTTTTGCTTGATCAAGAGTGAAAATTGGGGAACTAAGGCAAAGGATCAAAGGTTTCAGTTGCAAGAGATATAGAGGAGTAAGGTAGGTATTCCTTTGTGATACTTTGGGGTTTTTTCGATGTAGTGTAGGGTGGAAAAGCAAAGATTCAAAATGAGCATGGCAAGAATGAATTCATTTATCAGAATACTAAGTACACAAAGTGATATTCCTAACCAAAATAGAGCTTAATTAAAAGAATTTTGCTTAAAACCTCTTAAGAAAATCACTAAAGAAGTAATATATGGAAAAGAGACTTGTTTATCATTCATATAAAACTATAACAAAGAGAAAACATTATCACAAACTCACAACACAAGAATTCCTGAATAATAGTTGCAACTATCCTTTGATTTCCGGTAAAAAGCGATGAAGTACAAGCTACAAGAGTTCCACTCTATGATGTACAGCCTCTAATATTTCAAAATCTGAAGTATTTATACAATGGTTTAAATAAAAATATCTTGAAACAAAATTTAATATTTGTTACAAAAATTCATAAAAATAGATAATAATAAAAAACTACTAAAAAATGATTTGGCTGAGTTCTGGTGTTGTTCTGGGCATTTTGGTGTAACTGAGGCCTTGAATAAACACTTATGTTAGTCCTGCTAACTCGTGTACTGTGTTGTTGTTCCACTTTTTCTGCATTTGATTCTAAAAACTTTTGTAGTGAATGTGCAATGTTGGCTCCCTTTTACTGTTGTTTTTCCTATTTAAAGCGAGTCGGGGAGACTGATTCTTCCTCTGTCATTGATCCTTATCGCAATCACATTTGGGGTGGCCCTGTGTCATATCGCAATTTCAATACAGAGAAGTGGCTTTTACACTGATTTTCCATGTTTTACAAATAAGCACCTGAAAATTTACACACTGTGATACATAAGATATCACATCCAGAGGGCTTATCACATCACAATCGCCACTGGGAGGAAGACCTTGTGGGGGAGGAACTTAAAGTTAGAGTGATCACTGGGGGTCGGGAATTAATGATTGCGGGGTTGTTATCACAAATTAGGATCTAGGAACCAGGACTTAATGTTGTTGGGAGCCTGGACTTATAGCAAGGGTCAGGATCCGAGATATAATACAGGATGCAGGATATCATACAGGATGCGGGATATCGCGGGATGTGGGATGGGAAGTGTTTGCAGGATGCAAGATGGGGTATCGCAAGATGCGGGATATCACAGGATGTTAGATATTACGGGATGCAGACTTAATCGCAATCGGGAGCTCGGGCTGGGACTTATCGCCGAGAGTTGGGACCTATCACAATCGGGAGTCGGGACCTATCGCAAGGGCCAGGACTCATAGTCGGGATGTGGGAGTTATTGCAATCGGGGTCGGGAGAAATTTATCGATGGAGGGGCAATCGGTGGGCATTGCATTGGCGAGCGGGATTGAATGTTGCGGTATAAGACCGATTGTGGGATAGGACTGTTTGTGGAATTGGCCGATTGTGGGATTGTGCGGGTCCAGCTTATGCCTCAGAGGTGGTGAATTTATATACAATGTATTACATATGAAATGCATTACAAAGGCAATGCAGGCACATTTAACAATATGGGAAATAGCTAAATTTAATGTATCAAATGGATTTTTGGCTAAAGTTGGAATTTTCAAAGGGATTTTGGCTAGAGTTTCAATATTAAAGGGACTTTGGGATAAGGCTAGAGTTTAGGAATTTGGATACAGAATATGAGTTTTTTTCCAAGGAAAAATGGGTTTTAGCAAGGACTTAAGGATTTTCCCAAGGAAAAAGGGGTTTTAAAGGGAATGAGTGGATTTATGAGGAAAGGTTGAGGGAGTGATATGAAATATGAATGGGGATGTTGAAACAAGCTAAAATATCCTTGAACACATTTTTCCCTATTACTACTCCCATGATGATGACATCAGGTGATGACACGATCCATATATGACTCATTAATGATATGACCAAGACACTCTTTATTGATAAGGAGTGATGACAAGACCAAGATGGCATTGATTGACCTTGAGAATGGAGAGAGTAGTAATGACCTAAGACTAACCAATAATCAAATTTTATTTAAAAATATAACAATTTCACCTAATAACCCTATCAACAACTTTGAAAGAGTACATTTGATCACTGGTGACTGGCAAGACTGACAGACACTAACACCTATGATGTCAATTTGCTAGAGATGCTTGCATGTTGGACCTGGACTTCATAATACGATGATCTTGAAGGTGTTGGTTTCCTTTATTATATTATGCACATGTTTTCTTAGCTTGATGATCCTTTGACTGATAAAATTGTTGTGTGCAGGTTTCTTCCTTGTGTCCCATTTGTTGCTAGTGGAGTGGATGGACTGCTTCCTGAGGAGGATGTGTCCCTTCAAAAATGGCTTCATGATGCTCAAGGTGGCTGGATCTTCTGCTATGTAGGTGAAAAAAAATTGATTTTGAGTTTTGTTGTAACTGTAAAGGATGCTACATGAGGAATCCTCTTCCTGTAACAGTCATTTAATTCCTCTTCGAGACCTCATTACTTCATGTGGGATTTATGGAAATTCATAAGGACAGGGTGAAAATCATCAAGAGGTTGTGCAGGTGGTGGAAAAGTTGATGACAAATCTTTTTCTGATTTTTTTTTTTCATGTAAGGCAGAGTGGAATTTGAAGACGACTCTTGGTTAGATGGAGTCAATGAGTGATGAAAGTTATATATGTGGACCTATCCCAACATTTCTTAGAGAATACATGACCTTTTGACCCCTTTTTCCAATCAGATCTACCTCTTGTAGCATTCTGCGCTGCTCCTGTAGCATTTCAGGTTAATCTCTTATAGCGTAATTGTTTTATCTATATCTCTCAAATGGCAGCTTGGATTGACTTGAAATTTAGTGAGCATGTTTCCATCATCCTTATGCATCTCCCCATAAAACTCTCGACCAACTGATGCACAAATATCGAGAAAAAAAATAAAAATGGTCATAGGTGATGGAGGCCACTTTCTCAAAAAGTGTACACTAGAATTTGCTGAAATTTCTTGAGCATGTTACCATCATCCATATGTGTCTCCACATGAAATAACTCGACATATATATTTTCAATATATGGTAAAAGCAATGTATGCTCTGTGTATTTTGGCCTCTTGTAGCAAAACAAAAACCTCATGTAGCATTTTAGGACAATGAGGAAAATGAATGGGAAAGGCTTGGAAATTATGGGTGGATGTTGGAAATAGATGAGGGTGATGGGTCGACATGCCCTTGGTCCTTTCGGGGCATCTAACGAAAGGAGGAGAAAGCCCAAGTTTGACTTTCTTTGACTAGATTTTTGACCAACTTTTTCTTTTGGTGCTAACTTGTTTTTTGTTGCTTGCAAAGGTTGGAGAGAACCTACATGTATATTTTTACTTGTAGATTCAACAACTTATGTGATATGCTAAAACACAAGACAAGAATCTACTCTACTCTTTGTTACACAGTATTTTGTCATATCTCTTTTTCACTTCCCTTGCCATATCTCAGAGTGCCAAAACATTGACTTCTATGCAGCATATCCATCATGATATACAGACCAAAACCTACCTGAAGAATTAAAGGAAAGCTGCCTTGAAATCACTGTGGAGAAATTTGCTTTAAAACCTAATTTTTGGCATCAGCGTGTTTTTCTCCACTGCTTTCCTGTGCTGATGGAAGGTTTCTTAGTTAGACACTCACGCTTCCAGCATGGGTTTTCATAGGAAAACTTGCGCTTAACTCCTTCTGGCGGGATTTCCCAAACTGGAGGAGAAACTTCACTCACTAGAACCTTCGGGAATAGCAAGCCAGATATTGGTTATTTTTTATATGGTCGAGCTCTCTCATTTGGGCCTCTTGATCTTTCATTATGGGATTTCCCCTTGAGATGTGGACCTTTCTCCCTCTTTTATGGATCCCTAACTCCTTCTCCCTTCCTATAAATTCACCCCCTTCCATTCCAAAATGGTTGGTCATTGATTGTTTCATCCCTATGTTGAGATTATGCTTACATGCTTCCCATTCTAGCTTGGAGAAGGAGTGCTTGAAGATTCTTTTCTTGGACTTGGACATCCACCCAAAGGAAGGCCTCAAAATCAAGGCATAGGTTGTATGATTCCCTTTTTAGTTTCTTAATATATATGTTTGATGTTCACTTTCCATAATTGTATAAATATTTATGTGATTAGCTTAATGTTCCTTTATGTGTTAAGTAGTTTATGCTTGATATGTGTTATATATGCTCTCGTGTCTTGTATAGTACTTTGATCTTCCTTACAGGTTTCCAGACATGAAGAACAACTTAGGAGCGAGGCCTGAAGCGAAAGATTCAAAGCCATATCTGAGGAACGAGCGATTAGTATCAGAACGAGGTAGGTTCCTCTTTCTTATTGCATTTGTCAAACATAAGCTAGGAAAGTGAGTATTAGATTGTTTAGTTTGTTGCTACACCCACTCATTGGGCTAGAGGGATCGCCTCTATCCATAGAGGGGATTTTCCTTCACAACGCTCTTCGGTAGAAACCAAAATTGATTGATGAAAAAATAAGCAGAAAAGGAAGAATATCAATCGTACATAACACAATATTTCTCTCAGGAAAGCAACTGCTAAAAACCCCGACTATCTATATTGAATTAACCAGAAGATCTGAGAAGAAAATATAATTCTTGTTCGTCCTGAACAATTCATGCACAAGTACAATCTATCTCTCTAGCTCACAAGTCAGCTCAAGCCAACACTTAGCAAATTTTGTTGCTTGCCAAGCCCCTACTTCCTTGCGTTGTTAGTCAAAGAATCTGGATGAATACAATATGCTCTGCTCAACCTACACAAGTATTTTCTATCCTCTACCTGACTGACTTCCTTTTGCCAATACTTAGCCAAATTCTTAGCCTTCCAAGCTCCTACTTCCTTGCGCAATTCTTGATGGAATTATCCCATATTTAATTGGGAAATCCACTCTCCATAACTGTGCAATCCAAACGTAGGTCCTCAACTGATTGCGTGCACCATCTGTACAACTCAAAAAATTATACAAATAGTACATTGTCCCTGAACTCTAATCTCAATTGGGTCTTCCTCTGAACTGACATGCATGAATTATTTATGAGTGAATCTTCAGTTAACTAGTGTGGTACCGGTGATGCACTGGTGCACTACTCCACTACAAGACCTTTACTAGTTCCTCCAACACTTGGAACTAGTTTAACATACTATAAATCAGTTAGACTGAGTTATCTAATTACAACTCAAAAGAAATCAACCTAGGCCCCTAAAATTTAGGTATCACTCTACATGACTCTAGATAGACTTCCAGCTCGAATTTCCTAAGTAAATTAAGTCAATTTAACTTAATTAACTATTACAAGTTGTTATGAGAATAGAATTTCGATTTAATTCTCAATTTAATTCAAGGAAAAATTAAATTAGAATTTCTAGATGCTATTTTTAACATTTCTTCTTCTCATTTTCAAAACTGCCTATATCAGAGAGAGATACATGGAGCAAAGAATTTTTTCATTTTTTCATTTTTTTTCTTCTAGGCCTACTCGTTGTCTCAATGAGGTTTTCAACTAGTAGGTCTGCCTAGGTGCCTCAAAGGAGGTTTTCACCTAGGATCTTTTCTTTTTCTCTTTTTCCAACCCATTGACCACCTCATGGATTTTTTTCAATCAATGAGCCAATCTCAAGCGCCTCAAAGGATATTTTCACCTCAGATTTTATTTTTCCCCTTATTTTTTCATTTTTTTATTTATTTTTTTCTATCCTACTCTACTTGAAAAAATAAAATAAAAATCAGGTACAGAAATACTTCTAATGGAGCCATGTGCACATCAAGATGACAGATAAACTCATGTGTGGGCTCGAAATATATGATTTGACATGTACCTGAATGTGAGAGACCAAATGCTTTAACTGAGATAAGATCAAGAATTGATGAAGAAGAGTGTGTTGTTGCATCTTAATGATTGTCTGGAACCATATTTCAATATAGTTGTGATGCCCTTGGTTCACTTGCACATTTGGATCACTTTATGTGTCCTCTTCTACCATGACATTCAAATCTTCTTATTTTTGTTGATTATTCTCTTGAACGCATAAAGGATCTAATGGTGAACATGATGGAACTTCCTCAATCTCTAATTTTGACATCTTCTCTCCATCAAGTGCAGTCCATGATTCTTGGGTCTCCTCATTTGAATATTATTCTTTTGGATGTTGTCCTTCAATGACATCAAGAGAATCTTTTTTTTACAATACCTTTCCTGAGCTAAGATGAATACCATTTAGATCAAGAGGAGATGTTTGGAAATGTTGTACCTCAGCATTGTAAGTGGGATAAGCTACCTTGTTGTTTGGGTTTGGAAATGGTGGTACGGGTAGTTGAGTGGGAGTGGACCTTTGAGATGGATGTGGTTGAGGTTGTGGTTGTGGTGGATGTGGATGGTAGGGATAACATGGAGTTGGGTGTGGAGGATATTGAGGAAAATATTGAGGACATTGTGGATTTCTCCCATAAGTTCCTTGCCAATATTGATTTTGGGGTTGAGATAGCCAAGGTTGCCAAGGAAAGGGTGTGTTCCAATTACTTTGAGATGGATTTGCATAACCTTGAAATTGTGAATAAGGTTCTTGCATCATACCAAGTTGAATAGGATGCCATGGTCCTCTTGGAGCTACATAACAAAGTTACTTTGGTGATTGACTTGCTCCATTGTTTTCTTGGTCAAATTCCTTCAACCTTGGTATTGATGGGAAATATTTAGTAGCATGTGATTCTGCATGGATAACACAAATATCAGCATTTTCTTTTTGCTCATTTTCATTCTTAACATTTCTACTTGTTCACTTAGATTGATAAGAATTTATGTTTTGAAGCCATCAAACAAATTTCCAAGTTTAGCTTGATTTACTGATCTTGATGTTGATTTACTTACTCTTGCCCTTCCTCTTGATATGCGCTTGCATGTTTCACAAATTTCTTCAAATGATAATTGGTATACATGACCTCTACTCATGAGATCAAGGAGATCAATCCACTCATCTCTAATTGTTCTAAGTAAGAGGGTTTTTAGTATGGCAAATCATAAATGATGCAATTTTACCCTCTTGACATTATACATAAATCTCTCTATTAGATCCTCAAGGCTCCCATCTTCTTTTTGATTCATTCTAAAGATTTATTCTTTAAGATCATGATATTTATATTTTTCTAGAAATATATTTTTCATATCATTCCATGATCTTATTGAATTAGTCTCTAAACTCGTGGACCATTTAAGAGCTCTATCCTTCAATGTTGCCACAAAAAATCTCAATTTTTGAGTGTTTAGTAAATAACCATAACATCTACAAAGGATTTAAAATTGAAAGAGAAAGGTTTTTAGATCCTCTGACCTCATACCATGGAAGTTGGGAAGGAAAGATGGAGAGATGTTATTCATATGCACACTGAAATTAGTATCTAGAATGGGAAATCCGAGAGGATATTCTTCATTGTCATCATCTCCATCCATTTATACTACCTTCTCTGCACCACGTGTTCAAATGGGGGGGTTGGTGTTGGAGAATTTTTTATTTTTTTTATGAATTTTTTTTTAATGAAAACACTAATTCAATGCACTTTGAAATGAAAAATGCCTAATGCAATTTTTGTACCTTTTTGCATAAAGTAAAAGAAATGATTCAACTAGGGATGAAAGCAATCATAAGTTGACACCTCCCCGACAATAGTGCCAAAAATTGATGAGCCCCGGTATTGCAATAAGAATGTTGCAACTCCCAAGGATACCAACTTAAATTATCAACCTGGGGTTCGTACAAACTTAAGAGGTGTCAGCACTATATGTGCAACATTCAATGTGTCATTCTTTCATTGATCTGATGTAATGGAGCGAATTTCATGACATCAAAGCCTAAAATAATTGCAAAAACTGAAATGTTGCTCTATTTGCAAGGAATGGAAATGCTACTTGCTCAAATGTAAACACTAATCCTAATTGCAAGAAGGTAAAGGTTATGCCATTTGCAGGAATGAAAAGTACTATAAACCGTGTGCTACTTGTAACAATGTGAATCATTAGTCTAATTGCAGAATGTGAAAAGTTTCCTTAAAAAGAAACTAATCTTGTGCAAAAACAACAATTTGTAATTGAAATCCTAAGAACACGAATTCAAAGAAATAGGCCCAATCTACTTTGTAAAAAGGAAATTCCTAAGTGGTGTTTATTATTCCAAAATCATGTATTTATAGCTTAGGGGTCGTTACTCAATCCTATTAGCCAAAAATTAAGATTTTGGAGCAAATATGGTTAAGTTGACACGTGCTACAAGAGGGCTACATGAGTACTACAAGAGGGGCTACAAGAGGCCCTGCTTTGCTACAGGAGGAGATAACTTGTCGAATTCCCAAATAAATCAAATGCAAATGGGATGGGAATTGTTTATTATTATTAATTAGTATGTCTTAGGACTCCATTCCAAGTGTAATAACTCCAAAATACTCATGTTAACACGTGCTAAAAAATAGAAGAATATTAGTACACTAAAAACTGGAAATTCAAGAGCTAGTGAGCTCGTTAACCTACCAAATTCCTAACCTAATCAAGTGAAAATTATATGGGGTGAAAAAGATTATTAACTTGAATTTTTTTATGACCCAATACAAGTGGAATGAACTCAAATGAATTTCATTAACACGTTCTAAAAAATAGCATAAAATTACTACTATTTTGCTACAAGGGACTTCTAGAAATTTTAGATTCATGAACTAGTAACCCAATCCAAGTAGCTCAATGATTAAGATGAATTTTCAAATATATTCTAAGGATGTTTCATGCTTTTGAATCTGTACATAAATTGCAAAAAAACTCACTTCAATCATTTAACCATTGTAACCTATAATAAAAGAAACATGAATAGTAAATACAGAAATAAGAGATGCAAGTGAAAAAGACATTCAAAGGAAATAAATAAAGTATACAAGAGGGGTATGAGGCTCCTTGGATGGCCAAGCCAAAGGAAACTCAGAGTCCTATGAAGGAAACCAAGGTTTAGAAGCTAAAAATGGCACCAAACTTCATTATTTGAATCAATCCAAGCACACCCCTGCTAGAAATGAAAGTGGAGTTGCTTAACAAGTTTTCTCCACAAGAAGACTAAGAAATACATGCCTCTTGAGGAAAATTCGAATTGGTAATTATACAAGTTGAAGGGGAAACATTCTCCTTGAAAGGAGAAATCTTTCCCCTCCAAAATTCCTAAAATAGTGGATTTGGTTCTTAACACTATGAATTTGCATTAAATGACAGGGGCTCCAAAATTTGTGCAATAATTTCATAATATCTTGTTCATTTATTATCCAATATAGATCCTCCTGTAGCAGGGAGAAAATCCCTAGATTATCTTCTCCTCCAAATCTTCATAATCTGCCCAATACTCTCACAATACTCTACACAAATAAATAATATTAGGCACAAATATGCAATTATCTCTAAACCTTCCTAATGAACATATTAAAGTTAAAAATATGTCATATAATGCAAAAATAGAGGTTTAATGTGTTGAAGGATGGTCATATGGGCCTTAATTATGTCTAATTTGGAGGCTGGTCACTTCTTATAGCAACACATATGGCTATCTTTGATGATTCAACCCTCCACCTCTATTGAAAACCCTCTAAATTCATGCTAGCAAGTATAAACAAGGATTTACCTACCATGAATAATGAATGGGTCATGCAAATTTCTATGGAATTTCATTTATAAAAGAAGAAATCAACTTAGAACTTTTGCTTTAGAAAATTCAGTGCCTTAATATTTTTAATCCTCATCACAAACTAGATGTCTCTCTTGCACTTTGATGATGAAAACTTCTTTCCAAATAACCAAGTTTCCTCTCTACTAATGATATTTTCTAAAATTAGTTAATTTGTCAAAATAGCAAATTGAGCCATCTCATATGCAAAATAGTCAAAGTCTAAGATATAAATTTTCTAAGACTTCTAGTTCTTAAAAGTTAGCAAAGAGAAATAGGAAAGTAGCCAATTTTAGCTAGGTTCCAAAAGTTGTAATGAGTCACCCATTGAAAAAAGAGTTAGGGTCATGAAAGGAAACCAGAATTAAGAAAATACCACATATACCAATGGAGGTCAACCTAGGGCTTGCTTGATGAGACAAGCCTCGCAATGGTATCCACATGTCACACTAAAAAAATTCAACTGGATCAGTCTGGCCCAATTCCTAACTACTCACTGGAACTAGCCATCTAGAACCCATACCTACCAAAAATAGTAATTCTAAATATAGGCATGCTAAAAATAGCAATATTACTCCTAAAAATTAGAAGGACAAAAAAATGAAAGGAACTACTATGAGACTACTACGAATTACAACACGCCTAAAAATAGGCATTGCTAAAAACAACAACATCTCACATGTCAATGAAATCATAATCATTAGGTTCATTTTTTGCAAGGAATCCAAATATATGCTCGAAATGGATAAAAAATCCCTCAAACCCTAGCTGCTAAAAAAATAAAATCCCTTGAATGCTCACAATTTTCCCAAAAAAATCACATTAGCAATGTGAGCTTGCAAGGACCAAAAATATGTGATCAACTGTGACATGTGGACCTTTGAACTCAGGCTCCTAGATAATACAAAAACTACTAAAAATAGTAATTTCCTCCAAATTAGTAAACATTCCTCTAAAATAGACTCTAATCACTATGAAACCTAATGCACCTATCATTAAACACCAATTTAATGAAAACTAGTTAGATCTTAACCCTTCAATTGTATAAGAAAATTTAAGGGTTGGCATGGCCTTAGGGTGAATGTAATCCAACCCCACACCAAAAGGTGGAAATATAATGTATGGCCAATTAGAGGTTCCCAATGTTCCTTCAATAAATATTTTAAGGCGCCGCTGATAATTGGCTTACCAAAAAAATTACTAGTAGGTGTTTATTTTTCCTTGACACTTCAAAATTAGGTCTATGTCTAAAATATGATCACAAACACACTGAAATACCACAACTTCAAGTACTTTGCAGAGCAGAAATGTAATAGTAGTGAATCAATGAAGTACATAAGAATTTATGCAACCCGAAACTTTATTGTATTACAAATTTAATACAACAAATATAGGGCTCCTATACCAAGGATCATGGCCCTTACAATTAGCCCTAATACAAGGAAAACTAGGGCTTGATGTCAACAACACATGAAAATCAATCTGCCCAAGAACAAGAACAAACTTGACTTACTCACTGAAGAAGTGCTTACACCATCCCTTTTAGTGTGACTTCTCTTGAACACCTAACATGTCCTTTTCCACCTGTACTTGTAGAGAATATGTTGCTCTAATACCTCTACCCTAACCACTAACAAGGAAGTCTACACCTTCAGATTGTCTTGCACATTTCAGCTCCAACACTTTGCCTTCTTTCAATGATCTAGTTTTCTCCAAAGACATTCACCACAGAGTTAAATGTCTTCCCTCACACAATAACTCAGCTACTCCAAAGTCATTGTACTTAGCACTTCCATCAAACTGCCTTCACACAATAGTTTTCCTTTGCAAATCATTGTTTCTAAGGTCACAAATACACCAACAATCTCACAGCCACATTGCTCCTTCATGAATGTACATGGCCTTCAATACATTGTCCTAACACGCCTTATTAAGATGAACCTTCATCTTCCTTCATGCAGTCATCTACAACAAAAACATAGCCCAAATATCAACTCAATACTTTCTTTACTGACCTTTGCCCAGGTTTGAAGGAGACTCAGTCTTGTGCACTATATGACTAAGGTTTTTCAGTGCTCTTAGGGCTCCTGCGGCTACCTCAGGACATGCCCTAATTGCGTCCACTTCAAACCATATACTTTTGCATATACCACACATTTTCATCCCTTAAGTTATGCACAATGATTTAAGGAACTTTGGCCCTCACTTCTGCTACGCCACAGCCTCAGGACCTCTCTATCCAACACTGTAAAGGGTTGTGACCCTCCTTAAAAGCACAAAAAATTGACACGACATTTTACATAGAGATATACAACATACTTTTACCTACAACCATATTAAAACCAAGCTCGACCAGCCCCACTTAGCTCGACCTATACCAAAACACAAGGAAAATATAAACTTGTCCTTCTTCTTTCACTCCAACTCGTCTCCTTGGGGATCTGTAGTCACTTAGGCTCTCTCTTCACATTATAATGATCTCTATCGATGTGCCAAATGATATCCATCTTACTTCTACTTATAGTGTTCTTGGTGGAGTCAATTTGCCACTAAGTGTCACATCCTTAGTCCAAACTGACCTGACCCTACATGCTCAAACACCATTATCATAAGGAATAAAATTCTTTTCATTGAGTTTTATCCCTCTCCATTATAGCCATAAGTTCCCTTTAGCCCATCAAATGTGTCCCTCATTCATCTAAAATAATAAACATTTAATTTCCACTTGGGTCTTTAGCCCACAGCTTTAGGTCCAAAGCCCACCACTTAGGTACATTGCCCATAAAACAACATGTATGTGGGTCAAATCCTTGCAAACCGAATACCCCAAGATTTGTGGGAATACCTCCCACACCACACATATCAACACTCCCTCTTAGAGAGGGAGGTATTTCCAGTACTCAGAAGTAACTCGTCAGCGACACTAGCCCAATCTCTAGCATCCAACACTGCAACATACCCTATAGAATGAACCACACTGTACTCGGTAGTTTCCCTGCCACCAGAATCCTCTCGCTTCTTCTTCTCATGATAGGTGTTAAACCCATTCCATTGTTCCAACTATAGAAATCTCCTTACTCTCCATTAACCATGTGCTCTTCTTGGGATGTAGATTATCCCTCTGAACCTACAAACTCCCGCTCAGACTTGACTCCCTCAGAGTCTCTAGAACCTACTTTTTTCCTTGATTTATAGGCTTTCTCATCAACTTATATATACCATGCTCCCTATATCCATTTATATCCTCAGCATAGGTAGAGCCTTTAGGCTTGAGCATCACTTTCCCTTCTCACAATATCACCTCAAACCCCTTCACTTGATCAATGATACATGCAACACATTGAACTTTAGCTTCAGTACCCATAGTACATCTAGAACTTGTAATAGACCACCTGACTCTATCCTGAATGGCACAACACCTAACCCTTCCATTCCTTGGAAAATCCATTCAAATCAGACCTCACTAGCTCTGACTCTAGAACGTTATCTCCAATGGTAACTAGCTCATCATGAACTTTACAAATTCTTGTCAGATATAGAGCCACACCTTCGCCATCCAACATCTTAGTGCTTTTCAACTTATCTCTCAATACCAACAACCGATTCTCGTTCTTGTTCTGGAACAAGTCCTAAAGAGCCTTCCACATCTCTCATTCAATGTTCTTCCTCATTATATGAGGTATCAAGTGATATTTGACACCATCTAGGATGATAAGCTTAGAATTCACATCCAACTCTTCATAAACTTCCAACTCCTTAGGGTCTTTTGGATTTTGAAACTCCTTGTCGTAAAACTCCTATATCTTGTTCACCAACATAACAAGCTTGATTCTTTCCTTCCAAGGACTAAAGTTGGACAATTCGTCCAATCTATCTTCGTACCTTAGACTAGTGATCAAATTTTCCATGTTGTTAGTCCTTCAACAACAAGTAAGCCAACTCCCTCTTGAGTTGTTCGTTGAGCACACGCTGATTCACATGTCTCGTTAAAGTAGATAAGATACCATGTTGATTTTTCTTTGGCACTTTAGAATCAGGTCTATGTCTAAAACATGATCACAAACACACTGAAATGCCACAACTTCAAGCACTTTGCACAGCGGAAATGTAACGATAGTGAATCAATGAAGTACATAAGAATTTAAGCAACCCAAAACTTACTTGTATTACACTTTAACACAACAAAAATAGGGCTCCCATACCAGGGATCATGACCCTTAAAATTAGTCCTAACACAAGGAAAACTAACCTAGCTTGATGTCAACAACACATGATAATCAATATGCCCAAGAACAAGAACAAAATTGACTTACTTGCTAAAGAAGTGGTTACACCAACCCCTTCCTTCCACCTACCTTGAACACCTGGTAGGTCCTTTGGCCCCTACACTTGCAAAGAATATGTTGCTCCAATACCTTTATCTTAGTTTCTCACAAGGAAGTCTGCACCTTTGGATTCTCTTGCACATTTTAGCTCCAACACTCTACCTTCTTTCAGTGGTCTAGGTTGCTCCAAAGACATTGATCATAGGATTAAATGTCTTCCCTCACACAATAACTCAGCTATTCTAAAGTCATTGTACTTAGGGCTTCCAACAAACTGCCTTCACACAATAACTTGCCTCTGCAAATCACTATTTATAAGGTCACAAATACACTAGCACACTTGCAACCACATTTCTCCTTCAAAATGAATGTGCATGGCCTTCAATGCATTGTCCTAACACACCTTAGTAGGACATACCTTCATCTTCCTTCCTGTAATCATCCACAACAAAGACACAACCCAAACATCAACTTAATACTTCTTTAAATGACCTACGCCAAAGTATGAAGGAGACTCGGTCCTGTGCACTATATGACTGAGGTTTTTTGGCCCTCTTAGGGCTCATGTGGCTACCTCAATACATTCCCTAACTATGGCCCCTTTAGACCATATACTTATGTGTATACCACATCGTTTCAACCCTTAACTTTTGTGCAATGCTTTAAGGAACTTCGACCCTCACTTTTTCTACACCGCGGCTTCACAACCTCTTTGTCTAGCACTATAAAGGGTATTAACCCTCCTCATAAGCACAAAAAATTGACATGGCATTTTACATAGAGATATGCAACAAATTTTTACCCAAAACTTCATTAAAACCAATCTTGATTGGCCCTTCTTAGCTCGACCTATACTAGAAAAAAAGAAAAATATAAACTTTTCCTTCTTCTTTCACTCCAACTCATCTCCTTAGGATCTGCAGTCACTTAGGCTCTTGTCTTAACATTAGAATGGTTTCCATGGATGTTCCAAATTAGCTCCATCTTGTTCCTACTTATAGTGTTCTTAGTGGAATCAATTTGCCACCAAGGGTCGCATCCTTAGTCCAAGTTGACCTAAGCCTACATGCTCAAACACCATTATCATAAGGAATAAAATTTGTTTCATTGATGTTTATCCCTCTCCATTGTAGACATAGGTTCCATTTGGGCCATCAAAGGTGCCCCTAATTCATCCAATAGAATGAACAATGAATTTCCATTTAGGTCTTTAGCCCAAATCTTTGGGTCCAAAGCCCACCACTTGGGTACATTTCCCAAAAAGCCACATTTATGTGGGTCAAATCCTCACAAACCTAGTACCCCACAGGTTGTGGGAGTACCTCCCAAGATACACATATCAACAGTAGGGCCTCACCTCGCTATATCAACCACTTCATGCATTTATATATCCTCACCTAACACTAAACTAAATACTTTTTTCTTCTTATTTACACACTTCGTGTCACGAGACCCCTAGTTATCTTGGTTGATAGATCTTAATTTTTGGCTTCCTTCTTCTCTTTCACACATTGGTAGCTAGATTTTCTCACAAGGTCTCCCATTATGCCTTCATACAATAGCCAAAAAGATTCTAGGACAATGTTCTCCTCAATTGGCTTCGAGAAGTTGGTGACAAAGCCTAGAAAACTAGCATCATCAACATTCATTGGCCTTACAATAAGTGCTTATTTTACTATCCTAATGGAGGAGGGAATGTACTCTCACTGGTTTGGAAGGGCATTAAAACCTAACCTTCCATCTAATTTTACTTGTCGTAGATCAAAGTTTCAAATTAATGTTGAAGGATCACATCTATTAGGACTTATAGATCCTCCTTATGAGAGTGAGTTGTATCATTGGTGCTAAGCATGGCTAGTGATGAGGTTTTCCGAATTTCTTATATGTTCCCAAAAGCAAGCACATTTGGAAATGTCTAAAGGGGAGGCAAAGGGTGTTGGAAATACTAAGAGGGGGCTCAATCAATATTTCACTTACAATTAGTTAATTATAAAATTTGTAAAGCATGAACAATGTAACAGTAATCAACAACACATCACATGAACAATACACAACAATTTTTTAGGTGAAAACCATTCCAGGAGAAAAACCACCCAACGATTTTCTAATATTTTGTGAGTACAAAAATTATTCAGCTCCAACTGAAAGGGAAGCCCAAACTTCCTAATACTCTAAAAAATCATTCAAGTTTATTAGGTAGCTCCAACTCTTGAAAGTATTCTCCCGCACCTTGGTTTTACAAGCTCCAACTGAAAGGATGCTCCAACACCCTAATTTTATAAGCTACAACTGATGGGATGCTCCAATGCCATGCAAGATTCAACTTGCCCTAGCACCACCCTACCATCCTAAAGTATTTTCAAGCTCCAACCTAAAGGAGACTTCACTCTCAAGGCCTTGAACCACCCAACCACCCTTAAAATAAAAATAAGTGAAACAATTTTTGGGCTCTCATACCAAGCACAATGACCCACTTACAAGGTTATTCAATGAAACCCTTTTTACTAATGTTTGCTTCAAATATACAATGAAAACCAGAATTCTTTAAAAATTGTTGCTAAATGGTGTATCAATGTAACTGAGTAACAATAGCCATTATTGTCAATCTGAATAATTCAAGTAGCTCAAATCTCTAATGCAATGATGCCTTCAAACTTGTTGATGCAAAGTATGTCACAGTCGAACCTTCTTTGCTCTGATATATTGATGCTTTTGCACTTAATTCTCACTGTTGTAGATGAAGCCTCTTATCAAGAGGTTTAAACCTGATCAAGGATCTTATAGCTATTGTGGCTAGATGTCAAAACTTGGGAAGTACTTTGAATTAGTCCATACTATTATAGCATCTGCTTATATGAAGAGTAACCATATGAAACCCTCATCCAGAAACTTCAATGGAAATTCATGTCAGTTAAAATATGTTTTAAGAGCTACGAATAAGTTTTGAAATTGATGCCCAAGGACCCTTACTACAGTCTATAACACATTTTATTGAAGAGTTGAGATTTACATCAAAGTTCTAAAAATTATCTCAGAATTTTGTCATGGACCATAATTCAGATGAACGCACAGTTTATACTTTAGATTTGACTGAAACAATCATGGATGCATAACAATAGCTACAATAATGATGGCTCAGATTAGGGCTTCAGAACTCCATAAGGTGTCTTAATGGACCCTAAAAAATTCCATCACAAATTTCCATATATCAACTATCAAGAGAGGAGTTCAAATCAATCACCAAATGAATTCTTTTAAAGCCTAAATACAACCTTACCTTGGTCCACAAAAATTGCTACAAAATAAGTCAGATGAGCCTTACCAGAATGCCGAGTTACCTCGGAAATTAGGTTGAAACTCCACCTCATATTTTCCCAAGGGAATGATGAGAATAATCCACAATAATTGCTCTTGGATCAGTGCTTAGAGTCATTCATTAGGGCTTTTATTCTCCTTGCAAAAGGTCGAAAACATAATTCAGAACTAAGCTTTGGGATTGTCAATAATGTGGCAAAATAAGCCTTGGTATTGTAGTCTTGGAGGGTCGTAGATCTTCCAGAGAAGAGGTAGAAATAGTGCACAAATAGATAGATGAAAAAGCCTCGGTCGAATTAACCTCATAATAGGGCCAAAAACCCTCAGACAACGTTCAGCCAATAATCATAGCCATAAGATAAACTTTAGGTCCCAAAGACTACATTAGGCCACATTCAAAACAAATATATATCACTTGAATATTTGATCAATCTTCAAGGGTTTTCCCTATCATAGAAGGCTCAACACACACAAAAGAAGTATAAAACCCCATTGAATCCCTTTATCAAAATGAAAATAGAGATAACCCAACAAAAATGCTTCAGAATTGGTTTCTTCTCAAGCTAGGCGTGGCAACTCTAGGCCGCAAAGATACATTCCTTGTACACATAGATTTAATGCATCCTTTGGAGGGCTAAAGTGCTTTGTTTATACAAGACATGGAGGCCTTTAGGAGTGTGGAGGGAAAAAAATAATTTCAAATTTGATTTTGGAGTGAAATTTTCCAACAACCTTTAGGATCGACTTTAATTTAAATTTGATAATTTATCCTTGATAACATCTCCTTTTGACTTTGACTAGGATAGGTCGTTTTAATTTTATTTTCCTTGTATAATATAAAATTTCTTTTAGCATCTCCTTTGGGGTTCATTGACCAAAAATTGGGTTTTTAACTTTAAGAAGCCACATCTCCTCAACCGAGAGGACCCATGTGATGTGCCACCTAACTTTGTAATTAGCATGACAAGGAGATTCAAATGACGATGATCCTGACACCAAGACACTAATCTTCCTTTTCATTTTTGTCATCGAAAGCAAGGCTTCTTCTGGCTATTGCTTGGGTTGACATTAATGACAACCATGTCAACAAAGGGTAGCCCAAGATCAAAGATGGGGATCCCTTCCAATGGGTAATTGTGGTAGTTCACCAACTATTCATATTTGTACATGGAATTTTCAATTATTGTGAAACCTTAGTTATTTCTAAGTCATTCACGCTCAAGATTGATCTATACTACATTACAAGAAATAAAAGATAGTCAAAATCATTTTATGTATAGTAAATTAAAATGGTTTTTCCTATGAACAAAGTTTTTAGCCTAAAATCATATATGAATTGTTTGTTTCACAAACATTTGATGTTAATATAACACAATTGAGTTGCAATAGGAATATTTGAAGAGGTGGAATATATTTTTACACCCAATACCAACAATTTCATCCATCCCAAATTAATTTCAACAATAACTCCATACCTAAAAACATCCATATTACAAATGTTTGACTTTCTTTAATAATTTATTAAATAAAAAACACACTTATTACTCGAGAGGTTAATTTTTATTTTTAATAAAGTTTGGGAAATTGATAATTGGCAAAGGACAACTTTATACTACACTCTAAGTTTTTTCTACTTCAGAGGTTAATTTTTATTTTTTTATAAAGTTAGGGAAATTGATAATTGTATAGGGACAATTTTATAGTGTAGTTTAAGTGTTTTTTTTCTAGAACATATGATTTTTGCGAAAATCACAAATTTAAGTTAATAAATTTGTACAAATTGAGTGCCCATTTTAACTCTTCATGCTTATGATATTGTTCTTCTTGAAACCCCAATGATCTTGACAAGCAACTTAGAATCCTCCAGGATTACTACTCCAAGATGGGTATGATTGTTAATACTGACAAGACTAAAGTCATGATAATTAAATCCAAAAGGATCAACTATGATAATTTCATTTATGATAACAATTAATTGGAGAAGGTTGCCTCGTACAAATATTTATGTATTGACATTCACAATCAGCTCAACTGGAACTATAGCATTGAGAAAAGGATTATAGGAGGTTGGAAAGCTTACTATGAGCTTGAAAACAATTTTAAGTCCACCGACCTTTGAGTTTGGAGTAAAAAAAAGTTCCTCTTCGAGGCTCTCGTCACCCGTATTATTTTATATGGATGTAAGGTTTGGGGTTACAACATATCTATAGAGTCGTGGACAAAGATTGAGATGATCCAAAAGCAATTTATAACCTACAACCTCAAGATTAAAGGAAATACTCCCTACCATATTCTCTTGATTGAAGCTAGCCTCTCCCCCATTAAATGTATGGCTATGTTTAGTTATCTAATGTACAAGAATAAGTTGTAAAACATGGAAGTCAAGAGGATCCCTGAAATTGCTTCTAACTCTAATTAAAACCCACAGCTCTAGCGCCAGCGAAGCTCGCATAAGGATGCCTAGTCCTGGCTCGACCATTGGGGGATAAAGGAGGAGATCATCTTGAAGAATAAGGATGATATTAAAAGATCAATTACTTCTAAATTTAAGGATAAATTGTGGAATGATAAGGAGTTAGAGGGAAAAGGGAAGCTAAGATATTATAAGGAGATGATCAACCCCACTCTTGCTAACCATAAGTATCTTTATGTCTTGACTAGTGCTAAGATGGAAATGAACATTACAAAGATAAGAAATAATTCTCATGAGCTTCAAACTGAAATCGGGTGTTGGTCTATTCCCAAAACACCTTAAGACGAAAGAATTTGCCCCCTTTGTGATACTAACCTTCTCTTGGAATGTCTGGCCCTTACTCACATCCGTTCTCCTTTTCAAAACATTTTTCACACTACCAACCTTCATGGCTTGTTAAGTCAACAAAACTACAGTGATCTTGGAATGCTTCTCTCACTTCTTTTTTATCATAGAAATAAAATAGTAAAGAACCTTATTTAATCACTTACCTTCTTAAGGTCCAACATACCATATTAGTCTTTATGGATGTTTTTTTCTAAGTAGCACTTATTCTATTAATGAAACAGTAAATTTACAGTGAGGCTTCAGCCTCTGCGGTGCTAGAACAGAGTTATAACAAGTTTAGACATCCAAAATACTGATTCAAGACTACCCACTGAGGGGAAACCAGTCTGAAAAAACCGATGGAAAATGCTGCCCGTGCAGGGGTTACAGCTCAAAATCCAAGAGAAACAGTTATGGTAAATTACCAAAATTGACGACATAATTTGAAAAAACATTAAAAAAAGCCCCTAAGAATAGGAGCCAGGAATCGAAACCTGGCTGTGTTGACCCTCTAGGTGTCGTTTGGTGGAGGAGGCTCTTCCCCGACTAGACACCTGTATTCATCCCAATCATCCTCAACTGCCTGCGTGCTACCAGGAATGCCTTCACCATGCTTGGTGCTATCCTGGGTGCCTTTGCATTTGCGAGAACCAGAGCTGCTACCCGAGGCCTTTTGTTTGTTGGTGGCCGGCTTCTCCTGAGCCACCTTCTGTTTGCTGGTGTCCGGCTTCTCCTGAACAATGGCGGGTTGCGCAGTGACAGGATGTTTTGCAGTGGTGTGAGTCTGTTCATTCTACGGGCAAGTCTCCTCTCTGAACGCCACAGAGACGGTGGCGATGATGGCAGGGCGGTTCATGGTACAGTGGAAGCGGAATTGGGCTATTTGATGCGGTTGGTGAGGGGACACAGAGAGGTTGAGCATCTGGGTTGCAGCATTGACACGCCGAGCTTCAATGGGTTGGACCCGGCCTCTTCCATTGCGGGTGGCGGGATATCTGCCAGAGAATTGGGCTGTGGACGGGGTGGAGGAAGGGGAGGACGAAGGGGTCGTCGGCTCAAAGGGGGACGGAGAGGGGGGTGAATGGCGCTACCTCGGCTGCTACCCCGCCTACAACACATTCGATGGCGAAGTCGCGGCATGGTCCTGCGGGTGGGGTGGAGTTGACTAGTGTGGGCCGAAATGACAAAGGTGCTAACAATGTGCGCAGATGGAGAGGCAGACTCGGCGCGGGAATTCACAGGGCGATTCAGGTGAGAGACAGAGACCAGAACCAAGGCTTCAGTTTGCAGAGTGCAGAGAACATTCTGGGAAAAATGGATTCCATCCCCCAAATCTATATAGCTCAAGAGTCGACAACACCTCCTTGTTGTCATGCGAGAGCTCGGCTCCGCAGCATCAGGGAGGCAGGAGCAATTCAGAGGGGGCGGGGCAGAGGTATGCAAGCTTGTCGAAGCTAAGACTTAAACTTGCAGAGGAGTCCTTGACTTGTGCATCAGAGTAATGGCGCTTGCAGGTTGACGGTGGCTCGCTATAAATCATCTTGGGTGGGAATGCGGGTGGCCATGTGGCTAAGCCACCTGTTGTCCCACTGTGTAATCCGCATTAACGCGTCTTTAACCATCCGCATCCGGGGAGTCTTTATGGATGTTAACTGCCATCATCATCATCATTTATATATTAACAATAAATTCAAATCTATATAAATTGAGTGCCTACTTTAACCTTATTTATGTATTTAAAAATATACTTTAAATAAATAATAATTTCACCCATAATTATCTCACGAGATTTTAGTTAAAAAGTAATTATCTCACTAGATTTTAGTTAAAAATTAAAACAGTTAAACTTCACCATTTTTCCAACCCATTTCATTATAAACTTCTCAAACTCATTTCATTATGGACTTTTCAAAATCATTTTGTTATGGAGTCATAAGTGTAATAAAGTTGGTATTACTTTACCATTATGATATTATATTTAATGTCTTTTAAAATAAAAACCAATTTCAAACCCACATATACATAAAAACATTTAAAAAATAACAAACAAAAAGTAATATCTTATAAAAACATTTAAAAACTAACTAATTGAAGGTTATAGTGACACAGAGCTAGAAATAAATTAATCACTCTTTTTTTAAAAGAAAAAAGGCAAAACGGAGAAAGGACGCTAAAAATAAATTAATCATAAATGCTTACTTTAAATTGAGTGTCTACTTTAACTCTATTTATGTATTTAAAAATGTATTTTAAATAAATAATAATTTCACCCATAATTATCTCCCGAAACTTTAGTTAAATCTATTTATATATTTAAAATTACATTTTAAATAAATAATAATTTCATGCATAATTATCTCCCGAAATTTTAGTTAAAAAGTAAAACCATGTTAAATGTCACTACGTTTCAAACTTATTTCATTATGGACTTTTCAAACTCATTTCATTATAAAATAGTCATAAGTGTAATAAAGTTCATATTAGCCCACGGGGCTTTGGATGGACGGTGAATGGGTGCGATGTTAAGGCACTCCTTGCGATAGGTCACCGGTTCAAATCCCCGGTGAATGGGTGCGATGTTAAGGCACTCCTTGCCATAGGTCACCGGTTCAAATCCCCGTGGGTACTTAGGTTAGTCTAATAGATAAAAAAAAAATAAAGAACCACACTTGTTGGTGAATGGGTGCGATGTTAAGGCACTCCTTGCCATAGGTCACCGGTTCAAATCCCCGTGGGTACTTAGGTTAGTCTAATAGATAAAAAAAAAATAAAGAACCACACTTGTTGGTTCGAAATGGTTAGGTCTAAAAAAATTATTTTATTTGATTTTTACTGAAAAACTTTGCTTAATCACTCTCTTTTAAAAAAACAGAAAACAAAACAAACCAAAAATACGCTAAAAATAAATTAATCATAAATACCCGTTTTGAATTGAATGCCTATTTTAACCCTATTTATGTATTTAAAAATACACTTTAAATAAATAATAATTTTACCCATAATTATCTCACTAGATTTTAGTTTTAAAAAAAAAAATGTTAAACTTCATTACTTTTCAAACTCATTTTATTATAAAGTAATCATAAATATAATAAAGTTAATATTAGTTTACCATGATATTATTATATTTAATGTCTTTTAAATTAAAAACCAATTTCAAACCCACAGAGAGACCAACAAAAAGTAATAGTGTGATAAAAACATTTAAAATCTAACTAATTGAAGGTTACAGTGACCCAGAGCTAAAAATAAATTAATCACTCCCTTTACAAAAATAAAAACGGCAAATTAAAAAAAAAAACAGAGAGAACCGCTGAAAACTCTCAACGTAAAGCAAATTTTGAAAATAGCGGACAGAACAGCCGTTAGATTTGGCCATCCGACGGCGCACAATGACTCTCCTGGAGGGCAGGGACATGTAACGTGTTTTCGTCAAGGCCAATTTTTATAATGGAATTTTTATAGGTGTGAGCACTCTCCAACGCTGACAATAATCTCCATGTAAATCTTTCACTCTACCCGTTAATTCTTGCCTCACCAGTAGAAAGCCTCCATTACACTCCATGTCATGCAGTGAAGCTGCGAAACACGGAGAATTCTGTAAACTGGGTCTTTTAAGGACACCCAAGTCCAGAAGTCTGTAAGTGTCGAGATTGTCGGAATTGCATGGGAGCATGTTTGAATTGCTCCGCTGTTTCTCCTGCTGCTGTCCAAGGGTTTAGGGTTTATGTTTTGTGCACCAATTTGTAAGTAAAGATGCAAAGTTGAAGGATATAATGTTTTAGGTTCGTGCGTTACTGTTTTTTCAAGAATTCAAGGATACCCAATTGGTTGGGTTTTTCATAATTAGAGCGGGTGGCTTATGTGGTTTCGGTGAATTGGGCATAGATTGCAGCTTTGAGGCTGTCAGAGATTATGTGCACAGGCTCCTTGGCTTTGGGGCGGTTTCATTGCAAGTGGACAGTTGGGTTTCACTGAGAATTTTGGCATAAACAAAGAATTAGGTTTCAGCGGGAATTTGGTTGCAAGCAATAAGGTAGGTTTTACTGTGTAAAGGAGAGTTGGCGAGGCATGACATGGATAGAAATGATCCTGCATTATTTTTCCCAGAGTGGCTGAGAGGAGCAAGACAACGTCCGAACCAATCAGGTTTTTTGGAGTTTTCCCCTCCACCTTAGTATTTTTTTTCCTGTGGTTTCAACCAAAATATCCATATAATTGTTTTAAAGCTTATTAAGTTTATAGATTTTGTTTTAATGTTTCTTTACTGCTTGAGGAAATACAAAACGAAAGGGCTGAAAATCCCTGCTACTAGAGAGATAGTATAGAAACTGTACGTTGCATACTTTGTTCATTTTGCTATTTAATGTCAATGGTTGAAACTACAGAAACGTGACCCTGTGTTATTTAATGTCCATGGTTGAAACTGATTCAAGTTACTTTTTAAGTGGGCGGTTGTTTAATGTCCATGGTTGAAACTGAATCAAGTTACTTTTTAAATGAGTAGTTGTTTAATCTATTATGGACAGTTATGAGATTAAGTAAACTAACTTTTTAGACTTAAAATTATATTATTATTTTATTTAAAATAAAATATTTTTTTCTATTTCAAAAGTTGTAGTCTAACTTTTTTTATTTCAGTCTTTCAAAAAAAAACAGAGGAAAGAAATCAGTCTCTCTCTCAGTCGGAGGTTTAGAGGGAGGTTGCTGGTATCAGACCAACCCACATGTATACTCACTTAACACTCCCTTGTTTGAAGCCATTACAACAATATTCATAGACATTATAGCTCATCATATCACTGGCAGAGATTGAAACCTAGGTAAAGAAGATAACAAACATTCCATCCAACTACCCAAAATAACCTCAATTGACTACTTTTCTTTAAACCTATTATAAAAATTCCTTATGCAATCTGTAATGTTTCTATCATAGAACTTCCCCTGTTTTTTAGGACGTATAAAGGTGAATTAATGGTTGCTTTTATTGTTTAGACTATATTTTCCAGAAATGCAAAAGCAAATCTTTGCTGAGTACTTCAAAACCAATTTATAAAAACAAAGTATAAAAATAGTGATTTGTGTACTGTCTGCAATGTTTCTTTGCTAAGAAAATTCCGTCTTTTATAAATAGGCATTGCCCTGATTTTTAGGACACACAAAAGCTGATTAAGATTACTTTTATGATTTATCCCATATTTTCAAGGTCTAAAAGGATTATGATTGCTCATACGGTCAGCTGTGCATTTTTTATTTTACTTGTGTTGTTGAAGAAAGTGATTTACAAAATTCATTGATTCCTTTAAGTGCTTTAAACAAAATAATGAATGAAAATTCTAATGACAGGCCTTGCCCTGATTTTAGGACACACAAAAGCGGATTAAGGTTACTTTTATGGTTCATCCCAAATTTTCAAGGTCTAAGAGGATTATGATTGCTTATACTGTCAGCTGACTATTTTTTTATTTTATTTTATTGTTGAAGAAAGTGATTTACAAAATTCATTGTTCTTTTAAGTGATTTAAACAAAATAATAAATGAGAATTCAAAATTCTAATGATAGGAGTAATCAGTTGAAAGCTCCCAAGTCACACTAATATGAAGTTATGTTTGAGCCCTCTAGTTTGCCAATATTATTGAGTCAAACCTATATTGTGCTGTTCAATCAAATAAGTTAATATATAAGGAAGTCTGTAAGTTTGCTGTTATCAAATAAGTTAATATGTATGGAAGTCTGTAAGTTTGCTGTTCATAAAGTGACTTGATATTATGTGACCTGTCATCTAGTACATTCATACTTTGGACTAATTATTTTCTATGAATGTAGGTAAGAGTGGCGTTCAGATCATTTCAAGAAATAGACTTATCCTACATCCAAAAAGATCTGCAGTAATAAAGACTGACCACAAGACTCCTAGGAATTCAACATTAGCAGATGGGGAATTTAACACATACTCTAAGACATCCTCAAGCTGTAATGGAGTTAAACGTTATAACAATAATTATGACAGGGACTCTGGATTCTACCGAAATCCCTCTTTCAGTAGATATGAGGAAGTTAAGTCTGACAGAGATGTGCAATTTCATGACTGCAAAATTTCACAAGAGAGGGAACGAGAACAAAATGTAGGTGGAAGAGTTGGGAATGATAGGTACAGAAGAGTAAATGGAGACGATAAAGGCAGAGACTGCAAGCAATTTGGTACTTCACATCATGGGTCCAGTTCAAGAGCTCAATGTATATTTGAAGAAAAAAAGCTTTTGGAGGGCACAGCAAAATATGGAAGAGAGTCACCTCTGCCCCATGCTTCTTTTGGCAGTATTGTAGACAAAGTCACTTTTGAAAGAGACTTTCCATTTCTTGGTACTGAAACGAAGCATGCCAGTTTTAATTTAAATCAAGGAAATATAGGGCAGGGACAAGTTGGGAGATCTGATTCAGGCAGACCTTTATCGGGCTTGTCTATCCTAGTTGGTTTGTCTCACGGCACATCAGGGAGAGGGATATCTGCTGCTGGAGCCAATGGACAGGTTTCTTCCTTAGTTGACATTCCAATATCAACTATGGGTTTGTCAAGAAGCAATGGTTTCTCTACTTTAGCTGAAAAGATTGCTCACGGAAGTTTGGTTTCATCCATGCAACCTGGTTCTGCATGTGCAGGTGGAGATAACATGGTCTCCACTTCAGCACAAAATCCCCCTCAAATTTGTGCTTCTCCTAAGGTCAGCAAAATGGTTTTTTATACCAGAATTTTGAAAGATGGCATATTGTTTGTACTAGCTGCTGAATGTATTTGGGTATCTATTTGCAGGTAAGTGCTGCAACCCAAAATCGGGAGGAATTGTCCCTGAAGCAGTCGAGGCAGCTAGTCCCTTTGACACGTACTTTACCAAAGAACATGGTGCGATATTTACCAACTTAATCTCCGAGTCACTTAAAGAGATGAGTGTGTTAAGGCTAATTACATGCATAACTTGTTTGTTTTTATATTGTATATTATAGAATCTTATTAGGCTTCTTGATTTAGAGATCCTACTTTCTAGGATTGTATGTTTTTCTAAACTTTTGGTATTTGAAAGGTCAAGCTTTTGATTAAAATTCAGGCAACGATGATCAATTCTCTCGATTACATATAAACCGATGAGACAATGGCTCCCATACTAGATGGAAACCAGGAAGTCCCTGCAATGCTAACTGAAAACAGCAATGTGGAAATCTAATCACCCAGCCAGCTATTACAAGGAAAAAATTGTACCATGATCAATTCTCTCGATTACATCTAAACCTATGAGACAATGGCACCCATACTAGATGGAAACCAGGAAGTCCCTGCAATGCTAACTGAAAACAGCAATGCGGAAATCTAATCACCCAGCCAGGTATTACAAAGAAAAAATTGTACCACAACACATATAAGCAGAAGCAATGGGATTTGTAAGCAAGGAGCTGCAAGGAATAAGTTTAGTCCCAAAATTTCCCTCTTCTTTTCTTAGTCCTCTGCAGTTAAAAAGAACTTAAGAAGGCAACTTATACTGTGAACACCAAATGGGTTTGAATAATCAGAGGGAAGATTAGGAAATGTACTGATATTAACCAGTGGGATTTGTAAGAAAGGAGATGCAAGGAATTAGTTAGTCTCGAAATTCCTCTCATCTTGTCTTAATCCTCCGCAGTGAAACTTGGGGAGGCAACTTATACTTTGAGCAGCAAATGGCTTTGAAAAATCAGAGGGAAGACTAGGAACTGTAGTGATCTTACCCAATTTTCTGCAACTTGTAAGGGTCGCAGTAAAGTAAACAACAGATAGAAAGTAATCTGATTGTAGAAATTAAAGCACTGAAAGTCAATGGAAATGAAATAAAAACAGAGGAGAGCTGATAAGGTAGGGTCAATGTACAATTAGGAGCTGGACTTGGATGGAACACCCACCACGATGATGAACTTCTCCTGTGTTTCCTCTTCCTTATTCCAAAGTTTTTGTAGACACCTTGCGTTTTGAAGTTCAGGCAGAAGCGAAAAAATTTCTTGATGAAAGACTGATCTTGTCGTGGAATTAAAATCACATTGTCTTCTTTTGTCTTTTCTAAGAAAACATGGAGAATGTTGGTGGTTAAGGTGATTGATCTTTGGACAAAGGATTAAGTGAGTGGATTAAGTGAGTGGACAAAGAAAATTAGTTAGATGTTTGACTTAGTAGGATATCTAGTGAGGTAAAGAATAAAAAGCAATTTGTTCAGGAGATTGACCCTAAGATTTTTTTAATGTGAAATTCAAAGCATTCAATTATTCAAAGTTCAAACAAATTTACAAAACTTTTATTTTATAATATTGTGCAGTGTACTTAGTCTTTAATGGAGAAGTATTAAAGGAACTATATAACAAAAATAAAAAATTTCATATAATTGTAAAAAACTCAACATAAATATAATTATTTATTAATTAAAATTGAATAAACATTCTGTTATAAGTAAATGCATCTTGCATTATATATTCATTTTGATTTTGAGTTGGGAAGTGTTTGTATATTGTGTCTTCATCTTGAGTTGTTAGAATCAATCTAACAGAACAGCATCATACTGCCAACACATTGATGACAAGCTTCTTACAATTTGAGGACATTTCCTGGGAGTTTTTGATTTTTCAATGTACTAGAGGTTGTGCTGGTTTTATAAATATAATACTATGCTAGAATGTGTGACTGCTAACAGTAATTTTTTAGAAGTCAATTCCATGTCTCCAGTGAAGATTGCAGAATTTAATTATAGTTTATTTTTTTATTGTTTTTATTGTTAATTTCATGTTTCTAATGATTTTTTTATTATTATCGTTAGCCAGTATTGGCCTTCTAAAGTTAACCTGACATTTAGGTCCCAACAAATCAAGTGAGAGGTAAAGTCTTGAAGACAGCATTTGAGTCCAAAGGAGGCTAGAACGAGTTCTTTACATTTGGGTTGTCTTCTTCCTGAGCGGCCCTTCTTCCACTGTGTGAGAAAATTTTATGTTGATTTTGGCTGCAGTTCGGTTGTTATCCCGAAAGATATTTGGTTTTGGTTTAACTAAGTTGTTGGGATTATTAACACATTAATGATTTCTGTGGGGGCAGAAGTGTCCATGACCATGATGAATGTGTGTTAAATGTTAAAATAATTGTCCTAAATTAAGAAAAACATGTGTCACACGATAGCATAAGAGGAAATTAAGAGTCATGGGATATGGAAGGTCAATGGTGAAGGTGGAATTACAATTAGATACAGAATGTATGATTTGTGGAGATTGAAGGAGAGAAGAATCTGTGTTGTACAGTGGATCAGCAGAATTTTCAAACAGATTACTTTTCCTCTCCATATCCCTTGGGCGTGTCTTTGTTCGTGTATGTATATTTTTCAGGACCTGCACTCCTCAGTAATGCAACATTGTATATGAGCATTAATTTAACTAAAGTTGCATATGACTAACCTTGTAAATAGGTTTTTATTTTTCATTATTAAGTGACCTGGTTATTTCCAACCACTATTATTTTTATTTATTGAGTGGCCTGGTTGTATTGATGCAAGGAATTTGCAAGTGACTAGGTATTCTTATTCTTCTGTAATTCATGTAGTTTAGTTGCTTCAGTAATATTATTTTTTAATGTAATTATATTAATGAATTAAGTTAATAAGTGATGTAAATCATGCTTCAACCGCTGTCTTAATTCTCTAAGAGAAGATTCCTTTGCCCAAATTTCCCGTTCGGAACAAGATGTAATGGGTACCCCAGAAATTTTTACTTAGAATCAATAACTAGCTCAAGGCTATTACAACAAAGTTCACCATATAACTCAGGGAGAGAATTAAATTTAGGTTTCCCCCACCACCCAAAATAAATCTAATTAACTTATAATACACAATTTTAACTCAAGCTTCAGAACTTTTAAGATTACCCTCATTTCAACCAGAACGAGGCACTATACTTTTCTTTCTTTGAATACTAATTCAGACAGGCAGTCAAAAGATATAATTCATCCTTATATTGTTGCATTTTTTTACTGAATCTGGAACTATAATCATGATTGTCTTGTTGCAACTCAATTATGTCGTGTTTGTGGGAAATTTTTCGTTGTTGTTTGAGATATGAAATTAACATTATCAAAAGATTCATTCAAAATGGTTAGTTTTTTTTTTTGTGTAGGTGGTGTTCTGTTTTATTTTGTAAGCAGGAGAATTCAGAAATATTATATATATTGAGATACATGCCATTCAGTATCAAATCTGAAAAGTACAAATTCCAATATATACAGTATTTATTAATCTTCTGAAACTATACAGTGTCTATCTATTAACAATTTTCAGTATTTATTAATCTTCTGAAAATATACAGTGTCTATCTATTCACAATATAACACTTTGCCGAGTACTTAATTATCGCATTTTTCCACTTTTTTATGTTGGAGTGTTAGGAGTTTCTGAACAATAGGACGATTTATATATATAGAGCTATCATGTGATTCCCTTTCCTTCTTTTTCACAGAGAATTACCTTTCCTTTTTGCTTGATTGTAGTTGCCTTTTTCATTTATATCCATGTGTTTTTTGTTCAGGCTGCTTTCCAATCTGAAAAGTCGAGGTCAAAATTACTTAAACACGCCCAGTTTGAAACCGTTTCATCTGGCGGTAAAGTTCAACAGCCTCTAGGATCTTTCCATCAGAATCCTTCTGTTCGTTCACCTCAAAAACTGAAATTTAAGAAGCCAACTCAAGGAGAGAATCCTTTGCAGGGAGGAAATTTTGGCATCAAATCTTTCGATGCCTCAAATGCGAGGGAGAGCAAAGTAAGGTCAACAACGTCAATTGCAGATTCGACAGGATTGGAAGCACAATCAAAACACAGGAGCTTAGCACTTGATGATAAGAAATCGGTGTTGCAAAACCGAAATGAATTTTTCAATGTTCTCAGGAAGAAAGCCTCTGGGAGTCTACTAATGACCAGAGAGGCACAGGATAAGTCCACTTTATCAACTGGGCAGAAAATGGATGAATTGAGTGGGAAGAGCCTTGTTGGGAATAAGTATTTAAATGATGTAAAAAGAAATGGCTCTCCTGACGAAAGTCCTGATAAATATAAGAAAGATCTTACAGTAGTAGATGAAGTTCACAAGAAAAACAGTACTGTGAATTGTTCCATTTTTGGAAATAGCAGTACTTGTCCTAAGGATATCGATAAATCGGGTTGCCCAACACCCATGAACGACATGTATTTCATTAGATGGTCAGAAGAGGAAGAAATCGCTTTTATGAGGTCTCTTGGGTGGGACGAAAATGCAGAAGAGGAACCTCTCACAGCAGAGGAAATTAATGAATTCTACAAGAAGGTAACACTTCTGAAGGACGTCGCTACTGAGTACTCTGATATTGTTTTTCGACATAGATAGTCTTTTGTTTCTTTATATCTCATTTTTTTCTGTTTTTTTTCTGTGCAGTATAAGACAGCTCTTAATGCTTTGCTCCAAGATAATCGTTGGCAAGGGAATCGGAGGCTTCACCTTGAAAATATGATAAGAAATTCCAGTTTGTAATAAGAATATTTAGTTTAAATTCTTTTGGGTCAGGTATACTAATCTAAGTTAACCAGTGTACTAATTAACGAGATGACACCCTGAATGTGATCTCGATAAAAATAATAAGAACAACCACATGATCTAATGCTGACTGTGAATCTAGTTCTAAATCGGATTCCATGATAGTTATATGTAATTCCTTTTGATATATTGACAACATTATTTAGGTCGGATACTCAAATTTTGTTTTGATAAAAATGTCTTGAAAGTGAGGGACTGACCAGGGCAGCCAAGGAAAATGCTTCAGTCTTTTAGAAGCTGCTGCCTGAGAATGTTTGAATATGCAAGATTTAGATCATGGAGGAAGTTCCACATCATCTCTGTATTCTATTATTCTTAATACGAGAAAGGAGCATACCATAGAAAATTGATTTTCTCTGGCAGCTTTTAATCGTGTATAAATATATGGCCCCTGTTTTGGGCTAAACTGTGGCACACAAGAGCAAAATGCAGTCTTGTGTTGCAGTGAACGCGAAAGACCCGTATTTTTTACTGGGGTATTTTTTGCCAAGAGAGAGTTGGTATAGAATTTGAAATTTTGATATTATCATTCAGAAGTTGGGATATTTAAATTCCCAGATTTGATGCAATCTATGTCTGTTACGATCCCCCTCAATTTTTTTTTCTTTGCAGCCATGCTTCTCATGGATTCCTATTATATAAACCCCAATTGATGATTCAAAGTAGCCCCATTTTTAATTCGACTTTTTCTCACTGGTCGGTTCCGATTCTCTTGGTAATTTTCACTTCAGGGCCATTTTACATTGAAATGTTTGAAGTTTTTACATTGAAATGTTTGAAGTAATTTGCTTCTTCTTCACTGCAAGTCTATTCAGAGGTTATTGGAATGAAAAATCAATGATGCTGCCTTCATGTGTTTTGAAAGATCTATATGTATATGCAAATGTTCTAAGCAGATGATTTCCCTATTTACCTTTTTCAATTTAAATCTGAATTAGTTCTTTTTTAATAATATTTGTACAAACAATTCTTTATTTCAAATATGTTGTTAACGATACACCAGTGAGAAATTTTGATAAACCAGTTAAAGTTACCTTACTCAAGGAATTACACATCATTCATATATATATATATTTTATTTTTTTTTATAATAATTCTATTTATCTTTCTAAATAGAATAAAATAGAGATTGAAATTTTTTTTATTATTAATATGTTTGGAATAATATTGTTTTTTTCTCTATATAAACATATAAAATAGATATTAAACTATTTTATTTATGGTTGATATTGAAATATTTTTTTATTATTAATATTTTTATCATGATAATCACGAAAACTGTCCACTAAGACTTATATGGTCTATCAGACCTTAAAAAAGTAAGAGATTACTTTGAATTCCTTAAAATTTTATTTCTATGCTGGAAAAGCATTTAGAAATCTGTTCAAGATCCCCATAATTTTGTTGACTTAAAAAGGTTAAGAAGTTCTGTAGTGTGAAGTTCAAGATTGGGGTTGATCACCTTCCTATAATATCTAGGTTTTCTTCCCCCACATTTTTCTCCTTAAGTTTTGAAGTAATATTATATTTAATATTATCCTTATTCTGCAAAATAATCACCTCATTTATCCCCCAATGGTCTGGCCAAGATTGGGCATCCTTATGGCATCCTCGTTTTGTAGAAGGTGGGAATTAGAAGCAAATTTATGAAACCCCTTGACTTCCATATTGTTTAACTTCTTATACATAAGGTACCTATTTATAATTGTACTTTTAAGCTCAGAAAAACTTGCTTTAATTAGGAGAATATGATAGAAAGTACTTCCTTTAATCATGAGATTGTAGGTTATAAATTGCTTTTGGATCTGTTTTATCTTCTAGTACAACCCCAAACCTCACACCCATATAAGATAATCAGAGTGATGAGTCTCAAAAAAGAATTTTTTTTAATCTCATGTATCCAAATATCTACGGACTTACAATTATTTTCAAGCCCATAGAAAGTTTTTCATCTTTCATTTATCCTTTTCTCAATACTATAATTCCAATTGAGCTTGTGATAGATATCAATTCCAAGAAATTTGTATGAAGGAACATCCTCCAAGTAGTTGTTAACATATACGAAAGTAGCGTACATTATTTTTTAGATTTAATTATCATCACTTAGTTTTGTCAGCCTTAATAATCATACCCACTTTAGAGCAAAAATCTTGGAGGATTCTTAATTGTTTTTCAAGATTGTAATGGCTCCTCGCCATGGGAACAATATCGGTAACATAAAGGAGAAGAATTATGACTGTATTAGTAAGCGTGGGGAAAACACAGGTGGCATCTTCAAAACTTTTTTCTAGCTTATCAGCGTACATGCCAAAAAGAGTAATGGATAAGGGACACCCTTGCTTGACTCTAATATTACATCTAATTTTTTCTAACCAGCTCTTAGTGATCCTAAAACTTGAGTGTACAAATTTTCACAATTAGAATTCATATTGTCAATATGTTTTCTTCTTTTGGAGAAAGAATGTATCATGATTGAAATGATTGACAAATCAAAGTATAGAGAGAACTTGATTCTTTTATTTCTACCTTCCCACCACACAACATTAGGTCTTATGGTCTTTCCTATTCTATTTACTCTACTTCCCTTGTTAAAAAAACTGATTTATGCAATTTCATAAAATCAATTAATATTATAATGTAAAATACAATATGCTACGAAAACATATTTCGCCAATTTTTGCTAAATATGTTGAGCAATGCTCAAGTTACAACATAAAAAGAGTGAAAATGCAAAAGGAAAATGAAAAGAGAAATAATTAATAGAACAAGGAAAACTCATACATTCTATGTTTTCACCCATAAAATATACAATCCATATCACAATATTCAAATGGATTTGATCATCTTTGCCTCAAATCGTAATGCCAAACATCAAATAGTTTTCAATTTCTATACCACAGAACTCAACAACTCTTTTAAGTCAGTAACAAGACATAGGAAACATATATAGGGAAGTGAAAAATGGTAATCATGTACAGAGAAGTGAAAATTGGGATTACAATTAAAAAAACAGTTAGATAACAGTGCTCCTTCACATCATTCATATCTCTTTGCAACAGGAATTTCTATTCAAACAGAGTATTCAAACTCAATTTCGTACGAGTCACTTAACAAATAGAGAATATTGAAGCCTTAATTCATTTGCTTCGAAATGTAACAATGCATGAAAAGGGTTGTATGGATGATCAATGAGACAAAATGTAAGCCATAGAATATTTTGAAATCATAGCCCTTGTACTTGCTAACCACAATTCTCAGCATGTAAGTTATTACAATGCTCAGCATGCAAAATTTGAAAGAGATTTCAAACCTTTTATAATTGTTTTATACAGAGCAATACCAAAACTAAATATCAAACCTTTTCTTCTCATCATTTAACATAATTCTATTGACTTGAGATTCATAAAGACCTATTGTAACATAATTCTATTGACTTGAGATTCATAAAGACCTATTGTAGAGCTTCAACTAAAACATGACCAAAAATCTGAGTATGATAAATAATAGTGTGGGCGTCACTTCCTTTTTACAATACAAATATCAATTTGTACACTTTTTTTTTAAATCAAACTCGATACATGTATTTAAAGCTTGGGGCATCGAAGTTATCTTCTAAACTCCAATTTGGCTAATAAAGCACTAATATTTGAGACTTCATTTTAAATTTTATTCTCTTAACACCCAATGTAATTCCAAGAGATTGGATAAAGAGTTTCAGGGCATCCCCAATGAGTGTTTTTACGATCACCTTGTTTTAGTGGGGACACGTTCAGAATTTGAATGAAGAATGCAGTTCTTTAGTTTTAAGACTTATCGATGTATATTCACGACAGCCAATCAATGGTTTGAATATGCAAGGTAATTTTATGAGAAAGAATCTGAAGCATAGCCTCTCCCTAGGATCAACATAACTTCAAAGCTCTTCACATTATAGGAGGTGGAGATTGGAATTAAGACGCTGAAAACAGGAAAGGCAAAGGACTTGGTTGAACTTCAAGCAGAGTATCTAAAATGGGGAATGAACACTCTTGTACCGCACATCATGGAAATATTCAACAACATCATTCAGCAAAGATTCCCAAGAGATTGGACAACTAGCCTAGCAATACCTCTTTTTAAAAGTGGAGACATTCATAATCCTTCCAACTATAGAACCATTATGATCAATCCTTTGTTTGCAAAGCTTTTCGGCAGCATTGTAGAAAATAGAATTGGTAAGTGGGCAGAAGTAAAAGAAAAGAGGGCAAGAGGACAAGTGGGTTTTAGGCCGAAGCATTCTACAGTGGATCATGGTATCACGTTGAGACACATTGTTGAAAAGGTTTGGGAGGACAAAGAAGAATTATTTTGCTGCTTTGTTGACTTCAAAAAGGCATTTGGCACAGTCCCTAGAGATAAGTTGTGGCATAGAATGGAAGAACTTGAAATTCCTTTGCATTATAAAGTTGTTGTCCATAGACTTTATGAAGAGGTAAAATCCAAAATTAGAATCTCAGCAGGTATTTCAGAAAGCTTTAGAAGTGACATCAGAGTCAAGCAAGGTTGCCCTTTATCACCTACTCTTTTTGGTTTATATATTGATACACTGGAAGAGTGGCTAAATTTGCAAGGTGGAGATGATGTTTGGTTGGGGGAGTTTGTGATAAATCTTCTTGTATATGCTGGTGATATTGTATTGATTTCTAAATCGACCCATGGATTGAAAATGCACCTATATGCCCTTGAGCATTTTTGTAGAACAATGGGGATGCAAGTCAATACTAGCAAGCTCAAAATAATGATTTTCTCTAATAAAAGGAAGTAGAGCTAGCATACTTTCTTCTTTGAAGGCAACATTCTTGAAGAAGTAAATGAGTACAAGTACCTCGGGATTGATTTCAACAACAAACTTAATTGGGAGCACTACAGAAAGAAGAGAATTTTAGGAGGGTGGAAAGCATTATTTGCTCTTCAAAATAGATGTAGAGAGGCAAAGTTATGGGATTGGAAAATGATTAAAGTTCTTTTTGGAATCCTAGTTTGTCCAGTGATGCTATATGGGTGTGAATTGTGGGCTAGCAGCACCCCTGTCTCAAAATGTAAACAAATTGAGAAAATCCAAAAACGCTTGATCATGAGCAAGTTCAAAATAAAAAGTTTGGTACCTTATGAGATAATGTTGAGTGAAACAGGAGCAACTCCCATCGAAGCAATTGCTATTGTGCAGCTCATAAGATATTTAAAAAGAATTGAACAACTGGGAGTAGGTAGATGTCCTAATGTTATCTTCAATGAAAGCACGAGTGAAAGAAAGAAAACATGGATGAAACAAAACTACACATGGATGCAAAAATGGAATCTCTACCTCAATGCATGTCCCACAAATAGCAAGGAGCTAAAGAATTTTGTTATGGAGAAGTTTCGTAAAAGGGTATGGGGAAATGAGTTGGGTAGAAAGAAGAAGTACTACATTGAAGAGTTCAACCCTACGTGTGATCTACAACAAAAAGAGTTCATTGGAGCTCGCATTCCGTGGAGGGCAAAGGTTCTTATTGCTCAATTAAGGACCAACTCACATCAACTTCGATGTGAAACAGGACAGTAGAAAAGGCCTAAAGAAGCTTGGGAAGAATGAGTGTGTACATTTTGCACATCTGGGGCAGTGGAATCAGAAAAACATTTAATTTTGGAATGTGATGCATTCAAAGACATCATAGAAAGTTATGGGAATATGTTAGCATCAGTTTCTTGGAGTTGTCTTTTCAGGGAAGGGATTGTTGGAAGATTGGGCCAACTCATCATCAATTTGAATAAGAAAAGCATTGATTTGCAAAAGGCAAAAAATAGGGAACTAATGGTCTCATAGACTATTTTTAGTCTCGTAGACCTTAAAATATCATATAATGGGCATGCGTAAAATTTGTCTGGTTACCAAGGAGACGGCCCTTCGTGGTAGTGCTACGCCTTACACCTGGAGGGGCATGACACTAGCATGGCAAGATTTCACATCACAACATGGTTTCCAAATGTTTAATTTGAAGTGACTTAGATGTCAGCAGGTGGGAGTGTTAATCCCAGTGTGTGGTAAAATGCCCAGCTATACATTTTGTTCTACCTGCTTGGAGATGGGCTACCTCTCTCATGGTGGATTGAATGCATCTGAAGTCACCTCTGACAGCCAAGGTAAGCTCATTTATGAGTAAATTATGGTTAACAGTCTCAGAAGGCAGGCCTTTGGGTTCATTCTCTACACCTGGCTTGCAATGGAGAGTGTACCAACACCTATACTTATTCTACACACTCATACACTTACGTCTCGGGTGTCTTATATGTGCATGGCTATGGTTTCGGGGTGGCGGAGGTTTTGGGTCCAAACACTGCTCTTTTTAGATTGGAAACTATCTCAAGTTGCATGTAGATACAAAGGTATGTTTTTCCTAGTCTTCACTTATATGTTTATAGAATGGTCACGTGCTAGCTTCATAGTTGTTGGGTTATCGTTGGGCAGTAGGGTAATATCTTCAGCTATCGCTTTCATAGTGTTAAAGCAGTGTTTGGTTATTGCCTTGCGGAGGTCAACTCGTCCCTTACAATTCAATTCTGGGATTCCATTAACATTGTTAACATTTGGTCATGTTATAGTTTCATCGATGGTGGGTTCGAAATTGTTTGTTGGTAACCACTCACGTTTTCTCTGTTGCTAAGCTCTGGTGTTTACTTCTCACAAGGGTCAATGTTATTTGTTATTTTTCTCCATAATTTTGGGTCTGGTCCATCGTTTGAACTTGTTGCAATCCTCCCCTCAGCAACTTCCTACAACTCAGACGCTACTGGGATTTCCTTTACCTAACATGTTTTGGTGTGCAGAGTATGGTACCTTCTCCATGTGGTTTTATTTGGGTCAATGGGAGTCTCTACAGTGTAATATTCAAAGTCATTGGTGTAACCTTACATCTCTTGAACCCTCTTGTTACCTCGCTATACCATCACGTGTTTTGGTCCATTGAAGTTGGTCGTTCCACCACAAATGTTAGCACTTTGTATTGTAGGTTTATTGTGTTCATGGCTCCACGTGTTAGGTCCATATACTACTAGTGTAACCCCTTATTGTTATTAGTGCAACCCCCTTATTATATTGTTGTGCCCATGTAGTCCCCACATTGTTATTATTGTGCCCCATAGAAGCCCACTATTGTTATTGTTGTGCCCTTACAGTATTATTGTTATGTCGGCTTGGATTATATTATGACCCCTTAGACTCCTATATATAGAAAGGAGGTCTTTTCATTTGTATCATCCAAGAATTGTTCATTTGTGTAATGTAAAGGAGGTTGTCCCCTCGAAGAGAATGATTTTTAAGTCGTTAATATATATTTTCTATCTTTATGTGAATTGGTTTCATAACATTTGGTATCAAAGCTTTGGATTCTAGGGTTTCGTTACTCCAAACAGGTCATCGTGGCATTTTCGATATAACCTTTTTTCTACGAAATTTCAGAAGCTAAAAAAAAACCATTTGAGTTGAAATTGTTCTGAACCTTAGGTCCGAATTTCAGATCTTATATCGCTCTATTTTTGGAGATATGATCTAAGTTAGGGTTCTTGCAAGCTCCATAATTCCATCTCAAACAGATCATCATGGCATTTTCGCTATAATTTTTTTTCCATGAATATTCCGGCTCTAAAATTAAAACTCATTTGAGCCGAAATTGTGGTGAAGCTCGGATCCCAATTTCAGAGCTTGTTTCACTATATTTTCGGAGATACAGTCCAAGACATTTAGGGTTTCTGCAGGCTCCTAAATTACATCCCAAACAGCTGACCTGGGGAAAAGTGTCATAATTTTCTCTCTGAGCATCAAATTGAAATTTCGTAAGAGGCTACAAAAAGAGGACAGATTGTACTTTTCTGTGTATTATTTTCAGGTCTGAAAGTGGAAACAGTAACACGTGGCACTTTGTACAAGTTTGCTCTACTGAAAAAGTATATAAGCAGGTCATCTTGGGAAATTGGGCATAACTCTTTCTTGGAGAGTCCAATTTTGATCAGACTAGTGGCATTGGAAAGAGGACACAGAGGCTACTGCAGGTCGTAATTTCAGACCTTGGAGATCTGAAATTTCAGAGATACAATAGATTCAAGATCGAGTTGCTAAAAGCAAGAAAAAAATAACTCAAATCAAGAAAATAGAAACACCTAGTAAGAAAATTGGATGGAGGATTTGAAGAATGTGATCGAAGCTGAGATAAATAGTTTAATATGTCCCATGGAAGCTAATATTGATGGTAGGGAAGCAGATTTGAAGAAAGGCATGGAATATTTGAAGAAAGACATGGAAGGTTTGAAGGAAGGTGGGACAAAGCTGCTACAAGAAATGCCTCCTAATGACGAAAAGACCCACCATATTTCAAAGGCCAATACAAGGAAGTTTGATGGCAACGATCCCATAACATGGATACTACATATGGAGAAATATTTTGATCTACATGATGTGCAATTGTTACAAAAGGTATGTACTACATCTTTATATTTAGAACTGGATCAATTTTTATGGTATAAAGGGTTTTGTTCTCGTAACCACTTGTCACCTGATCAATTTTCACGAAGGAAATGTTAGCACATTATGAGGATACACAGAGAAACACCTTCTTTAGCCTATTGATAAATCTCAAACAAAATGGTTCAATGGCATAGCACATTGAGGACTTCCAAAAATTGAATATAAGGTTAAATGATATTCCAGAGAAGCATAGGCTTGATGTCTTCATAGGGACTTTAAAAGATAACATTCAACATGAGGTTTGCCTTTGGGAACTAGATTCATTGGAGAAGTCATACAGGTTGGCAAGAAAAATTAAAAGCAAAATTATGGCAACAAGGAAGCCTACCACTCATAACTATAAAGATGTAAGTGTTGTTTCTCCTAACCTTTCACCATCTATAAGGTCGAGACCACCAAAATTGGAAGAAAAAAGAACAAAAGAGCTTTGTTACAATTGTGATGGAAAATACACTAAAGGTCATAAGTGTGTTGAGAAGAAATTAATTTACATAGATGGGGAAGAGGAGCAAGAAAAGGAACAAGAAACATCAAAAGAAGAGGATATACACCAGGAACCAATCCCAGAGAAAGAAGAAATGAATCTGACCATATCTTGTAATGCATTGACATGAATTACCACTCCTCAAACTCTCAAGATAGAAGGGCATATCAAGAAGAAAAAGGTAACAGTGTTGATTGATTCGGGTGGTACCCATAATTTTATTCATTATAAGATAGCCAAGGAATTGAATTGCTTCCTATATCCAGCACCAAAGTGTCAAGTAATGGTTGAAAATGGAGGAACCATAAATTGCTCTGGAAAGTGCCATAATATCAAGTTATCCATGGGAGAATATGTCTTGAATATTCCAATGCTTTCCATTCCAATGGGTGGTGTGGATGTTGTACTAGGAGTTCAATGGCTATAATCTTTGGGTACGATAGCTTTTAATTTTCAAGAACTTTTCTTGAAATTGTTTTGGGAAGGAAAGGAGGTTGAATTAAGGGGTATCGCAGGGAAACTGAGAAAGATAATCAGCTCTAACAAGATGACAAAGCTTCTAAATAAAGAACAACAGGGCGAAATTGCACAATTATGTTCACTAGAGGTACCCACATCGAAATCATTTATTTCTCCAGATCTCCAAAAAGTTCTGGACAATCATTCCAATGTATTTGAGACTCCCAAAGGCCTCCCATCTATTCGTGATCATGATCATGCTATTCGTTTGATTCCAGGAAGTGTTCCCCCAAACATCAGGCCTTACAGATATCCATATGCCCAAAAGAGTGAACTGAACATATGGTTGCAGAAATGCTAGAGGTTGGTATAATTCAACCTAGTCAAAGTTATTTCTTTGCTCCAGTGGTATTGGTACACAAGAAGGATGGATCATGGCGCATGTGTCCGGATTATAGGGAGATCAACAAGCTTACTATTAAAGACAAATTTCCGATTACTGTCATTAATCAATTATTGGATGAATTAGATGGATAAATTTACTTCACCAAGTTGGATCTTCATTCAGGATATCATAAAATCAGAATGAAGATTGAATACATTCAAAAAACAACATTTAGAACTCATGAGGGTCATTATGAATTTTTGGTCATGCCTTTTGGCCTTACCAATGCACCTTCTACATTTCAAGGCTTGATGAATTCCATTTTCAAACCCTTAATTAGAAAGTTTGTGCTACTAATTTTTGATACTATACTAATCTACATCAAGTCTTGGACAAATCATGTTCAACATGTTGACAGGGTACTCAAACTATTGGAGCAGAAACAATTATATGAAAAAAGCTCCAATTGTTTCTTTGGAGTACAAGAGGTGGAATATTTGGGTACTCAGTTAGCTCATAGCTCATCTTATCATCCTGAATCTGATGGGAAAATTGTATAGTGAACAAATGTTTGGAAGGATATCTTTGTTTCTTTGTATCCGATAAGCAGACATAATGGGTCAAGTGGTTTTCTCCGCTGAATGGTGGTATAACGCTTCCTTCCATACTGCAGCAAAAATGACCCCATTGATGGCACTTTATGGATATCATCCACCGTCCATCACATCATGTTTAAAATAAAATTCTAAGGTTCAAGCAGTGGAGGATCACATCGATCATCAACAACAAGTTCTCAAACTCTTAAAGGATAACCTCACCTTGGCGCAGAATAGAATGAAACAACATGCAGATCAACATTGCAGCGAAAGAAGTTTTGATGTAGGTGACTGGATATTTCTACGACTACAACCATACAAACATATTTCCCTCAAGCAAGCTAAGAAGGATGATAAATTATCGCCAAGTATTATGGTTCGTACAAGGTGTTACAAAATATTGGTACTATGGCATACAAATTGGAGCTTCCTGCATCTTCCTGAGTGCACCCATTTTTCCATGTATCAAGCTTAAAGAAGGTTATAGGAGAGAAGCTCCCAGTTCAAACAATATTGTCAGAACTTGACGAGGAAGGAAAAATCATATTGGAACCTGAAGCAGTCACGGAAACAAGATCCCGACAACGATGAAATCAATAAATTTCAAAGTATCTCATCAAGTGGAAGAACTTACCTCCTAAAGATTCCACATGGGAAAACGAGAATTTTATACAGAAGCATCCAGAACTACTCAAATGTTCAGGACAAAACTTTTTGAAGGAAAGGGGAATGTTAGGTCCCTATACTACTAGTGTAACCCCTTATTGTTATTAGTGCAACCCCCTTATTATATTGTTGTGCCCATGTAGTCCCCACATTGTTATTATTGTGCCCCATAGAAGCCCACTATTGTTATTGTTGTGCCCTTACATTATTATTGTTATGTCGCCTCTAATTATATCATGACCCCTTAGACTCCTATATATAGTAAGGAGGTTTTGTCATTTGTATCATCCAAGAATTGTTCATTTGTGTAATGTAAAGGAGGTTGCCCCCTTGAAGAGGCTGATTTTTAAGTCGTTGGTATATATTTTCTATCTTTTTGTGAGATGGTTTCATAACACCATAGCTACGCACTCCCAGTCGCAGAGGTGGCACTTTGGGGTCTCCTTCGATGCGTCGTCGGAGACTATTTGGTTGGGAATCAATAGTACAAATTTTTTAAGTCTCGCCCCTAGAGGTCCAGAAGGAAATTCTTTAGCTCCAGGCTAAATAGTTTGGGGATCGTGTTTATTTCTCAGATTCGGAGTTATTAGGCAGTAGCCTCAAGTGGGTACCAGACCCGGGGAAGTTTCGTAAGCGAAGGATCCACTTCCTTCATTCCATCAATATTCATCACCAATTGGAAACTCTTCTCAACATGGTTATTAGAGACAAGAAAGTAGACAACTACAAGCTCTTTGCAGGTCAGGAGGATATAAAGAGAATTCTGAGAGACATTAGATACAACTTGGATGATATAGTTGTTCGGTTGTCTCACATAGAACACTATGTGGTCTCTGACTCAAACACAGAGTCAAATGAACACCAGGAAGGGCCTACGGTCATCAATGCTCCAGCTCAAGCCTCACCTCAGGCCAACTCTACTGCCACATCTCCAGTCATAATCTTGGACTAAAAAGTCCACCAAGAAATCTGAGTGTTGGTCTACAATGGGTACAATTTAGGTTGTTAGTGCCGGGATGTTTTAGTCAGTTTTGGTTTTTTGACAAGTATATGTATTACGATAGATATTTTACTTTTCCAACTTGTTTTAGTTTACAATAGCAAGACTGGATAGGCATTAAATCCAGTTATGTGTTACTCTATCCTTTTGCTTTTTGGATAGTTCAAAGCATGTTTACTCAAAAGAATGGTTTTTGGAAAGTATTGAGAAAACGATTGTAATGTAAACTTTTCTTATCTTGATATTAATAGAAGTATACCAAACAATTTAAAAAAAAAATAGTTTCAGGACATTATATATGGCAATATATAAGTCATTGCTATTCTTTAAAAATGAAGGTGATAGAAAAATGGCTCTGGAGAATGTGGCGAACGCGGCAAATAATGGTAGGGAAATCGGAGTTGCGGCTAAGCTACAGACACTCTCTATTCTGAAACCCCATCATCATCCTGAGCGTAAGGATGACCATGAGCTCCCTCTCATCCTTCACACCCATTTGAAGTTCGTTGCTGCCGAGGTTATGGCCTGTGATGAGACCGAGGAGGCTGGTGCAGAAGTGAAATTGTCGATGGCCCATAAGGGTACCTCAGTGATTCTCCATTTGGAGTTAGACGATGTTGATGCAGCATTTAAACTAGCGGTGGAGGTCGAGGTAACTGTTACTGAAGAGGTTGCAGAACATCCTTGGGGTCAGCGATACGGAAAGGGAAAGAGAGTAGGTTCGTTCAAACTCCACATCCATCGCAGGAAGGGACCTGCATGATTCAGAAGCCTCGACTGTGGTGAGCACAAGGGCTTTATCAGGGGAAATCACACGAGCGTCATACAGGATCCTGGCCGCAGCGCGCCTCTCAGCAAGGTGTTCTTCAGGCACTCATTGTACCCGAGTCATTTTGTTTACAGCAGAAAGATTTTGACAGTGGGTAACTGCCGCCCTTGAGGTCAATTCTGAAGGAAGCCTTTGTCTGCATCACGGAATTCGACCATTGGGGCTCATATGCTAGGGTTTCTGGAGACCCTCGGAGCTATGTGGACAGCAAAAAGGAGACTGCGGAAACCACAATGAGGAAAAAAGCACGACTAATAGGATTTTACCCAACAGAGCATCAGGAACAACCTTGTCGGGACCAGATCTTGCCCCCTCAGATAGAACCAGAATGGGAATCGTTGGTAAGCCCTCATCCATTTCAAGTTTTTATAAAAATCCCATCTGGGAGGACACATCTAGCCTGGGTACAGATCACCAAATCAGTACTGCTTTTGAAGAACAACATCTATCAACACACTGGTTACCCTACAGGATCACAGGTTTTAATTTTTGGAGGCAGAGTACTCCAAGACAATAAAACCCTTATGGATTACAAAATCCTACCTGAGTCTACCATCACGCTCAACCTGCGGCTGAGGGAAGGTGGGGCAGACCATCACAAAACAAATCCCTCAAGCAATGGCATAGGTAGCAGCACAACAAAAACCCCATAAACACATCTAAAATAAAAAACGCAGGGTTATCCTTCAAAGATATTCTTGAAGGAAACAAACCAGCCACAAACACAACTAAACAAGCTGGCTCAGCACCCGCCCCATATATTGTGGAACAACTAAGCTACACCCCATAAATAAATATGGATATACCAGAAACAGACGAGTATTGTTCTACATTCGAAAAACAAGCAGCAATATGCAGATTTAACTGTTTCTGGCCCAAGTCTATGGACCTTTTCCTTTGGGTTTTTAGAACCTAGACCGATACATGTGACATTCGGCTCTGTGCCAAAGGCTTCTTCATTATAAAATTCCATACAGCAGAGGAAAGGGACATCATTATGAGGGCAGGACCATGGTTTATGGTTTCCACAGGTCTCTTCATGACTCCATGGTTCCAAGAATTTGATCCAAACACAATGGTTGTATCTCGGATGTCGGTCTGGGTTCGTCTTCACAACCTACCACTACACTTTTGGAGCCCTCAAGTCCTGACTACTATAGGCAACACCATTGGGTGATTCATTAAAATGGACACAAAAAGAACGGAGGAAAGAATTTATACATTCACATGCATGTGTGTGGAAGTAGACCTCAGTAAAGGGTTTCCATACCAAATACAACTCAAGTATAAATAGAGTTGCTGGACATAGATACTAGATTATGAAAATACTGCATTCAGATGCAAAATTTGTCGCCAAACAAGGCATCTTCAAAACACATGCCCAGAAGCCAGAAAAAACATATGCGTAGGAAGAAGAAAGCAGGAAAACAGCCCAAGGGATGGCAATTCCCTCCACTAGCCCATGAAGATGTCCCTGTTGAGGAATAAGAAACGAAAAAGGAACATCACCCTCCCCAAGAGAACCATCAGAACCACAAGCCAGAAACTGTGGAATCTGTACCACAAGATCTAATGGACTCTTTTTCGGTGAAGATACCAGATTCAATGGATACTAGTGGAGCCAAACGACTCCATTCTTCAAACCACTCTGATTCAGACAAGGATAATCCTTGCCCAAAGGAGGACACCTCACTCGTAATGTTTTCATCCTTACTGACTCAAGGGGAGTGGCGAAAGGTTGAGAAGAAAAAAGGGAGAAAAGCATAATTTTCTCCCCAGTTGTACCTTATTTTTCCGATTATTTTATTTCTGGTTTCTTTCTTTGAACAGTAGTTTTGACCTACTTATGAATATGCACTTTAGCATCTACAAAATGTAATTTTTTTATTATTAATAAAATTACGAATTTTCCTAGGGGAAAAAAAACTATTCTTTAAAAACAATGAAGCATAAGATAGCTTAAAACTTTGAATTTTCAATGTATATCATGGTTAACCATTATTTAGAGTGGGGAAAAATATATATTTATTTTTCTTTTTTATCCAAAGTTCACATGACCTATTTATTTTTTCTTTTAACCCATACAAGATATAGCCATTCCTCATTCAAGAAAGCAATATACCTCCAAATTCAACAACCATTCATTTCATCACAAAGTGTTTAAAACATAGTATGCAAGATAATATGAAATGCAAGGAACAAAAAATAATAATATGAATGATAGGAATGTCCATGATGAGCTACCAATAATTAACAGTCAACACATTATCGTTAATCCAATCATCATAAGGTAGTGTATCACATAATATTTCAAGTTTGAGTAGGTCTACTTAGAAAGACAAATTGGTACTATGTGATTCATCTTCATGATGAAGCAAGCACACAAAATAAATGATCATTTTTCTAAGGGAGGGAAAAATGAAAAGCACACTTAAAAAATAGTTAAATCGATTCCAAACTATTACATTTATTAACAAAACCAAGCTAGAGTGATGCTTTAAACCACATAAAGTACTTATCTCCACCAAGGTTGTCTCTTATGCAGAGTTTGAGGTTGTGTACCCACTAAAATCCATTGGAAAAAGAATACTAATGTTTCCAATTCAGTTCCAAGCTTCAACATTTAGCCAAAAACGTAGCTACAAACTTTCCAAATGACCGAAGAGTAGCATGAACAGAGTACAAAGAAACCCTGACAAATTCCAATAGTGGTGAGAATTTAATTCGGCAACATTAATGCGCTATTGTTATCACAGTTAATGCATGGCTTCGACATATAGGCCACCTTTCCAAATATGCCCCACCACTAACCCTTTCAAATGCCACTACATTCATATTTGTCATGTCTTACTATACAACTTTTACTATTATTCAATTTCATTAGGATGTGTTAATGTATGGCTTACCATATGTTATAACATTTAAACATAACTTTATGCCATACCAAAACCAAACTCTTGTATATAATTGATGAGTCACAAAATTACCATAATTCGACATCTTTTCGTTCTTTTTAACCCCTTATCATTTACATATAACCTTGTCTAATCCATTTTAATTTTGGTATGTGGGATTTAGTCATTAAGTATTTTCCAACACATTTATTAATATTTCATTGTATTTTTTATTAACATTAGGGGAATTGGTGTATTCTATATTTACTTTTGAAGTGACAACTCATATGTGGACAAGTTGTTGCAAGGTTTTTCTTTACAGGTTCACATGTTATGGATTCTTCAAATCATGGTTTTTTCACATCCCTTGCCATAGATTTAAGTCATTGTCATGGCTACTACAATTGTGGGGTCCTTGTGTTCAAAACAATTTGCTACAAAACCAAACCTATCCTAGCTAGTTAGAGAATTAGGCCTATAGCATATTGCTAAGGAATCAAACCTGTAGCAAGCTACTATGGAATTAGGACTGTAACATCTTAGAATGGCTTAAATATCTAATAGTAGCTAGCTAAAGAATTAGACTTATAGTATCTCTCTACCTCAAACCGTTTGGTGTAGGAGTCCCAGCAATTGGTTGTAAGGTAATGCCTTGACCGCGATGTCGCACAGAGGCAAGTAAGATAACTCTGTTAGTAGCAAGGGTGTGACTGATGCAGAGAGTCAAGGAATGTGTACGAGAGGTTCCAACACTTCGAAGGGAGAGGAAGGTGAAGGGGAGTTCCTGGTTGAAAGGGATCAGTCCCAACTCGGCTAGGAACACACTACATAAAGGACATGCACAACTTCGGCAGAGATGTTTTTCATTAATGATCCATGAATAACGATTTATAATGGATGGCCTTTTATATGGAGCAGTCCATTCGGATGTGACAGTCACAACAACAAGGTAAGATAACATGAACAGCACTCACGGACCAGTCTGAGAGACAAGTGTGACATTTGATATAGCAAGGTTCATGAGAAAGTCATGTCTGATGTACGGCAGAGCGGTCAACACAGACAGTGACAGCATTAACAACATATGCAAAAAATTAACAACAACATTCATATAATTGCATACAAATCAGTTCATATACAAGTACATAAGTTAAACAAAATATATCATTAAGGCAACCGGAACAGTCCAACTACAATAACAACATATGCATGAAAATGTGGTTGCTCTTATTATTAAAGAAGTGTAAGTCACAATCATACAATACACCATGTAAACCTGCTAGCCCAAAAAGTGGAACGTTACAGCCACATCCGCCTGCTCCTCCAAAGAGATGTACTAGCTCCGTGCAGTGGAGAAGCCAAGGCGCATTACAATATTGTCCAAGCTTTCTTCAAGATAGTCTTAGTAGAATCTTGGCTAACCAAAAGCCTATACAATGAGTTATGAGAGACTATTTATAGCAAAGGGTGGGGTGACGCTTGACATTCCCGTTTGTTATTGTTCAACTACCCTCATGACTCTTCACCTATTCTATGATTGTTACATTCACTCTTGACACTTGACTTACACTTGACATGACTCAACATTACAATGCACATGTACCCATGTGAACAACGGCTTGAACAAGCCAAATTAGACACCAATCTAACTTAGACAACTATAAAAGTCCAACTACTTGACATCCTCATGTTGATCAACAGTAACATATTGGTGCCAATATTGGTAGTCTCTGATAGTGTCTGTGTGTTCCGTCGTGACATCCATCTAGAACCTGAACCTTGCCTCTATGGCATCTGGGTACACTACTCAGGCTCCTTTGTCCAACTCATCTGAAATAATGCGCATCATTGTCCTTAATGTGGTTGGACCAGCAACATACTTACGCATGATTTCTGCACTGATAGGCAATTCTGGACTGGTGGTGACGTGCATCAACTCGTCAAAGTACAAGTCAAGCTCTTGTTGGACCTACTTCTTGGTCTTTGCTTGGGTGAGAGTCCCAAGTGATGGAATCGCATGTGTGTGCACCACAACCTCCATGCTATTGAATACTCATGCATGGGAAGCCTGTATGCCAGTGATGAGTTGCAGTACGTCCTCATAGTTTCGGATCTTACTTCAGATACGTGCTTGCAGCTCAACTGCATTGGCCCTCATCATCTTGGGCAAATGAAGTGGGGCTCCCTTGTACTTCATCGTCCATGCATGCATGTTATCAATGGTAGCATGTATGTTCTTCAAGATACGAGCTCTTATCACACATTGATGTTGTCATCCATGAAGATGAACGACTGCTTAATGCACGGTATTGAACTTGGAGTACAATTATCACGTGACTGTGTCCAAGGACAATACTTCATCTAGTATTGCCTTCTTCAGTTCAGCTCGAACGGACATTGTCACCAAGTCTCCTCCCGACTTGGCCACCTGTAGTTCCTTCGCCATTCGCTCATTCTCAGCTATGAGGAAGCGAACACTGGAGCTATTGGCTTCGGCATACACTCTAGTTGTACCAGCCAAAGCAGCTAGGTCCTTGTGCACATTGGTCATGATCTCTTGTTCTTCAACATGCACAGGGGATGTTCGGTCCTCCTGAGTTGGTACTTCATCATGCTGCACAACTCTATGTTAAGGTTCATCAAAGGAGTTGTTGCGCATCTCTGCTTCTAGCTGACCACCAAGGATCTCAGTGCCTCCTTGGTCATTCGATACTTGCTCATCATCTGGATGCATTGAATTGAGCGAGTCGACCTCTCTTTGGTGAGGCATGAGGTCAATGTTTTGTTCCAATTCCTGTTGCTCCATGTCTGCATCCAACTGGTCAAGATCATGTTCTATCTCATGAGAAAATTCTTGCCCCTGCGAGGGCTCACCCTGTTCGCCTAATGCCAGTTGTTGAGAAGAATCAACTACTTGTACGAGTGTTACTTCCTCTGTCTACACGTGATGTGCCCCCTGTTGAATCTATTGTTGTTGTGCTTCCTTCTCATGTTGGCGCAGCTCTTGTTCTTTCCAAAATTTCTCCCTCAGCTCATGCAACTCCTTCTCTACTTCTTCCATTCTCTTCTTATCCCTCTACCTTCGCGTGATTCACTTGTCACGTTGTTGCCTCTTATGTTGAATATCCATAGCTTTTGTTCTATAAGTGGATCTTCTCGAAACTTGCAGCTTTGTTCCTCCTCCATGCGGTCGACAATCTTTCTCTTCCCTTTGTCACGCACAGGTATGCTTGGCTCTGCTGCCTCTGTTGTTGTTGCTACTGCTGGTGTTCTCCATGGTGCTGCTTCATGCTACCGTGCTAACCATTCTATGGTGAAATCGACCTATTCATTGGGTCTGGAGTAATGGTAACAATACCTCCATGAGTCTTCCTCGGCCCAATGAAATGCCCCATGGATCCAATTGAACTAAACTCTCATGCAGTGATCCTTCACAATGCAATGTGGGTCATACGGGTTGAAGCTTCGGAGGTCGAACGGGTACTTCCTCATTTGTTCAGATTCAACATATGCTTGATTGATGCTCCAGATCTCGTATAAACCAATCCGCAACGAAAGAGCGAGCCAAGGTGCCTTCTTCTTCTGCTACAGCATAGTTGTTAATCATGTTGAGATATGATACGCTACTTCTTGCATGACAAGCACGTCCAAAGCAAACTTTGGTAGAACATGCAAAGGCTTCTCCACACTGAACACTCATATGAACGTGTCGTCCGATGAGGCATACCAATCTGCAATGCCTAACAATGCCTTCATAGCTTATTCTGACATGCAGGGTGGATCTTGTTCGAATATCAACTGTTACACTGGGGTGACAAGATGGTCGAACAACCATTTGATCACTCCTCTGAAGCTGCACTCAGAGAATAGCTTGAAATATATGCTCACAACAGTCTTCGTCGGTGACCATGCCCACTCTAAGCCCAGGAACTCATGTTGGGCACAGATTGCATCTAGAATGTAGGCAGACATGTAAATCTCTGCATGCATGCCTTCGGGTGACTATCGAGCCTTTGTGACTTACTACTTCACCTGATGAGACAGTATGCTGGACCAGTTGCACGGTCTTCCTTCTCTAGCCAGTTGGTCCAGCGCAACCACCCAACTCTGAGGGAAGGTCTCAGTGCTCGCTTGGCCACTCAATCGACATGTGAATATGACCAAGTATTGGTATGCCTTCCTCAATATCTTCATCTTATAGATCTAATTAGGGGTCATCTTGAAATGAGCTGGCTCCTTTACCCAATCCTTGAAAATATCTTTGGAGTTGCCTTTGTTTTTGGGCAAGCTAAATGGAGGGATCATGACAGTGATGGGCTCGTCCATTTGATACATCTCATTGTAATCTCATGCCCAGAAGGTTGCAAGCTTCATCCCACTGACACTGCTCAAGGTCATCGTCTCGGGGTCAGTGTGAGAGACGATCCAGTGAATCATATCTGCACATGGGAACACGCGGTATCTGCATGTAACTCGGTATAGGCCAGACTTATGAATGTTCACGTACACCCGACGGTCTTCGAGGTCTTCCCCAAAAGTACCTGTGAATGTTTCATCACCTCTTGCCGCTTCAGTTTGATGTCCTTGTATAGATACAGCTTCGTATCTTCGTAGATCGAAAACAAAGGACACCTGCTCAGCTGTCACTCCAGCTACCATACCATCAGTGTCTTGAGATCATATTCTCCTGGAAGCCATTAAGACAGATGAACACCTGAAATATCTAGAAACAAGCAGCATGGATGGCAAGAAATATGTCAGTAAAAACAAAGCAAATCCGGGGAAGGACACAGCACATACTTGGGGAACTAATCAGCAAGATTGTGCAATTTCACTGGGAGGCCAAGTGACTTGCTGTCAAAACTGCGCAAAAGGTAGTCTGGACTGACTGGGAGGCTGGTCTGCGTGTTGGATCTGCAAAATACGCAATATAGTTGGGCAGTTGGCTGTTGGGATTGCACAATGCATGATTCCAACTGGGAAAGACTGTTGGCCCATGGACAAATTTGCACAAAATTTTGGGCCAAGCAACCACTAACCTCCATAAACGTACAATTCAGTCCAAGAGGCTTGTGTTGGGCCAGAATGCGTAAATCTGGAGAGGAAGGTGAGCCTTCCTTCTCCAGATTACACAATGCAGCCTTGGTGAAGGCAGAGACCGGGCCAAGGTTGGCCCACCTCACCGACGAGCAAACGAAAGCAAGTAAGTCTATGAAATGCATGGCGACACTAAGTGATAGCAAAAGTTATAAACAGTGCATGCAAAACATGAATGGAATATTGAGCAAACAGATCAACATGCATGTGGTTGAGGCCATTCGCCGGTTGAGCGAACGTCTGTGCAAAATAGTTTCATGCATACGACAGCAGTGAGATAGCAACAAAAATTGAACAGAGCTAGTACAAGCTAGAATATATGTAAATGACAGCATGCATTCAAAGAAATCAAGCAAACAACACTCACACAAGCAAATACACAAAAAGCGACAGAAATGCTAAAAAATACAAGTTAAGGCCACTTACTCATGAATAGATGACCCAGATGTGTCGAAGAGTCCTGGATGTGTTGTGGGATGTCAGAGCTCCAAAATCGATGTGAATGAATGAGCTATGATGCGTTGAAGAAATAATTTTGGTCTTATGACGCGCATGCCACAAATCTAGGAAAAAGTGACACTTGGAGGGAAACTTCTAAAACAACTTTGCATGTAACCCCCAGTTGCTAAAAATAGCTCCTTGAATCATGGGTTGAATTTTGCATGTTGTCTCTTGCTATTCCAGGAAGATCAAGTCATGCATGCATGTAAGTCAAGTTTCCCTGGTCCCGGGTGGAACTAGTCAATCAGACTGTCCATGCATTCCAGTGCTCAACTGCTTGGGAAAAATGTGCATTCTTGATTGTAATCTGGGTTGACTGCCAAAGGGGATTGCAAAATTTCTAGGTAGAGCAACTGACTGTTGCCAAAATTTGCGCAAATCTTAGGCTGAACAACCTGCTACTGGGAAAAATTGCACAAATCCTACTGGGAAAAATTGTGCAAATCCTGATGGGAGGATTCGCTGGCAGGATTGTGCAATCTTGGAGACCAGCAGGCTGTCAAAGAGGATTGCATAATTCCTGGAGGAAACTTTGGTTTCCCTCCAAGAATGCGCAATTTTCAAGGGGAAGTTGCTCAGCCTGCGGCTGGACCAAGTCCGAATGAGCAGCCTGTGAGGGAAATGGATCAATTATGATCGACAGGTTGCCTTTGCGCGAGGAAAGCACTAAAGCTTGAGTACTTGATGAAGCAAGACAAAGTGTTGTTTGAGGTTGGTAGGGGAGGCTCCAAAACATGCTAAGGCAAAAAATTTGAGGGTGGTTGTAGCCGCTACAACACTTGGCGACACACTGGTAGAACTCCAGCTCTCTCAATGGACCTTATTCGTGAAAACGAGTCTAACACCTCTGGAAGTATTGTTCAATTCTTAGCTCATATTAGCTTCACACTAGCTTGATGTAAGATGTAGCATCTTCCAGACTCTTGGTCGATTGACACACATTCCAAGCCAAGGCAACACAATTGTTTCGATTGGGGTTGAGGGGTATATAGGTGCACAAGCAGTATATTCATCAGATTCTTAGTTTCATCTCTGGTGTTGCTCCACTACCAGCAGGCCTGGACAGTAACTTGGTGGAGTCACATAGGAACACAAGCATGGCTCTACTACCAGCGAGCCTGGTCAATACCCCAACAGAGTTACTTGCATCACCTCCTTGCGCAAGAATCCTTTCTCTTCTTTCACCTTATTCATTTTTTATTTTGAATTTTTTTGACTTTTCATTTTTTCATTTTTCATTTCCACTGTGCATAGCACTTACTCATTTCAGAGGCGGAAGAGGGATCCCTGTAGAAATTCTCACTATAGATCAACTTGATAATGCAATATACTAAAGCAAAATACTTAATCTACTTCTACAATCAAACTTGTGGAAGCTTAATCGATTTGAGCAAGATCAAACAGAACACATATAACAAAGAATAAGAATCAATATACATGAAACACAAAAGAATACTCTGGGGAAAGCCTCAGCTAAAAACCCTGCTATCTGTATTATCATACAAGTGGAAATATCTCAGAATTACACAAATCTTTAGCTCTCACAGCTATCCAGCTCTCAGTACAATCCCTCACTGCTGCTCATAGACAGAATAGACAGCTCATATATCTTTCCTCTGCCCTCCAAGCCTCCTATTTCCTTGCGTAGTTTTCCCTGGGTGTTCCTGTTGTAACCTTGTGTGATACTGATCTCACACACTGCTCCAACACATTGTAAAACTGTGCAAGTCTAAAGGAATGAATTCCTTCTGCATGCAAGAGATTTTCTTATAGGAAAATTCTTGCAACTGATAGTACAATGTCCTTGCCTTTAATCTCAACTGGGTCTTTGTCTGAACTGACATGCATGAGTTATTTATGAGAGAATATTCAGTTATCTGGAATACACTAGTTTCATGCATGCATGCATTAACTGACTGAACTCACAATTAGTTCCTCCAACAGTTTGGAACTAATTTAACTGGACTTAACTCAGTTAATTGAACTAACTAATTACAACTCAAATACAACTCATCCCTATCTCCTTAATTAAGGGATAACTTCCTCAATCAAAGGGATAACTATTGCATGAATTCACAAAGACTTCATGTTTGAATTTCTCCAACTAATTAACTCAAGATGAATTAATTAATTATTTTTCAAATAGCTAGTGAGACTAAATTCGAAATTTAATTCTCAATTTTAATTCAAGGACAAATTAAAATTGGAATATTCTTGTTGCCACATTTCAACACTCCCTCTCAACAAGAAATGGATTATCTGCCACCTCGTTCCTGTCTCTATGGAACTCTAATTTACACTTTGATAATGCCTTAAGCAAAATGTCAGCATCTTGCTCCTCGGTCGAAACACACTGCAACAACATGATCGTGCTCACCACACAGTCCCTGAGATGATGATACTGAATGTCGATATGCTTGGACCTGTCATGAAATACTAGATTCTAATAGAGTTTGATACAACTCTGATTATCACAATAGATCACAATTGGATCCATCCTCTAATCAAACAAACCAACTAGAATTTTCCACATCCAGATGGCCTCACATGTTGCCTGACTTGCAGCCATGTATTCAGCCTCTACCGAGCTGAGTGCAACTGACCTCTGTTTCCTGCTGTACCAAGAAACTGTTGTTGACCCAAGGTTGAAAATTCCTCCTGATGTGCTCTTCCGATCTGATGGACTCCCTGCCCAATCTGCATCAGTGAAGCCCTGTAGCTTCACTCCTTCTATCTCTCTGTACCATAATCCATATTGAGATGTGCCTCTGAGGTATCTCAAAACATGCTTTGTCACCTTCCAAAATAGCTTGGTAGGCCGAACCATAGCTTAACTCAGTTGGTTCACCGCATAGCACAAATCTGGTCATGTGTTCGCTAAGTACATAAGTGAACCCACAAGCTGCCTGTACACAGTAGCTTCTACTACTTCTCCTGAAGTAGCATCCTCCTTCCTCTAGTTACCTACTAGAGGAGTCTGCATGGGCTTGCAGTTCTACATGTGGAATCTCCTGAGTATCTCATTGGCATACTTGCCATGAGACACAAACAACTCCCCATCCTTCTGCTACACTTCCATGCCAATGAAGTAGTGCATGAGACCCATGTCTTTCATCTCGAATTCTCTTGCAAGGTCTTCCTTGCAAGACATGATCAACTGATCATCACCTGTCAATATGAGATCATCAACATAAAGAACAATGATCAACTGCTTACCTTCCACCATGATGTGGTATAGGTCCGCATTCGCTTCACTCTTTGTGAAGCCCAACCCAGTGAAGTAGTTGTCGATCCTGGTGTACCAAGCACAAGGTGCTTGCTTGCCCGTACAAAGCTCTCTTGATTAGGCACACATGCGACTCATGATCGAAGGTCTCAAAACCTTCTGGCTGCTCTATGTACACCTCTCCTCAATCTTGCAATTGAGGAATGCAGTCTTCACATCCATCTGATGGATCTTCCAACCCATCTGTGTTAATAGTTTCAACATTGATCTGATAGATGATTACCTTGCGACAGGAGCAAAAGTCTCATCATAGTCAATCCCCTCGACCTGTGAGAAACCAAGGGCAACAAACCTTGCCTTATGTTTCTCCACACTACGATCAACAGCTTGCTTTATATTGTAAAGCCAACGGGAACTCACAACTGACTTGTTCTCCAACCTTGCAACCACATCCCAAACACTGTTCTGAACTATGGAGTCATACTCCTCCACCATAGCATCAACCCAAATCGACTGTTGCACTGCTTCCTCAAAGGAAGATGGCTCACTCTCAATACATTCCCCGACAAGGGCCATGTATCCAATGTACCTATCAGGTGACCTCCTCTGTCTGCGCTGAGAAGATGGTTCTCCCACATTCTCTCTCGCATCCAACAACAATCTGTCAGCTTCTCTTGAGCGCTTTCGTCCATCTCTGGAAGACTCTGCTTGAGTGGATACCTCCACTCCTGGAACCTCTACATGCAGCTGCTCTGCATCAGTCTGAGGCTCCTCCTCCTTAGGAACTAAAAGTTCCTCCACATCCTATAGTTGGAGCTCCCTCTCAAGGGAAACTCACATGACCTTCTGCTCATCAAACTTAAGATCTCTGCGTACCACTGTCCTCCGACTGGTAGGAAAGTACACCCGATAGTTGTGAGGTGTATCAGTGTACCCCACAAGTATCCCCAACTCAGTTGTCGGCTCAAGTTTCTTCCAGGCATCCTTGGTCACATGGAAAAATATCGATGAGCCAAATATCCTGAAGTGACTCACATCTGGTCTCTTCTGGAAGAAAGCTTCTTCTGGTGTCTTCATCCCAAGTATGCAATGTGGGCTTCTATTTTGCAAATAGACCATTGTGTTGCATGCCTAAGCCCACAAATGAAGTGGTAGGCCTTGGTCATGCAGCATCGCCTGAGCTTCCCCACAATCGTTCTGTTCTTCCTCTCGACCACCCCATTCTGTTGTGGGTTATGAGGTGTCGTCAACTCCCGTTTAATTCCTTTTGCTGCATAAAAGTCCTTAAACTCTTGAGAAACATACTCTCCACCATTGTCGCTTCTCAAGGCCTTGATCTTCTTCCCTAATTCTTTCTCAACCAAAGCTTTGAACTCACAAAACTTTGAGAAGGTTTGATTCTTCTTCTGCATGAAATAAATCCAACATTTACGAGAAAAATCATCAATGAAAATACATAATACATTTGTTTCACGGTGGATGCTGTCGAGAATGGTCCACACACATCAGTATGAACTCGCTCTAAGATCGCCTCAGCTTGACTGTCTCGATCATGAAAGGAAGACTTGGTGTACTTTCCCAAGGTACAACCTTTGCATGTATCCACTTGCTCAAGTTTACCTTTGGTAAGTCCAGTAGAGATCTGCTGCATTATCTTCAAGTCCCCATGATGCAAGTGGCCCACCCGTCTATGCCATAACTCGTTAATGTCTTGGCTTTGCACCAATTCTGCTTTCGAACTCAATGCAGCACAGTCATCTACCTCTAGTTTGTAGAGATTCTTCACTCGAATCCCAATCCTCTTGGTCTGACCCGTGGCTATGTGTCTCAGGAACGCCTTTCCTTTACTAAAGAAAACATCGTAGCCTTTGTCTTCCAACATTGTGACCCATACCAAGTTCTTCACCAGTCCAGGAACATACTTCACATCTGTCAAGGTGAGAGGAGCTCCATGCTCCCTCTAAAAAGTAACTGTGCCCACTCCTGAGACACTATACTTCCCGTCGTCATCCATCTCTATGCGCATCTTGAGGTCTTTCTCCTCCAAGGTATTGAACAAACTCTTATCGTCAGTCATGTGGAATGAGGCTCCACTGTCAAGGTACCAAACACAACCCACCATCGATGAAACCATACATACGATGAGGGTAAAATCCAATTCGAAATGAGAGGTTAGTGCCTCACCTTCTGATCCTTTCGAGGATCCCTTCTTGGATTTCTTCAATGTGCAATTAGTTGCATAATGACCCACCTCATGAAAATTAAAGCATCTCACTTTAGATTTTTCAATCTTCTTCCCACCATGAGAAGAACTCGATTTGGAATGGGAAGCCTTCCCTCTCCCTTTCCTTGCCTTACTTGCTAAGGCTAGATTTTCTTCATCATCATGCTTAGATGAAGAACCATCTCTGGTGCTCCTCTTGATCTCCTCCTGCATTAGATCTGACCATAGTCGTTCTCAATCCGACAGTTTCTCTCTTCCATTCACAGAGTCCAGGTAGCTATGTCAGCTCTTAGGAAGACCGAGGAGAGCAAGACTCACCATATCATCGTCAGTTGTAGTTATTCCTACACTACCAAGCTCATCTCTGCAGGTGGTGAGCTTGTTCAGATATGTAGAAATAGTGTCGCCCTTTTCACACTTGATTTTCCGAAGCTTGTCCTTGAGCGCCAGTTTCCTCTGGTCGTCGTTGTTCTGATATAGATTCTTTAATTTCTTCCACATTGAAAACGTAGTCTCCTTCCCATGGAGACTCGAGACAATATGGTCTCGAACTCCCTCCAGAAGAATCCACCTCGCCTTCACCACACACTTCTTCCATTCAGCCAATTCTTGGGCATTAGCTGCAGTCGGCTTGGGGATTTCTTGATCAATGAAATCCTTCAAACCATTGTCTTCTAATACCGCTTCCATGTGATCCTTCCATGCTATATAATTCGAGCTGCCATCCAGTGCATACTCGAGTCTCAAGCCATTGAATGCCATTGGTGAACTTAGAGGTATGATAAGAATTCTATTTTACTCCTCCAACCAAGAACTTCAAAACTTCAAATTTCCCTTCTTCAGTATATTGTTTACTGCTTCGATCACCTTTGCTCTGACACCATGTAGAAATTCTCACTGTAGATCAACGTAATAATACAATATACTAAAGCAAAATACTTAATATACTTCTACAATCAAACTTGCGGAAGCTTAATCGATTTGAGCAAGATCAAACAGAACACATATAACAGAGAAGAAGAATCAATACACATGAAACACAGAAGAATACTCTGGGGAGAGCCTCAACTAAAAACCCCGCTATATGTATTATCATACAAGTGGAAATATCTCAGGATTACACAAAGCTTTAGCTCTCAGTACAGTTCCTCACTGCTGCTCATAGACAGAATAGACAGCTCATATATCTTTCCTCTACCCTCCAAGCCTCCTATTTCCTTTCACAGTTTTCCCTGGGTGTTCCTGTTGTAACCTTGTGTGACACTGATCTCACACACTGCTCCAACACGCTGTAAAACTGTGCAAATCTCAAGGAATGAATTCCTTCTGCATGCAAGATATTTTCTTATAGGAAAATTCTTGCAACTGATAGTACATTGTCCCTGCCTTTAACCTCAACTGGGTCTTTGTCTGAACTGACATGCATGAGTTATTTATGAGAGAATATTAAGTTATCTGGAATACACTAGTTTCATGCATGCATGCATTAACTGACTGAACTCACAATTAGTTCCTCCAACAGTTTGGAACTATTTTAACTGGACTTAACTCAGTTAACTGAACTAACTAATTACAACTCAAATACACCTCATCCTTATCTCCTTAATTAAGGGATAACTTCCTCAATCAAAGGGATAACTATTGCATGACTTCACAAAGACTTCATGTTTGAATTTTTTCCAACTAATTAACTCAAGATGAATTAATTAATTATTTTTCAAGCAGTTGGTGAGACTAAATTCGAATTTTAATTCAAGGACAAATTAAAATTGGAATATTCTTGTTGCCAAATTTCAACAATCCTGACTTATTGAGAACAGAGGAGGTTGTTCCAACATATAAGTAGTTTATTGTATCTCTAACGTGCCTATTAAGGTTTCCCCCCTCACCTTACTCTACTTGACTGAGATGACAAGGGTTAACCCAAAAACAATCGATTAGAGAAGGTGACACAAGTTAGCATGCAAGCGTTGTGTTTACACCAAGGTTCACTTTGAATAGTACGTATTTTCCTTCGACGTATCATGGACTAAGAGTAACAAGTTCATCATACAGAGGAAAGATGACAGACAACCAAGTAGCGTTAGTTGTACAAACCCTCTTGTACTTTACCCAGCTTGTTTCATGAGTCACACATGGTTTCATACGAACTAACCTACTAACGAAACAAGCGAACGAGCTAACAACAAAGCCAAGCAAATCCAGAAGCAAAAATGAGAGCAAAGCGAGCAAACAAACAAGCAAGAAAAGCATGAAAGTAAACAAGCATGCAAGCAAATACTACTCCTATCCCTACACTAACGATGCATGGGCCTGATCACATGAAGTGGTACTTCCAATGCAGCAACCGACGCATTGGTAGACCCATGTGGGTGAAGGCTTGGTCCGCGAGTAACCCAGTTGTGCGGACCAGCATACAAGAAAGATATAACAACGAAGACAACCACACTTCATGTTTCAAAGTGCCCACGGGACATAAGTGAGTGCATGTGCTTGACGAACCGTTTGTGGACTTATCATGGTGTTGTGTGACACTACGTGCAACTTTGAAGCAAAAGCACACTCTTGACTGAGACATGCAAGCAAATGAAAGAAACAAAGACAACTTGTGACGCGAACGAGTGCTTGTAATGTAAGACTCCTCCAATGCATGAGCAATGGGATCATGCAGTTTGAGTGGAGGAAGTGTGATCTGTGTGTGAGATGGATCTTCAATGCATATAGACGAGTGATGAGGAGCCTTGGGTGATTGAACAATTTCATGATTGGAAGTGAGACTAACCCCAAAAGAGTGATGGCCTGACATAACCATCAGCTCAGGTTGAAGTGCCTCGACAGTCTTGGGTGTCTCAACTTCATCAACAGGTAGATCATCATAAATGGTGGCTTCGAAAGATCAACTACGATAGATTCATGATGTGATAAAAAATGGGAGCAAATGGATCATGACCACCACGATCAGAAAAATCAATGAATTCTTCGGCATCCTCATGATCAGATGAATCAAACAAAGGGGTAGATGAAAAGTGAACAAACTCATCCTCTGTGTTTCTGAAAAAGAGAGATGAAGGATCAAGTGGATCTTCAATTAATAACTTATCCTCTCTGTTGTCGAATGATGGACTAGCATCCAGTGAGTCCTGCAAGTGATCAACAATGGGTGCATCCGTGGATGAAGACACACATACAGAATCATGGATGGGAGGTTCACCAAAGAATCTAGGAAAGAATGGAACGGGCTGGGACAGAAAGGATTCATCCTTCGTCGAGTGTTGATGTTCAATCTCCCACTCATACTCTTCATGAATGACAACGCATGTTGGTTGTGCAACACCAACTCCGTTAGTGGGTTGTTCCTCGTTCACAACAACTGAAGAGTCTGGAATGGATGAACACAAGACAACATCATCTGGAGGAACACCTGAGTGCAAAGATGGAGGTCGAAGAAAATAATGCATATGGGAACTCGAAGGACTAACAACCAAATCTGCGCGAAAATTGAGTGGAGTGATGTTGGGAGGGTGTGAAGGATGAACAGATGTGCGAACATGATCCCCAACGGCACTAGGCGATGGTGGAACTGTTGAATGAGAGGGAGGCAGACAGTCCGTTGAGACAGTTCTTGCTTCCACATGGGATTGCACAGTTCCATCAACGAAGAAGGTTGATCGAGGCTTGACATCAAGCTTCCTCTTGGGATGGACAGATTTCTTAAGACGGCACTCAAAGTAGTCCCAGAGATAAGCGAACTTCATCTGGCTCCTCGAAGCTTGAAACTGCAAGTCACGGAAGCGCTGCCGAAAATCAAGAACGGATTCATGTGGAGCCTTCCCTTGCAGAAACAGTTTTCAATCAATATGGTCTGGATCAAAATGATAGAATGTGTCTTCAATAAGATCACAGAAGTGCTCACATGAGTGCACAGTGTTAGCCAGTAGGCTGAGCACCCAACGAAATGGAGATTTGTGAAGTGTGTATGCAAGCAGTAAACTGGCTTGTTCTTCAGAAAACTCATCTTCCTCATAAATCATGGAAAGAAAGTTATGTAAGTACTCAGGCCAAGCCACTTCGCCTTCAGTATCATACGTGTGAGTGGAAAAGAGATTGAAAAGATTTCCGCAAGATGGAGACATCTTCACAATTCGAAAAACACCTCGAGGGAAGAAGAATGCAAGACTCCATGAAAGATATGCAAAGGTTCAAAACTGGATGAGAGGACATTGCTTGTCATCAGGCCCTCCTTCTAGCACCATAAATGTTGACAGTGTTGGACCTGCCAACATGTCAAGGGGATCTCCCTGGTAAGAAGTTCCAAATAGACCTCAGATTATTTGGTTTAGGAGTCCTAGCAGTGGGTCATAAGGTAATGCCTTGACTGCGATGTCGCATAGAGGCAAGTAAGATAACTCTGTTAGTAGCAAGGGTGTGACTGATGCAAAGAGTCAAGGAATGTGTATGAGAGGTTCAAGCACTTCGAAGGGAGAGGAAGGAGAAGGTGAGTTCCAGGTTGAAAGGGATCAGTCCCAACTCGGCTAGGAACACAACACACAAAGGACATGCACAACTTCCGGTGGAGCAGTCCACTTGGATGCGGCAGTCACAACAACAAGGTAAGATAACACGAACAACACTCACGGATCAGTCCGAGATGAGTGTGATGGTTGATATAGCAAGGTTCATGAGAAATGTTTGTCTGATGTCTGGAAAAGCAGTCGACATGGACAGTGACAACATTAACAACATATGCAACACATTAACAACAAGATTCATATAATTGCATACAAATCAGTTCATATACAAGTACATAAGTTAAACAACATATATCATTAAGGCAACCGAAACAGTCCAACTACAATAACAACATATGCATGAAAATGTGTTGGCTCTTATTATTAAATAAGTGTAAGTCACAATCATACAATACACCATGTAAACCTGCTAGCCCCAACAGTGGAACATTACAACCACATCCGCTTGCTCCTCCAAAGAGATGTACTAACTTCGTGCAGTGGAGAAGCCAAGGCACATTACAATATTATCCAATCTTTCTTCAAGATAGTCTTAGTAGAAGATTGGCTGACCAAAAGACTATACAATGAGTTATGAGGGATTGTTTATAGCAAAGGGTGGGGTGACCCTTGACATTCCCCTTTGTGACCGTTCAACTACCCTCATGAATCTTCACCTACTCTATAACTATTAAATTCACTCTTGACACTTGACTTACACTTGACATGACTCAACATTACAATGCACATGTACCCATGTGAACAATGGCTTGAACAAGCCAAACTAGACACTACTCTGACTTAGACAACTATAGAAATCAAACTACTCGACATCCTCATGCTAATCAACAGTAAAATATTGGTGCCAAGATTGGTAGTCTCTGATAGTGTCTGTGTGTTCCACCGTGACATCTATCTAGACCTAAACCTTGCCTCTATGGCATCTAGGTACACTACTCGGGCTACTATGTCCAACTCATCTAAAAGAATGTGCATCATTGTCCTCAATGTGGCCGAACCAGAAACATACTTGCGCATGATGTTTGCACTAATAGGCAAGTCTAGACTAGTGGCGATGCGCATCAACTCATCCAAGTACGAGTCAAGCTCCTTTTGGACCTACTTCTTGGTCTTCGCTTGGGTGAGAGTCCAAAGTGATGGAATCGCATGTGTGTGCATTACAACCTCCATTATCTTGAATACTCATGCATGGGAAGCCTGTATACCAGTGATGAGTTGCAGTAGGTCCTCATAGTTCCATATCTAACTCCGGATACGTGCTTGCATCTCAACCACATTGACCCTCATCATCTTGGGCAAATGAAGCGGGGATCCCTTGTACTTCATCGTCCATGCCTGCATGTTGTCAACGGTAGCATGTATGTTCTTCAAGATGCGAGCTCTTCTCACACATCGATGTTGCCATCTGTGAAGATGAACAACTACTTGATGCGCGGTACCGAAATTGGAGTACAATGCTCGCATGACTGTGTCCAAGGACAATACTTCATCTAGTATTGCCTTCTTCAGTTCAACTCGGGTGGACATTGTCACCAAGTCTCCTCTCTGCTTGGCCACCTGTATTTCCTTCACCATTCGCTCATTCTCAGCTATGAGGAAGTGAACTCTGGAGCTAGTGGCTTCAGAATACACTCTAGTGGTATCGGCCAAAGCAGTTGGGTCCTTGTGCACATCGGTCACGATCACTTGTTCTTCAACTTGCGCAGGGGATGTTTGGTCCTCTGGAGTTGGTACTCTGTCAGGCTGCACAAATCTATGTTGAGATTCATCAAAGGAGTTGTTGTGCATCTCTGCTTCCAGCTGACCACCAAGGATCTCAGTGCCTCCTTGGTCACTTGAGACTTTCTCATCAATTGGATGCATTGAAGTGGGCAAGTCAACCTCTTTGTGGTGAGGCATGAGGTCAGTGTCCTGTTCTAATTCTAGTTGCTCCATGTCTGCATCCAACTGTTCAAGAGCCTATTCTATCTCATGAGAAAAGTCTTGCCCTTGCGAGGGCTCACCATGTTCGCCTGATGCCATTTGTTCAGAAGAATCAACTACTTGTACGGGCGTTGCTTCATCTGTCTTCATGTGATGCGCCACCTGCTGAGTCTGTTGTTGTTGTGCTTCCTTCTCATGTTGGCGTAGCTCTTGTTCTTTCCGGAGTTGCTCCCTCAGCTCATGCAACTCCTTCTCTGCTTCTTCCATTATCTTCTTATCCCTCTGGCTTCACGCAATTCGCTTATTGCGCGGCTGCCTCTTATGTTGAATAGCCATAGTTGCTTGTTCTACAAGTGGATCGGCTTGAAACTTGCAGCTTTGTTCCTCCTCCATGCGGTCGAAAATCTTTCTCTTCCCTTTATCGTGCATAGGTATGCTTGGCTTTGCTATCTATGTTGTTGTTGCTACTGCTGGTGTTCTCTATGGTGCTGCTTCATGTTGTCGTGCTAACCATTCTATGGTGAAACCGACCTGTTCATTGGGTCTAGAGTAATGGTAACAATACCTCCATGAGTCTTCCTCGGCCCAATGAAATTCCCCATGGATCTAATTGAACTGAACTCTCATGCAGTGATCCTTCACAATGCAATGTGGGTCATACGGGTTGAAGCTTTGAAGGTCGAACAGGTACTTCCTCATTTATTCAGCTTCGACATCCGCTTGCTTGATGCTCTGGATCTCGTATAACCCAATCCACAATGGAAGAGTGGGCCAAGGTGCCTTCTTCTTTCGTTGTAGCCTAGGTATTAATCCTGTTCAAATAGGATACGCTACTTCTTGCATGACAAGCACGTCCAAAGAAAACTTTGGCAGAACATGCGGAGGATTCTCCGCACTGAACACTCGGATGAACATGTCGTCCAGTGAGGCATACCAATCTGCAATACCTAACAGTGCCTTTATCACTTCTTCTGACATGTAGGGTGGATCCTCTTCAAATACCAACCTGTACACTAGGTGACAAGATGGTCGAACAGCCATTTGATCACTCCTCTGAAGCTGCACTCAGAGAATAGCTTGAAATATGTGCTCACAACAGTCTCTGTCAGTGACCATGCCCACTCTAAGCCCGGGAACTCGTGTTAGGCACAAATTGCATCTAGAATGTAGGCAGACATATAAATCTCTGTATGCATGCATTCGGGTTACTGTCGAGCCTTCGTGACTTGCTCCTTCAGCTGATGAGCCAGTATGTCGGACCAATTGCACGGTCTTCCTTCTCTAGCCAGTTGGTCCAGCACAACCACCCAACTCTGAGGGAAGGTCTCAGTGCTCGCTTGGCCACTCAGTCGACATGAGAATATGACCAAGTATTGGTATGCCTTCCTCAATATCTTCATCTTATAGATCCGATTAGGGGTCATCTTGGAACGAGCTAGGTCCTTTACCCAGTCCTTTAGAATATCTCTGGAGTGGCCTCTACTATTGGGCAAGTTGAACAGAGGATTCTGTTGATTTTGGGTAGCATTAGATGTGCTCTCACCGTAAAATTTGGTGGAGAGGTTGGGGTACATGAGATCTCCAATACCCAGAAATGGTTTGAGCAGATTATAAACAAATTAGGAGATATTAAAATAATTGAGTCCCTAAGTCTAAACTTAGGGAAAATAAAATATTAATGTGTATTAATATGAATCTGTGTTAGACTCGACCAAAAGACATGGATCAAGCCAGATCTAATCTTAGCCATTGATTAGGGACTTAATCTCAGTCGTTGAGATGTCAACAAGGAAAGTATAAGAGGAGGCTTGAGGGACACTTGGAGAGCACACCAGAGTGATTAGTCATTCTATTCTCTAGAGCGGGGTTTGCTAAGAGAGATAGAATTAGTGATCGGGAGAGTAGATGAGTGGCATTGAGTACAGAGAAACAGAGAAGGCAGGGATTGTGCCAGGAGAGCAGCCCAGCAGCGAAAGAGAGTGACGTAGATCCAGAAAGGGCTCACGCAGGGCCACGCAGAGGTAGCCAAGCACTACGCAGAGCACCAGAGAGGCCAGTGTGTCTGACGTAGAGGATTAGAAAGCTAACACAGGGCCTCCTAGGGCTGACACAGGCCAAGAAAGGCTGACGCAGGGCCAACATGAGACATAGAGGGGCTGACGCAGTCCAGATTGGGCAGACGCTGGTGTTGTAGAGCAGTTTTGTGCTGAAGAGCTACCAGAAGGATTTCCCAGGGTTTCAGCCAAGAGATTTCTCTCAAAATGTGAGGTATAGATGTTAACGAAATTCTTTGTTGGGTAGGCCAGTTTCAGCACCCAGATTGTACTCTGATATTGCTTAATAAGAAAACCCTCAGATAGCTACACCGATTTTTTCGCATTAGGTTTTTTCGGGGACATTGGTCCAAAAATAATGGTGTCATGTGTTGTGTTTGTTCTTGTTTCTTTTAGTTGCTGATCTGTAATATGTTGAGCATGCACTGGTGTTTAGTTTTAGTATTTACTTTGTAAATAACTTGTTAAAGTAAAAAAAAAAAATAACAAGTAGGTAAGAATAAATCAGAAAAAGTGCATGAAGGGTTTCTAACTAAGTAAACTTAGAAATTTCAACATGGTATCGGAGCGTGATTGCAGATCACACGAGGACTAAAAGACATCATTCGAGCGAAGCAATAGCAGCAAAAAAAGTTGTCCTGAAGTGACAGAAGTTGTTTCTAGCAGTGCAGAAGCTAAGGAAGTGTGACACAAAGCCAGCCAGAGCCACGCAAAAGAAGCCGGGAACTACACAGAGCCTCAGAGAAGCCAGCGTTGTTGATGTAGAGGGTCAAAGGGCTGATGCAGGGCATCCCAGGGCTGACGCAGACCCATTCAGGGTGACGCAAAGCTAGCGTGGGGCAGAGAGGATTGATGCAGTTCACAGAGAGGCAGTTGTTGGGATCTAGAAGGTTGCAGGAATATTGCAGAGTGGAGCTTGTGAGGTACTGTAGTCAAAATAGTACCTGACAGAGCAGGGCCAGAGGAGTTGTTACCGAGGGTTTCTAGCCGAGGAACCTGGATCAGCAATGCAGTTACACAAGACGATCAGAGTAGGGGGCATCTCAAAAAGCGGTAGAAGGATTTCCAGGAGGGAAATCAGGACTCAGAGGGAGTCCAGAAGAGAAGTTCCAGACGGGAAGTAGAGACTTAGAGGAATCGAACAGAGAACTTCCAGGAGGGAAGTAAAGGAGCATCATGGCACTACACAGGGTAAGAGACTAGGATAGACTGGACAGAGCATTGAACTTCACAGTCTGGAAGGCCAAAATCTTATCAATTCTTGACAGGAATCGTGTCAAGAACTTCGCCTTGAAGGTAATAGTTGTCCCAGTCAACCCCAATGATAATGATAGGTACGAAGAGGCGATGGCGAGGGCCAAGTGCATCATCCTTGATGGGGTCAAGGACCATGTGGTACCACATACAGCTGAGAAGGAAATGACATTTGAGATGTGGGACGCTCTCAAGAAGTTGTACCAACATACTTCTGTGTAGAGAAGAATGTTGCTCGAGAACCAGATGAGTTCGTAGTAGATGAAGAAGGGTCAATTGATTGACATCTTCCACGGAGGACTGAATGAGATCCGTGACCAGTTGACTGCTATAGGAGCGACACCGGATCTGAAGCTTATGGTGAGGACAACCCTGAATGTTGTCTCAGAAGATTGGGAAGTATTTGTCCAGAGTATCCTGGGCAGATGGAGTCTCCCACCTTGGGACGAGATGTGGGTAGCTCTTCGCCAGGAAGAGATAAGACGGAAGTGGAAGACAGGTAGCAGCAGCAAAGGGATCAAGGTCAAGCAGGAGGAGGAGGATGTGGCCCTAACATCTGAGGGAAATCAGGAAAAGTGGAAGAAGAAAGATCTCTCCAAGATCAAGTGCTTCCATTGTGGGGAGCTGGGTTGTTATGCGACCCAGTGTCCAAGGAAGAAGAGTAAGGGAGAGTCTTCCGAGACTAAGGCAATGCCAGCACGGGAAGAGAAGGAAGTTTTGACAGACGATGAATGTGCCATGAGTGCACACGCGCCACTTGAGCAGAAGTGGGGAGACATCGAATTGTAGTCAAATGGACTACATGTGATGAGGAGCAGGATCCTTGAGGTACCCAGCCTCTTGGATTAGACCTTGCTACGGAAGCCCAGACGAGTAGAAGGACTGGTTGGGTGGGTAGAGACGAATGCAAATGGAGTGACAGAGAGAGCTACAGTGCAGGAGACCCAAGACAACGCAGAGCTCGCAGGCTGCAACAATGCGAGAGGCACAGGAGTGTTGCACTAGTGTAAGAATGCATAGCGAGCTATGCCACGGTGCTACATGCAGGGAGTTGTTGCAGCAACGCAGAGGTCAGAGAGAGGGAGCACTTGTTAGCGACAAAGGGAGCTTCATCATTAGTGGGTGTTTCTAGCCTAACGGGGAGGTAAGTTACTTACTTCTCAGTAACTAAATTGCAGTACATCAGTGGGCAGCATGATGAGAGGAGGTGCAGTGCAGATGCAATGCCAGGAGAAAGGACCAGCAACAGCATGGATGCAGAGGGAGTTGTAGTACAGATGCATTAGTGGCAGTGGCGGAACCACAGGCAATAGTACAGGATGCTGTAGTGTAGAGGATGTTGGACAGGAAGGCCTAGCATCAGCACAGGTACCGATGCTGAATGATCAAAGTAATACTCAATGAGGAGTATTGGTAGAGCACAGTCCTCGCTAAGAGGGAGTGTTGATTTGGGGTAGCATCGAATGTGCTCTAGCCAAGAAATTTGGTGGAGAGGTTGGGGCACATGAGATCTCCAATACCCAAAAAGGGTTTGGGAAGATTCTAAATAGATCAGGAGATATTAAAATAATTAATATTTTTAATGGAGTCCCTAAGTCTAAACTTAGGGAAAATAAAATGTTAATGTGTGTTAATATGAATCTGTGTTAGACTCGTCCAAAAGACATGGATCAATCCAGATCTAATCTTAGCCGTTGATTAGGGACTTAATCTCGGCCGTTGAGATGTCAACAGGAAAAGTATAAGAGGAGGCTTAAGGGTCACTTGGAGAGCACACTAGAGTGACCAGTCATTCTATTCTCTAGAGTGGGGTTTGCTAAGAGAGATAGAATCAGTGATCGGGAGAGCAGCTAAGTGGCATTGAGTACAGAAAAACAGAGAAGGTAGAGATTGTGTTGGGAGAGCAGCCTAGCAACCAAGGAGAGTGACGCAGAGCCAGAAAGGGCTCACACAAGGCCACGCAAAGGTAGCCAAGTGTTGTGCAGAGCACCAGAGAGGCCAGCGTGTCTGACGCAGAGGCCCAGAAAGCTGACACAGGGCCTCTTGGGGCTGACACATGCCAAGAAAGGCTTACGCAGAGCCAGCGTGAGACAGACAGGGGCTGACGCAGTCTAGATTGGGCAGACGCTGGTGTTGCAGAGCAGTTTTGTATTAAAGAGCTACTGGAAGGATTTTCCGGGGTTTCAGCCAGGATATTTCTCTCAAACTGTGAGGTATAGATGCTAGGGAAATTCTCTGTTGGGTAGGCCAGTTTCGGCAACCAGACTATACTCTGATATTGCTTAATAAGAAAACCCTTAGATAGTTGCATCGGTTTTCCTGCATTGGGTTTTTCCAAGGACATTGGTCCAAAAATAATGGTTTCATGTGGTGTGTTTGTTCTTGTTTCTTTTAGTTGCTGATCTGTAATATGTTGAGCATGAACTGGTGTTTATTTTCAGTATTTGCTTTGTAAATAACTTGTTAAAGAAAAAGAAAAAACAAGTAGGTAGGAATAAATCAAAAAAAGTGCATGAAGGGTTTCTAACTAAGTAAACGTAGAAACTTCAATAGGGTCATGATGGTCATGGTAATCTCGTGCCCAGAAGGTTTCAAGCTTCGTCCCACTGACATTGCTCAAGGTCATCATCTTGGGGACAGTGTGAGAGACGATCGAGTGAATCATATCCGCACATGGGAACGTGGGGTATCTGCATGCAATCCGGTATAGGCTGGACTTATGAATGTTCACGTACACCTGATAGTCTTCAAGGTCTTCCCCAAAAGTACCTGTGAATGTTTCATTCACCTCTTTCCACTTCAGTTTGATGTCCTTGTCTAGATACAACTTTGTATATTTGTAGATCGACAAACCAGAGGACACCTGCTAAGTTGCTTCTCCAACTGCCATACCATCAATGTCCTGAGACCCTGTTCTCTTGGAATCCATTTAGACAGATGAACACCTAAAATATCTGGAAATAAGCAGCATGCATGGAAAGAAATATGTCAGTGAAAACAAGGCAAATCTGGGGAAGGACACGGCACATACTCAGGGAACTGATGAGCAAGATTGTGCAAATTTAACTGCGAGGCTAAGTGAATGGCTGCCAGAACTGTGCAAAAGGCAATCTGGACTGACTGGGAGGCTAGACTGGCTGCTGGATCTGCAAAATGCACAATCAAGTTGGGTAGTTGGCTGTTGGGATTGCGCAATGCGCGATTCCAACTAGGAAAGACTACTGGCCCAGGGACAGATTTGCGCAAATTTTTGGGCCAAGTAGCCACTGACCTCCAGAAATGCACAATTCAATCCAGGAGGCCAGTGTTGGGCCAGAATGCACAAATCTAGAGAGGAAGGTGAGCCTTCCTTCTTCAGATTGCACAATGCAGTCTTAGTGAAGGCAGAGATCGGGCCAAGGTTGGCCCGACTCACCGACGGGCAACTGAAAGCAAGTAAGTCGATGAAATGCATGGCAACACTAAGTGATAGCAAAAGTGATAAACAGTGCATGCAAAACATGAATGGAAGATTGAGCAAATAGATCAACATGCATGTGGGTGAGGTCATTCGTTGGTTGGGCAAACGTCCGTGCAAAACAGTTTCATGCATGTGACAGCAATGAGATAGAAATGAAAATTGAAACATAGCTAGGACAAGCTAGAATATATGTAAACGACAGCAAGCGTTCAAAGAAATCAAGCAAATAACACTCACACAAGCGAATACAAAAAAAGCGACAGAAATGATGAAAAAGACAAGTTGAGGCCACTTACCCGTGAATAGCTACGTTGGATGTGTCAAAGAGTCCTGGATGTGTTGTGGGATGTCAAAGCTCCAAGATCGATGTGAATGAATGAGCTTTGATGCGTCGAATAAATAATTTTGGTCTTATGACACGCATGCCACAGATCTAGGAAAAAGCAACACTTGGAGGGAAACTTCTAAAACAACTTTGCATCTAACCCCGGGCTGCTAAAAGTAGCTCCCTGAATCATGGGATGCCTTTTGCGTGTTTCTCTTGCTATTCTGGGAAGATCAAGTCATGCATGAATGCAAGTCAAGTTTCCCCGGTCCCTGGTGGAACTAGTCAACTAGACTGTCCATGCATGCCAGTGCTCAACTGCTTGGGAAAAATGTGCATTCCTGACTGTAAGCTGGGATGAATACGAAAGGGGATTGCGCAATTTCTGGGCAGAGCAGCTGACTGCTGCCCATATTTGGGCAAATCCTGGGATGAACAGCCTACTGCTGGGAAAAATTGCGCAAATCCTTCTAAGAGGGTTGGCTGGCAGGATTGTGCAATCCTGGAGACCAACAGGTTGTCAGAGAGGATTGCGCAATTCTTGGAGGGAAGGTTGGTTGCCCTCCAGGAATGCACAATTTTCAAGGGGAAGTTGCTCATCCTGCAGCTGGACCATGTCTGGATGAGCAACCTATGAGGGAAATGGATCAACTGTGATCGACACACTGCCTTTGTGCGAGGAAAGCACTGAAGCTTGAGTACTTGACGAAGCAAGACAAAGTGTTGTGTAAGGTTGGTAGGGGAGGTTCCAAAATAGGCTAAGGAAAAATTTTGGAGGGTGGTTGTAGCCGCTACAACATAGGGCCTATAGCAACTTGCTAAGGAATCAAACATGTAGCATCCTATTGTGGAATTAAGACTGTAATAGCTTAGAATGGCTTAAATATCTAATATTGTTGACCATTGTAATGTCAATAACAAGCATGGAGTTTGGTGCATCTATTCATAGTTGGGTACTTTGTGAATGGGAAAAATTATAATTGGTTTAATTACTTTGTAGGCACATTTAAATAGAAATATATATTCAGTTGGTAAACATATTTAAAGTGTTGGTTTGAACCAAATAATAAGTAAATCCTTTCATCTATGTCCATGAATTCACATTGTGAAGTATCATCTCAATATGGTTGTGATTATGGAGATAGTCAATTATTTTAACTCTACAAGAAGTGTTCACTTTCAACCACCTATGTATGGATTCATAAACATACAAGATGCCATGAGGTTCCTTGCATGGGATAAAGTCAGGAGTAGAACACTCTTCATTGACCAAAACATGGCATCTTTAACCAACAACAAATACTCATTCCAACCAAAGGAATCTATGTATTTTTTACAATGTGTCATTGCACAATAACCTACAACCACATGTTCAAACAAGCAACAAACTCCAATGTGAGTTGACCCTCTCGTACAATAACAAATCAGACATCCATGTGCACCAATGAACATGATCAATAATGAGTGCATTATTCATTATTTTGTATCAGTATTTGTTAAAGAGGCTATGATCATATGGATGGTAGCACTCCAATTACTATTGTAAACAAAAGAGAACCCCAGGAATCAAGGGATTGTGTCCCCTCTCCTTTTAAATGCATAAATTGTCTATTTGTCTATAAAAAGAGAATGCATCCTCATCCTTGAGAGATCAAACTCTTGTCATCAGTTTGGGGAAAGCACTCTTGTTCCATTTTAATGCATGTCCGAGTTCATTTCTTATGCTTAGTTGCTCTATAATGTGCATGGTTTTGATTTGGTATCTAGGCACACAAACCGAACCCTTGCAGGGGGGTTCGCTCCAATGTAAGGCATTATGTGTGTCCTTTATACATATATGTGAGAGAGTATTGTAGTTTTAAAAAAATTTAAGTCCATTTATTCAGTGCTAATTTCTTATTTAGGAATTGCTTCCTCAAGAATGCTTTTATTGCAGAAATAGGGTATTTGATTACAAGATTACATTATTCTTAAAGAAAGCATGGGATACATAGCTACATGTTAATTTATGGGCATGGTCTCTAATAATTTTAATACATGAGGCGCCATCAACCTAACCACAATTGAGAATACCTAGTATTCTATGTGGTTTATTTAAGTTCCTATAGGTTGTATGTGTGTTATGAATTGGTGTGCTAAAGAATCACTTTATTCTTAGCTTGTGCTTAGTGTACAAAGTTAAATGTTAAGTTATGGGCATGGTTCCCAATGACTCTAACATGTGAGGTGCCACCATTGGGTTGAGATTGAAAACATTCTCAATTCTGCTTTTCACTATCATAGGTTTATGATTCAGATTTAAAATCACTTTTTATTTATGTTTTGTGGAAGATTGATTAGATAATGCAATAGTTTGGGAAAAGTTCTTCTTCTATGTATACTATACTAAGAGCCTCGCAAGATCATATAAGCTTCGAGTTGTTAAGTTAAATGATTATGTAAACCGAGTTCATCCTAATAAATGCCTAATAATAGGAAGACACATAAAAACACCATCAATAATTATGTTGCAATATACTTTTGCCTTTATAACTTGTAATAACTCATCACTTTATAATATAAAAATACTATAATGTTATGTTATAAAATGCCAAGAGCATATGCCATAACACTTTTACCATGAAACTTAGTACATATACCCTTTACCTTATGCAAGTGTCTCCCAATTTGTGCCTAGAACCATAGTGCAATTCCATGACTTATATGTTTCATAGTATTTTGCTACCAACACATCACTTAGTCACATACCATTATGTAAAGTTATGCACTTTCAATATAAGAGTTATCATGAGCTTCTAACCTTATTCCAATCTTTGTCTTATAATGCATATGATCAAGGTGTTATGTGAATTCTTATTCAACCTTTCAAGTGTAAAAAATAACAATATACATTTGAACCAACTTTGCATTATAAATCACCAAATATAGAAATGCATTTCTGAACTTTCTCAAAACTGAAACAATATGCATGATAACGATAATAAAATATCATTGATGCTCATTTTAAACATAGAAGAATGTGCCATATAGTGATGTATTGAAATCAAATATATGTAATACTTTTATGAAGGGACCCACCTACTTTAGTTTGTGTGTAAAATGGGGAATGCTAAGCTTGTAACAATTTGCAAGATTTTATAACATGAGTGGGCCTTATATGGGTTGATAGTTATAACGATGAGATAATCTCCAACCCAATCAAATGGGAAAACAATCATGTCATCTCTCCATATGGGTTGGCTGAGTTAATAACATCCACTTGATAAAGTTTTCTAGCCTATTTTTTCAACATAAAAAATCCACCACCTTCAACTCTTAGAAAGGTTTTGATATTAGATATTTTGAAAACCCCAGTAGGATTTGGGAGCTTCAATATTTTTTTGAACATGACAAGGGAGAGTGGCACCTAAAATGTTCCCTCCATTTCCAAGTTGATGATTCTATGCCTAGCATCAAACTTATTCACACAACATTCCACCACCATGTGTAGATCATAAACTTCACAAACATAGCCCACATTCACCATCCTAGAGCCCCCAAAATGCTCTTACGATGCTCCTCCTTTGGTTTCTTTGAATATCAATAATATTCTATGAACTAATGGAAATATTTATATGTTTGCACCAATGAATTAATGGTGTCTCCAACAAACAATGTTATCATCATTCTAGGTTGAACCCTTCATGGAGCATCCTTGGTGTAACAATGTTTATACCCTTCATGCATAGTTCAAAATATATCTAAACAACCAATAATAATAAGTATTTGATTGGAAAATTCAGGAGGGTGGTGGAATTTCAGTCCATCTTTACTATTGTGGGCCAATCATGTGATTTTATATCATTTAAGATGGTATGTGTTTTTGGGATTATTCATAGAAATCATAGTTTTAATCATGGTATGTGTTGTTATTTAATAGTAAGGAGAGATTAATACTAGTTGGGTTTGTGGAACCTGTTAGCGCTCGAATTTGGCCTCAGGCTGAAGAAGGCAAAATCCAAGGCAACATCAAACCACTTAGCCTCGTAGCTAGCCCTACGAGGACAGGAGAGGGCTCTCTCCGAGTCTATCTCGGCAAAAGGTCTTCAAAGGGCTGAGTGACCAATAAAGAACACTGATTTTAGGCTAGTAAACTGATAGGGAAAGTTTGATTTCAAATTTTTAAGGTTTTGTTGGAAAACTGAGCACGGCAATTTTGGGTGCGGGGATGAGACACAGTTTTTCCAGAGGTCTTTTTGGGGCAAGGTAGGAGATTGTCTTGACGCCTTTGAAGGAAGTGAATGGATAGGTATGACTGGTGAGGAGCTAAGGAGAGCAAGAAACCATCAGGAGTTCTCCTTAAACAGATGAAAACATAGATATTAAGCAAACTTAAAGGCAGAGCATAGAAACCATGAATTCTACCTTAACACTTCATTTACTTAATTTGCAGAAGAGAAGAGTAGGAAAATGATACACATAACAAACTTACAAGTACATGAGAGAAACACACCATCAACACAAATCACCACAGGAATCCCAAATAGTGCTGCAAAACCATGGTCTTTCCTTTGCCAAAATTGCAGAGATACAAAGAGTAATACAGTCTAAGCTTATCCCTCAAGAGTCCAACCATGAAAATGACTAAGAAAATACATAATATAGGCAAGCTAACACATTCCCTTGCCTCTAGGGGTCGAGCTCATCATCCTAGGAGCTGTTTCAACCAATTCTAAACTGAGCACTACAATCTAGGCAATCAAAACAACTTGCCTCTATAAGTTAGGAAACCAATTCATTCATTAATTTTTTGCTATTTTATGAATGAATCTTCTAGAATAGGTAAAAAAGTGTCATTTCATCATGAAAATACATTAGTTACATCGAAGAGGGTGAAAAATCCCATGAAAAGTCAAAACTAGTCAAAAGTTGCGTTGTCCTGAGCTGTAGATGAAAAACTGGCAAATTTCCCTAATGTGTAGCGCGCCTTTAAGCCCACTTTTGGGGCACTTCCCAGCATCCAAATGAGGCTCAAGTGGGCTTGTTGGAAAGGTCTAGATGTCTACTCTCCAGCCCAAGTGGAATTTCTCAATTTGGTGCCCATTTTCCCCTTCCAAAATGCAATCTCCCAAGACTGTTTCCTGTGTGTCCAAAAAGTGGCAGAAGGTCATTTTTTGCTTGTTTTTTGACCTTTTGGGGGCCCAAATCTCAATGAAATGTCTTGGCAGTAGCTGAGCAAGTGTAATTTGTCATGACAAATCCAAAAATGCAGAGTTTTTGTGAAATGGACCTCCCCATCTTCAGGGTAGCGCGCGACGCGCTACGCGTTGAGAGCAAAAACCTGTTTTTAGCAAAAAAAAATTCAAAATTGACCAAAATTGCTCCAAATTTTCTGAATTTTGAGCTGGGGGTGTATCATTGAGCACCATGCTCCTTCAAGGAGGCTTCAGCCAAAATCTGAAGTGGATCGGGCCTTTTCCTCCGTTTTAGTGCCTTGGCCAATCGTCCTTTGAGTACCTTCATTTTCGCTTTGCACACATGCATGCGGGCCCAATAATGATTCTTCATGTGCGGAGCATATCTTTGTCCCTGTTTGCCTTGGCTAGCAACTTCTCTAAATGAGTGTTCACCTGAATGAGCATAGACCCTTGCTCAATAGGTGTCAAATCACCGGGTCTCTTGCGAGCCAAGTTCCGGTCTTCTCGGATCCTCCGCAACTCATCAAGAGTGTGTTCATCCTCTAACTGTTTGTTGCGCTTTTCTAAGTATTTGATTGTCCAATTTTCCATTTCCAACTTCTGCTGCAACAAGTGATTTTCAGCCTTTTGTTGCTGAATGATCTCCTTTAGCTCCGAGCTAGGAGAACTGATGTCAAGGTCAATGATGTCTATGTTCGAATCACCTGATGGTCCCTCATCAATCATGGGCTGCTTGCCTCTCTCCTGTACCTGTGCTGCTGTCGAAAGCGAGGCCCCTTCCACCTGATGTGGAGATAACACTCGTTGTGCTGATGAAGAAGGCGAGACCCCTTCCACCTGGTGTGGAGATAATACTCGCCGTGCAGATGCAAATAAGGCCCTGTGGCCTCTCTGATATGTAACACATGCTGGAGTGCTAACATGCTCGGGCTCTGGAATGTGAAACTGATGTGAAGGTCCTCCCTCATTATGGACAATCTCAGGGGGTGGCTGTGGCACCGTGAAGAAGTCGCGAGAGATGAAGTCCTCCCAAGCAATACCCTGCTATGCCAACTGATGCATCACTATGATCTCGATCAGTGCATAATGATATATACTCTTGTGTTGCTGTGCGGGGTTCTTCCTTTGCACTAAGGGCACCATCCTCTCTATATTTCGGTACATGAAAAATGGAATGTTCATCATTCGTACCTGGGTGAAATGCATCAACAAACGGATATGGTACGAATATAAACGTGAAAATCTGCCCTCACAAGTGAAATAGCGCATAATGAGCCTCATCAAGGGTGCATACTCATCCCTTAGGAATCTGAAGGGAAAAACAGCAGTTAGGTGTCTCATACACCCGGGTTTGATATATGGTTGATAATGAAATCTGTCTAGCTGCTGGCGCTTGTTCCACTCCTCCCCAACATTTGGTATCCCGGTGGCTTGAGCAACAATTTCGGGTGATAGGGTGAAATCCACTCCTGCAAGGTTCACATGACCATTGTGCAAATGTAGGACAAACAAGCGGACTAGTTCTCTGTGATGCTGAATTTTTGAGATCCGCTCACAATATCCAAAGCATGATTGATACTGAAAACATGTCATTGCAAGTGGACAAGCTTGCAAATGAGCCAAAGAAGTGGGCTCCTCCCTGACATGTCGACCACCTTTACCACCCTTGTGATGCCTCCTTGGCACTTCTACCTCCGGTGTTGAATCACTGTCATAACTCTGCTCATAATCTGATTCGGTTTCTGACATGGTTTTGAAAGCAAGATGGCTGAAATGTATTGCTGACTTTGCACCCCAATTAACTGTTGTTTTACTTTTTCAAATGCTGTCACCAAGGGGACATAAATACAAGGGGATTGTTAGGGATAGGGGAACATGAGGGAATTAGGGAGAATAAACAAAAATAAGGAATTTAGGGAAGGCAACATGGGAATCATAATATTGTGGGACTTTAAGGTGAAAGTAGGGTTTGGGAATTTAGTAGGTTTTAAGGATTTTAGAGAGGAAGATTATAAAATTTTATGGGAAAATTTGAAGGAAAATGTTCATGAAGATGAGGGAAAAGAGGGATCAAAAATGGGCGACCTTGGACAGCAAAATCTTTTGAAACCCTAGCACCATTAAGTCTTTAAATCTTCCACAGCAATGTAGGGTTTTGACTTCTCATTTTCATGGCATTTTAACATATTAATTTCTCATTCATCTTGCAAAACCAAAACTAGCCATGGAGGAGAGGCCTACCTGAAATTTCCTTGAGAGAAAAGAGGATTTGGTAGCTTGCTGGCGGTTTATTGGGTGAAAAACCCAACGCGTAGCGCACCTTGCCCAACGCGTAGCGCCCCTCTGGTGCATAGCGCCTGAACAAAATTACACTGAGAAAATCGCGCTGATGCGTAGCGCGCCCCTGACGTGTATCGCGCCCACCCTGATGCGTAGCGCGCCCCTGAAACTGCCCAATTTGCTCAATGACTCTTGAAATCGCCTTTGCAAGGATTCATTTGGCTTGTGAGAGGCAAATGAGTTGCTAATGAAGAGTGATGTGCTTTTATAGCCTCCCTTTTGATTTTTACTTGCCCAAAACCCACTTTATAATGTTTGAGTGTTGACACTTTTTGAATTAATTGGCTCTGACTTCTGGTTTCCTTCCTTTGAAAAAAATTGGTTGAAATGATGATTTCTTCTGAAAATTTTTGCAGGGATAGCTTCTAAGATGCTTTGGCAAAGGAGACCAAGGCTGCGCTTCAACATTTGGAGAATTTGAAATTTTGACAATTTTTACAAAAACGAGATAATGACCTTTGTTTTTCAAAAACAGAGTTATGAAAACAAGGTGAAAATTTAGTTGTACAATAGTGAGAATTATTGAAATGATGTTTTATGAAGGACATCCCTCTGGCCTGCTGGTCCTTTATGACCTCTCAAGACAAAAATGGACTCAACCCTAGACCTAAGACTTCGAAATTTAAAACAAGATGAATGACCCTTTGAAGATTTTATTTACTTAAACCAACCTGAACCAGCAGTGCCAAACAGGAGGGAAATAAAAGACACAAACTCCCTCCACCGGGGTTATGGCATGCCTAACGGATTGCAACATGATCACACTGATGGGACACCTAATCATGAAATGCAAAGAGCTTTGATCTCTGGTGGAGGGCTACTAGACCGACTCTAACAGAACCCATGACTTGATACATCACCACATCCTTCACCCATACAACACAGTACCACGCAAAGCACAAGGGGAGAAATCACAAGGAAGTAGAAATGGGAAAGCAAGTTGATGAGCCTATGTGGAGCATAAAGATGTAATAGGCAAGGAAATGTCAAAAGAAAAAAATAGACCATAGTGTGTTATGTGGAAGGGTCATGCAACCAATGGTGAGCAACGATGGTTATGAAGTATGGGGAAAATGCGGCACAGAAGGGTGATGTGGAGTGAGGGGAATGGACAAAGTGTTGTGCGATGTAGTATAGATTATAAAAGGTTGGGGTTCCTACCCTTCTGTACTATGCATTGCATGGATGCCATGTCGTGTTATGTGGTTGAAAGGTAAAATGTTCCAAGTCACATTAAAATGAAATATGATGTGCATGTTTTTTGCAATGTTGTGTGCCTAATGCTTAGCCAAAAAACGAAGTTCTTTGAAAACATGAGACAAAATATCACAACAAAGAATACAAGGGTCAAAGAGTTATAAAATCAAAACACTTAGAAGTAAGAAAAGACTTGCTTGGACATGAAAACTAAGACTTAGTGTATCCTTTCTACTCATTGGTAATGAAAACAAACATGTAAAGTTAGGGATGGCATTATGTTAGGGTAGAACAAGATAAGGAGTGGTTTTCACTTGGTTATGTTGGCAAGTTTTACATTCTGCCATAAATTATTCAATATCATTATTCATTTTATTTCCAATAAAAGTTGGAGGAAACATTATTGCATGTTTTAGGAAAACCCAATGTGGCCATGTTAAAGATCATGTTGTATAAGAGGAAAATCATGTGGTGATAAAACATAGACATAGTTCTTAAAAAGAATGACACCATTCATCCCAGTGCAATGCGAGTATTTTTTGTCATCAATAATATATTCTTATTAATTAATTATAATATGATCAATTTTTCATCTAAGAGAAGCTATTGTATCCAATCACCCTAGTGGGTTAAGATGGATTCGAAAGTGAGTGGTTCATCTGGATGAGATAGAGCACCTAAAAAAATATTATTTTACCCTTATTATTTATGATCTCAAAATCACAAGTACGAAGATGATGAATCCACATATGTTTCTCATTTGTGAAAGTACCTTGTACCAGTGAGTGTCGCAAGTTGAGTTTGCCAATTTAATAAATAGTTGATCATCAATGAGGAATTTGTGACACTTTTCCACATCATGAAGTGTGACCAACATTTATTTGTTGCGCGTAAACATGTTTCATCCTTTATAATTGAAATTTCCATTTTTTATGGCAATGGGTCTATCATCTTGCAAGAGTATTGGACGAAGTCCAAACTTGGAAGAATCGCACTTTATAGGGTTAAATGAAATTAGGTGTATAACACAGCAGCATCAAAGTGAGGCCTTTATTTGTGATGATATTTTGAAGCAACCCATCCAAAATTTGACTTGATACTTGATAAATTAACCAATCTTGTAAGGAATCACATTATGTTGATTAATAGTTTAACAATAGTTTACTTTGGTCATATTTTATGGGTTTGACATGAGAAAATGATTTAGTTTACCTTTTATTGATGAGTATAGGTTTGTGATATGTTTGTTGATTATATACTCTATATATTAAACCCATATGGTTGTGGAAAAAGTACTTTATTTGTTTTTTTGCTTTAGTTCTACCTTCGACATCCATCCTAGCTACAAACAAGAGAAGACAAGGCAATATTTGTGCATCAATGCGGTGGAGAAGAAAACACTTCACTAGCAAAGATTTATGGCATTGAATGATTATGACCTAGTAGCTTGAGTATAATAACAATGAGAGCCAGAGGTATGAATCCCATAATGATTCATTTTGAGAAAGAATGAAGATGGATGTGCACTCTACAATAGCCCATTAAAAGTAGTAGACAAGGGAGAAAACTAGCACCATGATTTCTCCAGCAAACCTCTCACCCACGCTAAGAAGCATGGAGATGGTTTTGCACTTCACAATGGTCATTTAATGGAGTAGGTCAAGAGAAAGAATGGTTTTAAGGATCCTCCAAGCAAATATATGTTCCTACACTAAATGAAGATCATGCACCCCAAGATCTCATTCCTCTAGAAACCATCTTGACTAATGAAGAAGTAACTAGTGATTTTGGTGGTAAGACTATTAGTTCATGGCCTAGATTTTCTTTGTAGGAATTCAAGGTCCTCTTAGTATAAATATGTTCATCGATAGTTTTATTGGACTATACAATCATCGATTTGTGTTTGTTTATATCTAGGGTTGAAGGAGTTATGGATTAAAGTTTGTAATTCAAAATATTTTTGATAAAATAAAAAGAGTATCATCCTTCTAAGTGAATTCAAGTTGTAAATAATAGATTCAATTGTGTTCTTCGAGAAATTCCCACTTGAAGAGTTTGGTGGTGAATGCACCTTCAAATTATTGTGCATTTCATATGTAGATTATGGTATGAATGTTTCTATTTGTTGTAGCTATAACATTTATGTTATCTTTGTTAATGTGATTTATTCCTTCACCAACATGTCATGAGCCTATGATTCATAGGGTATTTTCTATGAGATTCAGTGCTTCGTAGAATAGGTTTATCTTCCAATATTAGATGTACCTTTCATTTACCACTTCCTTGATATAGCATGTGTATATTTTACATTACTTTCAATAAATTTGATGTTTTATTCTAAAATAGATAAGGAGTTATGTAGCATTAGTCAATAAGATGTAAGACATTCCATGTCTAGAAGACTTATGTTACATTGTTTTGATTCCCTACTATAGATAGTTGCATATTGATCATATAGTTCTATTTTCCAAATAAGAAAAGAACACAATCCATTTAGCATCTCATTTCTACATTGATCATTACATAAACTTTACACGGTGCTCCACAAGTATATGATTCCGGCCTTGTTGATAATTGAAGTGTTATTACCTGAGATTTGGTAGCTTTTATTGCTACAATACTTTTGCTTGCCACTTTGTGTTGTCAAAATCTTGTTATGTGTCAAATGACTCGAGAAAGGAATCATTTTTTATTGAATTAATCTTTGATTAAACAATATAAGAAAATTTTTGTAGAAAATGCTATTAAACCCAAAAAGCATTCAAGTTTCTCAAGCTTAAGGGCATGAGCCACTCTTGAATGGATTAAGTCTTTGTACGATCAATATGAACACCCTCTACAAATATAATATGGAAAAGGTATTCTAGTGAAGTCTTTGCAAATCCACATTTTGATTCTTTTGCATAGAGATTTTGTTATGCTAAAGTGGTTAGAAGAAGATAGAGATGCTCGAGATACTATGGAAGCATTCTAGTGTATACGAGAATGTCACTAAAAAAAACTAGTATAAACTTATTGAAACATTTATCTAAAACAGTATTCATTAAAGCTTTAAATGTAGTAAAAGAATTACAACTCAATTGGATGTAAATCAAGTACTTGTGAAGAAAAGTTGTTACTCCCTCCACTCAAGTTCAAATCCCACTTTGTGACATCTTTTTTTTTAATGATCCAATTATTGATGAGTAATATATGATTTATCCATAAGTTTTTTACTCGGTCTATTGCCTTGAAGAATCTAGGGTTTTCTTTGGGTAATGACCATGAAATAAGGGAAGTGCCCGCGAGGTTCTTGTTGAAATTCAAATAGATGATAGAATTTCTTATCATGGTAATTACTTGTGACTAATATGTAATATTTTCTCAGTATTTTCTTGTTTAGTTATTTCATCAAGCAATTATACATTAGCAAAATATAGAGAACATAATGCACAAGAGACACCAGAAATTAGGCTCCAAGCCAAGGAAAAACCCCACAAGGGAGAAAACCCAATAATAATCCTTCTCTTATAGAATCAGATCAAAATTAGATATCCAAGAGTGATACCAAGACTAGAACTTCCACCAAAAGTTTAAGTCCAATCCTCCTCCAAGTAACCTCCACATGCAAAGTCAAAATAGGTCAAACTGCCACTTTCCTTAAATTTCGCTTCTTGAAATTTCAACCCCTGTAATTTTGAGCCTGCAACAATCTCTGAAATTCAATATTATAGATAGCTTATGAAATTTGTCCTTCTTCCAAATGTGTGAGTTCCTTCTTCTAGGTCTATTACTCCTTCGATTTAGCTTCCTTTCTACTTGTTCTAGTTAAGAAAAATACTTCTTAAAATTGTGCTTGATTAATGTGCCAATAAGTTGAACTATCCTTTATATATATGTGTGTGTGTGTGTGTCTAGGAGTTCAAGTAGGTGGCCCATGGAGGCCCAATCCCACTTATTCTCAAGGAGGGTCGACTTGACTGTTTTGGTGGACTTTTGACTCAATATAAAATTATTTTTCTTTTCTTACAAAGAGTCCAAATGGGACTTGACTCAAATATATTTTTATTTTTTACTCTTTGACTCTATAGGCATGAAGAACATGCTTTGAATAAACTAATAATTATAAATATGATAAAAATTACATTTTATTACATTATGAAGACCGACACTAGTTACATTTTTCAACACTCTCTCTTAACTAGGGAGGTATTCATAATGACATAACATGATATTCTCAAGTTGAAATATTCATATAAGAAAGGATCTAGATCGCTGAGCACCAATGATGATTTGCATCATCATAACCAACATTTCCAAAATACCAAGGCCTTGACAAGTAAGTTTTATCTCTCCACTAGATCATAGCATAATGTTGGGAGGCATGGACACCATCGCCTCTCAAGCACATGCCCCACACAGATGTTCCCAAGTTATGTCATCACATGACCATTTCTTTATAATCCCAAGGAAAAGATCGTCCTCTGGACCACTCTTAACAAGTCCATGTATCCAACTTTGGATGTTAATCCTAGTCACATGACTCAAGAATGTATGTCCCTGATGTTTTACACTCCCTCTCAAACTCGGAGGAGATAAGCACAAGCCTAAGCTTGTCACATAATACTCAAACTTTCCCTTTAGGAAATAAATTTATCAAGACATCAGTTATTTTTTTATTTGTGGAGATTTTTCATGGCTTCTCGACTCCTATCTTGCATGATATCACGAATAAAAGTGTGATTAAACCTTCTTGGTTCCCTCGTAATCTTCATCAATATCACTATCATAATCGAATCATGCCATCAAATAGTTCATCAAACATTTTTGCGAAGCCAAACTTCTTCATATTTGATTGCACAAGCCTTCACATCTTCTTTCTTCATATTGCAACATAAGTCTACTTCATGCTCTTCCAAGAAATCATATCAACTCCCAATCATCAGTGGTATCTCTATCAACATTAGTACTGTGAACCCAATCAATGTGTTTTTGAATCAAACCAATCAAAGCTTCCTCTTTATACCTAATGTAGGTGAACATTTTATTAATCCTTGTTTTTAGTGTTTCCATCTAATTGACTTCTTTGATGTATACTTGAACTGCTTTCTTTTTGTCCTCATGCTTTGCTATGTTCTTCCAATTCTTCCATCTATTAGTCAAGCTTAGATAGATCTTGCCTTGACCTACAACCTTTATTAGAAGACTATGAAAGAACAAAAGGAAAATTGCATAGACAAAATGGCAATAGTAATAATTAAAGAAGGGAGGTGTAGAATACTTATCTCTTTGACGAGAGTTGTCTCCCTCTTAATCTTGGACCTTTTCATCAATCTTGTCCTCACATAAATGTCATTATTGTCATTCTCTGGAGCTAGGTTTTCTTTCTACAACGGAAATTTTTAGTAAGGGTTTTTAGTCCTATGGTTTTCTAACTCAAACGTTTGTTACGGTTTATAAACCCTAGATTCTCTAAAATCTTTCAGATCTTCCATTTAAGAATTGAAATTATACAAGCATACTAGAGAGTTAGTTGCAAAACCCTTTGTTATAGTCAAGCTTTCTATGAGATGGATATTATTTCATTTAAAACCTAGTCTACGTATGTGAGGAAAGAATTTGAATGTTACCATATTAATTAAGTCATGACTTCTAATGTGTCTATGCATACCCCTTTTATAATATGTCACTATCTTTTCAAAAAATCATTAGCTTACTCTAGATTCCTAGAAGTGACTTCAACATGACATAGAAATATTGTTATCTTCTGACGGTATTGGACCCGCCAACATTCAAGGGACCTACTCGATATGAAGTCCCAACTAGACCTCACACCGTTGGGATTAGGAGTCCCAGCAGTGGATGGTAATGAACTTATACCTTGACTACGAAAACGCACAGAGTGAAGTACGGTAACTTTGGTGAGAGCAAGTGTGTGACCCTATGGAAAGTCAAGTGGGATGCATGAAGGTTCTGACACATGAAGGGAAAAGGAAGTGCACCCCTTGGAAACTTGTAATAGTACGCATCTTAAAAGGAACACACAAGCATAATGACATCACGAGCTAACATGCATAATAGTCTACAAGTTAAGGTGATAAATTAATACGACAACATGCATTCAACAAGATTCATACGAATGCAAACAAAATAGTTCATAATCATAAGCGTAAGTTAAATAACATACATTGCAAATACAACAAGAATAGTCCTACTATATTCACAACATATGCATGAAAGCATGTCGACTCTGAGTTTTATTATAAGTGAAAGTTCCATTCATACATACAACATTGATGGACCACTAGCCCCAATAGTGGAACATTAAGTCAAGAACACCTGCTCCTCCAAAGAATTATAATTGCTCTATGCTACGGAGCAGCCAAGGCTCTTCACAATACTCCCAAGATCTTCCTAAGCCTAAGCCTAGCCAAAATCTTGGCTCCCAAAAGCCTCTTACATGAGTTATGAGGTTCTATTTATAACAAGGGGGTGGATGACCCTTCAACTCCCCTTTGTGACCTTTGGACTACCCTCACTACTCTTCAACTTCTTTCAAATAACTCATTACATTATATCATGACTCTTCATATTCCACTATTGAGATTTGGAATTTCACTTACAACATAATTACAAATAATATTACAATTTACACTTGTAACCATATAAGATAAAATAGGCTAGAGACAACTTGACAACCTAACAAGACAAGACACTATGATGCTTGAGTTTGGGGAAACTCTATCTCAGCAACTTCCACTTGATGCTTCTTAGTCACATATTGGTGCCAAGATCGGTATTGTACGATGACATCCCCAAACTGTGTAATGGTGTCTGGCTGGAAGTGGACTCTTGCCTCCATGAAATCTGGGTACAATGATTTGGAACCAGTTTCAACCTCCTTCTGAAGCATGAGCAACATTTTTCTAATTTGGACGGGACCACCAATTTATGTTCTATCTGTTCAAATCCATGTCTTCCTTAGTGGAAATTTGTCTCAGCTGCTCCAACTACTCTTCAATCTCCTACCTGACCTGGTTCTTAGGTTTAGCTTCGGTGAGCGAACCAACTGATGGGATCTTGTATGCATTCACCAAGACATCCAAATTGTCTTATAACCATACATATGAGGCCTAAAAAATACCAATGAAAGAGGCGAGTTTCTTGTTATTCTAAATCAACATTCGACCCTTCGCTTTCTCCATCTATGTGTGTGGCTTCATTTTCTTTTGCAAGTTAAGCAGTTCCCCTTTGTATCGCATTGTCAATTCATGGACGTATGTGATGGCAACTCGTATATTCCTTAGAGTTTTGATGAAGTCTTTGCTCTGCTTCTGCAATCCATGCAAGTGTAGAATTCCCTTATGTCTGGTAATGAGCTCCTCATAGAGGTCCTGTGTGGTATCTCAAAGTGTTGATACTTCAACAAGTATCATTGTTCTCATCTCCTCCAAGTGGACCCATGCGGAAGCTACATTCCGTGTTGTTGTGTGGAGTTGTTCTACCTCTTGCCTGGCAGCCTATAAATCTTGTGCTAATTGCTTATTCTCGTTCATCAAATACTAAGTGTTTGAACTTGTTGCACCTGTGCAGGCCAAGTTTGCTTTGGCAATGACATTTGGATTCTTCCTAGTGTTCACCACTATCACCCTTTCTCTAATGAATGCAGGCAATGTGAGGCCATCCGAAAAATGCTTTCTTCATGTTTTCACAATCTTCTTTTGTATTTCATCATATGATAGATTGTACAAGCCCATTACTAGATCATCATCAAGAGGAACAATTTCCCCTTCATCGGTTGGAGTTAACTCTGTTCCTAGAGGTGGTGGAGACTAAATTGTGACCTACGTTGCACTTGGAATCAGGTCGACATCTTCATTCTACGACTCCAATTCTACCTCCATGTCATCGATCTCAATTAATTCTTCAATCTGCTGAGAAATCTCCTTGTCTTGCATATGTTCGCTCTTCTCCTATGTTGTTGGATGGTTCTTTTCCTACTCTTCAGCTTGCTTATGCGTTTTTTCTAATGTTATTGTGCATTACCTTTCTTCTTCTTCTTGCTTCTGCTTCTCTTTCTCCATTCTACTTCGTTGTACTTCTCTCTTCCTCCATTCTGCTCTCTGCAACCTCTGTTTCCGCTTTCCCTCACTTGCTAAAGCGCTTTCATCTTGTGGATTCTTTCCTTCCCTCGATACTGAACATGGGAAGGTTGGATAGCTGTCATGCAATCTTGTGTAATCTCGACAGCTGAACATTGATGTAAACCTGTCAGACCTCTAGATCTTCTTTGAAGCTCCTTGCTAAAAAGCTTCCTTAACCTTGTACCATGTTAGATCTCAATCATTTTCTACAAACACTTGATAGTTTCCATACACTCGAGAGTCCACTGTCATTTTCTCAACTTCTTCCCCAGTAGTTCTCTTTGTGGTATCTTTTAAATCAACTCCCTTGGGTGACATAGTAACAATGATTGTTGGAGAGAAGTGCTCAACAACTATGGTACTTGTGGGACAAAAAAGGCACTCATGGCAAGCAAACATTAGCTTTTGCAAATCTAACTTCAAAGCATGATCAAGCAGCAAATTGGGAAACTAGTGAGAGTGATTGCATAATTTCCATGAATAGGTGAGGGGTACTAGTTATGGTCACTACGCATTTCCCAATCCCAATAGCCAAGGGTGCAACCTCAGGCTTGAGATTACGCAATGTGCAGTTCAACCTTGGCAGAGACTAGGAGAGACTATTCATTGTGTAGTCTCAGTGGCCAATGGTAGCAGAGTGAGCCCTGGAATTGTGCAGTTGGGCCAGCTTGTACTACGCAGTCTCAAAGGTCAATCTCTCAACTTGAGCCATAGGATTGTACAGTGCCCAGCTGGACAAGGTAAAACTAGCCAAGGAAAGTGTAGATATGTGCGGTGAAGGTGTGGGAAACAAACATATCTAAGTAATGATCTGAGCTTGAGTGCAGATCTTACTAAGTACAGATGAATCAATGTGAATCAAGTGTAAGAACTCAACAAAAGGAAGGAAAAACAAATATGTGAGGAGAGTCGTTGAAACGACAACCATCGGTGCAAAAAAAAGGAAATGGATGTGACACTTGTGAAAGGAAAACAACAAACTGGAAAAACACTTATACAAGCTAAAATATGTTGAAACATCAGCAACCATGAAGAGAAAAAAGAAAAATAGCACTCACACAAGTGAAACGAAAAAAGCGACTGGAAAAGTGGAAAAAGAGATAAAAGAAAAACTCACCCAGAAAATTGACGACAACTCCACCAAGGGTTCCTTGATCTCCTCGAGAATGCTAGAGCTCCAAGATCGAATGTGTAAATGAGATCTAGAGGCGTATATTAACCACATCTGAGAAAATTAAGGCTTATGACGCACATGCCTAAAATCAAGGAAAAAGTGACACTTAGAAAAAACTTCTAAAATTAGCAATGTGCCACCTTCGGGAAACTAATAATGGATCCCTATTTCCTAGGGATTCCTTTTTCATTTTAGGTTTCTTTCTTTTCAAGGGAAACTTTCCATGCACGTTGCAAGGAAAGATTACGCAATTCTGGGGAACTGGGCAACTTTCCGGTTCTGAGCTCAGTGAGGGATTGCCCAATTTCTAGGATCAATGTTCGGCTTCCTTCCATGACTGTGCAGTTTCAGAACTTAAGCTCACTGTTAATTTGAACTGCACAATTCCAATCATCAAGGTTGCTTGCCCTCAAGTATTGCACCATTTCTGGAGGCAAGCCCAGAATTGTTGTGTGACCAAGTCTGGAGATTAGCTTGTGAGTTAGAAAGATCAGTTAAGTGTGGAAACAAGCAAGCACAAGCACAAATGAAAAGGATAAGTCTCAATCGAAGCATGAATACCTGAAATTAGTGGAATATAAGCTCTTGTGGATAGGAAGGAGGGCTCCAAAAACAAAGCATAGGAAAAATTTTGGAGGGTGGTTGTAGTTGCTACAAAACTGGTGACACATTGCTAGAACTCTAGCTCTCTATATGAGTCTCGTCTCATGCAAAAAAAGTCTAACTCTTTCGGAAGTATTGTTCAACTCATTGATTGTCACAACTTGTTCACTTAGCTTGAGTTAAAGATATAGTCCCTACCATTCTCTTTATCGACGACACACATTCCAATCCATGTCCAACTAAGTTGTTTCGATTAGCGATGAGGAGTATATAAATGCACAAGTAAAAGAAAATGTCAGAGTCTTAGTTTTCATCTCTAGTGTTGCTCTGCTGCCAGCAGGCCTGGACAGTACCTCGGTGGAGTCACTTTAGGAACACAAACATTGCTCCGCTGCCATGGAGACTAGACAGTACCCCGACGAAGTTGCTTGCTTCACCTCTTTGCGCAGGAAGCCTTTCTAGTCTTTCACCCTTTATTCATCTTTCATTTTTTTCATTTTTATTTGTTCAAACAACTGTGCATAGGCACTTATTTATTTCATGGGGGCGAAAGAGGGATCCTGACTTATTGAGATTAGAAGAGGTTGTCCCTTCTTAGAAGGATATTTATGTACACCTCTAACATACTTGTTAAGGTTTTCCTCCCCTCCTTACTTTACTCGACTTAGTTGACAAGGATTAACCAAAAATAGAAAATCGATTAGAGTAGGTGGTACTAGTTAAAAGTGCAAGCATTGTGATTTCACTATGACTTTCTCCAAAAGGAACACATTTTCCATTAGAGTATCATCGACTAAAAGAAATGAAATATTCATGTAAAGAGAGGGAATAAACAGATAACCAAGCATTGACAACAGTACAAATTCATCCTGGATTTCACCCTGCTTGTCTGAGAAGCCAAACATGGTTTCATGCAGAAGTTATCTTATGAAAAAAACAAATAGAAAAGTGCAGAGCGGAAAGTAAAAGAAAGCAAATCAAAGAAACAAACAAGAAAATCAAACAACTACTCCTACTCCTAACCTAACAGTGAATAGGCCAAACTCACATGAAATGATACTTCCAATGCAGCCATCGACGCATTGGCTGGCCTATGTATGTGAGGGGATGCATGCCAAGAAAGATATACAAGCATAACAATAAACAAGAAAGATAGGACAATGCAAACCAAAACGTTCGAATTTTGGAAATAGATGTAGAAAAGTAAGAATTAAATGCACATGGAAGACATTTTGTGGGTGCATGGTGGTATTTGGACACACTGCAACTTGAACACATGCAGGAACAAACTTTCGAACTGCGGAAATGGGAAAACATAAAGAAAGAAGAAAATCTTCATTTTGTGACCATGCTTGCCACGTATGACTCCTCTAATGACTGAGTGGTAGGATCATGTGATACATATGGAGGATGAGAAAATTGTAAAACAGATTGATTTTCAATGTGTATGACAGGGCGATGAGGAGTCTCGAAAGATTCAACACATTTCTAATCGGAAGTGGAACTGACCTCAAGACTACGTGAACCTGACATAACCATCAGCTCGGGTTGAATTGCCTTGATAGCTTTGGGAAGTTCCAATCCACCAGAAGATGGATCATCGAATACCGGTGGCTTAGAAAGATATACAGTGGAAAAATCAGAATCATGATCAAATGAATCAATGAAAAGATCACGACATCAATGATCAGAAATTTCAAGATTACAAACAGAGTCATCCTCATGATCTGGCGAATCGTGAAGAGGGGATGATGGAGAACGAGAAATTTCACCCTCTATATTTCTATAAAGATAAGATGAGAGATTGGACAGATAGGGAAGAACAAATTTGTCCTCTTTGCATTCGGATGGAAAACTGACATTCCACATGTTCTGAGAATGATCGGAAATTGATTCTTCATAAGATTTAACAGGGATGACAGGATCGTGGAAGGTGTCAAGATAATGAGGGAGAGGTGTGGAAGGAGAAGTATCTTCCTTCATCATGGATTCTTGTTCAGTTATGGGCTACCACACATAATCATCATAAATGATATCAGAAGATGGCTACTCAACACTAACTCCATCCAAAACTTGATCCTTGTGAACATAAAAAGAAGGATTCAAAACAGGTGAACAAGACAACTCACAATCTGGAGGATCAACGGAACCAAAGGATGGAGGATGAGGAGATAACACGTCATCATCAACAACAGATTCGCAGTCCAAACATGCGTTCCAATTCTGAATATGTGGGGTGGGAGAAGATGGTGGTAGATCAATGGATGAATTCTCAACTTCTCCCCCCTCAACCTATGGAAATGGAGTTGTTTGATGAGAAGGGGACGGAGGGTAACTTGGAACAAAAACCTCATATGTCGCAGGTTTAGAATCTATGATACCGAGGCATGTTGGGAGAGGTTTGAAAGATTCAAGCTTGTGTCAACCTAGAAATACCAATAAACTTCATCTTCTGCAAATTCAAAGAAAAAATGACTAAATCGATTGTGAAAATCCTGAACAGATTCATCAGGTGCTTTTCGCAAATTCAGAATTTTCTTACACAGAGTTTTACGATCATACATATCAAAGGCACAAAACAAATTTGTGACAAGTTGTTTCAAAGAGTGTATGGAGTCAATAGGCAATGTGTTACACCATTCTCATACATTCCCTTCGAACATGAGAATGAACAATCTACAGCCAACATCCTCACAGTCGATCTTGTGCTTTGTGCATAAATCAAGATAATGTTGGTGTGCTCAAATAAGGTTGTTTCACCATCGCCATTGAATTTTGAATTTGACAAGTCATCAATAATTATCGTCGTAACTTTCATATTTGTGTGTCTAGAAAAATATGTCGGGGTTATGATTTGGGGAGAAGTCATTAAATGAGTGCAGAAATTCAAAACAGACTTCAAGGGCTCAGCTTGTCATTTGGCCCTCCTTCTAGCGCCAGAAATTTTGACGGTGCTAGACTCGCCAACATTCAGGGGATTTCCCTGATATGAAGTCCCAACTAGACCTCACCGTTTGGAATAGGAGTCCCAGCAGTGGGTGGTAATGTTATGCCTTTACTGCGAAAACGCGCAGAGTGAAGTAAGGTAACTTTTGTGAGAGCAAGTGCGTGACCCTACGGAAAGTCAAGTGTGATGCATGAAGGGTCCAACATACAAAGGGAAAAGGAAGTGTGCCTCTTGGAATCCTGTAATAGTACGCATCTTAAAAGGAACACACGAGCATAATGACATCACAAGCCAACATGTGAAATAGTCCACAAGTTAAGGTGACGAATTAATACAACAACACACATTTAATAAGATTCATACAAATGGACCTTGGCAAAAGATGGACGCAGCAGCAGTGACGCAGGGTTTGAGTTCTTCGTTCTTGCCTTCGGCCGCTCAGGTTAGGGCCCATCTCGGTGCTCAAGATGGCCATGAAGGACAGAGGGCCCATGTGTTATCCCGTAATAAACTCTGTAATCAAACTGAATCAAAGCGGGATCTTGCAGAAAGCCGTCAAGAAACGTTCCGATCCAGCTTTTGGGGCAGCTGCGGCAAGCTCAACGCAGGTTCAATATGCCCCCATAGCAGATCTGCACACGCCACTATGGCATCGACCGGTCAGTTAACCATGCGATGTGGCCACAAACCAGAGCAGGAGATTTCAAAGTCAGCTTGGTCTGTGTTTAGAACTGGGGAAAACACGCGCCCTCCGAAGCACAGTCTAGGCTTCAGATCTGACAAAGATCAGCCAGATCCGGTCACCCAGAAGGAGGAACTGCCCCCGCTCAGGCCAGATCCAAAGTTCTGTTCACATCATGGCCAAGATCTTGCAGATCTGCTCCCCTGGACGGGAAATGGCCATGGCAGATCTGCTCAAGGAAGCTCAAAGCCATCACCTGACACTTTTCAGATCCAGATCTCTCAGCCTTCAGGCAGCACTATCATGCAATGGGTTAGCCCTTCAGATCTGGTGCTGGATCTTAAACTGAAACTGGAGAGCAGAACGGGGATCCCTGCAGGCATTCAGCGACTCCTCTTTCAAGGTAAACAACTTGAAGACCCTGTTTCCCTCTCTGCCTACAGCATTTTAAGGAACAGTTCTGTAGTGGTAACCCTTCGTTTGAGAGGAGGGGCAGCGGGACAGCCTTCCTCCTCTCGGCCTTTTTCATACAAAGATGCTGTTCACTCTGAGCTCCCCAATCCCCCGGAAGCCCTTAAATCTAAGGCCTTCTTGGTTGACAAGGCTGAAGATATTCCCTTTATTGAACTCAGGCATGATGAACTGGCTTCCCAGCTTCAAAATTTTGCAGAAAGAGCCATCATTTGCAGATTCAATGGATTGTGGCCGCGATCTCAGGATCTTTATGCATGGATCCATGCAAACTGGACACATCATTGTAAGGTCTTTTTTTGCTCCAAAGGTTATTTCATTGTTTTATTTGACAATAGTAAGCACTATGAAAAGGCCTTAGAAGAAGGCCCTTGGTTCATGGGAACTGCAGGACTTTTCTTGACTCCTTGGTTCCCAGATTTTGATCCAGCTATCGCAGTCATTACTAAGACGCCTGTATGGATCCGGCTCCCAAACTTCCCTGCCCACCTGTGGAGCACTCGCGTCTTCAGAGTCATAGGAGACTCATTGGGTAGATTCATTCATGGTGATCTTTGGAGGGAATCCAAAGGTCTCTACTCATTTGCAAGAATATGTGCAGAATTAGATCTGAGCAAAGGACTTCCAGAACAGATCAATCTCAAGATCAACGACTTCATATGGACCCAGACACTGGACTACGAGAATACTGCTTTCCGGTGCCGACATTGCCACCAATCTGGGCATTTGCAAGATACATGCCCATCTCGCCCAGCAAGAAAGAACAAGGCCAATGTCTCCAAGCCCAAGGCAAAACGATGGGCTCCTTGTTCTCCTCCTCCTGTCGAGAACTCTGATTCTTCCAGCTCTGAAGATGAAGATGAAAACAGTGATGAAGAGTTGCTTCAATCGCCTCATTTCGAGGCCCCTCCCACAGATGGTCTGGCGCCTTCCACTGACTCAGCCATTGCTCAGAAACGTGTCCATTTGTCCTCCTCCTCTGATTCAGAAAAGGAAGGTTCTCCTGGGGAGGTTCCCAATCTTCAAGTTATTGTTGCTCATCCACCCCAAAATGGGTGGGTTGAAGTCAAAAAAAGGAAGGGTAAAAAGATTCGTGTTGATCCCTCTACCCTTTCTGGGTAGGAATCACTGCTCCTTTAGCTCACCAGTGACTCGTTGTAGCTCCTTGCTTGCTGTTTTCCTTCTCCGGAACCGAGGTTGATAGTCCTATCATTTCCGGTGGCCGGTTTTTTGCATCTCTGGAATGTATCCTCTTGTACAATATTGTTTCCTTAATAGAATTAGTCTTAATCGAGAAAAAAAAAAGATTCATACAAATGCAAATGAAATAGTTGATAAGCATAAGCGTAAGTTAAATAACATACATTGAAAATACAACAAGAATAGTCCTATTATATTCACAACATATGCATGAAAGTGTGTCATCTCTGAGTTTTATTATAAGTGAAAGTTCCATTCATACATACACCATTGACGGACCACTAGCCCCAATAGTGGAACATTAAAGTCAAGAACACTTGCTCCTCCAAAGAAGGATACTTGCTCTACACTATGGAGAAGCCAAGGCTCTTCACAATACTCACAAGCTCTTCCTAAACCTAAGCCTAGCCAAAATCTTGGCTCCCAAAATCATCTTACATGAGCTATGAGGTTCTATTTATAACAAGGGGGTGGATGACCCTTTCAACTCCCGTTTATGACCTTTGGAATACCCTCATGACTCTTCAACTTCTTTCAAATGACTCATTACATTACATCATGACTCTTCATATTCCAATATTGAGACTTGGAATTTCACTTACAACATAATTACAAATAATATTACAATTTACACTTGTACCCATATAAGACAAAATAGGGTAGAGACAACTTGACAGCCTAACAAGACAAAATACTATGATGCTTGAGTTTGGGGAAACTCTAGCTCAACAACTTCCACTTGATGCTTCTTAGTCACATATTGGTTCCAAAATCGGTATTGTGTGATGACATCCCCAAACTGTGTAATGGTGTTTGGCTGGAAGTGGACTCTGGCCTCCATGGCATCCAGATACAATGATTTGGAACTAGTTTCAACCTCCTTTTGAAGCATGGGCAACATTGTTCTAATTTGGACAAGACCACCGATGTAATTCTGCATGTACTGTATGCTCAACCCCAAATCTTCCTTGGTGGCAATCTGTCTCAGCTTCTCCAAGTACTCTTCAATCTCCTACCTGACCTAGTTCCTCAGTTTAGCTTTGGTGAGCAAACCAACTGATGGTATCTTTTGTGCTTTCACCAAGATATCCAAACTGTTGTATAACCGTACATATGAGGCCTGAATACTAACAATGAAAGAGGCGAGTTGCTTGTTGTTTTGAAACAACATTCAAACCTTCTCTTTCTCCAGCTCTATCTGTGGCTTCCTTTTCTTTCCCAAGTTAAGCGGTGCCCCTCTGTATCACATTGTCCATTCATGCACAGATGTGATGGAAGCTTGTATATTCTTGATATTTTTGACGAATTATTTGCTCTGTCATTGCAAGCTATGCAAGTGAACAACTGCATTATGTACGGTAATGAGCTCCTCATAGAGCTCATGAATGGTCTCTCAAAGTGTTGATACTTCAGCAAGTATCATTGTTCTCATCCACTCCAAGTGGACCTGTGTGGAAGCTACATTTTGTGATGTTGCACAAAGTTGTTATGCCTCTTACCTGGCATCCAAGTGCTTATTCTCAACCATCAAATACTGAGTGTTTGATCTTGCTACACCTGTGAAGGCCAAGTTGGCTTTGGCAATGACATTTGGATTCTTCCTAGTGTCTGCCAATATCACCCTTTCTCTAATGATTGCAGGTGATGTGAGGCCATCCAGAAAATGGTTTCTTCATGTTTGCAACACCTTCTTTTGTCTTTCAACATATGACAGATTGTACACTCCCATAACCGCATCATCATTAAGAGGAACAATTTCCCCTTCCTCAGTTGGAGCTAACTCTGTTGCTGGAGGTGGTGGAGATTGAAGTATGACCTGTGGTGCACTTGGAATTAAGTCGACATATTCATTATGCGGCTCCAATTCTACCTCCATGCCATCAACCTCAATCAGTTCTTCAATTTGTTGAGCAAGTTCCTTGTCCTAAATCTGTTCATTCTTCTCCTATGTTGTTGGTCGGTTCTATTCTTTCTCTTCATCTTGCTTCTGCGTTGTTTCAACTGCTATTGTGCATTTCCTTTCTTCTTCTTCCTTCTTTTGCTTCTCTTTCCCCATTATGCTTCGTTGTGCTTCTCTCTTCCTCCGTTCTTCTATCTACAATCTTTCTTTCCTCTTTGCCTCACTTTCTAAATTCACTTTCATAACAACTGGACATGCTTTCATCTTCTGGATCATTTCCTTCCCTGGACTGTAAGATGATGACATATGCACATGGGAAGGTTGGATACCTGCATGTAATCTTATGTAATCTTGACTATTGAACATTGATGTAAACATGTTGGTCCTCTAGATCTTCTTTGAATCTCCTTGCTGAAAATCTTCCTTAACCTTGTGTCATGTTAGATCTCAATCATTTTCTACAAACAATCGAGTGTTTGCATACATTGGAAACTCCACTAGTGTTTGCTCAACTGCTTCCCCAGTACTCTCTCAGTGGTATATTTTAAAGCAACTCTCTTGGGTTCCATGGTAACAATAACTGTTGGAGAGAAGTGCTCAACAATTATGGTACCTGTGTGATAGAAAAAGGAACTCATGGCAAGCAAACATTAGCTTTTGCAAATCTAACTTCAAGTCATTATCAAACAGCAAATCAGGAAACTAGTGAGAGTGATTGCGCAGTTTCCATGAACCTGTGAGAGTGACTGGTTGTGGGCACTACACATTGCACAGTCCTAACAACCAAGGGTGCAGCCTGAGGCTTGAGACTACGCAATGTGCAGTTCCGCCTTGGTAGAGACTGGGAGAGGCTGCACATTGCCTAGTCTCAGTGGCCAAGGGTAGCAAACTAAACCCTATAACTGCGTAGTGCACAATTGGGCCAACCTGTACTACGCAGTCTCAAAGGTCAAGCTCTCAGCTTGAGCCTTAGGATTGCACAGTGCCCAGCTGGGCAAGGTAAAACTAGTCAAGGAAAGTGCAGATCTGCTCGGTGAAGGTGTGGGAAACAAGCAGATCTAAGTGATGATGTGATCTTGAGTGTGGATCTGACTAAGTATAGATGAATCAATGTGAATCAAGTGCAGAAACTCAACAAACGGAAGGAAAAACAAATATGTGAGGAGAGTCGCTGAAACGGCAACCATCGATGCAAAAACAAGAAAATCGATTTGACACTTGTGAAAGGCAAATGAAAAAATAGAACAACAGTTATATAAGCCAAAATATGTTGAAACGCCAGAAACCATGAAGAGAAACAAGCAAAACAACATGTGCACAAGTGAAGCGACAAAAAACAACAAAAAAAATAGCAAAAGGCGATAAAAGCAAAACTCACCTGGAAAAGTGATGACAACTCCACTGAATGTTCCTTGATCTCCTAGGGAATGCTAGAGCTCTAATATCAAATGCGAAAATGAGTTCTAGAGGCGTCAATTAACTATATTTTAGCAAATTATGGTTTCTGACGTGGATGCCTAAAATCAAGGAAAAAGTGACACTTGGTGAAAACTTCTAAAAATACTAATGTGCCTCCTTTGGGAAACTAATAATGGATCCCTATTTCCTAGGGATTCTTTTTGCCTTTTATATTTCTTTCTTTTATGGAAAAACTTGACATGGATGTTGTTGGGAAAGATTGCACAATCCTAGGGAATTAGGCAACTTTCTGGCTCAGTGCACTGTGCATTTTCTGAGCTCAGTGAGAGATTGTAGAGGTTTTTGGCCTTAGTGTTGGGCCGCCTTCCATGACTACGCAGTTTCAAAACTCAAGGTTGATTTCTAGTTTGAACTACACAATTCCAATCATCAAGGTTGCTTGCCCTCAAGGATTGTGTAGTTTTTGGAGGCAAGCCCAAAATTGTTATGTGACCAAGTCGGGAGATTAGCTTGTGAGTTAGAAAGATTAGTTAAGTGTGGAAATAAGAAAACACAAGCACAAATGAAAAGGATAAGTCTCAATCAAAGTATGAAAACCTGAAATCAGTGCAAGATAAGCTCCTGTGGATAGGAAGGAAGGCTCTAAATCAAAGCATAGGAAAAATTTTGGAGGGTGGTTGTAGTTGCTACAAGAATATCATATCCAATATATTTGACATAGATCTTTTGATGCAAGTTGACAAAATGTATACGTACATATTCAAGTTTTAAATTATTCATCCTTGTAGAGATTTGATCCCTTGACTTTTTCTTTAGCTGACATGTGTCATCTTCCTCCAACATAAGTGCTTCGAATCTAGCAAACATCAATGTATTAAATAGGTTGGTTTTGTTGATGTAAATAGTCCTTATTCTATGTATAGGAAGAAGTCTTGGTAGCATCTTTTTCACACAAAAAAGTCTGCTTGGCTATAGGAGAGAATTTTCTAAGGTAACTTTTACAAACCAACTTACAGATTGAAGGCTAGCCCCTTCAATACAAGGGGACTCCCTTTGACAGTCTAATCATTAAATTCGCAATTGATTGTACATTCACACAATGGCGAGATCTTCAATTGACTTGTGTTGATGTAGAGTTTGGTTGGGCCTGAGGGAGATAGTCCATTTGGAAATGGAATCAATAGGCTAGGGTTTATGACAACTTACCAAAATATTGGTTTTCTAATCACAATTGAAAAAGGAAAGGTATATAGCACATCCTAGACATTTGTCATCATTATAGCTTAAAGAAGAAAATAGAAGAACAAACCACTACAATATGGCATATGAAATGAATCCTTAAGTAACTTTAGAAGACAAGAGTGCAAATATTTAAATCTACAAGACAGAGCATCAAAGCAAGGATGAATTTTACAACATTTATTCTCATTCAAATATCATAACACATTTCATTCAAATGATATTGAAAAGAAGGAAACACTGAAACATATAGAAAATACAGACTAAGAGATACCAACACATGAATCTTTGTACCACTGATCAAAATATACTAATCTTGGAAAAGTGTAGATTAATAAATCTTTCAACACAGAGACAATAGTTGTCCTTTCTTAAAAACCCAACCTTTTTTCCTCATTTCTCATGTAATATTTAGGAAAAATACAATAAATATAATATCCACAAACTCTCGTAGTAATAACTACATAATATTTACAATATCTGAAGGTTTAATTAACAAAAAATAATCATAATCCTATCTTAGCCATTCATATCTCTATTTAGCATATAACATTGGTCAAAGTACATTATGGAACTGTTGTGCGTATCTCGTACTATTTTTCTGGAACAAGGATGAGTCATAACTGCGTTATAGGATCTAGAACTTCTCACTCCTTCATAGGCTTGATATCTAAAACTACAACTCATCCTCCCTCTTTCTAGCAAAACTGGTGCATGAACCTGTAAACTATGTTGAAACTATGACTAACCTTGTAACTGCTTGATCCTTTCAAGGCCCTTTTTCCTTATGTTGACTCATATTCTCTCCACTCCCTCAGTCACAAAAACCCTTTGACATATTACTATAATATACCGAAAATAACTTATTGTTAAAAAGATAAAAATGGAGTAGGTCAAAATGTTGAGGTACAATTAGGATTTCTTCAACAAAATTATGGTTTTGAATATTTCTCTGCCCCACGAAATAAACTGATCATTTCTCCATGGCTTCTGCACCCTAAGAAAGGAGGTTTAGCTTATCCTGGCTTCTTGTCATTCTTCTAGTAGCTTTCTATATGATTTTTTCAACCTTTAGGGTTTCTTTCCCCTTTCTGTCAGTATGCTATGTTTTCCTCTATTTTTTGGCTTTCTTTCTGCTCTTTGAAGTTTGCACAATCTCTTTGTCTTTATCAATAATCATTGTCTCCTTTGGCTTAGGGTTTTCTTTTGCTTTTAAACCCAATATTAGTTTGTTTGTAGGGAGAGTGTGGGGTTTTCTAGAGTAAACCCTAGGTTTTGTTTCAGCTTCTTCATCCCCTGTTTCTATCTTATGTTTTCCTTTCTCACTTTGTGATGTTTTCTGTTTTGCTTCCTCTTCTTCTAACATTAGATTTTGTTGTCTTATTTTCCTTCTTTCATAGATCCAAACCTTTGTTTCATTTACAAGGTTTCATGTTCTTCAATAGGGTGGTTACGTTCTCCTTTTGTTTCTAGAGCTAGGGTTTGTGCAGAAACTTTAGTTTGGCGTCTCCTTGGTCTTTCGAGTGCAGGTTGTCTTATATTTCTCTGCCTCAATTGCTATTCCTTCTTGTTTAGGTCATGAGTATATAATATTTTAATTAGACTGTGATGACAAATATCACGAAGTTGTAGCTTAGGTCTAGTACTTTCTCTGTTGGACATCTTTAGCAAACTTTGGTGAAGAAAATACGACAAATTCATCTTACTAAACCCTACTAAATGACATGAAAAACTCATATGGTACAAATAGACTTTAGAAGACCTACCTTCACATGCAAAGAAAAGTTGCACAATCCTTAGGGCATGGAACCATTCGGGCTTCAACGTATTTTGGAGGACTCTGGCTTTCTAGTCTTGATTTTGACATTTCTCTTTCAAGAAAAACTTCAAGTCCACATCTTGAAATCTTTGTTTCTTAAATGATCTCTCACCCTTGGTTGGAAAACCCGTGGCCTCTACAATACATTCTTTAGTGGCTATAAACTACAGGGTTCTAATTCTTATTGTGTTGCAATCAAAAGAATAGGTGAAATCATGGCACAAACTTAGGCTGTCCCCCTTGAAGTGCTAAAACATTGGTTCCCATCCTGCATTTATGAACAAAGCCAACATCTCTAGATACACCTTAAAATACATCCCATTGGGCTAAAACCTCTTCACATAACCTAAGCGACCCATATTTGCAAAGAATCTAACATTTCAAATCCTTCTACGGTCTTGAATTCACCTAGACAGATGTTGCAAACACCTTTAGAGCTTTCTTGTGCACTGCAAACAGATTTTTGGGTTTGCTCAACTCAGTTGTTGGCTCTAGATTTTTCCGTGCATCCTTGGTAACATGACAGTAGACTGATGAACCAAAGATCTTGAAGTGTGCGACATATGGTTTCTTACATAAAAAAGTTTCTTCTAGTGTACTCATCCCGAGAATTTGGTGAGGGCTTCTGTTCTGCAAATAAACAGTTGTGTTGCATGCTTCAGCCCACAAGTGCAACAGTAGGCCCTGAACTGGGAAAATTAGGGTTTGATTTTAAACTTCCTTTCGGTAGAAATCACGTAGCATAATTTTTGTCAACACGTTTCGAACCATCAAGTGTGGTTCATTGTCAGGACAAGATGAAGAGGCAGATCGTGGCGCCAGCTTAAATAGAGAGCAATGTAGAGACCCTTAGTTAAGTTAACGACTAGTTTATGAATAATATTTTTTAAAGAATAACACCAATTATTAGGGTCGAAATATATTAAATAAAATCTAATAATAGGTTGTGGTTAAATATAGTTGAATAAATAGAATAAAATGACTCAAAATTTCAAAGTCAAACATCCAACAAGGAGCGAAGTCCTAAAAATAATGAATGTAACCAAGACCCTATTAATAAATAATAATAGAATACATGGAGTCAAGACCCTATTAACAAATAATAATATATTGAAAATACAAAGGCATAATCAAAAAATATACTCACACAATATAAGGAACAACAAATTAAAAATAGGAGTCATCTATCGAGGCAGAGGAATTGCCCGGATGGCCTAAAGTGGCTGCAAACCAGGCAAAAAAATTTCAAAAATTCTTGTAGAGGTAGTGTTTGAATCTTTTTTTTGATGGTGGAAATGGATTCAGCACCATCAAAAACGTCTAGGACACCAAAAATTTTCAAGTTTAACAACTATAACTTGGATTAACAAAAATCCTTGCCAGACTTTCTCTAAAAATGACCGGAATTTCCATAACTTTCTGGGCAATTCCTCTGACTAGTTAGACTACAGCTTAAAAATAATATAGATAAAAACAGGCTAAAAATAGGAAAGACTAATGAATCAAGGTCAAAAACAAAACAAGGGGCCAAGGTCCTACAAATAATTCGAGCCAAGAAAAATCAATAAAGTCATCCAAGCCTAACATAAAATAAGGCCCTATAAATGCTTAAAGGAGCCAAGAATAATCAAGATGATAAAAAACTTATTTGATGAAAAACTAATTGATTAATAAGTTAGCAGAAACCTTAGAAAAACAAGTAAAAACACATGAAATAAAGAAGATACAAAAACCTACACAAATAAATAAAATAGGATAAATTGTAATTAAAATCTCAAAAAATATTCAATAAAAAAAAATTAAGAAGACAAGATAGGGACCCAACATCTGTTAATTTTCCAACCATCGTCTATATTCAAATTATTGGGTCTTTTTTCGATTTCTAGGGCCTCCCTAAATTTTCGATGATGGAAATGACTAATCCTAGCAATGACTTGGGCCTCCTTAATGCAGATATGATGCTTAGTTATTTCTGCATGTTCTGCCAAAGCAGAGGAGTGGGTCCTACCATGCTTGATGTTAGTGGTGTGTTCATGAATCCTTTGATTAATCGAGTGACCAGTCTCACCTACATAGGGAGTCCCACAAGAGCAAGGGATAATGTAAACACCTTTCATATTTTTAGGGTCCACCAAGTCTTTTACAGATCTTAGGGAACTCTGGATGGTCTTTAGAGACCTAAAGGTTGAAGGAACCTTATGCTTCCTTAAGATCTTTGCAATATTGTTTGTGGTCCCTTGGATAAAAGGGAGATGCACCCCATAAAATTGATCCTTTGGTTCTTTCTTAGCCTTAGGACCTTTTTCGGCCTTGAGGAAAGCCTTAGTACATTGGTGTCTATTGTACCCATTATTAAATAAAACACTCAAGAGGTGATATTTCTCATCATTAAGATGGTTATCATCAGAAGCTCTTAAATCTCTTGTCGCTAAAGTATTGAGAACACCGAGATTTTTGGCTGGTAAATGATGACATTTAGCATGAAGATATTGCTCTCTCTGTGTTTTCTTCTGAAAGACTTGATGAGAAAAAAAATCCATCATCCTTCCTTGAAAGGAGGACGTCAAGGAACGGTAGACTACCATTGTTGTCGACTTTGAAATTTTGATTCTTTTGATTCTATTTATTCAACTATATTTAACCATAACCTATTATTAGATTTTATTTAATTTATTTCAATCCTAATAATTGATGTTATTCTTTAAAAAATATTATTCATAAACTAGTCGTTAACTTAACTAAGGGACTCTACGTTGCTCTCTATTTAAGTTGGTGCCATGATCTGCCTCTTCATCTTGTCCTGACGATCAACCACACTTGATGGTTTGAAACGAGTCGGCAAAAATTCTCCTATGTGATTTCTACCGAAATTTTTCCTTAATTATTCAATATGGATCACAAAAGCCTAAATTCAGAAATTACTACTTTAAACTTCCTTCTTGGGATTTACAATGCAGCTAGTTATCACATCATGGATGAAAAGGGGTAGAGATTCGTGAAAAAACACTTGGACACTTGAAATAATTGAGTTGGTAGCTTGAAAACCTAACTTTTCAAATTTTCGGTGAGCGCTATGGAAATATTTCGTAGCGCCAATTGTAGGGTTGCGATAGGCTAATTGCATTACGAAAAACTTAGATAAGATTAGGGTTAGGTGAAAAGACTTGATCTAACATGTCCCTAAGCTTATATAGAAATTTACACAGGAAATTTTATAGGCCCTTTACATAACCATAAATTTACATAATGAACTAATAAAAATAGCCTTTATACTTTTAGAGAAAGGCGCAATCGTGATGCTAACAATATCGCTTCTTCATATTGTAGTGCCATAAAGATATGGTCCATATAGCTTCAAATTCCTAGTAACATTCCTTGCTATACTACTTATTTGTCTCTTTCTTTCACATTAGAAAATATCTCAGTGATTCAACCACTTTACCACGGACTACAAACATATATACCTCGGAAATATAAACATAATATTTTTATGCTTAAAGCTTGCAGCCAGAGTTGTAAAATGATGCTTTCGCCTTGACAAAATCAGTTTTGTTCTTTAAGAAGACTCGATTAGTAACACCAGTGTCATAGAAGGATTGGATGTCTTTTACAATAGAATATCTGGATGCCTCTACAGAAGGCTTGAATAGTTGCAGACTATCGATTTCTTTTATGAGCATAGTTTTTCGCATACGGAAAAGTGCAACCATAGGAGTTTGCTTGGATGCCTCTGCTCTGACAAGTGTTATTTGGTGTCATCATTGATGCCTTTAAGAAGATACATTCCATAAATTTTTGAGCCCAAAGGCTCATTCTATAGCCCAGTATGATCTGTAATGTTGGGTCTCGATTAAAAAAAAAAACAAAAAACAAAAACAAAAACAAACAAAAACAAAAACAAAAAACAAAAACAAAAAACAAAAAATACAAACAAACAAAAACAAAACAAAAGCAAAAAATAATAATAATAATAATAAATAAATAACTATACAAAACATTTAAATAATTTCTACTCATAAAAAAAAAAATTGCACGTGAAGAAATTGGATCCCTTTTGGCTCATGTTAGATCCATATTTAAGATGGATATATGTTGGTATGTAGGAACAAGACTTGCATAGGAACATAACTTGGAACATAACTTGCATTATATACAAGAGTAGAACTCACATCACATGTAGCATTAAATATTTATGTATTATAAATGATATATGCCTTGGAATCTTTGTTTAAGCCACTAGAGGATTCAGATTGCTTCACACAACATCACCGCAGGCTCGAGCTATTCATAAGTGTCATTATAGCAAGTAAGAGTAGTCCTTGATTTCAACAACCCTGAGGGTCTAATGTATTTGTGCATAGTACAGTTTTGCTCTATTTTTCCTTGGACTTAGAGCTTCCTCAATAGTACTCTTGTTTTTACCATACCTTTGATACCATGTTGAAATTCAGATCGATGATATAATTTCTTATGATGGTTATAACTTTTGACTAATATGCAATCCTTTCTTAGTATTTTCAAGTTTAGTTACGTCATCAAGTAATTGAATATTACCAAAGTATAAAGAACATAATGCACAAGAGACACCAGAAATTAGGCTCCAAGCTAGGGAAAAACACCACAAGGGGGAAAACTTAACAACAATCCTTCTCTTATAGAATCGTATCAAAATGAGATATCCAAGATCAAGACCAAGACCAGAACTACCACCAAAATTCTAAATCTGGCCCTCCTCCAAGTCACCTCCACATGCAAAGTCAACATAAGCCAAATTGTCACTTTCCTGAAATTTCGCTTCCTGAAATAAACAACTTTATACTATAAAATTTGGGCAAAGTTTTTTAGAAAAATGGAAATTAGCTAATCTTCTTTTTGGAAAAATCATGGAAAATTAGCCTACCGACAAATATTATCCCCTAAAATTTTCCTTGTTTGTGTCAGCGCAAAGTTTCTTCTACCCTCATATTTGCTTTGATACCATGAGAAATTTTGATATTGTTGTAGTTATTGGTTATTATTCTCCTATAAAATTTGATTATTTGTCTTCTGCAATTTATTTGTGGCAAATACTAAATAAAACACTACTACAACTTCACAAGAAATGTTGGGCATGGAATCCCCAAGGCATGTTTTGGGGTTCAAAGCCCAAGTTTTGACTAAATCTTGTTGTAAAGCTCCGCGAATTGCGGGCATGGGGCGTGAAAGTATGATAGAGTCACAAGGTCGTCTACGCTAGTTTTATAATGTAATGTCGGCTGGATAGACCTACCCATGGTCCACGGACCATGGGATTATATAAATAGAACTAGGCTCTAAGTAACTAAAAAAAAGAAGGAGAAGTAAGAAGAAGTCTAAGTGATTGAGTCACAGTGTGAAGTGTGTCTTTGGGTTGTAGAGTAGGAGAAGGCTCTGCAGCTAAGTGCGCAGAGGCCTAGTAGTCCGCAGCTAAGTGCACAGACCCCTACAACTGAGTGCGCAGACCCCTGCAGCTGAGTGCGCAAGGCGAGTCGAGTTTGTAACCGGGGAAAGAATCAATAAAGAGAAGTTTTGCTATAATTTTGTGTATTTCTTCTTGGTTTAATGCATGATTGACATAATTTGCAATTATATTGTTTATTCATTGCACGCACATGTATGCATGTTTATATTGTTAAGTATAACTTAAAGCACTCAAGTAGGCCAAGATAATTAACTAACATTGGAATATAAGCAAGGTCTTGGGTAATAATGCAGAGTGCGACACTCAGCCCCTGGGTAGGGTTATGCGAAGACAGTATATCAGGCCGCGAGGAACAGGAAATTGCGCGAAGCAACCTACGCGCAGGGTCAAACTGTGGACCACTTGAACTCATTAGACATCTCCAAGGTGCGGAAACCTGGTTCTAGCACCCTCCCATACTACTTCGGGTGAGACCTCAGTTCGCGCTCCACAGACTGTTACTGAAAGGGACAGTAGTACCGAGATTTGTTTGGCTAAAACAACTCTGAACCTGGGTCAAGCCCCTATAAGCCAACAAATGGTTCTGTTGTCGGGAACGGGAACTGCATAGAGATGTCTGATGTCATATCACTGGAATTCGACAAAGAAAGTAATTGAAGAGTGGTTGGATAGAAAGATTCATGAGTTTGCAGCGCAGGAAAACAAGAATCCGTAATTATCAAAGGAAGAGTGGTTAGATTGCTACTTATATACGGAAATCCATGAAATTTTCTTTGCATCCTTCCCCTCTGAGTTGTACGAGTGGATTGCGAAGCTAGCAGACAGTCAAGGAAGGTGTAAACTCGACAAACCTATTGTGTGGACTCCGGAATTGGTGCGCAGACTGGAAGCATCAAAAGATAAGATCGCACACGCTGTCAATCACTGGCTGGATCGGTTCATAGGAGGGTTCATCACCGAATTCGAGGTAGATACTTCGGTCAGCTTTAGCGAGGCAGAACGACACTTCCTCAAGGGACCGCGAGGTAAGTACGTTAAATCTTTGAACACTTTGATTAAAATGCTACTATGTGAAAAGTGGGTCAAGCAAATAAATTGATGTTTGGGGCTACGCGGAGTGGGAGGATCTACAGAAACGAAGGTAGCACAAAACTCGAAACTAGCCCCTTGATATCACCTCCACGACGGGGTGAAGAAAAGCTCACAAAGGTTTCACCAAGAAGTGCGATCACTCTAATAAAGCAGAGAATTCCGCGCATACCAACCCCTCCCACACCATGACTAGTTTCACCGTCTTCGCTCCCGACTTCACCCATACCACCTCCGCCACCACCGTGAAGCAGTATGACCAGCGCGATAAAGCTACCAGTGTTCAAGGGAGTAGGGAATGAAGATCTGGACAAATTTTGGTTCGTTGTAAAAGTAGTATGGGAAGCACAGGGGGTCACGGAAGGCAATGTTGGTCAAGGCTCTGCAGGATCGCGCGTTGACTTGGTACATTAAGCATTCCAATGACAATCCGAATGTGGGGATAGCGGATATCTAGACTGTGCTAAACAAATAATTTAGCAGGCTGAAATCAAAGGCACAGTCGATCATTGGATTCAAGGAAATCACAATGCTACCAGGTGAAACCCCGTGGGAGTTGGATCAAAGATTGAAGTGCACAATTCTCAAAGTGAACATGACCTTAACAGACGGGCAACACCGCGAATGGTTTGTAGCCTCGTTAACACCGCATCTATGGAACACGCTATCGCAACAAAGGCTAACCACTTAGGATGAAGCTTTGGAGGTCGTAATGAGATTGCACGAGACTCTGATACAAGATCCTAACCTGGGAGTCCAGCAGATTCACGCGCAGTTGAAGAACTTGTGCCTTAAGATGCAGAGTTTGAAACAAGACAGGACGGCTCGTCTAGAAGTGCGCGACGAGGTATGGTGCGTAAAGTGCAAAAGCAAGGGACATGACAAGGACCATTGTCCAATCTTTGCGAATTACCTTACGGGAGGAGGACCAATTCCATTGAGACCGAAGGCACAAGTAGGACCAAGTGCGGCGCTTGCATTATGGTGCACGATTTGTCAGATAAGAGGGAAGCATGCTACAGATCACTGCCATCTATTACAGAAGTATACGCATAATTCCCTGCAGTTGTTCTGTAATTTTTGCAGGTCAGTAGGCCATGATGAGCGCACCTGTAGAAGTTACGAACTGATGATGGATCAGACTCCTACCTACATAGTTCAGGCTGAAACATGACCCCTCGATCAAAATGCAGGAATGGCACGCATTGGATTTCAGGGGCGCGGATGAGGCCGAGGAGGAATGGGACCAGGAAGAGGTCGCGGCCAACTGATATGTTACAATTGCGGAGGACCAGGGAATTATGCCCGCGATTGTACAAATCCAACAAGACCATCATGCTTATATTGTACGCAGTTTGATCATGAGACGGATAGCAAGGTTGTGTGATAAAGGAGCACTTCAACCTCCCTCGACTCAGAATCTGCAAATGATGAGGTCTGAGCCGTGCGAGGAAGACCCGAATGTAAATATCATGCTCCGGAGTGGTATCACGATAGGGGATGACAAAGGCAAGAAGCCTGAAGAAAGTACCTGGATTCGCAAGGCTCCAACGAAGGAACTTGAATTTGATTTGGAGCACGCTAGAGAGACATTCATGGAAGCTAAGAAGAGCTTTACGGATGCCTCTACTTTAGGAAGTAAAGACAGACTGGAACCAGAAATGGACCCATCAATGCTCACTACCTTCTTGGAGACATGGATGAAGCTGTTGCGCGACAGCAAGAACTCATAACTATATGTGTTGGGACCGTGCCAGGAGAACCGCGCGTAGTACGGAAGCTCGGGAAGCACACGATGCGAATAGGAAGGGAGATGAGATTGACCGCACAGATTGGGGAATATGAAATGGATCAAGTGATTCTAGATCTAGGATCGGACACGAATTTCCTTCCAAAGCAGACATGGGAGCGCATGGGCAGGCCTGCACTGCAATAGTCTCCTATCCAACTGCGAATGGAAAACTAGCAGAAGATCCTACCTATGGGGAGATTGCAAGGAATCACAGTAGATATCGAAGGAGTGAGCGCGCTGGCAGATTTTGAAGTGATAGAGATTGTTCATGACAGCAATCCCTATCTCGTTCTACTGGGAATAGATTGGGTCACTGACATGAATGGAGTGATAAATCTAAAGAAACGCAGGATGATTTTTGAGAAAAAGTCACTGCGTGTAGAGGTACCTATAGACCCTGCGGAAGGATCATGCTACACAGAGCCAGTGCGTGAATCGATAGCAACGACGATCTAGACTGTATCTACAAGATAACCGCGTGGGAGCAGGACTGGGTAAATCCAACAGCGAATGGCAGGATTTCGTGGGAGCACGAAAGCTCTTGCACCTCAGATTCGGATGAGGAAATAGAACGATGGCAGAATTGATTACACGAGGTAACCACGCTCAACTGTAACATGATGACAAGGTCGTTGCGCTGCGTGACAATAGGGGTAAGAGATTTGCCTATGTACAATGGGTTGAGCGAGGTGGATGATTTCCTGAACAAATTTGAAAGAGAAGTACCAGAACATCAATGTTTCGACGCTCTGAAATGGGTACTGCGAGTTACACCCGCAAGATGGTGGTGTACGCATCAAAGAAGTTTTGAGGACTGGCGCGAATGCAAAAGGATGATGCGCCTACGATTTGGGAAACCTCAGATGCGGATAAAAGCTAAGTATGCCAGACAAAACGGTCTGCACGCCCACCTTTCCAGATGGATATAGGCATATGGGGTGCAACCTGCACGAAGGCACACTGTCCGCATGGTAGGAAACACTATCGACAAGCAAGAGAAGGCAAGAGAATGGCGCGAACAACCCCTTCGTTTAGGACCAGGAGGTATGATAAGACCAAGCACACAAAAGGTTATCCGTGTGGAAGCCTTTGACAAAGTGTGCGAAGTACTGAACAGGGTCCACAATGCGAAATGGACTGACTGGGACCTGCGCGTACCAGCGGTTCTATGGGCGTATAGGACCACGTGCAAGAACCTGACTGTGCAGGCACCACCAAGGCTGGAATATGAGACGAACGTTGTAAGCCCTCTAGTACTTGAAAATCCTAATCTAGCACTGGTAGGGATGACGATTCGTGAAACCTTGGAAGCTGAAATCCAATAGGGAAACCTTAGACTCCAAGAACTTGAAGAAGCAAGGGTACGGTTAAGAAAGAAAAGTGCGTTGGTGGGTGCAGAAGTCAAGAAGCTGGAGGACGAAATAAAGGAATATTTTCTCGTTGCAAAAACTAGGATGGTAAGACAAGGTGCATACAATCATGTTGACAAGTTTGAGAACTATCGTCATGAATTGATTAGTCTGATGCCTTGGCTTGGACCACATATTGCTATGCATAGTGACCAGGGTAACGCGTTGCAAATGGTGAAGTGCGTGATACCGACCGTAACAATAAAAGGTGAGGATATCTAGGAACCATGGCGAAGATAGGATGGAATTCTACACGGGTGATGCTACCACCTAACTAACCGAAGGAAATATAGTCTTAGCGCTTCAGGCAGTTGAAAGGGAGCGCGGGACTATAAACTATTCTGTCAGGGAGCTACACAATATTGGAGATGCACGCAGAAGCAAAGAGTCACAAGGTCCGCGACCGCGCACGGGGAGATGGGCTACCACGCGGGTTGGTTAGAAAGTGACCGTTGAAGTCACTATTCATGATGGGATGCTCGACTTGAGGCAAAATGGAGCAGACAACAAACATTTAAGACGCGATTTTATGGGTAAGATTTGGGAAAATCTGCCACCAAGAAAGCATTAATGAATCGGAATTGGGGGGAACGGTCGAATTCAAATTCAAAAAGCGTTATAAAATACAGAGGGTTGCCCAACAAATAACACTCGGTCATTTGCGAATTGAGCGATTGAGCAAAACCCTGAGTGTTGTGAGTTGAGCGTTGATTGAGCCCCTGAGTTTGCGAGTGCTAGATTTTTGGACGAGTACGATGGCAACAACTAACGATGGTATGGAGATAGCAGAAGTGACCGTCGAGGAGGCCGTGTAGACCCTGACTATGGAGGGTGTTCCAGAAGGCGTCGGGATTGTGGCAGAAATCCTGAAATCACTGTGTACGCCAAGACCCAAGAAGGACAAACAAGCAATGGTCACCGTATGTGTGTCCCCGCGGAACCCGCTGCACACCAAAATCTCAATGGAGGAGAAAGGGAAAGCCGTCACCATAGAGACGGATGAAGAAGAAGAAGATTTGGAGGATCTTATCATCTTGGAGGAGGAGGATGAATGCATGGAGGAGGACACTTAGCCTATGCACTCTGCAACAAAATTGCTCGCCTATGTGCCCTTGCGAAAAGGGAACGCGAAAGTGCCCAAGGACCTGGATGAGACCAAGAGCTCGCTCCAGACCCCACTCCTCCCAGATAACATTATATTTGAGGGCACGCACCTGGGACGCGTGCCGAGCCTAAAATTTGAAGATTGGGACCACACTGACCACGAAAAGTTCCCTCACCTGGAGACAAGGAACCTCATGAAGCCCAAGAAGAACACCGCGGCGAGGGTTACAGAACTAGAGCCACGGAAGTGGTTGCTCAGAGTGGAGAAGGTTGGACTGCTGAATTTTCTTTGGCTGCCACACTTCCACCGCAACACAATAACCATTTTCGTCATTAGGCAGTTGTCCTGCCTGGTGCATGATGGGTGTTTGTGGTTAGAGGAGCCCATTCCCATCACAGCAGACCTGATTCATAGCAGCTCTCAGCTTCCATGTAAAGGAGAGGACCCCGCAACCATATCGGAAGGGAAGGGCAGTGATTTGGCCATCGTGGAGGCCATGAAGAAGAAGTACAAGCTAGAAAAGAAGAAGAGGGGCTACGCCATCTCCAACATCAAGGACAAAGCAGTACGCGTGGCAACGTAAATCCTCACACGAAAAGTTATGTGCAAGTGTCGCACAGACGAGGTACCTGCACGAGCGGTCGCACTGGCCGAGCAATGCGTGGAGGGGGTCTAGTTTAACTAGTCTGAATTCCTCTACATAGAATTTTTAGAGAATTGTCGTGAAGCCCAGGAACAGGGAAAAACGTTCCACTATGCATGGTTGTTGTTGTCCATAGTGCTCATAGCTAGGGAATTTCCAAAGGATAGTCAATTCCCCATAATTGACAGGTACCTGCCAGAGGTCGTGAAGTACGCTTCGCTCTGGGCCACGAAGGATGCTAAGCGGATACGCGACAGCAAAATCCTCTGGGTGTTCATGGAAATGAACCTCAAAATGGGGATCAACCGTAAACCGTGGTTGTCACCCACTGTTTACGATCGTCTGCAGGGTTTTGTTGAATTTAAATCGGACATGCATAACCTCCCTATCAAGGCGCGCAAGGACCCGACCAAGCAGTTGGTAAAGCTACCCTTCGTAGCAATCGACGACATCATTTTCAATGTCCTAGAGGCATGGTCACCGAAGTGGCGCGCCCCATACATCGTAGAGCTCGAGAGGTCGGCGGTGCAAAGAAAGGAAGATGAGGCAAAGCTGCGCATCGCACAATTGGCTGGAAAAACGAAGGGAGGAAGCAGCGGCAGCAAAAGTGTCGGCAGCGCGAGACGCGGCACAGAAAGCAGCTAAGCAGGAAACGGCTGCAGCAGCAAAAGAAACCGCGAAGGCAGACGAGGGCCAAACAACAAATTCGCAGGGGAAGGAAGTAGAAACAAAAGAAGGAAGCGTGGACCCACAACTCGCATCAATGCAGCTGAAACACCAGCACCCGGCCGAGCGGGCAGGGTCGCGGAAGAAGGCCAAGGCCTCGAAATTGTCCATTGACCCGATCACCCTAACCGAGGGTGATCTGCATGACATCAGTGAAGTGGTGCGTGATGTCACCACTGAGGCTCTCCAAGATTTCATGCAGGAGAGCCAGATTGCGTTGGGGGCCCTCAGAGCGCAATTGCAGGAATTACAGGTACGCCCCCCTCAAGTTGGTACAATCGGATCCTTGGCAGCAGAGCAGATGTTGCGTGCGCAGATAACGAACACCATAGTGCTGCCGGAAGGAGCACTAGTGCCATCAAATGAGGCTGATAGGCCTTCGGTTAGCGCGTTGAAAGGTCTCAGTGTCAATCTAGCTGCACTCCCGCGCAAGACCTTATATGTGTTGTAGGATGGGATAACTGCAGAGTTGCGAGCTAGGGAGAGCCGCACGCTCCAAGTCCTCAGTGAGCAAAAAATAAATATGGAACAACTAAGCCTGCAGCGCGACGAATTAATGTAGCAGAATCAACAACTAGTACAGGTGATAGACGACACTTGTCAAAGCATCCCGGAGCTACCCATCCCAGCAGAGGCACGGATCCACAGGTTAGCAGCAGGGGTCCGCAAGACGAGGAAAGAAATGACAAACGTTCAGCTAGAGCTGAACCTTCATATCGCGGAGCTGCGGTTAAAGGCACAGCCATCCACTCCCCCGGAAATCAGAGAACAACTCGCTAGCACTATCACAGCGGAATTGGAGGAACTTGGAGATGCAGTGTGAGACTTCACCAATATGTTGGAAGAATCACTTGAGGTCCTCTCAAATTTGCAGGAGGACCCAAAAATTCAGCGCTTAGAGACAGAGTCGCGAGAACTCCAACAGTAGTATGACAGTGTCTGAGGAACTGCACAGACGGTGGTCCTCACTTAGAGGCTAGCACGGATGCAGCAGGCTAAAGCACTAAAGGAGCAGGTGGACACAGCATGACATAAGGAAGCAGTCCTAAAGGCGTGCGTTCAGACTTGGATCGATGAGGCCTTCACCATCACGGCAGAAATCGAAGGCAATCTCGCACACATGCAGGGGATGCACATATTGATGTAGAGAATCACTCCCGACACAGAGGTCTCGGAGCAGCGTATGCAACAGATCCAACAAGAAGCATCTTAGTGCGTTGCTGACCTCCGCGTAGTTCAAGAACAGTTGGAGGGACTCAGCTTAAAGATCATCATGCCAACAGAGTGACTCGAGGGCGAGTCACGATGTTTGTGTTGGGGTCCTGTTGGACATGGAATCCCCCAAAGGCATGTTTTGGGGCTCAAAGCCCAAGTTTTGACCAAATCTTGTTGTAAAGCTCCGCGAATTGCAGGAGCGGGGCGCGAAAGTATGATAGAGTCACAGGGTTGTCCACCCTAGTTTTTTAATGCAATATCGGCTGGATAGACCTACCCATGGTCTGCGAACCATGGGATTGTATAAATAGAGCGAGGCTCTAAGTAACTAAAAAAATAAGGAGAAGTAAGAAGAATTTTAAGTGGTTGAGTAGCAGTGTGAAGTGTGTCTTTGGGTCGTAGAGTAAGAGAAGGCTCTGTAGCTGAGTGCGCAGAGGCCTAGTAGTTTGCAGCTGCGTGCGCGGACTCCTGCAGCTGAGTGCGCAGAGGCCTAGTAGTCTGCAGCTAAGTGCGCGGACCCCTGCAGCTGAGTGCGCAGGGCGAGTCGAGTCTGTAACCGGGGAAAGAATCAATAAAGAGAAGTTTTGCTATAATTCTGTGTATCTTTTCTTGGTTTAATGCATGATTGACATAATTTTCAATTATATTGTTTATTTACTGCGTGCACCTGTATGCATGTTTTATGTGGTTAAGTATAACTTAAAGCACTCAAGTAGGCCAAGATAATTAACTAACATTGGAATATAAGCAAGGTCTTGGGTAATAATGCAGAGCATGACGCTCAGCCCCTGGGTAGGATTACGTGAAGGCAGTATATCAGGCCGTGAGGAATGGGAAAGTGCGTGAAGCAACTTGCGTGTAGGGTCAAACCATGGACCACTTGAACTCATCAGACATCTCCAAGGTGTCGAAACCTGGTTCTAGCACCCTCCCATACTACTTCGGGTGAGATCTCAATACGCGCTCCGCGGATTGTTGCCGAAAGGGACAGTAGTACCGGGACTTGTTTGGCTAAAATAACTCTGAACCTGGGTCAGGCCCCTATAAGCCAACAAAAAACAAATAAATCACAGGAGCTAAAAAAACATTGTACACACACACAAATAATGAACACCAATATTTTTGGACAAATGTCCCTGGAAAACTCCACTGTGGGGAAAACCAATTCTGTGAATGAGTAATTTATTTATTCTTCAACAAAATTATGTGATTGAAAAATTACAGTTGTTTGTCGTAAATTAGCAAACCTACTAAAAATTGTTTCTTTCACTTTTGCAAGTTGATTTGGCTTCCTAGAGACAACTTGGCCCCTCTTATCCAATTCGGCCCTCCTCTAGAGCCTCGAATTATGCGGCCTTGGCAACTCGGCCCTCATTGGCAAACTTGCACTAGCTGGAAATAAACTCGGCCTCCTCTGGAATTCGACTTCTCCTAGAAAACTCAGCTTCTCTTGTTCAAATTGATCACTCTGGAAAATTCATCCTTACTTCTGCAACCCAACCTCTCTAAAGCAATTTGTACTACTAGGAAACTTGGCCCTCTTTGTAGATAAAATTGACCTCCATCTGATTCTGAGAAACTGGAAATTTTTGTGAAGAATTATCTTCGGCACCTCTATCTTTAATCATTGGTGACCTTGATCTGCCAGTGCCCTCATGCTATCACTGTGCCCTTGCTATAACTGCAAATTTGTGTCTTTTTTGTGTTCTCCAAATGCACATCAATTCCCTCTTATAATCTCTCATTGAGTAATCAACGACCACAATCTAATTGCAATCGATGGATAAAGTCATCTTGACCCCATCAAATGACTTTTCTAGAAGTCATTAGAGGAAAATAAATTTACCTCAATTAATCATGGTTAATTAAGCCACTTCCCTAAGTTAGACTTAAGAAAAACAAGAACACATATCCAAGCTACATAAACTAACATATATTAGCTTCAAGTCATTTGTGAAACACTTATGGGTAGTGAGAAATTAGATATTCAAATATTAGGGTTTAATTTAAGAAGAAATCATTTAATTAGAAAATCATATGTCTTTTTTATTTAGAATTTAGACTGTTGGAACAAAGTATTTTTAATCCAAGCGTAAATCTTGGATAAAGATTAATTTATGCAAATTGAAATTTGAAAATCACACATCTTAATACTTTTATATGTCTTTTCTCAATTATTTATAATTATTTTTTACTATTTTTATTATAAGTTATGAATATTTTTTACTATTTTTATTATAAGTTATGAATATTTTCAAATAATTTTTTATATTAAATTATATATATTATACAAATATGTGAAAATATATTTTTAACATCAAACTATTCGTAAATTATATTACTTTGTTTTTAAAATCTTTATTGATCTTTATTTAAAAATCGGTATGCATTAAAAGTTTATGAGGATAAATCTCCCACTTTAAACTACTTCAATTAACATAAAGAACTGAAAATATTAAACCACCATAAATTTTCATGTCACTTGTGTAAACATATTTTCTTCTATAGATATCACTAACTTTAACATTGGATGCAAATCAACGAGCTACTTCAAAGGGGATTTTTTCTATGCATTTAAATATTATCTCTATTTTTTATATTTTTATGTGAGTTTTATATTAATAAATATTTTTTATATTAATAAAGATATTAACGTGATTTTTAATGTAAATTTAGTGAACTTTAATTTTTCCAATTGTTTGGGAATATCACATACTGTTGACCTAGGTTGTCATTGATGTCAATATGGCAATATTCTAGATACTAGATGACGATATGAAGCCAAGGGGAAGCAGAGCAGATCCATGAAGTGACATGAGCAAGGCCATCAGGATAGTCAGGCCATAAGCAGGAAGAGTTACCAAAGGAGGCATATCAAAGAATATTACAGAGCATCAGAGCAAGAGAGGCATTCATATATGCAAGGAGGTATTTGAAAGACATTGCCAAGCCAGAGGAGCCACATTGGAGCAACAGGAGCTACAAGAGGAGCCATATACATACATACATACATACATACATACATACATATATATATATATATATATATATGCCAAAACTGAGTTCTCAGAGCTACAGAAGCAAACAGAGTGAGTAGAACAAAGCATATATATATGCCATATAAAATCCAAAGAAGAGGACGCAGACAGTCGTCGAAGGAAACAGAGGATGCAAAGAGCCATTAGAGGAGCAATATATATATAGGGTTAAAGGAAACAGCGGAGCAATATATACATGCAGGGTTAAAGGAGTGGAGAATATATATATAAATAGGCAAATGCATTATCCGAGGAGAAAACCTTATATATATATATATATATATATATATATATATATATATATATAGGCTTAACACTATCGGCAGCCAAAACTATGAATCCCCAGCAAATACACTATCGGAGGCCAAAACTCACGTATATATGCCTTTACACTATCGAAGGCGGAAAGCGGACTTGAAACCTTATACACGGGAGCGTTGAGTCATATCGGCTCCGGCATACAATATCGCATCGGGACTTCGGGAGCAAAAGTCATACAGTGTTAAGCCGCCCCTTTGTGATCGCCGATAGCGATACATATATATGTGGACTCGATGCAACATTGCAATATAAGTTAATATATGATCGCATCCATCGCATATCGCAAGCCGTAAAGCCTTGCCACATTGGAAACGCTGACTACGATAAGGCTGTGGACCCGACGGGCATATTAACTATGGTTTAATACCATATCGCATCTGGTCCATCGGAGCAATGGAGGATCGGCCGTCGGCCATCGGCAGAGTCATGGGTGTGATATATAAAGGATCCCCGGTAGTCACAAATCGCTGATTGTGATTTAAGCTGCGGACCCGGTACAGTTTAGATGCGGGTTTAATATTGCTTGAAGTCCGCCCCTTAGTCTTTTGATTGGTTTTTCTCATATTCTCTGTGTAATTAAATATTTGGCTTGCGCGAGGTGTTTTAGGCCGAAAGGCTTATGATAACTGTTCCAATGGTTCAGGAGGCTAAACGTCAGTTAAATGGGGTGAATCATGGCGATAGTGATTGCCATTGGGACGTGGCCATCCGTTAAGCTATGTCAACTTTGTGTATGCCTGCCATCATTAAAAAGGGAGAGCATTGTTACAAGTTTTTGAATATGTGTTCTCTATGCATGATTCGGTCCTCACCATTAAATCAACATGTCCTATGAGCACAAATAGACAGAGGAAATCGTAAGCTGGGAAGCTGAAGAAGAAAGCGAGCACAGAGGAAATGACAGTGAGCGTTGAGGAAGCTAAAGGACCAGTGAAGAGAGGAAACCGACAAACAGAGGCATGAGGAATGCATAATAGAAAGAAAAGCATAGAACAGTTAGTTGTGAATGTTGTTGAAGGCTGTTAAAACATTGTGGAAAATAAGCTGGAGGAGATAGAGGCAGCGTGAGGATCTAGCAGAACAAAAAGAGGGCCAACAAGACAGCAGACAGTCGAAGGGGAGAAGGTGCCAGTAGAGAACATAAGCTTGAACAGGAATTTATTCTTTATGCAGAGCTTAGTGCAGCAAACAGTAGATTGACTAAAGCTATGTGAAAACATTATCAGAGAGCATGAAGGCTATTGTAGACTATGTGTGGGAAGTGTGCAGAGTTGTAAAGACTTCTTCATAAGAATACTTGCTATCATTGATGTTGTAACTTGGAGACTACAGTGAAGCTATAATCAGACAAAACTCAGTAGAGAAGAGTTTTGAGAGCAGAACATTATTATCAAATGAACCTTGACAAGATTGGGTCAGAACCCTTGAGGCTGGTGCCTCAGAAGTAAGTAGGATTGGAGTCCTTGGGGCTGGTGTCTCAGAAGAAAGAAGGATAGGAGTCCTTGAGGCAAGTGCCTTAGAAGTAAGAAGGATTGGATTCCTTGGGGTTGATGCCTCAGAAGTAGGAAGGATAGGAGTCCTTGGGGCTGGTGCCTCATAAGTAGGAAGGATTGGAGTCCTTGGGGCTGGTGTCTCAGGAAATGGAAGGATTGAAGTCCTTGGGAGTTGATGCCCCTAATTCTAATATTGGTGTCTTGGCAAAATAGAGTTGGTGCTCTGGAGGTTGGAACCTCACTAAAGTCCGAGTTGGAGCTTGGCGACTGATTGCAACCACTTATATATTATATCTATTTTACTACAAAGATTATATTAATAAAAGCATTTATTATTGTTGTTCATCTTGTGTTCTAAATATAAATTCTTTAACTGGTTAAACAATAGTCAGAAAAAGAAATACTGATTCACCCCCCTTTCAATATTTCCAACAATTGGTATCAGAGCAGGTACCTTCATTCAAAGCTTAACAACTTGAATGTTGACCTTTAGAACACAAATGGCGAGGTCAAGGAAGAAAGTCTCCAAGCCTCCTAAGGATATGTCTCCCTCTATTACTAAAACATAAGACAATCAATTTGAGGAGGCTCCAAGGCTTAACGGGAACTTTAATATATGGGAAGCAAGAATGAGGAATTTCCTACAGACTCAAGGCATTGAAATCTGGAAATCAATGATTGCTGGTAGCAGGATGGATGAGGAATCCAAGGAGTACAATGCAAAAGCAATGAAGGCAATCTTTAATGCGCTACCTGATTCTGTAAAGAACAATCTAGGAAAATGTTCACCAGCAAAGGGTATATGGGACAAACCTCATGACCTTCACTGTTATGAAACTAGCCCAAGAAAAGATGGAAAAGATAGATCAACGCCTTAGAAGCCTCTTCGAGGGGGCAACCTCCTTTACATTACATAAATGAACAATTCTTCGATGATACAAATGACAAAACCTCCTTTCTATATATAGGAGTCTAAGGAGTCACAATATAATCCAGCCAACCTAACAATAATTTTATAAAGCCACAACAATAACAATAGAGGGATTCTATGGGGCACAGAAATAACAACATGGGGGTAATAGGGGCACAACAATATAAATAAGGGGTATAACTACAATAGTAATGGGGTAATCACTAGTATTATAGGGACCCAACATGCCCCTCTCCTTCAAAAAAGTGTTGTCCTCAACGCTTGAGTAGTTCTAGATACTTCTGCATAAAATTCTCATCCTCCCATGTGGAATCTTCAGCAGATAAGTTCTTCCACTTGATAAGATACTCTGAAATTGATCGATTTCGTAGTTGTCGAGTTCTTGTTTCTGTGATTGCTTCCGGTTCCAATATAATTTTTCCTTCCTCGTCAAGTTCTGGCAATATTGTTTGAACTGGGAGCTTGTCGCCTATAACCTTCTTTAAACATGAAACATGGAAAACTGGGTGCAATCGAGAAGCTGCAGGAAGCTCCAATTTGTATGCCATAGTACCAATCTCTTGCAACACCTTGTACGGACCATAATACTTTAGTGATAATTTATTATCCTTCTTAGCATGCTTTAGGGACATTTGCTTATATGGTTGTAGCCGTAGGAATACCCAATCACCTACATCAAAACTTCTTTCACTGCGATGTTCATCTGCCTGTTGTTTCATTCTATTTTGTGCCAACACGAGGTTATCCTTTAAGAGTTGGAGGACTTGTTGTTGATGTTCGATGTGATGTTCCACTGCCTGAACCTTAGAATTTTCTCTTAAATATGATGTGATGGATGGTGGTTGATACCCATAAAGTGCCATAAATGGGGTCATTTTTGTTACTGTATGGAAGGAAGTGTTATACCACCATTCAGCCAGAGGCAACCATTTGACCCATTGTGTCTGTTTATCAGATACAAAGAAACGAAGATATCCTTCCAAACATTTGTTTACTATCTCAGTTTGCCCATCAGATTGAGGATGATAAGATGAGCTATGAGCTAACTAAGTACCAAGACAAGAAAATAATTCTGTCCAAAAATTTCCAGTGAAAATGGGATCTCTGTCACTTACAATAATCTTTGGGTTTCCATGTAGCTTTTGAATTGTTTCCATAAATGCAGTAGAAACTGTACTGGCTTTGAATGGATGTGATAATGCACAAAAGTGTGCATACTTGGTAAGTCTGTCAACTACCACCATGATGACACTCTTTCCCTCAGACTTGGGTAAACCTGTGATAAAATCCATTGAAACCTCCTCCCAACGTTGGCTTGGAATGGATAAAGGTTGTAATAGACCTGGTGTCTTAATTGTTTCAACTTTAATTTGTTGGCAAACCAAACATTCCGCCACAAACTTTTGAATATCTGATTTAAGGCCATCCCAAAAAAATTCCTTCTTAACCCTGTGGTAAGTTCTTAAAAATCCTGAGTGCCCTCCTAAGGGAGAAGTGTGCAATTCCATAAGAATCTTTTGTTTTAGCTGGGAATTCTTACAGAGGTATAAGCGATCTTTGTACCATAATGAATCATTTTGCCAGCTAAATGTATCAGACGTACTGGAATCTTGTTGTAGCTTTCGAATAAGTGCCCACACTTCTTCATCATTCTTCCATTCCTCCCTTGCTTCGTTTATCCAATCTGGTTGGATAATAGAAATGGCGCACAACAATGCTTCCACATCCTCATCCTTTCTTGAGAGTGCATCTGCCACCACATTTTGCTTCCCTTTTTTGTAGATGATTTCAAAGTCATAACCCAACATCTTTGTGACCCACTTTTGTTTCTCTTCAGAGGATAATCTTTGTTCTAAAAAGTATTTAAGGCTATCATGATCCGTTTTTACCTTGAAGTGTCTTCCCATTAGGTAGGGTCGCCATTTCTTAAGTGCATGGAGTATTGCCAACATTTCCTTCTCATAAATAGCTTTGCTTTAAAACTTTCCTTTGATTGGACGACTTTCAAAAGCAATGGGTCTTTCATCTTGCATTAGAACAGCACCAATTCCATTTCCTGAAGCATCACATTCCACAATAAAGGTTTTTGTGAAGTCCGGTGTAGCTAAGACCGGTGCTTGGCACATTGCCTCTTTAAGATTTTCAAAGGCCTTTGTTGCTTCCGGAGTCCATGAAAATGCATCTTTCTTCAATAATGTTGTTAGAGGTGCTGCTATTCTCCCATAATTCTTAACAAACTTGCGATAATACCCTGTCAACCCAAGAAATCCTCGCAGATGCTTTATGGATGTGGGGATTTTCCATTCCTTAATGGCTTTAATTTTGCTAGGGTCTACCTTAACTCCTTCATGAGATACAATATGACCCAAATATTCCACCTCCTAGACTCCAAAGAAACATTTGGATCTTTTTGCATATAATTGTTTCTCCTCCAATAGTTGTAGCACCCTGTCAACATGTTCAACATGATCCTTCCAAGACTTGATGTAGATTAGTATATCATCAAAAATACTAACACAAATTTTCTAAGAAATGGTTTGAAAATTGAATTCATCAAACCTTGAAATGTTGAAGGTGCATTAGTAAGGCCAAAAGGCATGACCAAAAATTCATAATGACCCTCATGAGTTCTAAATGCCGTTTTCGGAATGTCTTCAATCTTCATTCTGATTTGATGATATCCCGAACGAAGATCCAACTTGGTGAAGTAAATTGATCCATGCAATTCATCCAGTAATTCATCAATAACAGGAATGGGGAACTTATCTTTAATAGTGAGCTTGTTGAGCTCCCTATAATCCGGACACATGCGCCATGATCCATCCTTCTTGTGCACCAATACTACTGGAGCAGAGAAAGAACTTTGACTTGGTTGAATTATACCAGCCTCTAGCATTTCTGCAACCATACGTTCAATTTCACTTTTTTGGACATAGGGATATCTGTACGGCCTGATGTTTGGAGGAACACTTCCTGGAATCAGATGAATAGCATGATCATGATCACGCATAGGTGGGAGACCTTTGGGAGTCTCAAATACCTTGGAATGATTGTCCAGGACTTTTTGGAGATCTGGAGAAATAGATGATTCCGATGTGGAAACATCTAGCGAACATAATTGTGCAATTACACCTCTTTTCTCCTTTTTTAGAAGCTTTGTCATACCATTAGAGCTGATTATCTTTCCTAGTTTCCCTGCAATACCCCTTAATTCAACTTCCTTTCCTTCCATAGAAAATTTGATGAAAAGTTCTTGAAAATTAAAAGCTATTGTACCCAAGGATTGTAGCCATTGGACTCCTAGTACAACATCAGCACCTCCCATTGGAATGGAAAGCATTGGGCTAGTCAATACATATTCTCCCATGGATAGCTTGATATTATGGCACCTTCCAGAGCAATTTATTGTTCCTCCATTTGCAATCATCACTTGACACTCTGGTGCTGGATATAGGAAGCAATTCAATTCTTTTGCTACCCTACAATGAATAAAATTGTGGGTGCTTCCTGAATCAATCAACACTATTACCTTTTTCTTCTTGATTTGTCCTTCTATCTTGATGGTTTGAGGAGTGGTAATTCCCGCCAATGCATTACAAGATATGGTTGGATTTATTTGTTCTTCATCTAGGCTTTGTTCCTGGAGTATATCTTCTTCTTTTGACCTTTCTTGCTCCTTTTCTTCTTCCTCTTCACAATCTATGTAGAATAATTTCTTCTCAGCACACTTATGACCTTTAGTGTATTTGCTATCACAACTGTAACAAAGCCCTTTTGCTCTTTTTTCTTCCAATTGTTGTGGTGTCAACCTTATAGGTTGTGGAAGACTAGGGGCAACAACACTTCCGTCTTTATAGTTGTGAGTGGTATGCTTCCTGGTTGCCATAATTTTGCTTTCCATTTTTCTTGCTAACCTGAATGCCTTCTCTAATGAATCAGGTTCCCAAAGGCGAACATCATGTTGGATATTATCCTTTAAAGACCCTATGAACACATCAATCCTATGATCCTCTGGAATATCTTTTACCCTTATGTTCAATTTTTGGAACTCCTCAATGTGCTCCATTACTGAACCCTTTTGTTTGAGACTTATCAATTGGCTAAAGAAAGTGTGCTTTTTGTATCTTCATAATGTGCTATCAATTCTTCCGTAAAAATTGCCCAAGTGATAAATTGTTTACGAGAGCAAAGCCATTGATACCATACAAACTGATTTGGTTCCAAATATACAGTTGCCATACGTACCTTTTGTGTGTTTTGCACATTATTGAGATCGAAGAACTGCTCCATCTGTAATATCCATGTGGTGGGATCCTTGCCATCAAACTTCCTCATATCGATTTTTGGAATATGGTGGGTCTTCGATCCAACATTAGAGTCTATGGAATCATGATTAACATTACTTTTGTTCACATCATGAGTTTCCTTTACAACCTTTTCACCATTAGTAAGTATTTCTTGTAGAAAATTTGTCAAATCTGTCTTCAAATCTCCCATGTCTGTCTTCAAATCTGCCATGTCTCTCTTCAAATATGTCTTTGAATCATCCATCTTAGCTTCCATGTCCTTTATCTTAGATTCCACGCCATTTATCTTAGATTCCACGCCATTTATCTTAGATTCTGTTAGCATTTGTGAGCGTGACATTTGTTGCACTTGTTCTTGTAATTTTGATATATCATGTAGCATTTCTTCCTCTTTTTCATGAGTCATGCTAGAGCTTTCAGGTTCCTTACTAGGTGTTTGCATTTTCTTTCCTCGAAGCATCAGTTACCGATAATAATGCTTTACTCTGCCCTTTGAATTCCGTTAAACCAAGCTTACACAAAAATTTAAAAAAAACTACACACCTTTTTTCACTTATAGAAGCCTGATATTGAATCTGATGTATCTCTGTAATTTCGGATCATCCAGTTCCGAAATTGCGACCTGTACTAGCCTTCTGCATCCTCTTTCCAATGCCACAAGTCTGACCCAAATTGGATTCTCCAAGGAAGAGTTATGTGAAATCTCCCACAGTGACTTGCTTTTAGACTAGTTCAGTAGAGCGAACTTGTACGATGTGCCACGAGTCACTGTTTCAACCTTTGGATCTGAAACATGCATACATGAAACTAAAGTCCGTCCTCTTTCTGTACCTTCTTACAAAATTTCAATCCAATCCCCAGAGAGAAATTTATGACGATTTTCCCCAAGTCACCTGTTTTGAATGTAATTCAGGAGTCTACAAAAAGACCAACTTCCTCAGATCATATCTCCGCAAATATCGCGCGAAAAGCTTTGAAATTTGGATCCAAGGTTCAGCACGATTTCTTCTCAAATGGGTTTTTTTGCGACTTCTGAAACATCACAGAAAAAAAGTTATAGCGAAAATTCCACGATGACCTGTTTGGAGCAGCGAAACCCTAGAATCCAAAGCTCTGATACCAAATGTTATGAAACCAGCCCAAGAAAAGATAGAAAAGATAGATCAACGCCTTAGAATTCAGCCTCTTCGAGGGGGAAACCTCCTTTACATTACATAAATGAACAATTATTCGATGATACAAATGACAAAACCTCCTTTCTATATATAGGAGTCTAAGGAGTCACAATATAATCCAGCCGACCTAACAATAATAATATAAAGCCACAAAAATAACAATAGAGGGATTCTATGGGGCACAGAAATAACAACATGGGGGCAATAGGGGCACAACAATATAAATAAGGGGTATAACTACAATAGTAATGGGGTAATCACTAGTATTATAGGGACCCAACATTCACTCAAAAGGAGCATTGACCATGACCATCAGTCGAGAAGATGATGGAAATCTAGAAATAAATCCAGAACCCATCATAGAAGCTGAACATGGGAATGATGATGTCAAGGCTAAAGCAGACTTAGAAGATGAAGAGAATGAAAAAGATTTTGTAGAATAACTCCTTGCTCAACTTATGACTGCCATGGAAGAGATTAACAATTTGAAAAAAGAAAATGAGGAACTTAAGAAGACAGCACTAGTTGGTAACCAAGATCAAACAAGGAAGAAAGTTGACCTCATCAAGCTTCAAGTACAAGAAAGGGATGAAGAGCTTGCCAAGCTTAAGAAGGAATATCATCAAAGCAAAAGAAAGCATCATGAAGAAGTCATATCCATGACAAATCAATTGTATAAAGCAAAGAAGCCGGAAGATACCTTGTTAAGTTTGAACAAAGACACAAGAGCTTGAACAAACTTGAAGAAGAGATTGGTCAGTACAAGGAAGAGGTCTCCTCTCTCAAGTCTCAACTACAAGAAGCAAGGAAACAAGCACAAGGAGCTGAAAAGACCATGGAATCATTGGAAGTTGTAGAAGGATAGGTTGATGAAGCAGGAAAGGGAAGAAACACCATGATCTGTCGACTGAAAGCAAAGGATGAAGAAATCTTCAAAATGAAGTCAGATATCATCTTCCTTAAAATAGAAGTAGACGAATCTATTCATATCAAGGAAGAAATTGAGGAACAACTTGCTAAGAAGAATAGTGAGTGTGAAAGATTGGAAGAAGAGATTGTCTTCCTCAGGACAAAGGTTGAAGGGATGAACAAAATCTTGAAGAGCTCTCAAGCCTTGGATGACATGCTCAGTTGTCACAGATGTCCATCTGATAAATCAGGTCTCGGGTATTCAGGTGAACCCTCAAACAAGAATGAAAATGCTTTAAATAAAAGAGATGTGAAGAAGCCAGAAAGAAATGGTGATGCTCCCAGTTCCAGCAAAGGCAAGGAGAAAAATCAAGGCTACATTAGAAGAAATCCTGCTCCAAGAAGAAATCCAGCTCCAAGTACAAATGTAGATGATATCAAAGATGCAAGAGGCAATCGTTATCATCAAAGGTTCTCAAGGCAGAAAGGCTTCAGAAGTACATAAAGGAAATCTCCATCTCCCAGGTACCAAAGTTCATTCTTTGGTTATTGTTATTCTTGTACAAACGTTGGTCACATGGCAAAAGACTGTAAAGCATATCATAAAGATAGATATTATAGTCCCCAACAATCTCCAAGAAACAATTTTGTAGGAAGAAATCATGAATTCTTATTCAAGAACAATGTAAAATGCCTCAAGTGTCATAACATTGGTCATATGGCATGTGATTGTAACTTAACATGGGCTCTTACACAAGCTAGAACCATGCAAAAGAAGAAAGTTACACAAGTATATGACAAAAGCATATGACATTGGCCTGAATTTTGACAATCTAAGCATTTGATGAGAAGACTCTGCCAAAAGGAGATGATGTATACAGTTAGGGGGAGCCTGTAATTCTTTATCACTATTGCAGAAGCTATTAGTGAAAAGGGTCTTGATGAAATCCTTGTTGAGATATATTAACAATCATTCTTTGATGAAGATCATTTCTCAGGAGTACTCCATTGAAGAATATGATCATGTAAGCATTCTATGGACTGTTGTTAAAGATGCTTCCACTTAATCACTAAGTAGTAATTGAAGCAACAGAGAAATATATCTAATGCTAGAGAAAATAGGGCAAACAACCATGGTTCTCTTATCACAGAAGTTTATATCTTAACTCAGAGATTTAATGTGAGAACAGATAAATTCTGGACACTAATAGAGGCAGTTGATGAGCCCCAAAAATGGATAATTATATGGGCTCATTCAACCTCCTAATTCGAATTAATCCACCATTCTCATTAGTTTATTGCATGTTTTTTATTATATTTATGCTAATAGAGTGAATTGGGTTAGTCATTATGCCAACAAGTCTAATGTGTGCTTTGTGTAGTCTTTTTGGTCAATTTGGAGACAAAATCAAAGGTTTTAATGAGAGCTTGGCAGCCAAATTCGTGGGAGAACAAGGGAGAGGATTTGTAGGAAGGTGTCCCCTTCATTTATGGGCCCTTACCTCGAATTCTCCACCATCAGCTTGGAGTTCAAGGGCCACCAAATCAATTATCACAAGGGCAGCCGAGCAAGTGCTAGTAAAAGTGTTGTTAACTACAAGTTTTGGCAGCCGAGTTCCTAAAGTTTAGGAGGGTTGTTGGGGTCCTCAATTTGTATAAATAAGAAGGCTTAGGGCCTCATTTTGGTTAGCCAGTGGTTAGTCACTTTAAGTCATTTTGTATTAATTTTGTAGTTCGATTTTTAGGCAGTAGATTAGCTTTGCTTTCAACACATTTTCAAGTTCTCCTTGTGGACAGTTTTTGGAATGTAACATTTCTTTTGATCAATAAAGATGAATCCAGCTTTGCACCAGCTCTAAATCTCTCTTAGGAGGCTGTAGCTCTTGGGGTTGGGCCCATCTCAAGTGCCCAGTACCTCCTTTGTTTACTTTCATGTGTCTTTGCTGCATTCTTAGAATAAAATCTGCTATTTAGATTTAAATCTTGCTTTGATATTTAGATTGCTTTTGATGGTTGAAGTAGCGTTTTATGTTTAGAATAGATTGGTAGGATAATAACAGGAAAAAAGCTCCAAGAAAAGGGTCAACAACACTCTCGGTTTCACCTCATCCTTATTGGATCAGGGGCTGGAATTGAAGAAACAGTGTTGTCCCAACAAAAACACTAGTTTGCTTGACCATGCAATCCTTAGTGTATTGTTTTCATTTGCAGAAGTTAGTTATGGGTTCAGATCTCTGAAATGTTTCTTTGCATGATTGATGTACATGGTTTTCTTTCCAAATAAAGCTGTTGTTCATTCATTTTATTGACAGATAGATTAGATTATCTAGGACTTTGATTATTTGTAAGACGTTGTTGATTCGGTTAAATGTACATTGTGCAGGGCATCTCTACCACTCTCTCATCCACCTAAGCTTCATCAGAGCCATCTGATCCATCTCCTAGCTAGGTTCCTCATCTCACATCTGTCCTCTTGCCCACATAACCCTACCTTTTTGTGCAATCATTGTTTCAGCCTTCTTTGAGCCAATCTAGCCATCTACACCTACTCACCACTCCATCCACCAGTCCCTGGGCCACTTCAAACCCCTATCCTACCCCCAAATCCATCCATGCATCTTCCCTCACTCACCCATCCTCCAAAATCCAATTTTTAAACATCCTGTAGAAATTTCTGAACATCCTGTAGAAATTCCTGAAACATCCTGTAGAGCCCCTGTAGACTTCCTGTAGAAGCTCACAAATGAGGTTTCTTGATAGCCAAACTCTGTGGAACTCTCTGGAAGGGTGTTAGGGACTCCTTAGACCCTCTTTGAACCTTCCCAACCTTTTCCAAGCATTTCTCCTCCTTGATCCGCCCCTGCACAATAAAAAGCTAGTTAAAAGCACATGCATGATAATTCTAATAACTTATTCAAAAATACAAAAAGATGTTTTCTTCAGATAGAGGTAGACACATGTATTTTACCTTCATAGAAGTAATGGCATCTCTTTCAGTAGTTGCATTCTCTCCTTTGCATCAGTAGGACTAGCTGGTAGAATTAGGGTTTGCTAGGGTTTGCGTTTTCCTTTAATTTTTCAATCTCTTTTCACAAATAGATTAGCTTCCTTCGAGTTAGCTTTCATCCATCAATTAAAAAGCTTCTTCTAAGAGCTCATAGAAGTTGGATTAAGCTCCTAGCGTACTTGTGCCAGCTGACCAAGTGACAGCTGCGACAAGAGCTAGTACTTGTGCATACAGCACCGTCACTTCCAAGTTTGTTACGAACTACCGGGTTGATAAAATTAAAGAAGGGAGTTCCAGGAGTTGCAGCATTATTGCTACAATACTGGAGCCCACCAGCAGTCTTCAAACAAACAGATACATCTGGAATAGAGTTTGAAGTTAGAGCAGCTGGCAGCCTATATCAAAACTGAAGCACTCCATGAAGATGCAGATCAACAATTGTATTTAAAAGACAGTCACAGATTGGATATCTAAATATGCTAAGAGGAAATAACTAGCTGAGATATGTACAAGAACAAAAGGAAAGGATGGCAATGACTTAAGAAGAAGCACATAGACACAAATGAACTCAGATTTGAAGAAAGACAGCAAGAAAGACAATCTCAGTGGCAGTTTCTCTTGATTCGGACTATGAAGGTCTCTCAATTCTACCTATGAAGACAACAATATGGATTGAAGCATAAAAGCCTAGACTTGGACACTTGGTGTATGGTCATTTGAAATCTGATTGAAAGAATTAAAGTAGAGAATCTTTAAGCATTGTTGAAACCATGATAGAGTAGTTCTGAGACATGAAGAGGGAATAATGTGCAAATTGATGATAAAGCATCAATCCTTTTATCTCAAGTAAAAAGGAGAAGAGCACTATGATAGGGGGAGTCACAGACCCATGAAGATCTACCATTCATGAAGAATAGAAGCAGTATGATAGGGGGAGTCCTAGAGCACTCCTTTGCCATTGATGTCAAAGGGGGAGAGAAGAAGAATATTGTCATCAATAACAAAGGGGGAGATTGTTGACCTAGGTTGTCATTGATGTCAATATGGCAATATTCTAGATACTAGATGACAATATGAAGCCAAGGGGAAGCAGAGCAGATCCATGAAGAGACAGGAGCAAGGCCATCAGGATAGCCAAGCCATAAGCAGGAAGAGTTACCAAAGGAGGCATATCAAAGCATATTACAGGACATCAGAGCAAGAGAGGCGTTCATATATGCAAGGAGGTATTTGAAAGACACTGCCAAGCCAGAGGAGCCACATTGGAGCAAGAGGAGCTATAGGAGGAGCCATATATATATATATATATATATATATATATATATATATGCCAAAACTGAGTTCTCAGAGCTACAAAAGCAAACAGAGTGAGCAGAACAAAGCATATATATATGCCATATAAATGCCAAAGAAGAGGAGCAGACAAAGCAAACAGAGGATGCAGACAGCCATCAAAGCAAATAGAGGAACGCAGACAACCATCAGAGCAAACAGAGGATGCAAAGAGCCATTAAAGGAGCAATATATATATATACAAGGTTAAAGGAAACAGCGGAGCAATATATACATGCAGGGTTAAAGGAGTGGAGAATATATATATATATAAATAGGCAAATGCATTATCCAAGGAGCAAACCTTATATATATGTGTAACCTTATATATGTGTGTTTAAAGCTAACGGAGGCCAAAAAAAGAAAAACCCATATATATATAGGCTTAACACTATTGGCGGCCAAAACTATGAATCCCTGGTAAATACACTATCAGAGGCCAAAACTTACGTATATATGCCTTTACACTATCGGAGGCGGAAAGCGGACTTGAAACCTTATACACGGGAGTGTTGAGTCGTATCGGGTCCGGCATACAATATCGCATCAGGACTTCGGGAGCGGAAGTCATACAGTGTTAAGCGGCCCCTTTGTGATTGTCGATAGCGATACATATATATATGCGGACCCACCGCAACATTGCAATATAAGTTAATCTATGATCGCATCCGTTGCATATTGCAAGCCATACAGCCTTGCCACATTGGAAGCGCTGATTGCGATAAGGCTGTGGACCCGACGGGCATATTAACTATGGTATAATACCATCGCATCCGGTCCATCGAAGCAATGGAGGATCGGCCATCGGCCATCGGAGGAGTCATGGGTGTGATATATAAAGGACCCCCTGTTGTCACGAATCGCCGATTGCGATTTAAGCTGCGGACACAGTATAGTTTAGATGCGGGTTTAATATTGTTTGAAGTCCGCCCCTTGGTCTTTTGATTGGTTTTTCTCATTCTCTGTGTAATTAAATATTTGGCTTGCGTGGGGTGTTTTAGGCCGAAAGGCTTATGATAACTATCCCAATGGTTCAGGAGGCTGAACGTCAGTTAAATGGGGTGAATCATGGCGATAGTGATTGCAATTGGGACGTGGCCATCCGTTAAGCTATGCCGACTCTGTGTATGCCTGCCATCTTTAAAAAAGGAGAGCATTGTTACAAGTTTTTGAATATGTGTTCTCTATGCATGATTCGGTCCTCACCATTAAATCAACATGTTCTATGAACACAAATAGACAACGGAAACCGTAAGCTGGGAAGTTGAAGAAGCAAGCGAGCATAGAGGAAATGACAGCGAGTGTTGAGGAAGCTAAAGGGCCAGTGAAGAGAGGAAACCGACAAACAGAGGCATGAGGAATGAATAATAGACAGAAAAGCAGAGAACAGTTAGTTGTGAATGTTGTTGAAGGCTGTTAAAACGCTGTGGAAAATAAGCTGGAGGAGATAGAGGCAGCGTGAGGATCCAGCAGAACAGAAAGAGGGCCAACAGGACAGCAGACAGTCGAAGGGGAGAAGGTGCCAGCAAAGAACATAAGCTTGAACAGGAAGTTGTTCTTTATGCAGAGCTTAGTGCAGCTAACAGTAGACTGACTAAAGCTGTGTGAAGACATTATCAGAGAGCATGAAGGCTATTGGAGACTATGTGTGGGTAGTGTGCAGAGTTGTAAAGACTTCTTCATAAGAATACTTGTTGTGATTGATGTTGTAGCTTGGAGACTACAGTGAAGCTATAATCAAACAAAACTCAGTAGAGAAGAGTTCTGAGAGCAGAACATTATTATCAAATGAACCTTAACAAGATTGGGTCAGAACCCTTGAGGTTGGTGCCTCAAGAGTAAGTAGGATTGGAGTCCTTGGGGCTGGTGTCTCAAAAGAAAGAAGAATACGAGTCCTTGGGGCTGGTGCCTCAGAAGTAAGAAGGATTGGAGTCCTTAGGGTTGATGCCTCAGAAGTAGGAAGGATAGGAGGCCTTGGGGCTGGTGCCTCAAAAGTAGGAAGGATTGGATTCCTTGGGGCTGGTGTCTTAGGAAATGGAAGGATTGAAGTCCTTTGGAGTTGGTGCTCCTAAGTCTAAGATTGGTGTCTTGGCAAAATAGAGTTGGTGCTCTGGAGGTTGGAACCTCACCAAAGTCCGAGTTGGAGCTTGGCGACTGATTGCAACCATTTATATATTGTATCTATTTTACTACAAAGATTGTATTAATAAAAGCATTTATTATTGTCGTTCATCTTGTGTTCTGAATATAAATTGTTTAACTGGTTAAACAATAGTTGGAAAAAGAAATATGGATTCACCCCCCTCTCAGTATTTCCAACACATACTATCTAATATATGTTGAGTACACAGTTATACTAAGAGTGGGTTGAATCAATATAAGTAAATTTTTGCTTATCTAAATATTCATGAACTGTAAAAAAACAATCATATATAAGATATATCAGCTATAGGACATGGAACACAAGACATATGTGGCATGCATATCATCTAGATGGACCTGAACTTCTTATATTCTAAACAATTATGTTTGATTTCCTGAAGACAAAAATGTCATGCAGATTAGAAGACTAGGCCAAATTTTTCTGAGTATCCTTGGGTTTATTTGCTTATCTTTTTGGTTATTTTTTGGTTGGATTTAAGATAGGGTACATGAGGATTACTTAAGGCTACTTTCATCCCTCCTTACACCCTTTCATAGGTTATTTTCTCACCTAGTCATAGGCTTGATTCAACCCCATTTTGATAGATCTTTGTGGCACATTTGTGCACCTATTTTAAGGGTACCTCATGGGAGTTTTAAGGGCCTTCTATGAGTCTCAGACCTGAGCCATTCCTAAGGCCCTTGTTACACAGTAATTTGTCACCATCCCTGTTACTCCTCTTGTCGTACCTTGGAGGACCCATCCCAGGAGTTATAAGAAGTGACAAAGTCTAAAAACACTTGCATTATGTTCCCCTGAGTATGTACTCCATGTTCCCTGAAGACACCTTCTGCAGATCATCCCTAAAAAGTGCTCTTTTTCCATTGGCGCAAGTCCACAATATCTTACCCGCGCCAATGATGGAGATCCTCAAAAGGGGGCGCGACCATTGGCGCTCTGTCTTAGAGCAACAATCGCGCCAACCAAATTTAGTCGTGCTTTTTGCCTTAATGCACGTCCGACTGTTGTTTCCTTCATTACATGGAGCTTTTCTAAGGATAGAAAATCAGTCTTTTGTCGAGCTTTATCCATCTTTATGGCTTTTGCTAATCCGCGAAAGGTGTCCCGGTTCATCGCATCCTCCTCCCTTCTTCATCTATATAAGCTTGTCATTATGCATTGGACAAGCTAGAGTGTTGGTGTTAGTGTTATGCTAGTGATTTGGTGATTGAGTTATAGTAGTGATGATTATTGGTCATGGAGTGTTAGATGTTGAGTTCTTGGAGGAATGCTAGTGAGTGCTAGAGAGGTTATGCTGCCGGAGAGGAGATGCATGTCAAGACACATATAGTTACTCACCCAGCCAGGAGAAGGGTCGACGTCAGAACAATGGTTGTAACTTTTCCTGTTTATTAATTGATGATCGACTGCTATTATAGTTCCAATCTCATTATCTGTCATGGTGATATGTTGATTTATTTCCTTTCTGACTGAAATATAGTTGTGCCTTGGTAGTTTCTATGTTGGTATCTGTCTCTTCCTTTGCATGTGCAGGTGTTTGTTTATGATCTGTTGGAGCAAGGGAGCGAGGATATCAACTCTGCTTCAATCATAGCGTTGGACTCCAGGTTAGTCTTCTTGATTCACCTTTGATGCATGACTAGGAACTTGCGCAGCAGCGTGGTTTGTTTGTGGCTAGTTCTGTGATAGGCTAGTGGGATCGCCTCTGTCCGCAGAGGGGATTTACCTTACCAACAAATTGGCGACTCCACTGGGGAGTAACTCTTTGATTTCTGTCTTGCATGTTAATTTTCTTCTGCTTTCTTGAGTGCATGAGCTTCCTGAGTCAGTTTTGAGTTGATTCTTTACTGTTTGACCCATCTGAGCACTGTCAACCCGACCTGAGGTCGTATCATTTATCTTTCTAGTTGGCAAGCTTGATTGGCGCGGTTATTTCTCTGACAGTTGCGCCAGTTGGCGCACGTTGCTCAAGAGCAGCTCGCGCCAATTCTGTGGTAGCGCAAGTTGCAGGCTGACAGTCGCGCCAGCTCTGTAAATTTTGCCTGTGTGTGGGTGGAAAGCTCATTCAGTCTCTTTATATATCTCTTTCAGCCTCTGGAACTGTGTTGAACCTCTGCTTGACTGGTCTTAGCCTGTATCCCTCAGCTGTTTGCTTATTTCCAGTGACTTTGCATGTCTAGCCTTCTGTGGGAAGTTTCGGTCTCTTGATTATCCAGTCAGCTTGTTGGTTGTGTTCAACACCTATCCAGTGATTTGTTAAAGCTTGATCTTCTATACTCTGAATACTTCACTTCTAGCTTCTTTGGATTTCACTAGTCTTTGTGTTTTTCCTTGCTTGCATGGTTCATTTTGTGTTTTAGGATTGATTCTATTTCATTGACTGAACTTGGATTGTGCATATCTCTTAGAATTTGTTTACATGCATCATGCCATCTTAAAGGAAAGAAAAACAAAAAAATCTCTTGCATCATAGTAGTTAGCATTTATTGTTATTTGTTGCTATTAAAAAGAAAAAGACAAAATTTTGTTTCTTGTTATTAGCTGCATTAGGATCTTTGTTGAAGTGATCATTTCGTTTGTGAAAAAGATTTCAACCCTCCTGTAGATAGAATTCATTGAATCAAATGATTTAATTTTGGCATATAGTTTGCATGTAAGAAGTTTTTGAGATATCACATACGGTAGGACCAAAAAACTGAAACATAATCAAAGATAAACTTTAAAATGAACCAAATGAACATAACAACGCATTGGAACATAATGCAAACACTCTAGAGGTCTAGGTTAGAGACGTGTTCCGGCGTCGTTAAACCTGGTAGTTTATCGTCGAGTGGTTGGGTGATTCCTCCACGGTGAAACGGTAGCTGCCAATACGGACTGTGCTCCCACGTACCGTCGAGTATATATTGGGAGACCCCTATAGGAATAAAGCCTTTATCCATAGGAAGTCGTGTCAACCGCCCTACGATTCGCAATGCAGTGAACACAGCATTCACGAAGATCGACCACCCGTACCCTAAAAAGTATTCTGTGGTTTTGCGAAAAGTTTGGCACACCCTCTACCTAGAATTCCAGAGCAGTCACTTTTGATCCTTTTCGGACTCCCTGTTGGATACCTATACCAATAGGTTTCATATTTCATGATTGGCAAGAGAAGGTCCAAATATGCTCTGCTTTGAGTTCACAAAGATCCCATATTTCCTAGAGAACAAGAAGGTGTGTAAAGTGTTTCAATGTTGATGACCTTATTTCAAATTTTGATGGATGATCCAACAGTTTAATCTGGATCATGCCATGTGTTCAATTTTGTGCTAGAGACTAGAGAAAGAAGTCTGTCCAAACTACTTAACCTTGGCAGACAACTAGTTTAGGTAGAGAAGAAAAGGTTCCCAACAGATTAATCTGGGACCCTTGAAGAGACAAGGGTAGAAGTAGATAGAAAAAGCAAAAGAAAAAGCCAAAGAAAAGAAAAGGCAAGTAAGGGTTTGCAAGTCCAAATGCACCCTCCAAGAAGAAATAAAAATGCTAGGTAAGTAGCTGGGTAAGTAGTTGGGGTTGCAGAAAGGTTATCCCTATCATTGCAAGAATGGTGATGGTGGGCAGCAAGGCAAAAGATTACAGCAGGAAGCATGACTAATTTCCCTCACTCCCCTCCAATTTCATTTCTAACATTCCCTCACTAGCCTGAGATTCATGGAAGAGACTAAGGTTTCATGGTGTTTCTTAATCTTTAAGAAGCCACATTTCTTGTCTAAGGATCTTTTCATTTTGATCTACTCTTAAAACCAAGTTTGTTTCATATAAACTTAATGGTTTCTCCCTCCACTTACCCCCTCCTCCATAACTAACACTAACCCTACTATATAAATCCCTTATATCACCTTTTTCCCTAATATTACTAACACCAAGGTGTATAAATCCCAAAATCTTATAAAAACCCACCCCCTTGGCATTATAGCCAATAAAGTCTCGAGGCAGGGATCAAATGACACCAGGTCATGTTGATGAACCTATGCCAACTACCCCTTCCCCTTCATGAGCTAATTTCCCTATTTTTACCCCTTTTGCACATAAAAAACCCATAAAAAGCCCTAAATCCCCACCTTTACCCGCTTCAAAGGGCAAAAAGCATCAAAAACCCACTTTCCGCCATATAACCAAGGTTAAGCGCATATAATTGTTTTTTCAAAATACATTAGAAATGCGTTCAAAACATGTTTTATTGCCTCCGCCCGCTTCCGTATACACCGCCCATGTCACCTCCCCGGTGACCGTTAGATCAGGCCCTCCAGATCTGACGGCCTTGATCGCGTCGGAGTCTTTCCGACGTCCGACAGTTACCCGTACTATTTCCCTGTCACGTCAGGCGTCCGACCATCGTCCGATCAACCTCCGCAGATCCAACGGCCACCATGACGTCGGACCTCATCCGATGCCCGAAACTTAACTCCCGACGTCCGTATTTTGAGGACGTCACTCCGCTGCCACGCGCCCTCATCACAATGCGTCGGACGTACAACTGACGGATACCGCCCCCGTACAGGAAGTGGTGCGATACGAAACCACTGTTGGTTTCCGGTTTCCCCATCCCGCCTGCTCACGTCATCGCCGCGTCAGCAACATGTCAGCGCCCCGTCACCCAGGTACGTTGTCTCGTCATTCCCTTGCCCTGCCATTGGTCCACCTGTCCTGCCATCTCACTGCCCCTGTGGACCAACCAGACCCCGCCACGTCACCCGATGACGTCAGCATGACGTCATCCGACCTTGACCCCACCAATGACGTCATGCTGACGTCAGCACGGATTCGCGCCAAAAGCACCAAAAGGTCTATTTTAGCCAAAAATTCGTGTTTTTTGCCATTTTTGTGCGTTCGTCGTCGTTTTACTCTGCATGCAAGCTACGTCTAAACCTGCACCAGCCGCGGAAAATTGTCTCCTGACCACCAGAACGTCCATTTCTTCAGCGCCAGCCAGCTCTGACCGATCCAAATTTACAGGTATTGCTCATTCATGCTCTGAAACTCCATTTTCGCTACATTTCGCATGTCAATGAGCAGCAGACCTTAAGAGCAGAAATTCACCGTTAAAAAACCACTGAATTGCCATTTAAACTCGACCAGAGCCGTCACTAAGCTTCTGCCAAGACAATTGTAGGCAATTCAAAAGAAAACTGTCACTGGTTCGCGCAATCGTGAACCCGTCACCTGCAGGAGACAAATACACCGCAAAAGAGTATTCTCTGAACATTTCCGCCACCCACATAATCACACAGAGGCAGTATTTCAACTGCTGCAGCCTTACTTCCACCTTTCACTTACAAAACCATCATTCTCTGCAAAGAAACCTTGTTGCTGTTACTCTGCATAAAAACACAGTCCTTGAGCAAGCAGAAATCCTAAAACAGGAGTCATGGACCCCCCTGTAGCTCCTATAGCCCTCAATGTGGCTCCCTTGAATGTCCCTAACAGAACATTGGACACCAGAGCATTAGCAGACTTGGACTACAAGATATCAGAGGAGATGTTGAGCAGAAGCAGGTTTCATTTGCAAATCCTAAATGAAATAAAGATCAAACATGAGAGGGGGACAGACATCCTGGGAATTTGGGATTCATTCCTCCCAATATTCAAGCTTCCTCAGGTTAATCAATTCCCTGAGCTTGTGCACATAGTTGCTGAACACTATGATGCATCCCAGAGGGCAGTGCTAGACTCTGCAGGCTCAATTCTGTTCCTCATTACCCCTGAAGCCATCAGGGAGATGTTGCAGTTCCAGACAGATCAAAAGTTGGTCCCTCTGTCATTAGCTGATTTAATAGTACAGGGAGCCAGGATAACAGAGGCACAAATCACAAAGCTTAATCAGATTTTCATCAAAGCTGATACTGTGCAAATTCCTCCCATCCATTATCTCTACCTCAACCAGTTGGGCTTAGACCTTGTTGACATGATCAGTCCCATCTTGGGATATGATTCAGTGGAGTATGTGGATGAAACTGTTCTACAAATGATGCTTATGTTTTCCCCAGGAAAGAAGCCAATCCACTATGATTATGCCACATACATATCAGATAAGATGCATGATCAATTGATGAATTTATCAAGAGAAAGGGTATTTAGATACACCTCGTACCTATATCATCTGCTCCTATACTTCCAGCATGATAAGTTCTCCTTCCCAAAGAAGAGAGTAGATGCACAGGGCAATCTGAGATCAGTAGTGTATTGGACATCCGTTTTTCACATAGTAAGCTGTTCTCCATACACCTACTGCGAATTTATTGATCTTTTCATCCATCCAGCCTTGACTCTACTGTTGGGTTCACCTCCTCCCAGATTGACAGACGAAATGCAAAGACTCCTGCATTTATCAAAAGCATACAGTATTGGGGATTGGTATTTCTACCAACACCACACCGTTATCAGGCTATATGGGTGTGAGTTGCCCCCATTTAAACTACCTAGATTTGTGCCTATGAGGCTACTTGCCTTGGAATACTTCAGGCAGTTTGGTTATGTGGATATGCTCCACTTTTCAGGAAAAGGTAAGAAGGCACAGTTAAAAATCAGAAATCAACTTGGCCATTTACTTCTCAATGAGAGGGATGAAGGGTGGAGAGAGGCAGATAGAATACTTGTGTGCCTTGGTCTCAAATACAGCTTCGTATGGAAACCCTATGACCCCAATAACTTCATTACAATGAGGAGGCTCAAATACAAATTATCTGCTTATGGACATTATAGCCTTCCTAACTTAGAAAAATATGCCAACCAAAGCAAGTGGAGAAGAGGAACTTTAGAAGAAGATGTGACCCAAGAAGAGCTTAATCAAAGAGCTCTAAGAAACCTCAAGAAGATGGCTGACCTTGAGTTTTATTCACAGGTCCCCTCACTGCCAAGCACACAAACTGGAGCAGCAGCCTCCTCCTCAACTGCCCAACATCAAGCTACAAGAACTGGTGAAAACATCGCAGAAAAAGGCAAAGAGATGGAGCAGCAAGGGCAGCAGGAAGAGCAGGAACAGCAACAAAACCAACAGCAGCAAGCAGAAGGGCTGCAGCAAGGGCAGCAAGAAGAATCAGAACAGCAAGATCAACAACATCAAGAAGAACAAGGGCAGGAGCAGTCTGCCCAGCAAAAGAAAACAGTGGAGACTCCTCAGACCACTGAAAGAACGGGGCCTACAAGACAAGACACTACCTTTGATGCCTCGGTCCTCCAAACCCCTCAAAAGGAGGATACATTTGTCTTTAGAAAAAGAGACAGAGAGACTCCCCTGACATCCTCTATAGACCAGGGAGAGAAAAGGCAGAGACTCAATGATTTTCCAGAGGAGGATATAGCAATAAGAGAGGCATTGGGCATGGGCCCACCCAGCAGAGAAACTTCAGCAAGTTCCTTCCAGCAGGAACAAGACAGGACCATGGGAGGGGAGGTCAGCTCCTCCAGCCAGCAGAAAGAGGGACAAGTAAGCATTAAGCAGCAGTTCATAGACATCAAGAGAAGGAGTGACCCTATCAAGGTACAATTGTACAATCACCTGCTAAACATGGCTCCTTCCAATCAGCAGAGACTTATGTCTGCTTTTGATGTAAGTGAAGGCAAATTGACAATGAGTCACTTTATGCCTACAGCACTCCGGCCACAATCCACTGCTGACTACCTTAGGACCAATCTAGAGGTACTTGCCAAAGAGATACACCCTATGGACAAAATTGAGCTGCATAAGCAAACTGGAGAAATGGTGTATGCTTCATTGGCCGACAAGACTTTGGATAATTACAAACTAACCAGCAGTCTGAATGCCACAGCTTCCCAGCTAGAACTGGAGAGGGCCTCTTCTCAGGCCAAAGACAACAGGATAAGAGCCCTGGAGGAAATCATTGTAGAAATTGGGCACAATCCCAATGACATCAAAGGGATACAAGAGATCCTGAAACTTAGAGATGCTGACATGGCTGCACTGAGAAAGAAGATCAAAATTCCAGCCACTATCCACCCACAGACTGATGAGGTAGCTAAGCAAAGGTATGAGCAGGATTCTACTGACCTGCTAATTTCCATTTACAAAGAGCTTGTGAAGGCACAAGAAAAATTGGGGCAATATGAAGCTACACAAGCACCTCTACAAGCATCATCAAAACAAGCACAAGAAGGGCAGACATCTCAGCCTCCTCCTCAAGTCATCAATCTTGAGGAGACTGTTCCTACTACGGTGCCTCCACCTCAGCAGGCTGAACAAACAGCCACATCTACTTCAGCAGCACCCATCAGCACAGATCAGAGCCTAGATATGCAGAAGTTAAAGAATGAAATACAAATTTTGGAAGCCCAGATGACAGAGCTGAACGAAACTAAGGAAAAGCTGGCCAAGGTAAATGAAAGGCATGATAAGACAAAGAGAGAGGTGGGAGAAAAGGCCAAGGAAATCAAAGCTCTTAAAGACAGGATCAAGGAGCTTGAGAATGAGCTCAAGCTAGATAAAATCATAGCAGAGATCAGAGCAATGATATGGTCCAATATTGGTAAATCCATCAACAACCAATGGCCATACATCGAGACAATCCATGAGCAACTAGAGCTCATTCCAAAGGCACAGAGAGAAATCCGAACATCAAGGGCCTTATTGGGAAATATGCCTGAAGTTGCTACAAGAATGATCAATGTGCTCAATCACAAAACAAGCTCTCAGTTGGCCACCATTGGAATCACAAATAGAACTGAGACTATTCAAATGATCAAGAGGGTTCTTACTCTTAGAAGTCTAGTGCAGACATTGGACAGGAGAACCCAGGATATGCAGACAGAGGTAAATAAGTTCATGGAGAAGTTTCAAGTGTTGCAGAGTAGAGGACTCCCTAGCTTACTGAACAGCGGAGGGAAATTATTCACCCATGAACAGTATGCTAAAAGAGTAAATGTTTTTGCCTCAGCACAGGTCAATGAGAAGGCCAGCACTTCAGAAGACACAGGGCCTATTACAGGACAGATTTTCTATAGTAAGATAGAAAATCTACTTTTTATAATGAATGAAATTAATCACTTGTTTGATGTAGCCCCAACTTTTTTCAAATACACAGAAGCTGAAGAGACAATGGAGGCCATCCTCAAGCATCAGCTCCCTACACAGGAATGGTGGACAGATGCAATTCAGAGAATTTTGTAAACAGTAAGTCATACACCAACTTCTGTTTTTTCTACAAATTTTGATGAAAAGAACAGTCAACAAAGTCAGCAGGCATCATGAAATCAAAGCTGAGCCAACTCAGCGGATGTAGAGGCCAACAAAGCAGAAAAAAGGGAACCACAGCTGGCAAACCCGAAAACTCACTGCGCAGGCAAAAGTAAATGCGTACCTCCAGAATTAATACAGAGTAATGCAACCGACTTAGTGGCTCTTAAAAGTCAAGACAATCCTCTGACAGACATAAAGGGCATTTACGCTGCATTTAACATTGTAATAACTTCTTGCCTACTTTCTGAACACTACTGAAGATATTTTCTCTCTCTCAGATGACTCAATGCCTGAGATATTTTGTATACGCATTTCTATAAAGTCCCCTTGGCACAAGATTGCAAGGGTTGTTGGAAATTTCTCCTGAACAGTCTCTTATGCTGTAATTGTTTTCTGAAAGTCAATAAAGGAAAGCAATGGAATTTCGTGGATGCTTGATGTGTTGAAGATGTTCTGTGCCTGTTCATGATTGCTGGATCCCTGCGTATCTTACCATGCAATAAGTCTCTGTAACTCTCTCCATGTTCAGTTTGTTTTGTTATAAATCCATATACGCTATCTGATTTCCAATATTGAGCAACAGAGAAAAAGAATAACTCCCAGGATTTGCTCACTGAGTACCCTGAGTTCAGTCTGTGTTGTTTATAAATGTCTTCTTCAGGTGTAATCTATATAAAGTGTGATTCTTAAGCTGCTGCACTTTCAGAATACATCTTTCACATTGGCCACTGTCACAGGAATTCATAACTTTGCTCCTGTGCTCTGCGTTCATTTTCATTTCACCAACATAACAGAAAATTCTTAACAGATTTCTGCTGGTTGACACATATCATCACTCAAGTTTAAATTTGTCTGTTAAATACACAATAGGCCTTGCAGTTAGAACACTACTCAACATATAAGACCATCTCACAGCACCTAGACTCCATTGCCCAATGGAAACTCACCATCAAACTATTACATCATAAGAACTGAAAGAGGTCCTTCAACCAAAACACAAACAAAACCTGAGCATCATAGCTAGCCTAAAAACACAAATATAACAAAGATAAATCATAAAGAGAGAGCCCTCTCTGGTTGCAGTTAGGCTAGGAACTGTAACCCAAAGATTGGTTAGTGGTTACCCCGGCCGTATTCCCTTGGGAGTCATAGGGAACAACCTGGGTGTTAACATAATTGGCGACTCCACTGGGGACTTCTTAAAATTTTTCAATTACTATCTATCTTCCAAAGCTACCAGTAAGCCTGAAACCAGCCAAGAGGCCTCAGAACTGTTTCTGTAATACAGGGACAGCTTTAGGGAAGAGCTAGTTAGGGAATCTTCATCCTAGCTTTGAAACATATATAGTTATTCCAAAATTCTCATCCAGTCCTTGCACACATAAAACCTCCTATATAAGCTCTAAAAGGACAATTAGAAGCTGGCTCCCAAAAGAAACCCAAGGCACACTAGGGCAAACCCTGACCCAAATCAACCCATCATTGTTGATAATCCGAATATCATTCCAAAGAACATTAGGAGACAGCAAAAGCAGGAGAAGCCTGCTGATTCAGATATAAGTTCAGATCAACCTATCCTCATTCCCACTCCCTGCAAAGTTCTTTTCCGGTCCACCCCTAGTTCCCCTAGTTCATCATCAACACCTCAAAGTCCTCCTCTCACATCTTCACCCACCACACATACCCTTTCAACCACTCCCCCATTTGTTACCCATCCCATTAACCCTGTTACACCAGTAATCCCTGCTGTCCCATTTGTTCCTGTCAACCCTATAAATCCCATAAACATGGCCAACAGGTATGCACCTCTGCAGATACCAGCTAATGCTGCAGCTTTACCTCAAGATTATCAAAGTAAAATCTCATATTTTGACTCAAATGGCTCTCTAACAGCTATCCAGCATGCCAAGAAGATGCAAGACCACTTTGAGACCTATGAAATAGATGATGACACAGTCAGAATGAGAATTTTTGTTCAAAGTTTAACTGGGGATGTTAGAACTTGGTTCAGATCCCTCAATGCAAACTCCATTGCAACACCTGATCAGCTTTACGAAGCTTTTACTGAGAGATGGGAGAAGAAGAAAGATCCTCTCCACGTACTCGGTGAATATGACACTATTAAGAGAGGTCCTCAGGAGACAGTTTTGGAATATTGTGCTAGGTTTAACAATGTATATAATGCTATTCCACAGAACTTAAGGCCTCCTCCTGATTTAGCCCTATATAAATTCCCTGATGGTTTTGACCCTGATATGGCCTATCAGCTAAAAGAAAGAGATCCTCCAACCCTTGCAGAAGCTCAAAGGGTTGCGGTCACAGTAGAGGCTAACCTAATTGCCAAAAGAAACAGGGCAAAGTTGGAGAAAAGGACTACCTTCAAAGAAGAACCCTCGGGTTTTGATCAAAAGCTGGACGCAATACTAAACAGCATGAAGAGATTGGGTGAAAGAGTGGAATCAGTTGAAAGAAAATCATCATGGGAAGCATCACAAAGCAACCCTCCTAGAAACCCGAATTTTAGGAGAACTCAGAACCCAAACATAGGAAAGACAAGTGCTGACCAAGACATTAGACCCCCTTTTCAAGAAAATTATGCAGAAACTTCCACATCTAATGAACTTAACGAAGATCCGGAGATTAACTTAATGGGTCTGGATGGTAAAAGCCATGTTTTCTTAACACAAGAGGACCATGAGGAGGATGAAATCAAAACATTCCAAACCAAGTCAGGAGAATCTTTTGATTTTAAACAGGGATATGATACTGTTGTCTATGAAGTCCATAAACAGTACAAACTAAGGAGTAGGACTGTAAATGTAAATCAACCTGAAAAGATAAAAGATAAACAGCAGTCTAAAGAAACCACAGTCACAGAACCTAATGACAAAACAAACTTGCCTACAAAAGAAGTAGTGGTCGAAGAGGTTACTGAACTACTGTCACCACTACAACAGCCCATGGCAACTTCGTCCTCTCACCCTGATTTAAATACTACCCCTCAAAACATGGGTGAAAAGGGCAGGTCTCGAAGTCAAGATGAAATCCAACAAGAAGATTTAATGAACAAAGAAAGGACTGCTATCCGTGACTCCAAAGCCCAAGCTGACAAACCTTTTGACCTAGGCACAGAGATTGGTAAGCTAAAAATAGCAATTCCCCTCTCAGAGCTAGCCAAGCATGACATATACAAGCAACAGATCAAGAAATCCCTTCAACTCACTAATAGCAAAGATGATGTAAATGTGCTAGATGACACTCCGGAATTACTGTTTGGCCCAGAGGTAGATGGAAAAACAATGGTCACAGGGATATTACCTTTTTATGTCAGCTTGCATGTTCATGATAAAATACTGCATAATGCAATGTTCGACTCAGGCGCCTCTCACAACCTTATGCCAAAAGCAGTCATGGAAAGATTGAACTTGGATATAACAAGACCATACAAAGACCTGTTTTCCTTTGATTCTAGTCAAGTCAAATGTTTAGGCCTAATAAAAGATTTATGTGTATCCCTGGTTCAATACCCTAATAAAACCATTCTAATGGATGTTGTAGTCGCTGATATCCCACCTAAATATGGGATGATGTTATCAAGATCATGGGGAGCCAAACTCCAAGGCTCCCTGCAATTAGATATGTCATATGCCACCATCTCTGTCTTTGGACAACCAAAGAGACTTTACAGGGAGACACTCATGAAGTACATGGTCAGCAGTGAAGAAAAGCCTCAAAATTTTCCAATATATGCTGTCCATTCAGACATAGACTCCTTCATTCTCTTCAATGACAGTACAAGCCTCTCAAACAATGATATTGGAACTAACAAACTCTTGCAAGAACAAAACATTAATCAAGCAAGTGGCACCCATAAAACATCAATCAGTCCAACAATAGACATTATCCCTCCTCTAGTTGTCAAAGATTGTCAAACAAGTGATGAAACTGTCCTAGAAAACAAGCGGGAGAAGAAACCCCAACTCCTGCTTACATGGCCATCACATGAACAGATTTTTAAACCTCCTTTTCAACAAAATATCCTGTGGGTCCTAGAATTTGATGGCTCGGTTAACAAGTTAGGGGCAGGAGCTGGAGTTTGGATACATAACAAAGGGAAAGACCATGCAGAAGGCAGGGCTTATAGATTAAATTTTAGATGCACTAATAACATGGCAGAATATGAGGCTCTATTACTAGGTCTCAAACTAGCAAAGTCATTACAAGCTCCTAGGCTTTCCATCATGGGAGATTCTGATCTAGTAATTCAACAAGTGAAAGGAAGTTTTGTCACCAATGACAAAAGGTTGAGATCTTACAGGTCTGCTGTAATTGAAATATTGGAGACTTTCTCTGAGTTCTTTATCACAAAAATTTCAAGGGGCCACAATCTCCACGCACACAGTTTGGCAACATTTGCCAGCACTTTCAAATTCCCACTAGAACCCAATAACTGTTTCACAGCCGAGGTCAGATACAGACCCTCTATTCCAAACAATGTCAAAGAATGGCAAGTATTTGAGAATGATATGCAAATAAACAATTTTCTAACCTCACAACAAGAGTTTGCAGGATTATATATTGACACTGAATCAGCAAATCAATCACAAATACTTGAGGAAGCAAGTCAATCACAAATACAGTTCCAACAGACAGCTCAGCCAATATCACCTAGAACAGCAAAACAATTATTGAATCCAACCATTTTCAATAATCAAAACATTCAGCAAATTCACCAAATTGACTGTGAAGAGGTGAGCAACGCTGAAGCTGAAATCATACAACTCAAAGACAACTTCCTTCCAGTAGGCCTTACCCCACTAGAGGACATTTTTGATTCAAATGATGTCCCCAGGAAACCAAAGATGCAGCCATTAGATGCAGCAGTTGAAGAATGCAACATTGGTACTATTGACAAGCCTAAAATAATAAAGCTATCTGCTTCTTTGCCCCCTGATCAAAAACCCAAATACATCGACCTCTTTAAAGAGTTTCAAGATGTTTTTGCATGGGGTTATGAGGATCTAAAGTCCTATGACACCTCTGTCATCCAGCATACCATTCCCCTCAAGCCTAATCAAAAACCATTCAAACAGAAATTGAGAAGGATCAATCCTGTGCTCCTTCCTTCCATTGAAAAAGAATTACATAAAATGTTCAAAGCTGGTATCATAGCACCAATCAGGTTCTCTGAGTGGATTTCAAATTTGGTCCCTACAAGAAAGAAAACTGGTGAGATTAGACTTTGTGTAGACTTAAGGAATTTGAATCAAGTATCACTCAAAGATAACTATCCTTTACCCAAAATGGATCACATTCTTCAAAGAGTAGTAGGGGCTTCTAGGATATCATTGCTTGATGGATTCTCAGGCTTCAATCAAATCCTAGTACACCCTGATGATCAAGACAAAACTGCATTTACAACCCCATGGGGAACTTTCAAATATGTAAAAATGCCCTTTGGATTGAAAAATGCAGGGGCAACGTTTCAAAGAGCAATGGATATTGCTTTTGCAAAAGAGATTCATGACTTCCTGGTCATTTACTTAGATGATCTTACACCCTTTTCAAAATCTGACCAAGAACACTTGAAACATTTGAGACAGATTTTCATAACATGCAGGAAATATGGTATTTCCTTAAACCCCAAGAAGTCATTATTTGGCTTGGAAGAAGGGAAACTCTTAGGACACATTATTTCAAAAGATGGCATAAGAATTGATCCAGACAGGATACAAGCTATCCTACAAATGCCTCACCCAAGGAATGTCAAGGAGTTGCAGGGATTCTTAGGAAAAATTAACTTTTTAAGAAGGTTTATCCCGAATTTAGCAGAACTAATCAGATTATTAAACAATATGCTAAAGAAAGATTCAAAGGTCAAATGGACTGTTGAAGCAAAACAAGCCTTTGAAAGTATAAAATTGGCATTAACTCAAACCCCAGTGTTAACCAATCCTCAGTTTGACAGAGACTTTATCATTTTCTCCTTTGCCTCCCAACATACTATTGCTGCTGTTTTATTACAGAAAAATGACCAAGGTAATGAGAAGCCTATTGCCTTCTTCAGCAGAGCTCTTAGAGATGCCCCTCTAAAGTACCAAATTATGGAGAAACAAGCCTATGCTTTGATCAAAGCTATTAAGGACTTTAGGATTTACATCCTTTACTCCCATGTTGTGGCTTATGTACCAAGTCCTATTGTCAAAGACATTCTCACCCAAGAAAACTTAGAGGGCAGGAGAGGAAAATGGATTGCCAATATACTAGAATTTGACATTGAAATTAAACCTACAAAGCTGATAAAAGGGCAAGGTTTGGCCAAATTAATGACAGAAGCAAATTTCCAAGCCTTAGATATCAATCAACTGGACAGTGAAACAGAGCTGGCGACTCCAAAGATCAATGTAGCCTTTGAACAATCTCCTTGGTACTCTGATATCTGCTATGTGTTACGAAACCTGTGTGCTCCCCCAGGACTGTCCAGAACTAAGTGTAGGTTCCTAAAAATGAAAACATCTAGATTTTGTGTGATGGATGGAAATTTACTTTGGAAAAACCATGAAGGTATATTGCTGCACTGTCTAATGGAGAATGAAACTAACAATATCATGCAAGATCTCCATGCTGGAGACTGTGGTGGACATTTGTACTGGAAGTCCACTGTGGACAAGATATTGAGGGCTGGTTATTATTGGCCCACCATGTTCTCTGATGTTAAGAAATTCACAGCCTCATGCCACAAATGCCAACTGTTTGAAGGCAAAAGACAGTTGCTGCCACTTCCTTTGAAGCCCATTGCAACAGAGAGACCTTTCCAACAATGGGGCTTGGATTTCATTGGGGAAATTCATCCCTCATCTTCAGGGCAACACAGATGGATTTTAACAGCAACAGACTACTTCACCAAGTGGATTGAAGCTGCCCCATGCAGACAAGCAAATGATTCAGTAATTATTCAGTTTTTGGAAAACAATATACTGGCTAGATTTGGCTGTCCGGACAAGATAATAACAGACAATGCTGCTGCCTTCAGATCCAAGAAAATGGTGAACTTCTGCCATAAATTTCACATTACTTTGGGCCATTCTACTGCTTACTATCCCCAAGGAAATGGCCTTGTTGAATCATCAAACAAAAGTTTAATAAATATCATAAAGAAAGTGCTGGAAGAGAACAAAAAGAACTGGCATAAGAAACTAGTAAATGCTTTATGGGCAGATAGACTAACAACAAAAAGATCAATTGGGACCAGCCCATATGAGTTAGTCTATGGATTAGAAGCCAAATTTCCCTCATCACTAGGAGTGCCGGTTATGAAGCTTCTGCAAGAGAGTCAAGCAGAGCCAAATGATATGCAAAGGAGGATCAATCAGATAATCTGTTTACAGCAAACTAGAGAACAAGTTTTCAGCAGAGTGCAAATATTACAAGAAAAATTAAAAAAAGCCTTTGATAGAAGAACCAAAGCAGAAGATTTCAATGTGGGAGACAAAGTTTTAAGATGGGATGCAAGAAGAGAAGAGAAAGGAAAACATGGAAAATTTGATTCTTTATGGAGAGGACCATTTGCTGTCCAAGCAGTACAAGGTAACAACACTTACTTCCTTAAAGGTCTGACTGAAACTGACTTGGATGAAGGTCCTGTCAATGGCAGGATGCTGAAGCATTATTTTGACTATTTCCCATGATTGCAACATCAGGTTCCTTGTATATATACAGATGTACATATTATTTCTATTTAGATTGTAAAAATGCAGTTTCCTAAGTGATTCACCAAACAGCAAAAGGCAAATAGAATCAGAGGTCTTCCAAGGAAGAAACACACAATTTTGACACATTAATGCAGCAAATTTCAAAGATTGGTATGGGCAGCTAAAGAGTAAGGCAATCTGACCTGCTGTTCTTGGTCTTTCAAAAGAAAAACCATCCCCATGTGGAGCCACTGTTGGATACCTATACCAATAGGTTTCATATTTCATGATTGGCAAGAGAAGGTCCAAATATGCTCTGCTTTGAGTTCACAAAGATCCCATATTTCCTAGAGAACAAGAAGGTGTGTAAAGTGTTTCAATGTTGATGACCTTATTTCAAATTTTGATGGATGATCCAACAGTTTAATCTGGATCATGCCATGTGTTCAATTTTGTGCTAGAGACTAGAGAAAGAAGTCTGTCCAAACTGCTTAACCTTGGCAGACAACTAGTTTAGGTAGAGAAGAAAAGGTTCCCAACAGTTTAATCTGGGACCCTGGAAGAGACAAGGGTAGAAGTAGATAGAAAAAGCAAAAGAAAAAGCCAAAGAAAAGAAAAGGCAAGTAAGGGTTTGCAAGTCCAAATGCACCCTCCAAGAAGAAATAAAAATGCTAGGTAAGTAGCTGGGTAAGTAGTTGGGGTTGCAGAAAGGTTATCCCTATCATTGCAAGAATGGTGATGGTGGGCAGCAAGGCAAAATATTACAGCAGGAAGCATGACTAATTTCCCTCACTCCCCTCCAATTTCATTTCTAACATTCCCTCACTAGCCTGAGATTCATGGAAGAGACTAAGGTTTCATGGTGTTTCTTAATCTTTAAGAAGCCACATTTCTTGTCTAAGGATCTTTTCATTTTGATCTACTCTTAAAACCAAGTTTGTTTCATATAAACTTAATGGTTTCTCCCTCCACTTACCCCCTCCTCCATAACTAACACTAACCCTACTATATAAATCCCTTATATCACCTTTTTCCCTAATATTACTAACACCAAGGTGTATAAATCCCAAAATCTTATAAAAACCCACCCCCTTGGCATTATAGCCAATAAAGTCTCGAGGCAGGGATCAAATGACACCAGGTCATGTTGATGAACCTATGCCAACTACCCCTTCCCCTTCATGAGCTAATTTCCCTATTTTTACCCCTTTTGCACATAAAAAACCCATAAAAAGCCCTAAATCCCCACCTTTACCCGCTTCAAAGGGCAAAAAGCATCAAAAACCCACTTTCCGCCATATAACCAAGGTTAAGCGCATATAATTGTTTTTTCAAAATACATTAGAAATGCGTTCAAAACATGTTTTATTGCCTCCGCCCGCTTCCGTATACACCGCCCATGTCACCTCCCCGGTGACCGTTAGATCAGGCCCTCCAGATCTGACGGCCTTGATCGCGTCGGAGTCTTTCCGACGTCCGAAAGTTACCCGTACTATTTCCCCGTCACGTCAGGCGTCCGACCATCGTCCGATCAACCTCCGCAGATCCAACGGCCACCATGACGTCGGACCTCATCCGATGCCCGAAACTTAACTCCCGACGTCCGTATTTTGAGGACGTCACTCCGCTGCCACGCGCCCTCATCACAATGCGTCGGACGTACAACTGACGGATACCGCCCCCGTACAGGAAGTGGTGCGATACGAAACCACTGTTGGTTTCCGGTTTCCCCATCCCGCCTGCTCACGTCATCGCCGCGTCAGCAACATGTCAGCGCCCCGTCACCCAGGTACGTTGTCTCGTCATTCCCTTGCCCTGCCATTGGTCCACCTGTCCTGCCATCTCACTGCCCCTGTGGACCAACCAGACCCCGCCACGTCACCCGATGACGTCAGCATGACGTCATCCGACCTTGACCCCACCAATGACGTCATGCTGACGTCAGCACGGATTCGCGCCAAAAGCACCAAAAGGTCTATTTTAGCCAAAAATTTGTGTTTTTTGCCATTTTTGTGCGTTCGTCGTCGTTTTACTCTGCATGCAAGCTACGTCTAAACCTGCACCAGCCGCGGAAAATTGTCTCCTGACCACCAGAACGTCCATTTCTTCAGCGCCAGCAAGCTCTGACCGATCCAAATTTACAGGTATTGCTCATTCATGCTCTGAAACTCCATTTTCGCTACATTTCGCATGTCAATGAGCAGCAGACCTTAAGAGCAGAAATTCACCGTTAAAAAACCACTGAATTGCCATTTAAACTCGACCAGAGCCGTCACTAAGCTTCTGCCAAAACAATTGTAGGCAATTCAAAAGAAAACTGTCACTGGTTCGCGCAATCGTGAACCCGTCACCTGCAGGAGACAAATACACCGCAAAAGAGTATTCTCTGAACATTTCCGCCACCCACATAATCACACAGAGGCAGTATTTCAACTGCTGCAGCCTTACTTCCACCTTTCACTTACAAAACCATCATTCTCTGCAAAGAAACCTTGTTGATGTTACTCTGCATAAAAACACAGTCCTTGAGCAAGCAGAAATCCTAAAACAGGAGTCATGGACCCCCCTGTAGCTCCTATAGCCCTCAATGTGGCTCCCTTGAATGTCCCTAACAGAACATTGGACACCAGAGCATTAGCAGACTTGGACTACAAGATATCAGAGGAGATGTTGAGCAGAAGCAGGTTTCATTTGCAAATCCTAAATGAAATAAAGATCAAACATGAGAGGGGGACAGACATCCTGGGAATTTGGGATTCATTCCTCCCAATATTCAAGCTTCCTCAGGTTAATCAATTCCCTGAGCTTGTGCACATAGTTGCTGAACACTATGATGCATCCCAGAGGGCAGTGCTAGACTCTGCAGGCTCAATTCTGTTCCTCATTACCCCTGAAGCCATCAGGGAGATGTTGCAGTTCCAGACAGATCAAAAGTTGGTCCCTCTGTCATTAGCTGATTTAATAGTACAGGGAGCCAGGATAACAGAGGCACAAATCACAAAGCTTAATCAGATTTTCATCAAAGCTGATACTGTGCAAATTCCTCCCATCCATTATCTCTACCTCAACCAGTTGGGCTTAGACCTTGTTGACATGATCAGTCCCATCTTGGGATATGATTCAGTGGAGTATGTGGATGAAACTGTTCTACAAATGATGCTTATGTTTTCCCCAGGAAAGAAGCCAATCCACTATGATTATGCCACATACATATCAGATAAGATGCATGATCAATTGATGAATTTATCAAGAGAAAGGGTATTTAGATACACCTCGTACCTATATCATCTGCTCCTATACTTCCAGCATGATAAGTTCTCCTTCCCAAAGAAGAGAGTAGATGCACAGGGCAATCTGAGATCAGTAGTGTATTGGACATCCGTTTTTCACATAGTAAGCTGTTCTCCATACACCTACTGCGAATTTATTGATCTTTTCATCCATCCAGCCTTGACTCTACTGTTGGGTTCACCTCCTCCCAGATTGACAGACGAAATGCAAAGACTCCTGCATTTATCAAAAGCATACAGTATTGGGGATTGGTATTTCTACCAACACCACACCGTTATCAGGCTATATGGGTGTGAGTTGCCCCCATTTAAACTACCTAGATTTGTGCCTATGAGGCTACTTGCCTTGGAATACTTCAGGCAGTTTGGTTATGTGGATATGCTCCACTTTTCAGGAAAAGGTAAGAAGGCACAGTTAAAAATCAGAAATCAACTTGGCCATTTACTTCTCAATGAGAGGGATGAAGGGTGGAGAGAGGCAGATAGAATACTTGTGTGCCTTGGTCTCAAATACAGCTTCGTATGGAAACCCTATGACCCCAATAACTTCATTACAATGAGGAGGCTCAAATACAAATTATCTGCTTATGGACATTATAGCCTTCCTAACTTAGAAAAATATGCCAACCAAAGCAAGTGGAGAAGAGGAACTTTAGAAGAAGATGTGACCCAAGAAGAGCTTAATCAAAGAGCTCTAAGAAACCTCAAGAAGATGGCTGACCTTGAGTTTTATTCACAGGTCCCCTCACTGCCAAGCACACAAACTGGAGCAGCAGCCTCCTCCTCAACTGCCCAACATCAAGCTACAAGAACTGGTGAAAACATCGCAGAAAAAGGCAAAGAGATGGAGCAGCAAGGGCAGCAGGAAGAGCAGGAACAGCAACAAAACCAACAGCAGCAAGCAGAAGGGCTGCAGCAAGGGCAGCAAGAAGAATCAGAACAGCAAGATCAACAACATCAAGAAGAACAAGGGCAGGAGCAGTCTGCCCAGCAAAAGAAAACAGTGGAGACTCCTCAGACCACTGAAAGAACGGGGCCTACAAGACAAGACACTACCTTTGATGCCTCGGTCCTCCAAACCCCTCAAAAGGAGGATACATTTGTCTTTAGAAAAAGAGACAGAGAGACTCCCCTGACATCCTCTATAGACCAGGGAGAGAAAAGGCAGAGACTCAATGATTTTCCAGAGGAGGATATAGCAATAAGAGAGGCATTGGGCATGGGCCCACCCAGCAGAGAAACTTCAGCAAGTTCCTTCCAGCAGGAACAAGACAGGACCATGGGAGGGGAGGTCAGCTCCTCCAGCCAGCAGAAAGAGGGACAAGTAAGCATTAAGCAGCAGTTCATAGACATCAAGAGAAGGAGTGACCCTATCAAGGTACAATTGTACAATCACCTGCTAAACATGGCTCCTTCCAATCAGCAGAGACTTATGTCTGCTTTTGATGTAAGTGAAGGCAAATTGACAATGAGTCACTTTATGCCTACAGCACTCCGGCCACAATCCACTGCTGACTACCTTAGGACCAATCTAGAGGTACTTGCCAAAGAGATACACCCTATGGACAAAATTGAGCTGCATAAGCAAACTGGAGAAATGGTGTATGCTTCATTGGCCGACAAGACTTTGGATAATTACAAACTAACCAGCAGTCTGAATGCCACAGCTTCCCAGCTAGAACTGGAGAGGGCCTCTTCTCAGGCCAAAGACAACAGGATAAGAGCCCTGGAGGAAATCATTGTAGAAATTGGGCACAATCCCAATGACATCAAAGGGATACAAGAGATCCTGAAACTTAGAGATGCTGACATGGCTGCACTGAGAAAGAAGATCAAAATTCCAGCCACTATCCACCCACAGACTGATGAGGTAGCTAAGCAAAGGTATGAGCAGGATTCTACTGACCTGCTAATTTCCATTTACAAAGAGCTTGTGAAGGCACAAGAAAAATTGGGGCAATATGAAGCTACACAAGCACCTCTACAAGCATCATCAAAACAAGCACAAGAAGGGCAGACATCTCAGCCTCCTCCTCAAGTCATCAATCTTGAGGAGACTGTTCCTACTACGGTGCCTCCACCTCAGCAGGCTGAACAAACAGCCACATCTACTTCAGCAGCACCCATCAGCACAGATCAGAGCCTAGATATGCAGAAGTTAAAGAATGAAATACAAATTTTGGAAGCCCAGATGACAGAGCTGAACGAAACTAAGGAAAAGCTGGCCAAGGTAAATGAAAGGCATGATAAGACAAAGAGAGAGGTGGGAGAAAAGGCCAAGGAAATCAAAGCTCTTAAAGACAGGATCAAGGAGCTTGAGAATGAGCTCAAGCTAGATAAAATCATAGCAGAGATCAGAGCAATGATATGGTCCAATATTGGTAAATCCATCAACAACCAATGGCCATACATCGAGACAATCCATGAGCAACTAGAGCTCATTCCAAAGGCACAGAGAGAAATCCGAACATCAAGGGCCTTATTGGGAAATATGCCTGAAGTTGCTACAAGAATGATCAATGTGCTCAATCACAAAACAAGCTCTCAGTTGGCCACCATTGGAATCACAAATAGAACTGAGACTATTCAAATGATCAAGAGGGTTCTTACTCTTAGAAGTCTAGTGCAGACATTGGACAGGAGAACCCAGGATATGCAGACAGAGGTAAATAAGTTCATGGAGAAGTTTCAAGTGTTGCAGAGTAGAGGACTCCCTAGCTTACTGAACAGCGGAGGGAAATTATTCACCCATGAACAGTATGCTAAAAGAGTAAATGTTTTTGCCTCAGCACAGGTCAATGAGAAGGCCAGCACTTCAGAAGACACAGGGCCTATTACAGGACAGATTTTCTATAGTAAGATAGAAAATCTACTTTTTATAATGAATGAAATTAATCACTTGTTTGATGTAGCCCCAACTTTTTTCAAATACACAGAAGCTGAAGAGACAATGGAGGCCATCCTCAAGCATCAGCTCCCTACACAGGAATGGTGGACAGATGCAATTCAGAGAATTTTGTAAACAGTAAGTCATACACCAACTTCTGTTTTTTCTACAAATTTTGATGAAAAGAACAGTCAACAAAGTCAGCAGGCATCATGAAATCAAAGCTGAGCCAACTCAGCGGATGTAGAGGCCAACAAAGCAGAAAAAAGGGAACCACAGCTGGCAAACCCGAAAACTCACTGCGCAGGCAAAAGTAAATGCGTACCTCCAGAATTAATACAGAGTAATGCAACCGACTTAGTGGCTCTTAAAAGTCAAGACAATCCTCTGACAGACATAAAGGGCATTTACGCTGCATTTAACATTGTAATAACTTCTTGCCTACTTTCTGAACACTACTGAAGATATTTTCTCTCTCTCAGATGACTCAATGCCTGAGATATTTTGTATACGCATTTCTATAAAGTCCCCTTGGCACAAGATTGCAAGGGTTGTTGGAAATTTCTCCTGAACAGTCTCTTATGTTGTAATTGTTTTCTGAAAGTCAATAAAGGAAAGCAATGGAATTTCGTGGATGCTTGATGTGTTGAAGATGTTCTGTGCCTGTTCATGATTGCTGGATCCCTGCGTATCTTACCATGCAATAAGTCTCTGTAACTCTCTCCATGTTCAGTTTGTTTTGTTATAAATCCATATACGCTATCTGATTTCCAATATTGAGCAACAGAGAAAAAGAATAACTCCCAGGATTTGCTCACTGAGTACCCTGAGTTCAGTCTGTGTTGTTTATAAATGTCTTCTTCAGGTGTAATCTATATAAAGTGTGATTCTTAAGCTGCTGCACTTTCAGAATACATCTTTCACATTGGCCACTGTCACAGGAATTCATAACTTTGCTCCTGTGCTCTGCGTTCATTTTCATTTCACCAACATAACAGAAAATTCTTAACAGATTTCTGTTGGTTGACACATATCATCACTCAAGTTTAAATTTGTCTGTTAAATACACAATAGGCCTTGCAGTTAGAACACTACTCAACATATAAGACCATCTCACAGCACCTATACTCCATTGCCCAATGGAAACTCACCATCAAACTATTACATCATAAGAACTGAAAGAGGTCCTTCAACCAAAACACAAACAAAACCTGAGCATCATAGCTAGCCTAAAAACACAAATATAACAAAGATAAATCATAAAGAGAGAGCCCTCTCTGGTTGCAGTTAGGCTAGGAACTGTAACCCAAAGATTGGTTAGTGGTTACCCCGGCCGTATTCCCTTGGGAGTCATAGGGAACAACCTGGGTGTTAACACTCCCTAAACGAAAAGGTGCCTGTGAGCGTCTTGTCACTTCGTGCTCATTAAATATTCGAAGGAGACTAGAGTCATCTTTTATCCTTTTCTCGACTCTTAAAAAATGAAAAGGTTAAGTTCAGTGTCTTAAAATTTATTGGCCACGATAACATCTACCCAATTAGCTTTCGTTTGCGTCAGTTCGAAGTAGGAGTTATCTCGATAAACTTCTCAAGTTTCATCCTGGCAAAATTACCAGTTTCGTCTTTTACCGAAACACCGGTGGTAAGTCTTCCTGTGGTTCTAAGTATACAACCACTTAGTTCTCGCGCCCCGGGTGACGAGACTTATCAGTTTCATTGGAACCCTACGTGGGAACCTTTTGAGGGCGGTATCCCTTTTTGGGACCATCCTTCTCCTCGTGGGTCAGTCCCACCAGTTTCATCCGACATGGATGATTTGTCTCCTACAACGACCGATGAGTCCGTTGCAACGAGTGGTAACATTCCCACCTCAACGGACCCTATACATGTTAGTAGTACGCCTACTACTACAAATTTACCACTGGGCTATAAAGCTTTGAGAGATGCTACGCCTTCTGGAACTCCGTTCATAGGTCCCATTTGGTCATCACACACTTTTCCTACTACGGAGCCTTTTACTCCACCAAGTCGCAGTCTATCTGTTACCTCCGTCACAACCGCTCCAACGGTATGTGCAGCCCCCTTGACTTCTATTTCTAGTCGTCCCTCAGCTTCTTTGTTTGGAGTTTTTGACCCCATGACAAATGTCCCAATACAGGAGCCATATGATCCATATTTGTCATCTCAACCGGTTGTTGAGGTATCGGTCCCATTGTCAATTGATTGGACCTCCACCTCTTTCCATGGTGGTCAAGTTTTATCCGCGCAATCTCCAATACAACCCCCTCAAGACCAACTAGGGCAATCCGTTTATGGAAACCCTTTCGTTACTGCCACTCCTTTTTCCTCTTCTTATATGCAACCTTCTGGTAGCTCAGGTCAGTCGTCTTTTCAACAAGTCTAACCTGGTATCCAGCAAGGCTATCCCGTTGGACAAAGTGGTCAACAAACTGTTAACCCGAACCAATCCAATGTCCAGTATAGTCCAATGTCTGGACAAGGTACTCAACCACCCGGTCAACTTACTGTCCAGTATTCACAACCCTCTGGGCAGATTGGTCAGCCTCAAACACAGTTGGGCCAACCAACTACCCAGCCTCCTCAACCATCTAGTCTGCTAGGACAACCTTCAACTGCGCAACAACAGTTCCAGCAGGTAGGCCAACCTCAGTATTAGCAGGTACAACCTTCTAGACAGATCGGCCAACCTCACCATCAACAAGGTTTTCCTTCTAGCCAGATAGCCCACCCTATAGGACAGTCTATTGGCGCTGCTCAATCCGGTCCGTGGCCCCAAATGGGACCCCAATACCCATCTGGTCTTCAAATGCAGGCCGGGTCTCAATCACAAACTTTTTATCCAACCCAGCCCGGTCCTTCAACTCAATTCGGAGCCCCACCATTGTATGGCTACCAACAACCTCAAGGGCAATTTTCGTTTGCCCCGTACCAGAACTACCAGCAACCGCAAGAAAATCCCTCGCAACCTTATCAACAGCAATACGGCACACCTGCAGCATCATTTGGTAATCCTTATGCTGGGGGGCACTATACAAATCCCTATGGCCAATCCACTATAGGGGTAAATCCTTCCGGACAAACTCTATGGGGGCAACCACCACCTGGCTGGAATCCTGGTGCTTCACCCTACCAACAGCCCCAGATGCCTTTCAATCCTCAATTACCATTCTTAGCGACTTTGGAATTACCAGATGTATCCAAATTAACCAATGATCCTATTCTTCATAATCCTTATTGGCCTCCAGTTCCAACTAAAATACCTGGTGACTGTCCAAAATTCGATGGTAAAGCCAATGAAGACCCGCAAGCCCATGTTATGACCTATCATTTGTGGTGTTCATCTAATTCATGGCTTGACGATTCAATTCGGCTTCGCCTTTTTCAAAGGACTCTCACTGGCTCTGCCGCTAAGTGGTATATCGAACTTCATCGCGGGTTTTTTCAAGATTTCAATTCCTTAGCTATGGCATTTCTCACTCACTTCCAGTTACCCGTTCGATACGAAACGGGTACTCACCTCCTCACTTCCTTAAGACAAACGACGGCTACGCATATCTCTGATCATATCCATGAATGGAGACGGCGTAGACGTATGATCAAATTTTGGATTCCCGACCAGCTTCTTACCGATTGGTTTACGACTTCATTCGTGCCTCCGATAGCTCGGGATATCGCCATGGGGGCGTGTGTCACCGAAGAGCAAGCTATTGCTCGGGCTCAGTACCTTGACTTGGTTTATTCTCAGTCAGGTACATTATATGATTATCTGCCTGATGTCCCAAGACAAGGACCATCTAAAGCCCCGCCAACACCCACTGTTGACGGTATCATTGGTTCGGTTAATTCATCCTCAAAGAAAAGTTCGACGAACCCTGCGAAGCAAAAAACATCTGCTTCGAATGGACAACCTTCCCAGGCATCGCCAGGTTCGAATGTTACTTCTGAGGTTAATGCCGTCCAATCTAATACGGCAAGCAAGGCTTCGAAAGAGAAGAAAAGAGGGAAAGCGAAAAATAAGACGGAGCAACCTAAGCAGGGAACCCCAAAACCTCAACCTGAGGACGACACTAAACGCAAACCCAAATATCCTTGTCTTATTTGCGATGAAAATCATTTTACCAAGGATTGCCCGAGGCGGTCCGAAGTTAGTCGTTTATTAAAAGGCACCTCTGGGACTCCTGCGGTGCTCAAGGAGCCCTTTCCCACCCAACACACTCAAAAAACTCAAATGGTGGCTGACCCTACTCAGCCTCCCTCTTCCTTTGGTTCTCAAGTGTTTATGGCTGGTACAATACCCATTAATATCAGTACTCGAACGAAAGATTATTCGTCATCTGCCGGGAAGGAGCCTGAGGTTCCCCCAAGTGCTCCCTCGTTCAGTTCCGGTCCACTCCACATTGAGAGACCTACCACTGAAACGCCTCTTCGACCCCCTCCAAAAGAAGTACTCCGGAAATCCTCGTATAATCCGAATGCTCGTGCTGCACAGCACTACAACATCGTTGAGGACTTAGCACAGACTTCGTCGTCTATGTCCGCTTTAGAGGTTCTCCAGAGTTTCCCTTCGCAGAGGAAGTCCATGCTATCTGCCATTGGGGGCATAGACCCGGCCGATTCGGATTTAATAACCTTTGACTTAGAACGCCACACTCTAAGACTACCTCCCCAAATCGCCTTCCTCATACAGGTAGTTATTGATTCCAAGACGATCCATCGTACAGTTATTGATGAAGGTGCCTCAACTTGCATCATGGCCGTTGCCTGTTGGAAAGCGATTGGATCTCCGACGTTGAGCCAATCTCCCACCACCTTGGAAGCTTTTGATGGAAGAGCGTCCCGTCCTTACGGTATACTCCAATGTTTACCAATCTCTTTGGAAGGGAAGACGGTCGAGATGGAAGTCGAAGTCGTTGATGCTACTCTAACCTACAACCTCCTTCTCGGACGTAGCTGGATATACGCAATGCAAGCTGTTGCTTCATCTTTCTTCCGAATCATCCGTTTTCCTCATCAAGGGAAGATCGTTACTGTTGACCAGCTCTCTTTTTTTGCTTCTTCTTCCGAAGGCACCATCCCGTTCGTGGACCATACTTCCAAATTACCTAAGACTCTGGGAGCTGGACTTTTCAAAGATCCTGATCTTATGGGTGTTTTTCCACTCCCTCCTATAAATGTCGCCTCTGTCAATATGATCGCTACTGGCTCTGATCCGTGGCTCGTACCCCCTACAGACCAAGTAGATTCCTGGGGCGACCAGATGCCATTGAGTCCCGCCGAGTTTAATTATGTTGAAATCATTGTTGCCTCGGCTCCCTCCTCTACGCTTACTCCATCCTCAGGACTTCTAGATAAGGCTTCTTCAGATTCTCTAGGGGAAATATTCCTCTCCGACAAAGCTATTATTGAGACTATGTCTCTAGAGGAACCTCCCTGGTATAGTTCTCACCATCGTTCCTCATTTCTCCCTGCCTCGCAGCATTTCCTGACATGCCTCGAACGGTTTGCTCCTTGTCTACCATCACAAATCCGTCAAACGCCTATTCAAATTGATCAGGTTTTTTCTGAAGGAAATATGGCAAACATTACACGAACCCAACCCCTTGACATCTCTGTTAAACCCGGGATAGTCGAGCATCTTCATATTGGAGTCACTTGTACTCCAGAGGAGATTCAACTTTATTCCGAACTCTTTCGCGAATTTCGTGATGTTTTCGCATGGTCCTATGAAGAAATGCCTGGCATTGATTCTAGCATAGTGATGCATGAAATAATCACGTACCCAGATGCTAAGCCTGTTCGTCAACGTCTACACCCTGTACATCCTAGGAAGGCTGCGGCGATTAAGGCCGAAGTAGAAAAGCTTCTTAACGCCGGTTTTATTTACCCTATTCCTCTTACAGATTGGGTCTCTAACATTGTCCCTGTAACTAAAAAACAAGGTACAATTCGGGTTTGTGTTGATTACCGTGATATAAATAAAGCCTGTCCTAAAGATAATTTTCCCACACTATTCATTGATCAGATCATTGACGAGTGTGCCGGCAGTGAAATTTATTCTTTTATGGACGGTTTCTCCGGTTATAACCAGATCAATATTGCTCCTATTGATCAACACAAAACGGCCTTTATTTGCCCATGGGGGACTTTTGCCTATAAGAAGCTCCCTTTCGGTCTTAAAAATGCCGGTGCTACCTTCCAGCGCGCAATGTCTTATGCATTTCATGACATTCGGCATATTGTGCAACCTTATCTGGATGATCTTCCTGCTCATTCAGCTAAACGTGAGGACCACCCTACACACCTTCGCGAAATCTTTCTTCGCTGTCGGTACTACCGCATCCGGCTAAATCCCCACAAATGTGTCTTCTGCGTTGAATCTGGTAGACTTCTCGGTTTTATCGTTTCCAAAGAAGGCATCCGTTTGGATCCCCTTAAAGTCGAAGCTATCGTCAATCTCCCTCCCCCAAATTCTTTGCATCAGTTACAAAGTTTGCAGGGGAAAGCCAATTTTTTACGCCGTTTTGTTCCCAACTATGTCGAAGTAGCTAAAGGTTTTACGCGATTACTGAAGCGTGATATCCCTTTCCATTGGGATGCCACAGCTCAGGAATCTTTTGAACGTCTCAAGAGTTTACTTGTTTCTGCTCCATTGCTTCGTCCCCCGGATTATTATCGCGACTACACCTTGTATCTAGCTGCCGCCAATACCACTATCGGCATGGTTCTTGTCCAAACTGATGATGATAACACTGAACATGTTATTTACTATCTCAGCCGCAACCTTTTTGATACGGAAACTCGATATGCTTATATCGAAAAGTTGGCACTAGCCGCAGTTTGTGCTGTACAACGTTTCCGTCATTATATTCTTTTGCGTACTACTACTGTCATTTCTGACTGCAACCCCATGACGTATATATTGTCACGCCAGTTACTGGGGTGCAAATACTCAAAATGGATTGTTATCCTCCAAGAGTTTGACTTGGAATTTACCACTGCCAAGTCTAAGAAATCCCTTGTGTTCGCTGAGTTAATTTGCTCTTTGCCATCGTCTTCCTCAACCTCGCCTGCAGAAGACCAAATACCAGATGAAACCCTGTTCCTCATTAGCACCCTCGATCCATGGTACGGAGATATAATCACATATCTGAAAACGTCTTCCTTCCGTCCGGGTGTGTCTAAAGACGCTCGGCGGAGGATTCGTCATCAATCTCAACCCTACCGTATCATTGGAGATACATTATATCGTCTTGGTGCAGACTCCGTTCTCCGCCGTTGTCTTACTCTAGAGGAAGTTGAACGGGTTCTAAATGACTGCCACTCTGGCGCTTGTGGCGGACATATGTCCGGATATGCTACAGCCCAAAAAATCCTTCGTGTTGGCTATTTTTGGCCCTCTATTTTCAAGGATTGCATCCTTGCCGTCCGGTCTTGTCATGAGTGCCAGATATACCAGCGGAAAATGCGAGCGCCTTCTGCTCCGTTGCACCCTGTGGTTTCCGTCGGCCCTTTTGCAAAATGGGGCATTGATTATATGACCTGTAACCCTCGCTCGGCCGTTGTCATCGTTGCCGTCGACTACTTTACTAAATGGGCCGAGGCGATGCCTACATTAACTGAAGATGGTCACACTGCGGCGCAATTTTTATTCAATCATGTTATTTCACAATTCGGTGTCCCTCAAGCCATTGTCACTGATCACGGAAAGCATTTCCGTAATCATATGATGTCGGAGTTAACAACCCAGCTAGGCTTGCAACATGATAGTTCAACTCCATACTACCCTCAGTCCAATGGTCAAGTTGAAGCTGTCAATAAAATCTTGGTTACAATGCTTCAACGTATCGTTGGTGTGCATAAATCTAACTGGCATTTGATGTTATTCCCTGCCTTATGGGCTTACCGAACCTCCGTGAAGGATGCCACTGGTTTCACTCCATTTCAACTAGTTTATGGACTAGAGGCTACCCTTCCAATTGAATGTGAAATCCCTTCATTGAAATTAGCCGTCGAACTGCTTCCCAACACTACCCCGTTAGAAGAACGCCTTCTTTACCTAGAACGGTTAGATGAGACTCGTCGCCTGGCCTCTTTGGCCATCGAAACACAAAAGAAGCGAGTCAAGACTCACTTCGATCAGACCATCCATCCACGTTCTTTCGTTGAGGGAGACTTGGTCCTACTCTATGATCAAGCGAAAGACAAGTTAGGCGCAAGAAAGCTCGAATCTATGTGGCTAGGCCCTTATATTGTCAAGAGAGTCCTGCAGAAAGGGGCCTACGAGCTGATTGATTATGAAGGAAACCCTCTTGGGAAGCCCCGAAATGGGCTTTACTTGAAAAAGTATTATGCGTGATGCTGGTACATTTTATTGTGTACATACATGTACTTTGGTGTGTTGTGTGTCGGTTTTCGAGACATAGCTGCCACTTATTGTGTTTTTCGCTTCTTGTGCAGATGCCAGATGCACCTTATGTTGGTTTCGCTGATGGTGCCTACCGCAGTACCCGCAATTTGTCTTCTGCGGCATGGGTAATCTACGTTCCTCATAACGAGCTAATAGATTGCCAGGGTGTGTGTTTAGGCCATACTACTAACAATGTTGCTGAATACTGTGCTGTAATCGAGTTACTTGCTCGAGCAATTAATTTCGGTATTCACGCATTGATAGTAAACCTGGACTCTCAACTTGTTGTCCACCAGCTCAACGGGCAATATTCCGTCAGAAACCATCATATACTAAGGTTGTATTTACGTGTAAGGTTGTTAGAAAGGCATTTTGATTTTATTACATATCAACATGTTCCGAGACAATTAAACACATTATCTGATGCATTGGCCAATCATGTATTAGATAGACATCTGCATAATTTGTAATTAAAACATTATGTAAGCAAGCACATGAAAACACAATAATGAACCATGAACATATGTATATATATATACGTGAGTGTCAAAATGTTTGCGCCCCGCGCATTACATAATCCAAAAAATAATACATGCCCAAAACTCATACAGCCGTCGACAACATGTCTCTCAAAAACGTGCAAAAAATGAAACCTAAGCGTCTAATCGCAGTGATGCTCATGATAGCATGTCACCGCCCGCACCAAACGTCTCAACAGACGATGGACGCGAGTAGATACTCCCACTATATACTTCTGGTACGCTCTAGGCACGTCCGCTAGTCTGCCATAATCTGGGATCCCTCGAGTAAGTGCCTCGAGGTTCTGTACTAGGTCAGCATCGTCACCCTCTTCCTGAGGGTCCGCTCCAGGTTGTACTCTCCGTACGTTGTGAGGCAAGTCGGCTGGTCGCTCTGCACCAACGTCTGCATACATATATATAGGTGCTGTAAGAAACAGACATGAATTATAAAAACTTGAATATGTTAAAATATTAAAAAATAAAAGGTCCTTACCCAGCTCCTCGTCCCAGTCTTCTCCCTCAGGCAACGGGAGGTCTGGATCTCCAGTAAAATCAGTGCCCGCATAGGGCCAGTCCTCCACGACGATCAACTGGTGTTGGAGCCAAATGAAGAATTCGGGCCTCCAGGCCATCTGCTGGCCCCCACCTCCTCTGGGCATAAGTGGTGCCCATCGAGCCAACCTCGGCTCCCGTGGCACTGGATCTGCCACTATACCTCCTGGGATCCGGAATATCGGTAGTCGCTCCAAGAAAAACGATACTATGATGGATCCATAGCCGAACTGTTTATTGCCATCACGCTTACATTTGGTAAGTTGCCTCTTTAAATTTGTTGTTACTGTTGTGGCCCAATCAAATAATGTAGGGTGTAGGCACTCAGTTGCCAGTAGCAAGTGATTCTTGCTGGCCTCGTGGGGTGCCTGTACCCCAGCCGTCCGAGTGATAGTGAATAGTATCACTCGTAGCACCAAATCCGGGATAGTGACAATGTCCACCTTGGCGCTATTGGATCCAAAATGGGCCCCAGGACAAACTCTGGCCATTACTTCCCCCATCTTTTCCCCAGAAGGTCTACTACCGGTCAAGATGGGCCGCGCACCCCGCCGAGATAGTCCAGTAATAAAGTAGACATCAGAGACATCCAACTCCAATGTCTGGTCTTTCAGGCGGAATACCTGATCCTCAATATCCCAGGCATCCACAATGAACCTTAGTAACTCGGGCTGTGCACGTAGATATGAGGTAAGGAAGAATTTTTTCAGGCCACAATCTCGCAAAGCATTCATGCATGCGTCATCTTCCAATGCCAAAGCATCTATGGCCTCATGTTCCCTTTCTCTCCATTCTATAGCCATTTTGACCAATTCCTGCAACCAAAACACCAAAATGTCATCATAAGATCAATGGTGAAACCAAAAATCAAAGAAAATTGCAGTTTCAATGGTCAAAATTATGTGAAAATTGGTTCGCGCAATTGGCGCGACTGTTTTACAAACAGTCGCGAAAATGGCGCGACCCCTTTTAGAAAAATAGCCCATTGGCGCGAACCCGCGTGGGAAACTCGCGCTTATGGGCGCAACCCTATTTTTTGCAATACCCCTTGCAGAGGATCATTCTGTGGATGGAAAACTGAAAGAATGGAATAAAAATGAAGCTAAGGATGAGGCCTCTTACCTGTTTCAAACGGCGGCTCGAATGGTCTCCTGGATTGGTCGCAATCAGCAGTTGAAATTTGCACCCAAAACCCTCCAACGGTAAACTCACAAGGTAAAAAGTGAAAAGTAATTTTATTTTTTACTATTTCACTATTTATAACTTCTTTTGGCTTAAAAAACACATTAAAGTCATATTTTTGTGAATATTTTTATGTCAAAGTAGGATTTTACGCTGTTTTTGTGTGTTGACAGGGATTAGTGCCACTCGAGCAACATAATGAACTCTTTTTTTTTTTCGGTTTTTTGAGCTCGGTAAAACACGAGAAAAGGTTACTTGGAGGTCCGCTTTCAGCTCTTTTCTGACCATTTAAAGAGGAAAAGATTGCCGAGTCGCTCCTCTTGACTCGTTAAATGGTGATAAGGGGCGGTCGTTTTAAGTTCTTTTTGTCGACCGTTAAAACATAAAAAGATTACCGGGTTTTTGTCATTTCAAACTCGTTAGTGGTTACGAAACGACGTGGTTTTGACCGCTTTTTTACTTTTTCAGGTCAAAGTCACTAATCATGAAAAGTACTCCTCGATCGTAATGATCGGGTGGTTCTTTCGGGTATTATTTTATACTTTTTCGGGCCCGAGAGACACAACTTGACGAAAAAGGACATCCCTGGAGTTTCCTTTTCTGCTGTCTTTTCAAACTCTCTAAACATGAAAAGACGCCGAGTTCTTCCTTTGTCAGACTCGTTAAAACTTAATGACATCGGATTTTGTCACAACACAAGCATATGCTATCCCCATCAAGCTTGTTAAAAATAACTGGGGTACTCGCCAGAAATGGTGGGGGGAAAATAAAATTTTTTGAACCATAATTATTACCGTAACGCCAGTATGTCGCTCTTGAACATGGCACTTTTTGTTTTCGTGTCCAGGGTGGGGATATTTCATCTCATATCTTTCACTTGCTTCCATGGATTTGGGTACCCTATTTGACCTCTCATTCACTCATTGCTTCGTCATAATGACCTTTGATACATTGATGTCAAATACTGCCAATTCCGTTAATGTGTCGCCGGTATGTTCAAGAGAAGTTGACCTCTACAAATAAACAACCTCCCTCTGATAGTTCGTACAATCTTGATTCACGACATTATCTCTCTGTCTCGTGTTGATGATGTGGGAAACATTATGGCCCACCTTCGATCAAAGTCACTCCCTGTCGACTTCAGCTCATTATCCAGGAAGTTGACCCAGAGACTCCCTTCCGGTGCCTTGGAGCCTGCATGCCTCAATGGTAGGTTCTTCGTGTTCGACGTGAGGTTTTCATCATTGGCCTCCGATCGAACGATTCTACGGGTGTTCGACTTCAGATCATTGATTCACACGCCGTAGATTGTACCTATAGTACCTTGAGGACCATTGTCATTATTGGTGGTACCTCTCGCGTCTGTTAACAGTTTCCATTATTGACTGGTAATCAGGCGATGTTCATGCATGTTCGACTTCAGCTCATATATTCACATGCTTGGACTTGTACTCTTGTTCGGGTCGAGATGGAGCGCAAGACCCTGGATTGTTTCTGTTGTAATCCAGGCGTGATTCTTGATACTTGACTCATTCACTGGATGGCTGCGACCACACCTGAGTCAAATCATTGATCCTAACCAGATGGCTGCGTCCATACTATGGATTCAGATTATTTATGTACTCTCTTATGGATGGCTGCGACCATACCATGTACATCATGTAATTGAACTATCAGTCATGTCTCTTAGTACAGCTCCTCGGCGGCAGTAACTATATGTGCTCTTGTGTGCTCTTATGTGTGTGTTTTTGTAAAGCATTTCACCCCTCTCCACCTCTCGGGCTTCATGCTTTAGGGGGCATCTGTTACACAGTAATTTGTCACCATCCCTGTTACTCCTCTTGTCGTACCTTGGAGGACCCATCCCGGGAGTTATAAGAAGTGACAAAGTCTAAAAACACTTGCATTATGTTCCCCTGAGTATGTACTCCATGTTCCCTGAAGACACCTTCTGCAGATCATTCCTAAAAAGTGCTCTTTTTCCATTGGCGCAAGTCCACAATATCTTACCCGCGCCAATGATGGAGATCCTCAAAAGGGGGCGCGACCATTGGTGCTCTGTCTTAGAGCAACAGTCGCGCCAACCAAATTTAGTCGTGCTTTTTGCCTTAATGCACGTCCGACTGTTGTTTCCTTCATTACATGGAGCTTTTCTGAGGATAGAAAATCATTCTTTTGTCGAGCTTTATCCATCTTTATGGATTTTGCTAATCCGCGAAAGGTGTCCCGGTTCATCGCATCCTCCTCCCTTCTTCATCTATATAAGCTTGTCATTATGCATTGGACAAGCTAGAGTGTTGGTGTTAGTGTTATGCTAGTGATTTGGTGATTGAGTTATAGTAGTGATGATTATTGGTCATGGAGTGTTAGATGTTGAGTTCTTGGAGGAATACTAGTGAGTGCTAGAGAGGTTATGCTGCCGGAGAGGAGATGCATGTCAAGACACATATAGTTACTCACCCAGTCAGGAGAAGGGTCGACGTCAGAACAATGGTTGTAACTTTTCCTGTTTATTAATTGATGAGCGACTGCTATTATAGTTCCAATCTCATTATCTGTCATGGTGATATGTTGATTTATTTCCTTTCTGACTGAAATATAGTTGTGCCTTGGTAGTTTCTATGTTGGTATCTGTCTCTTCCTTTGCATGTGCAGGTGTTTGTTTATGATCTGTTGGAGCAAGGGAGCGAGGATATCAACTCTGCTTCAATCATAGCGTTGGACTCCAGGTTAGTCTTCTTGATTCACCTTTGATGCATGACTAGGAACTTGCGTAGCAGCGTGGTTTGTTTGTGGCTAGTTCTGTGATAGGCTAGTGGGATCGCCTCTGTCCGCAAAGGGGATTTACCTTACCAACAGCCCTTCTTGACCTTCCTGAGGCTTGTACTAGCACTATTTCTTAGGCCTATTTCGACATTCATAAGGCCTACTGTCACACCCATCTAAGGTGTATTCGAGGTGATGTTAAATTATTTCCAGGTTGTATTAAAGTATGTCCAAGCCATGTTAAAGTAGAAAATATGAGGACAATTTGGGTCTGAGTCTAGTGTGGAGGTTGCATTAATACATATGTATTTTGGAGGCATGATTTGGTTCATCTTCTTATCCATATTCAACCCCCGTTGTGGCAAGTCTAAGTTTGTTTTCAAGGTTAAATTTAAATCATTTTGTGACCCAAACTGGGGTTGGATCATTAGTGAATTTAGGTTTGTCCTGGCCAACAAGGAAGTCTAATTATTTGAGTACTATTTAAGGCCAAATTCAAGGTTTGTTAATTTCCTGATATTGCATCCAAGTTTGAAGTGTCCCAAGTCATATTTAGTGCCATTTTAATTCAGAAAAAAAGGGGTGCATTAATACCATAGAACTACAGTGATTGAGGGGTGTCTTAGGCCAATATTTGACTGAACAAAGGTAATTTTTTGGAGGTAAAATCTTGACAGAGGGTAAGGGGTGAGAAGGGGCATCTCCAAGGGGAGAACACTCGAATAAATTTGAAGTAATATGTGGTAGTAAAGGCACACCTTTCATCAGCTAACTTAATCGAGGTATGAGAGAAAGTTTTATTTTCTTTTTTCAATTTGTATTTAAATTGAAAGTTGAGGCAAGTTTTGGACTGATCAAAGAAGCAATCCTGAATTTTGACATCAGCCTAATAGTTTGACAAGAATCCCATTGTATATCTAGGCATATATCAGTAGAGTCAGCAGTAAGGGTTTAATTGGATATCATTGTAAGTGTTCATTGTCCTTGGTATGTGAGCCAACATTTTATTCTTTTATATTTTATTTTAAGGTGGTTGGGTGGTCAATGCGAAGAGTGAAGTATCCCTTAGGTTGGAGCCCGAAAACACTTTAGGGTGGTAGGGTGGTGTTGGGACAAGTTGGAACTTGTAGGGTGTTGGAGAATTATTTCAGTTGGAGCTAATAAAATTAGGGTTTTGGCGCATCCTTCTAGTTGGAGCTAGTAAAACCCGGGTATTGGAGCCTCCTGATAAAACATAATTCTTTTCTAATAGAGTATTATGAATTTGGAGCTTCCCTTCAGGTAGATTTGATAAAAAAATTGTACTCATAAACTATATTATAAAGTGTTTGGTGGCTTTTCTCGGGAAAGGGTTTCCATGTTAGGATATTCCGACACATAGGAAATAATTAAGTATAACTTGGTCTAGTGTATAGATAGGTAAAGTGTGTTTCTTTAGTATGTACTTTTTGTAACTTACAATTCGACGGTCACGATATGTTCTAGACATGAAGTGATCCGACAGTTCATTCTCTCCTCGATATTACCGACACTTGATCCGTGGCTTAACACGTGATTGATCCATGATCTCTATTTAAATAGCATGCAGGTTCATTTGTTAGGTGACCGTTCATGAGATAAGATTATGTAAGTTTTCTTTCTTTTACATTAATAAATTGCTTGAAGTGGCAGCGTTGGCTCAGGTCATGGACTGTTTCCCTCTTTGAGGGTTTTAACCACATTAAGAATATCGGTGTACTGATATGTGATATGTTTGTGAGCAGTGTCCTTTGGTGTTCAATCTAAGGAAGTTACCTTGTAAATTCCTACATGATATCAGATTTATTCGAGGGCTGCATCCGTTGGTGATCCAAATCTGAAGCCGACACAACTGCATCCAACTGTCAATTCCTAGATCTATTGTTTCTGACCATTTTCAGGTTGAGAGGACTGCTCTATTGTGTTAGGAGTATCTGTTCCAGTGAGTAAGCCCTTTCATTTCACATAAAAAGGTTTCTGGTAGCCCTAGCTACGTCATTTTTAAGATCTGGAGCTATATAGTCTATATTTGCAGATATAGTTATTTATCTCTCTGTCTATTTCGGTTTATAGTGATATATATTTTTTATTATCGGGTCTATGCATTTCATTTTTGCATATGCTCTTTGCCCCCCGACTCTGTGCAATCTGGGAAACCAGAAACATAAAGAAGGATTTTTCTCATGCGTATACTCTTTTCCACTGCGCCTTAGTGTGATCTCGAAAAATTAGAAACATTGAGGAAAATATTTGTTTTTCTATGAAATCTAACTTTAAGCCGTAAGGTTTGGATACTTTTGTTTGTTCGTTTGGTTTGTGTGGTTTTTTTTTTTTTTTTGCAGGCAAAAAAGGGGTTTTTCAAGTAAGTGCACACCCCAAAGCTTCACTGAACAAAAGAAAAAAAAATAAAAACAAAACACCCTTCCTCCTTTCTAAAAATTACTAACATTTTAAACTAGCTGACTTGGTCTAAAGTTACTTTATGAGAATAGAGGTCTTGGGTTCAAGTCTTTCTTTTTGTTGAGTTACTTTTTCAAAAAACACATGTAACTTATATTTTAAAATTATTTTATGTAAAAGTGTTATCACCCATTATAAAAAGTGAGTCACATATAATTCTAAAGTCACTTTATCTTTTATTTAAGTTACAATTCAGTGGATAGTTCATAAAGTACCATTGTAAAAGTGACTTTCACTTATTTATAAAAGTGGGTCACATAAAGTAATTTTTTTTAAGTGAGCTAATTAGATTAAGTTTGGAAGGGGGGTGGCAGATTTTTTTTTTAAATTATAACATTATAATTCATTGCCCAACATTCACGTAGTTCATCGGCATCTTCAACAACTTTTCTTAAAAAATCATAACTTCTTCATCGAGAAGCCGTTTTCAGAGCCGTTACTTTTTTAAATCAGCCTAATTTTTTGAGATCTTCCCTTTGGAACACTTAGTTTCATCATCTACAGCTTCATTTTCTTTTAAAATGCAAAGTCCATCCCTAATTATTCTTGACAACACCAAGTACTTCCAATGGCAATCCTACATTGTGGATTTACTTAAAAGTAAAGGTCTTTATAGAATAGCCCCTGGCCAAGAGTCTAAACCTAAAGATGAAGATAAGCAAGCCAAATGGGAAAATAAGCAAGACTGAGCACGTGGGTTGAAAGGGATGTCTATTTCTCCAGACCTTAGGTTCCATGTCGCAGAAATTAATATCCCTCGTGAAGCAATGAAACAACTCAATAAAGTTTTTGGAATTAAAAATGAAATTAAAGCCCATCAACTAGAAAATGAGTTGCGTACGTTGGACCTCGACAATTTTTGTTCCATTGAAGATTGTTTGTCCAAGTTCAAGACCCTTAGACTTCTCTTGGAAGGTGTTAAGGTTAAGAAAGAAGATGGTAGCCTTATCTATTCCATTCTTTCTAAGTTAGGATCAGCCTACTTTGTGTTTGTTTCCACCTTCCATTTTGCTAGAGAAACCTTTATTTCTCAACGACAAGACTACAAGTCCCCCTCTTTTGATGTCTTTTGTGATTCTTTAGTAAGAGAGCAAGAAAAACGCTTACATCTTGGTCTGCTTGATACTGGAAACTCTTCTAAGAAAGCCTTAGCATCTTGGCAACAACCAAGTTCAAAGAATCCTAAGAAGCAACATCCAAAAAGAATGGTCCTAAATCAAACAAGGGTCCTAAGCAATTTTAGTCTCACGATGAAAAATCAACTCAACAAAATGATAAGGAAACTAAAAACAAAGGGAAGAAGACTAATAGACATTGCAACTTTTGAAATCATGATGGCCACTTAGAATCCAAATGCTTTAAGAAGATGGAACCCTTGGAAGCGGCAATGAAGAAGCGTAACATCCATTTGGAACGTTCTTCAACTTCAACTTCCTCTTTAGGAATAACACTTTATGCATGTGGTTGTCAAGCATCTCGGTCTGGTTATGCACTAAATGTATCTTCTTCCTCTCATTCTCATGAGTGGCTCATTGATTCTGGAGCTTCTTATCACATGGCCAAAAACAAAGCCATGTATTCTTATTTAAATGATTATAACACGAAAAATATATATGTTGATGATGATAGATCTCTTAGTGTTGTAGGGACTAGAACTATTCATCTAGACAATGGTCAATTTAATGATGTATTATGTGTTCCTACCTTATCCTACAACCTTCTATCTGTGTATCAGATAACTCATTTAGGTGAAGGTAAAACCGTTGAATTTTCACCTCATGATGTTGTAATTAAGGACCTAAGATATCCTAGACAGATTTTAGCTACTAGCATTGTTGATGATTCTACAAGGTTGTCTAAGTTTAACAACTTTGGGTCATCAACTCTTCCCTCGATATTTGTTGCTCATAATGATGAAGTGAACAAACTTTGGCATGAGCGATTTGGTCACTTAAGCTATCGCTCCCTTCAAAATCTATGTAAATAAAAATGGTGACAGGTCTTCCTATGGTATCTTGCAGAGATGATGTTTGTTCCGGATGTGTACTCGGAAAACATCATCGGGATAGTTTTGAAAAATGTGCCTCTTGGCACGCTTCAACTCCTTTACAGGTTGTGCATAGTGATTTATGTGGTCCACTTCCAGTTGTTTCATTCTTTGGCTACAAGTATTTCTTAACTTTCATTGATGATTTCTCCAGACACACTTGGGTATACTTCTTAAAACTCAAGAGTGAAGTCTTTAACATGTTCTTGACCTTTAAGGCCTTTATTGAGAAACAATATGGACATCAAATTCCTAAGCTAAGATATGATAATGGTGGAGAATATGTTAAAAACGAATTCATCAACTTTTGCACTAAGCATGGAATTCAATTGCAACATATTGTTCCATATACTCCACATGAAAATGGTGTAGCTGAAAGGAAGAATCACACCTTAAAGGAAATGGCTAATTGTATGCTTCAGTCTAAAGTACTTAGTCTTAATTTTTGGGTAGAAGCAATTAACTGTGCAAATTACATAGTAAATCGCACTACTACTAAGGTTTTCAAGCATATCACTCCAGAAGAAGCACAGAGCTCAATTAAACCAAATGTAAGTCACCTTTGTGTTTTTGGAAGTGAAGCATGGACCTATATTCTAGATGAGAAACATGAATCCTTAGAACCTAAGAGTGAGAAATGTATTTTTGTTGGATACTCTGAGTATGTCAAAGGATATAGACTTTTTCAACCTAAATCCAAAAATGTTATCGTTAGAAGAGATGTAAAGTTTGTTGAAAATATATCAGCCTATGAGCCTAGTTCGGCGGATGTGCCACCTCTCTCTATCCCTTCTACTTTTGAAAATATTCTTCTTCAGATGATGACATCGACGATGAAAATCCTCCCCCACCTTCTCGGGATCCTCCTTCAGCTCAGCTTCCAAAATGGATCTGCGCTACTCGAGATGCAGCAGGTGCTCTTGCAGGTGATCCTACATATCAGCGTCGTACACGTTCTCAGTTCGATAGAGCCTCTTCTTTACTGGCTCAAGCTTCAGCGAATTATGATCCTGACACCTTTGCAGAAGCTTCATGCCATCCAGATCGGGACGCAGCTATGAATTAAGAATATCGGTCATTATTGGCAAATAATACATGGGACCTTGTTCCTCTTCCAAAGGGACGATAACTTGTTAGATGAAAATGGGTTTATAGAACCAAGTTTGGACTAGATGGAAAAGTTGATAAACATAAAGCTCATCTTGTTACTAAGGTTTTTCAGAAGTTGAAGGCGTTGACTATACTGAAACCTTCTCCCTTGTTTCCAAAATGAACTTTATTTGACTTGTTCTTTCCTTTGTTGCCTCTTTCAAATGGGAAGTCCACCAGAAGGATGTTAAATCCGCCTTCTTGCATCGGGACTTGCATGAAGAAATCTATATAGAAAAACCTCATGGATTTATACAAACAGACTCCAGCTTTATATGTCGGCTTAAGAAATCCCTTTATGGTCTCAAGCAAGCCCCTCGGGCTTGGTATGCCAAAATGGATAGCTTTATTTTAGATATTGGCTTTTCTAGGTGTCATTCTGACAATATTATCTACACCAAGAAGGTGGGTAAGTCCCTTATCATTCTTGTTCTTTATGTTGATGATCTTATCCTTACTCGTAGTGATCCAAACCTTATAAACCATGTGAATTTGAGCCTTAAAAAGCAGTTTGAAATGACAGACTTAGGACACTTTCATTATTTTCTTGGTCTTCAAGTCTTGCCATCCAAAGAAGGTATTTCCCTTTCGTAGTCCAAGTATGCCTATGATCTTCTATGCCACTTTCACATGGAATACTATAAGTCACCCCTTCTCCCTTTTAGTCTAGAGCCAAACTTTCAGTCCCTTGTACTTCCCCTAAAGTTGATGCTACCTTATATTGTTAGCTTGTTGGAAAACTTTTGTATCCGACCCATACCCGTCCTGACCTTTCCTTTGTTGTTGGCCTTGTTGCTCGGTTTATGCATATCCCACATAAAATTCATTGGAAAACAGCTAAAAGAATACTTCGTTATGTTCGAGGTAAAATTCAGTTTGGGATTCATTACAGTGCAGAAGCATCTCCTCTATTGGTTGGTTTCACTGATTCTGATTGGATTGGTGACCTTGATGATCAGAAGTCTATTGCAGGTTATGTCTTCACTCTTGGTTCTGGACCTTTTACATGGGCTTACAAGAGACAAAGCTCCATTTCTATTTCTTTAGCAGAAGCAGAGTATCATGGCATCATTGAAGCTAGAAAGGAAGCCCTATGGCTTCATCAAATTCTGTAAGAGTTTGGTTTTCAGCAGCAACATCCGACTACACTTTGGTGTGATAATCAAAGAGTCATTCAACTATGCAAAGATCCAGTCCAACATCAACGCAGAAAACACATTGAAATACACATGCACTTCATTAGAAAGCTCATTCTTGACCATGTTCTTGAAGTGCAATATTGTTCAACCGATGACCAAGTTGCAGACATCTTTACAAAGGCTCTCACAGAGACGAAGTTTTGAGAACTTCGATTTATGGTCGGAGTTGAGGAAGTTGTCACTAAGGGGGGATAGGCTCTAATGCCTCCTTCCTTATCTTATTGTGTCATCTTTGTATATCCTTCAATCCTATCCAATGTTGTTCTTAAGGTGGGATGTTAGGATATTCCGACACATAGGAAATAATTAAGTATAACTTGGTCTAGTGTATAGTTAGGTAAAGTGTGTTTCTTTAATATGTATTTTTTGTAACTTACAATCCAACGGTCACGATATGTTCTAGACATGAAGTGATCCAACGGTTCATGCTCTCCTTGGCATTACCAACACTTGATCTGTGGCTTGACACCCGATTTGTCCATGAGCTCTATTTAAAGAGCATCGAGGGTCATTTGTTAGGTCACTGTTCATGAGAGAAGCTTATGTAAATTTTCTTTCTTTTACAGTGCTAAATTTCCTGAAGTGGCCGTGTTGGTTGAGGCCATGGACTGTTTCCCTCTTTGACGGTTTTAAACATGTCAAGAATATCAGTGTACTAATCTGTGATGTGTTTGTGAGTGGTGTCCTTTGGCATTCAATCTAAGGAAGTTACCTTGTAAATTCCTACATTCCACCTAAACATGTCTTGTGTATTGTTCTTATGATGTGATGTTGATTTATTTTTGATATAATGCTAATGACATTTAACACTCAGTAAGTTTAAGAATTAACTAATTGAAGTGAAATATTGATACACCCCCCTCTCAGTATTTCCAACAAATTGTACCTGCAATATGTAAATGTATATGTAATAGGGTCATCCTAATAATGAAGGGACCACATGTGCAATGTGTGGATCAATACATATTGAGATAATGTATTCATCATGGAGGACATATGATTTTAGGATGTATGAATGTATTTGGGTATTTGGAGGAGTTTTTCCTAATATTTTTTGTATTGGAGTTGTGCTCCACACTCAAATTGTTGTATATCATGTATGCTTCTATTTTTTATTTATTTGGATCATAACGCAAACATGTTCGAAATTAAGTTACAACGAAAATGCCAAACTAGCCTATTTGAAGTTGATTTAAGGACTATTTTGAAACCCTAACTTCCATAATGCATATCTCTAATATTATAGCGAACTAAAGACTGAAAATTTTACCACAAGTACCTAGAGATTTCACCTCTATTTCCTAAATATTTCATAGTCTAAGACATCCTAAAAGAAAAATTATAGGGAAAATGATGAGATGGTTTGTTCACTCCACAAATCACATTTTTTCTCCACCTTTAAAATGTCAAGTATATTCCCCAAGTTCTCTTACACACGTTAGATCTCTTCTTGTGTGGATGATCTTAAAATGCACTTCTATATCATTTATTTGTAATGCTTTTGCATTCAATTGTGGGTCGACTCATAAAACTGGTCAGGTTGGCCTATACTTTCTAAGTGGGCTAACTTGATAGAATCTTTCATATCACCTCCTTGCTATGGAGTTAGAAGTAGTGTCATATACCAATGGAAGGGTCTTGGAATATAAATTTAAACCATATATATTTAGCGCAAAAAGGAATTCAAAGATAGGGTATCCAAACTAAGCATAAAAAAACTGGATATCCAAATAATATTTCCAACAATCTTCTTCTTGCAATCTTTAACTTGGAGATCTATAGTATCCCCTTGTCTTTTATATTAATGACAAAAATATTTCCAACAATCTGGCAATTCTCAGTCAAATTTTCAACAATATTGTAGTATTCTTTCACTCTGCGACTCTCCTTGGGTCTGCAAATTTTCCTTTTTCTGTAACTTCTCCCACTTTGACATCAATGCCAAAGGTTTTCTCCCACTAAGCTTGTGTTTCCCTTTATTCACAAGATGAGAGGAATGCCACCCAGCTTCTATCTGAGATATTCAAATGTTTCTTTGGAAAGGAGTTTGGTAGAAATATTTGCAACCTATTCCTTCATGGAAATGTATTTTATATTGACACTTTGCTTTACTACCTATTCTCTTAGGAAGTGGTACTTGATGGGAATATGCTTTGTCTTTCAGTGCTTATAGGGTTATTTGAAATGTTCTTTGAGTGCACTTCTATTGTCATAGATGATTGAGATTAATTATCATATTCTACCTTGATATCCTTTAGTGTCTTCTCCATTAGGAGAACTTGTGTACAACATGTTATTGTTGCAATATATTTAGCTTCTACTATGGATAGAGAGATTGAAGTTTGCTTATTGCTTCACCATGATACTAGATAATTACCTAGAAAGAATGCTCCTCCGCTTGTACTTTCTTTTCATCAATACTTCCTGCCCAATCTTCATATGTCTATGATGTTAGTGTGAAGTCCTTATTTCTTAAAAACCATAAACCAAAGTCCAATTTTCCCTTCAGATATCAGAAATTATTTTTATTGTTTGCACATGTGTATCCATTGGTGTAGATTGAAATCTTGCAGCCTATCCTATCGCTTGCATGATGAATATCCTTGATGTTTTCAGATATAATAGGATACCAATCATTAAATTGTATAGTGTTTGATTTGCTTCCAAGAATTATCGTATTTGCTCAATTTACATCTTGAGCTAATGGGTGTATTAATGGGAGCATAGTCTTCGATTCATAATTTGTTCAACATCTCCTTGATGTATTTGGTCTAAGAAATGAATATACCATTGTTGGATTGAGAAACATACAAACCTATAAATATTCACAATTTTCCGACCATGGGTATCTCAAATTATTTTTTCATTTCTTTCGCAAGCTTTTTGCTTATTCTATCATCATTACTTCTAAAAATGATACCATCCACATAAAAAAAAAAATGATTTCCATAGTTTCATTTTCTATTTTGATATGAAGATTGTTGTCCACAGCTCTTATTTTGAAACATTGTTGTTGTAGGTATTTTTCAAGTCTTAAATACTAAGATCTAGGAGTTTACTTTAGTCCATAAATTGATTTCTCTAGTTTCCATAAGCTCTAGGATCTTACTTTAGTCCATAAAATTGAAAGGATTTCAGTTGTTCAATATATACTTATTTTTCTAAATTCCCATTTAGAAAGGTTGCATTGACATCCATTTGATAGACTTTAAAGTTCTTGAAACATGCAAATGCAAAAAACATTTTTATTGCTTCTAATCTTAGAACAAGGTCAAAGGTTTTGATGCTAGCCTAAGTTGACAATACCCACATTATGCAAATAAAATTGCATGTCACTGGTCCCAGGCCTTAATCACCCTATCCATGGTGAAAACCTTCACAAATTAAGGTTTAGGCTCTTAATTAATCTTCATGCGGAAACGTTTCAATAACTAACCCAAGTCTAAGTTTAATAAACCTTTTAATCGGGACCTTATATGCCCTTCATAAACTTTGATTAATCCTTAACCCTTATTACTTAACCCTCTGCTTGTTTTCATTACCCGCTCATCTTAATCATACCATGATCTTACACTTTGGTTAAACCCGACTTAAACCATAATTCATTAACCCACTTTATTTATATTATAGCCCATATAATAGAAATACACATAGACACACTTAACTTTACCTTTCCGCCTTTCTTCGGTCTTTGCACATTTATCGATGCTCACTCATCACGTTCAACCTCCACCGTTGATTTCACTCCATCAGATCAACGGTCATTGTGCGATTTCCATTCATCCTCTGGAACTCAAATAACTTTAACTCGTGTCCATAAACTTCTCGGGTCCGCTTTTTCCCAAGCCTTATTGGCTTCAACCTCCGTCGTCGATCGTACCATTCAATCTAATGGTTGTTGGTTTACCCAATCAACAAACCTAATCGGTGATCCTGCACCGTTGATCAAAACCCATTTGATCCAACGGTTAACAATGATATCGGGCGGGCCACTTGCACGAGGATTACCTACCCGATAAAGCGGTTTCCTCTCTCCTTCGCTGTGCTACGTGTCGGTTGATTAATGGAATTGGGTGACCACCCCGAATTACCACTTACCACTTTTTCTCCACCCGATAACCCGCTTTCGCTTATAAACCTGCCTTTCTTCCTTGACTCACGCCGGAGCTTATTGGCGCCCGATGATGATGCAGGAGCATCGGAACGGGCCAGCAATGTGGGAAATTGCCCACATGTTGTGGCCTGACAAAGTGGAATTCATTTCTGTTCAGTTTGTTAAAGAAGGCGACTTTACAAATAATTAGCTATTACTGTAATAGGCGTGTCTATCTTATTGTTAAGGTTGTTATAACAGGTGTATGCGAGCCCAAATAGGTAGGAGTTTATTGTTAGAATTCTTATAATTAGAAGAGCATGTATCGAGTAGTTAGTGTGACGGTGTGACAGTGTGTATTAGACTGAGAATGGGACAGCGTGTATATGGTTTTTTGTAGTTCTGGAATAAAAGAAAAAGAGAAAAAAACCAATCCAAAGCTCTGTTTTGATCTGTTTTGCGTGATTATATTCCAAAATAGAATGACAAATACTGGAGGGTGCGCACTGATGTCTGGGTAATGAATTTAAATTCAATCTGTGTTTGTATATAAAATCGCATTGACTGTCTTGATAAGATTAAAAAAATATGTCGAGATGGGATCTCAACAAACCACTGCTGACCAAAGAGCCGTTTTAATGATCAACGTAGCATTGGTATATCTGGTTGAGTGCATCGTTTTGCAGGATCAATCTGGTTTGCGTCGGAAATGAAAGCTCTGCATGATGATTGTGAACATTTTGAAATATTTCCTCCTGGACATATATACTCCAGCAAAGCTCAGCGCTGTCGCCTTTGTGAGTTGGGAAGTCCATAACGCGGAGAACGTGGAGAAATTCCTATCGAGTCACGGATGTGGAACTGAAATACACCGTTTTGGATCAGAGAAATCCGCGTTGGCGTTTTGAAATCGACAATAAATAATGGACAATCAGTCCTGGTGATGGCGATCCACCGCATCGGAGCGGATTTGTGATCTTCTAGTTCAGCAATCAATTGTTGGACAAACTGTGACCACCGATCCATCACATCGGAGTGGATTTGGATCCGGTATTGCGCATTCAATTGCGAGATTAATGGGATGACTGTCGCTCACGGTATGCCTGCAAAGAATCCGGGTTTATGTATCTTTGGGCTCTTTGCCTTATGTGTTGGAATCGATTTAAGGGTAATATTTTTGTTTGGCCAGAGCTCTGTACACGTTTTATAAATGCAGAAAAGTTGCATTTCCTATTCTGTTTTGTGTTTTGTTTCGCGCAACCCCAATGAAAGAAAACAACGATAGCTTTGCGCTTCCTTCAGTTATATTGGTCTCGATGCTTTCAGTGCTTCATCGGTCAAAGCGGTCCATACAAAAGCATCCAGCACGTGTTGGGAGGGAATTTCTTTTAGCTGTGTGCAGCATGTGATATTTTTTGTCCTGTGTTCTTATTTGTATTGTGAATTGTAGTAGAAAGACGTGCGCCAGCGTTTTCAAGGATAATCATCGGTTTTAGTTTCTTCAATAGAGAGAAGCGCGCCCAGCGTTTGCAGGTTCATCAGATGACTGTAGATCTTCTACCATCGACAGCTGCGACGGCTCCTCCGGATTCCTCTTCCACTAACAGTTAAGTTTATCTCCACCGTTCATTTTCTTGACTCCATTCTACACGACTTAATCCTGACCGCTTATCACAAATAATTTCGTCCGTTGATCTAGCTGATCCAACGGCTCCTATGCATCAACACCTCACTTCTTCGTTCTTCCCTTTACTTCGTTTTTATGTTGTTTCTTCAGTGTTCTTTTGTGGGTTCAGGTTTCTTCCAGGGTTTTGGTATATAGTTGTTCTGCATCACAACTTTCTCTTAAGCTTAACTCCTCTCACTCTTAACACAGTCACTCCTGAATCTCGACTGTGATCCTTTGAATGGATTCAAGCGATCTAATACAATCCTTCATATCATTTCTTCTCTGTGTTATGCTCGAACTCCACCTGCATACATATATTATGCAGAAACTCTAATTCACACACAATTTATCCTTCGATTACTCAATCCACACTTACACAATTCAGGAACTGAATCTATGTATATATATATAAACAAATGATTACATAATGAGACTATTTGTCTCTCTGGCCTGATTTTCTAATCAGTGGCCTCTGTTTTCCTACCTGCCCGTAGGCTTACAATCAAACCTCTAACTAGCTAACCAGCTAACTATCTTGACTTGACTAACTCTTTCTTTGCCTTTTTGGATTACATTTATACAAAAGGATTCTATAACCAATTCCTGGTTTAGATCCATAAGCTTCTCAACAAAATCCTAAAATCTCATCTTTATCCCTAAGGATCCTCTCTAATCCACAAAAGCATGAACTAGCTCCTAATCTAAGTTTTGCAACTGATTCTCAAATCTCTCAATCTCTCAACTATCCTAAATCTCTCATGTTCTCCAACATTCGAGAACATTTACAAATATGCCTCACAATACTTAATTAAATCCCTATTCTAGCTTCTCTCATTAAAATCACTCAAAACCTTAATAATTACATTAATTCAACACTTAGGAAACCAACTTCCTTAAAACACAAGACCCCCTATGTCTACTAAAATATAATGATTCTTCTGATTTGAATGCTCCTGCACCAAGTTTCTTCAAAGTCAATACCCTCAACATGAGCATACCCTTTATAGACCAATCTTGCTTTATTTATTACTACTTGTTCATCTTCATTCAACTCGTTTATGAAGACCCATTAGGTGTCAATCACGTTTTTTCTTCTAGTGTGGGCACAAATTCCCATGTATCATTCTTCTCAATCTGATTCAGTTCTTCTTCCATAGGATTGACGCAATTCTTATCTTCACTAACTCATATAAATTTCTTGGGATTTATTTTTGATATCAAAGAAAAAAATTCTTGCTTTTGTGTACTTACCAAACCTCTTCTAGTCTGAACTCCTATACCTGTATCATCAAAAACATAAGTATATGGATGATTCTTTTAGATAAGTATGGATGGTGTCTACGGATATTAGCATTATATTTATTCTTGTTCTTTCTTTTATGCTTCCTATTCTTCTTCCTTCTCTCATTCTATGTATATTGCCTCCTCTATATTTTTCATTTGTTTGTGTTATAACATCTTTTTCCCCACTTATCATCAAATGCATTTATTGGCTAGGGAAATATCCCCTTTCCTTATGCATAGCTCACTTTTGTTTTTCAAAATCCATATGCAAAATTCCCACATGAAAGTCACGTATATACGAGGGTACTCCTAAATAAAATTGTGTATGACCTCAAATATATTGAAAAAGTGTATAAAATGTGATTTTTCAAGTGGGGTTTACGAGTTAGACCATAAAACTACCTATAAAGGTTTGTGACATAACCACCCAAACCAATTTATGGTGGTATAAATACACACCTTGGGTGGCCCTCATAAGCAGCATTAGCCTCCATATCCATACTTTGCTAAAATTCTCCTTGATTAGGTCTTTTATTATTGTGTTTTTAAGCACTCCCATGCCTCCGGGAAACCCTGGTTTTCGTGTTACGGTGTTGAGTTACCTTATTTCACATTTGTATAGCTATTGTTGGAAGAGGAGACCTTCAGTGTCCTAGGAAGGAAGGATCATGTAGTGCCTCGCACTAGTTGACTGACTTTGATATTATCTTAACCTTGATTCAACATCATGGCACATACATTATTATTTGAGGACCTTAGGTCGAGGATCTTGTTATTTTACTATTATTATTAGTGGATGTGATGGTAATTGTTATGTACCAACCTAATCTTATTTTAGGTTGTGATGATGACTACGAGGGACCTATTTGATGATTATGTGTAATCATGATGATGATTTCATTATATGTTGCCACATTTACTATATTATTGATTCCAGCTAGTGATTATGTTGGTGATTATGTTATAATGACCTTTTAGCATATGCATTTATATCAAGGACTAACCTTATGAACTGATTTTATTGATGGTTATTTGAGTATGGTAGGAGACACACATGCATGTGATGAGTCAACGAGTTCTAGTTTGATCTCTCGCATATTATTAATACTAGAATTCAATTTTTAACTAATATTTAGCTATGGTTACTAATGTCATGATGGTGGTTATAGGCACAGGTTAGTTGCTTGGCCGAACCAATCACACATGGGAGATGGACCTATATAGGGTTGGGATAGTGTCCCTTATTCCACCCACTAGAACTCCCACCATGACTAGGGATGGAAGATATTGGGATGTCTTTGCCTTGAAGCTCATGGTGTTGTGAGGGCGGACCCTAGATTGGGTTGCTCATGAGGATTTACTGGGGTGTGTGCATCAAGGAGGATTCCTTGATCCCAAGCACAATTAGTCTCACCATAGAGGGTGAAACAGGATATGACAGTTGTCTCCATAGTTGTGCCCAATTTCCCTTCTTACTCATGGATGCCTAAAGGGAAAGCAACATGGCACCCTTGGAACTTCAAAAGGAGGTTTGTGAAGGACATAACCGACTTAGCACCCTTAGCATCAGGAAAAATCTAGAAGGTAAATAATGGCTCATGCTTATGTTATGATAAATACTAAAACACAATGTAAGTAAGAGGGTATTGGGAAGATATAAGGGAGGAATAAGTATAATTATAAAAGTTGACCTAAATAAGTAACCCTACCATCCTCACTATTGGAAAACCTTAATTATAATGTATATATAAATAACTCCTAAGTGACTAAATTGTTCCAATAACAAAGGAAAATGGGGACAAAGAGTTAAAATAGAAACATTAATCCAATGACAATTTATTCTCATTAAGTAAAGCTGGGTTTGCATGAAATTAAAGAATAATAATTTAAAATTTGAAAATTTTGAATTTCATGAGAGAATCTCCATGTGGCAAGAGCATACCACAAAAACATCCAACTAAGATGTTAACATGAGAAAGAATAGGGAGTAGTTGGGGAACAAAATCTACGATCTACTTGTTGACTTAAGTTAATGATAGAGAGTATAAATTGGGATCACGGGACAACTAGGAGAAGAATTAGGGAAACATGTGTGCGTGAAGGAAAATAACATTTTTAACAAGAAATTAAGAAAATAATGTCAAGGGAGGTTTGGTGTGAGGCTCGCACATGGATAGGTGAATAATCAAAATATTGGAATAAAGAAAACAATTATTTTGTATGACGTGACAAGTGTCAATAGTGCAACTTTCTATAAAAGAAGGAGCGAATGTGAGAAAGGGAATATCTCTTGACCCTACTATTTTTTTTTTCTCTGTAAAAACTAATTCTATTAAAAGAAAAGAAAAATATAGTTACAATGAGGTTGTAGCCTCAGCCGAGAACCCCTGAGTTTCTTCTGGTTGTCAAAACTATCCCGTGTTTGGGAAAACTAGTTACACTTTGCAAAAACCATGCAGAAGATCGGGAATACAACAGCAAAACCAGAATGAGAATTTCAGACAACACCATTTGAAGCATTTGAGACAACATCATTTGACAGAATTGCTACACATATCAGCAACAAAACCACAAACACCAGAACCACAAAACTACAAACAATACCACAAAAACCACTAACAGCAGAACCTAACCAGTCAGCAACAAAATTCTTAGATGGCACGTGGGAATCCATGTGGCATCACATAGGGAAGTCCCGGTCCGGTGACTCCTCGATGACTGGACAAGCGTTCCCATACCATATCTCGCCTTCCTTCACCATGCCGCCCTCCGCCCCGCCACTTGGAGGTTTCGTTTCCTGAAGGGTGCCGCTCGAGCTGCCAGCAATGGCCATTGAAATTGTGGCGCCATGAGATCTTCCACCTGGTTTCCGAGTGTCACCTGCAGTGTCACCTTCCTCATGTTGTTTGCCACGCCTTGCTACTCTTCCTTCATCCGCCGAGAGCTGCTCTGAGCCATGACTACCAATAATTTTGCGGTTGTCCTGAGGTTGCTCTGCTAGGTTACGCTCCGGAGCCCTATGTTGTTCTTCTTCTTCAAAGAAGATGATGGTTATATTAGTAGTGATAATGGTCCAGTTTAGGTTGCTCTGGTATCTGAAGTGAGTTGACTGGAAGGCATTGTGCGGATAGATTCTGCAGGGCAGGCTAGGAGGGGGAGAATTAGTCTAAGATGAAGGCGGAGAGCCAGGTGGTGGTGGCTGCTCCACGCTTTACGCTAGCTGAGAGCGAGCAAGGCCCCCTCGGCTACCTCCATGGCGGCTCCTCATGCGGTGACGAACCATGGTAATGCAGCGAAGGAGAAGTGCAAGAGAATTGGGTGCTTGGATGGGAAGCAGAGAGTGCGCAGAGGGTTCCTGAATAGAGTTCAGAGGGCAAAGGTTTCCTGCTTGGAGAGGGCATATGCTAAAGGAGAGAGGACAGACAATGGGGTTGATGGTCATCTGCGCCATGTTTAAACTAACCACATCCTTCTCTCGGTCGGGGCGTTCATTTAAGATCTTGCAGGCGGACCTGCTCTCGCCTTAGGTGAGTTTGCAGGTGCCATAACTGGGCATGGAGATTAGCGCTGGCCTGCAGCTGGCTGGGCCGAGCGCCGTCGTTCCTCTGAAACGTCATTAATAACCTTGAATTTCACCCGCATCGAGGTCTCTTGACCCTACTATTAGATGACTATCCTAATGCCATTTTGTACTTAGAGTGATTATTTAAATATGTGGTGAGTTTGGTGGAAGTGCAGGCTCTATGAGTGGGAAACTTTTGAGCTTGTGTGCTCTCTTCACTTTGCTAGTTTTTTTTGTTGTCTTTCATACAACCCCACTACAACTCGGGGGTCTACAAGGAAGAAGAGTACCCAAGGAAAGTTTGGGAGGTCAACGGTGAGTCAACAACATTCGGCAAGGACACCAAAATTCCACACATGCATGAGGACTACATCAAGGGAGCAAGAGGAATAAGAAATATGAGTTTCAAGTTCAATCCCCTTGGTGCATGGTATCAATGGTTATTTAGAAAGTTTCTATATGTATTATTATTGGTTGTAATAGTTACTAGATTGTAGAGATTTGAATGAATGTTTCATAATTGTCATAATCCTTGATTGATGGTATATGTACCTTGATTTACTTATATGTGTATAATCTTGAATGTTGGTTATGATAATTTGATGGATGAATGAATTAAAAAGAGCATTTACTACTATTTATTATTTTTATAACTTTGTGATCTTTGGACACACAATTTATTTTTTTAATAAGATTCCTTGTATGTATGGCACCATTAGTATGAAAAAACTTTAAAAAAAAAATTGAGTACATAGGAGGGTTCCTATATATCCGAAATAAGGTTCCATTTGGTGTCAGAAGTCAGGATCAAGTGATCGTGTAACTACCTTTATTTTGTTATTATCAATAAAGAAGCTCATGTTCTATCCCAATTCTCTTGCCTATATCTCATCTTAATGAATATTTGATTGAATTTCTTATGGACTAATTTGTCATATATATACTTGTATATATTGAGATTGTTGTTCTTCTCTTTGGTTTCTTGCTTGTATTGCAATTACGTGCCTTTGGAGCAAGAAGGATGGTTTGGACCTTGGGGATCAACATCAAATGCAGGACACACCTATAAGTCCCAATCCCTTTCTTTGTGAATTTCATGCAAGTTGTAATCTACTGAGTGTTCTTTGTTGATTGTTTGATTTTGTTCTGTTGGGGCTATTAACCCTATCCTTAGGGATTTCATCAAACATAGAAACATTATAAATAAAGGATACTTGAGTGCATTTGAACATCATACAAGCAAGAAGAACTTTGAGGTGCATAAGAGAAGTTGAGGAATACTCTTGGGGTATTAAAGGTGGAGCAAAAATGTGATTTGTCGAGTCAATGAGTCATCTTAGAATTTTTACTGTAACATTTCCTCTGGGATGTTTGAAACTTTGAAATCTTGAGAAAACAGAGGAAAGATCTAGGTACCTGTGGTAAATTTTTTATACTATGGTTCGCTATAATTTCAAAGATATGGCATATGGAAGTCAAGGTTTTTGAATACTTTTGAAATCAACTTCAAACATGTTAGTTTAACATTTTCACTATAACTTATTTTTTGAGATGTTTCAGACTATGAAATATTGAGAAGATAAAGATGACATATCTAGGTATCCATGGTAAAAATTTCAAACTTTCTTGTGCCAAACTTATCGAGATATGTCTTGTGGAATTTAGGGTTTCTAAATGGTCCTAAAATCAGTTTCAAACTAGCCAACTTGGAATTTTTCATGTAACTTCTTTTATGAGACTTTTCATAATGTGAATTTTTAAGAGATATGAGGAGACATACAAAAGTTCCTTAGGAAAAAAAATCAAAATTAGGTGCGTAGCATGTTGTACAATTTGATCTTGGGAAGAGAACAAAATAACAAGTTTTGGGAGAAGCAAACTTTGTGAAGGCAAAAGCAATGAGCAGACACATTGAAGGCATAAATAATAGGTAAACTCAGTGAAGGTAGAATTAACATGTAGACTCAATGAATTAGGTTGGTGCGTTTGAATATTACAACAATTGGGATCGGTTTCTATGGTAGGTTGGTTCCTACAAATATTTGCAATAGTATATTGGATCCTAAAAATATTCATATAGTAGGTTGGTGCCTACAAAGAATTATAAAATGATTTTTTGTGGTTTTCTCCCATAAAGGTTTCCACGTAAATCTTGTGTTCCATGTTCTGCAGCTAATAAATCTCTTATGTGATTCTTTTCTCATGAATATTTAAAGAAGTAAAATTGTCCAATACTAAATCACCCCCAAAGCCCCCCAAGTATAAGTGTCAGAGAAGGTTCCTTCAAAAATATTATAACCACTAGAATGTGGATTTTGGGAGCACACATGTCCAGCTAAGAAGGTTCTCCACAAACAAATCCCCTTTGTCTGCGACAAACTATACATTATGGAGCATAAGGATGTCGAGTTATCTAATGGGTAATGGGTTTGATATTTGGCAATCAGTTGTGATTGGTTATACAACCCCAAAAACTCCTCCACCGTATACCATTGGGAAGAAATCTAATGAAAATAATGCAAAAGCCATGAATGTTATCTCTTGTGGTCTATTAAAATCATAACTTTTTAAGGTAACGCATTATGAATCAACGAAACAAAATTGGGACAAACTTCAAAACATCTATGAAGGTGGTGACAAGGTGAAGAAGGCAAAGCTACAAACTCATAGAAGTTGGTTTAAGAGTTTGAAAATGAAAGACAAAAAAATATTGTAGCCTATTTCCTCTGTGTGGATGAAATTGTCAACATCATTAGAGGACTTGCTAAGAAATTTAAATAATCAATGATTGTACAAGAGGTGCTAAGGTCATTTCCCTTAATATTTTATGCCAAGGTCTCTTCCATTGGAGAAATGAAGGATCTCGAGAAACTAATGATGGATGAGCTACATCGGACTATCACTACATATGAAATGAGGTTAGAAAAAGAAAAGTCAACATAGAAGGAAGTAGCTTTCAAATCATCAAAAAACACAAAAGGATGCAAATTCGGTGATTTGTTAAAGCCAAGTAACATATACATATGAAGCATAATTTATGAGAAAGTTAAAAAGATGATTGGAAAATACAAAGGTAAGTTATCGTTCAAATGTTTTCGTTGTGGTAGGGTAGGACATTTTGTTGCTAAATGTCCATATGCAAAAGGAAAGACAATAACGATGAAGAAGAACAAAACAATAAAACCAAACCTTATAGACATGTTGTAGTGGCTACAACCACCCTCCAAAATTTTGCCTTAGATTCATTTTGGAGCATGCCTACCAACCATCCTCAGCAGCATGTCTTGCACTGTCAAGTACGTAAGCCTCGGTGGTTTTCTAGCAGATTACCAGCTTGTGCATGATCGCTTATTTCACTCCCCTCACAAGCTATTTCTTCGGACTTGGTCCAGCTGTTGGCTAAACAACTCCCTCAAGAAATTGCGCAATTCTGGAGGGGAACCATCCTTCCCTCCAGAAATTGTGCAATCCTATCTGGTAGCCTGTTGGGTTCAGAAACTACACAATCTCGCCTGTTAACCTTCCCTAAGAAAACTGCGCAATCTGACTCAACAGGACTGCTCAGCCCAAAAATTGTGCAATCCTAGGCAACAGTCAGCTTCTCAGCCCAGAAATTGCACAATCCCTCTGGGCAGCTAGCCTAGCTTCCTCCCAGAAACTGCGCAAAAATTACCCTCAGTCAAGCAGGCTGTTGCATACGCCATCGGGTTGACCGGTTCCACCCGGGACCAAGAAAACTTGACTTGCATGCATGGGTTGCTTTTTCCTGAAATATCAAAAAGGAACATGCAAAAAGCATCCTTAGGTTTTAGGAAGCCATTTTTAGCAACTGGAGGTTACATGCAAAGATCATTTCAGAGTCTTTCCTCCAAGTGTCGCTTTTTCTTAGATTTGTGGCGTGTGCGTCATGAGCCTCAAACTTATTTATTCGACGATTCAGAGCTCACTTCTTCACATCGATCTTGGAGCTCTGACATACCACAACACATCCAGGAGTCTTCGACACATCCAACTCAACTATTTACGAGTAAATCTACTTAACTTGTCTTTTGCAGCATTTCTATCGCTTTTTGTGTTTTGGCTTGTGTGAGTGTTGTCTGCTTGATTTCTGTGAACGCTTGTTGTTGTTTCCATGCATATTAGCTTTTACTAGCACCGTTTCAGTTTTCGTTAGCATCTCATTATTATCACATGTGTGACACTGTTTTACACAAACGGTCGTCAATTCAGTGACTCGCTTCACACACATGCATGTTGTTCTTGCATTCATTGTTTGCATGCATGGTAATTCACTCCTGCTTACACTCAGTATCACCTTGCATTCACATCCACATTTGCTTTCAGTTGCCCGTCGGCGAGTCTGGGCAACCTTGGCCCGGACTCTACCTCACTAAGACAACATTGAGCAATCCTGAGATGGAAGGCTCTGCCTTCCTTAAAATTACGCAATGCATTCATTGAGCCTGCAATCCTTGCCATCTAGAATTACGCATTGTGCAATCCTAACAGCCAGCAGGCCAATCTGGATTGCGCATTGCGCAATTCCAATAGCCAGCAAACCTCTCAGCAGTCCAGACTGCCTTTTGCGCAGTTCTGGTAACCAGTCTCTTAGCCTCCTAAGAAAAATTGCACAATCCTTGTTAGTCAATCCCTAGGTATGTTGCATGTTGTTCCTTAAGTTTGCCTTGGTTTTAGCTGACAGATTTCTTGCCATACATGTCGCCATGTCTCCAGATATAGCAGGTGTTCATCTGTCGCTCAGCAGTTCAGGATCAATGGCCTCCAAGGGAGCAGAATCAAAGGACACCGACGGAAGCGCAACTAGAGCAACAGTTGAGCGGGTGTCTACAAGTTTGTCAATCTATGAAGACACCAAGTTGATTGTAGACAAGGACATCAAGATGAAATGGCAAGAGGTCAACGATGCATTCGCAGGCACATTTGGATAAGACCTTGAAGATTGCCAAGTCTATGTGAACATTCACAAGTTCGACTTGTACCGAATTGCATGTAGGTATCTCGTGTTCCCATGCATGAACATGATACATTGGATCGTCTCGCACACTGATCCTGAGATGATGACATTGAGCAGTGTCAGCGGGACAAAGATTGCTACCTTCAGGGCACATGATTATGAGCAGATGTACCATATGTTGAAGCCAGTGATCACCATGGAGACACCCTTCAGCATACCCAACAGTAATGCCAACTCCAGGGATATCTTGAAGAACTGGGTAAAGGAGCCGGCCAAATTCAGGATGACACCCAACCAGGTTTACAAGACGAAGATACTGTAGAAGGCGTACCATTACTTGGTCATCTTTACATGTCGCTTATATGGCCAAGAGAGCATGGAGACTGTTAGCGCTTGAGATTTCACCCTAGGCTGAGGAAGGTAAACCTTCAAGGCAACATCAAACCATTTCACCTCGTAGCTAGCCCTACGGGGTATGAGAAGGCTCTCTCCGGTCAAACTCGGTAGATCTTTCAATAGGATGAGCTGACCCAATTAGGAACACTGATATTAGGCTAGTAAACTGATAAGGAGGGTTGATTTAAAGTTTTTTGGGGTTTTTGGTGGCAATTGGAGGGAGTGCAATTCAGGGTGCGGGGATTGAGCTCAGTTTTTTGCAGGTGGGTCTTTGGGGCAAGGTAGGAGTTTGTGCTGATGCCTTTAGCTGAGATGGATGATCAAGGAAGAAAAAGAGAAGCTAAAGAGGGCAAACAATGACTTTGAATCCTCTCTAGACAGTGGAAAACATAAACATTAAACAAATTTGAAAGCTGAGCATGGCAAGCATGAATTCAAACTTTATCACTTCATTTGTTTAATAAGCTGCAGTAAAGAAAGAGATGGAACACATAAACACACTTACAATTACAATAAGAGAACACACCATCAACACAATAGTCCACAAGAATCCCAATGATGTCTGCAAAACCCTGGTCTTCCTTTTCCCCAAATTGCAGAGATACAAGTAAAATATACAATAGGAGCTTCTCCCTCAAGAGTCCAACCTCTCCAACCATGAAAATGATTGAGAAAATACATAATATAGGCAAGCCAACCTCTTCCCTTGCCTCTAGGGGTCGATCTCATCCTTCTAGGAGCTGTTTCAACTAATTCCAAACTAAGCACTAGATAATAGGCAGTCAAAACAACTTGCCTCTAAAACTTAGGAAACCTATCCATGCATTAAATTTTTACCATTTACATTCAAGAATCTTCTAGAAGTGACCAAGGAGAGTAAAATCATCATAGAGCCATGAAAATTACACAAAAATCCATCATTTACATGCCCAAAACATTAAACCAAGTGAAAACAGTGTTTTTCTGGCCGAACTGGTCAAAACAGGCAATTTTCCTTGACGGGTAGTGCACATTGAGAGGCCTGTTTGAGGGCCTTCCCGGTGTCCAAATCAGGTGCAAGATAGCTCGTTGGAAAGGTCTGCGAGTCTTCTTTCCAACCCCACCGGGATTTTTGAATTTGGAGTTCATTTGACCCCTCAAAACTCAATTCTCCCAAGACAGCTTTCTGCAACTCAAAATAGGGGCAGAAAGTCAAAATTTGCATGTGTTTTGACCTTTTGGAGGCCCAAATCTCCATAAAAACTGAAGTCCATCCATAGGTAGGTGTAACTTTGCATGTAAATTCCAAAAATGCTGAGTTTTCCCCGTTCTGAGTTGCCCCCATGTAGGGTAGCGCACGGGGCGCTACCCGTTAAAAGGCCAAAACCTGTCAATTTCCCAAAAAATTCACAAATGACAAAATTTTCTCCAAATTTCTTGAAATTTGGGCTGGGAGTCCCCAATCAAGTACCATGCTTAGTAAAAGAGGCTTTGGCCAAAATTTGGAGTGGATCGGGCGTTTTCCTTCGTTTTTGTGCTTTGGCCAACCGTCCTTGGAGCACCTTCGTTCTCGCCGGTATTTTTGACATTTTTATCAAACCATGACACCTGTGTAAAAAGTGAAGGAGGTTTTTCTTCCTTGGCATGTTGTGGACAAAAACCTCTCTCAGTTTTGAAAAATTCATCTTTGATTGCTCAGAAAAAGCTTTTGAGTGCCACTTGTCCCGATGTGTGAAACAAGGAATTTTGTCAAAATGGAGCGAATGAAGGGGATAGGGAGCTTCTAAATTCTTGGGGAAATTTGTGGGAGTGGGGAGGGATGTTAGGAAGCAGGGGAAAGTGGAATCTTAGTGATTGAGTGAGGGGAAGGGGTCCAAAAGGGCAAAACACAGGCCAAACCTAGAAAATTGCCAGGTTGTAGCTAGAAACTAGGGTTTGCGCAAAAATGAGGAATTTGGCAGATCTAAGGGGTGGGAAGTGTTTGATAAGGTACTTTAAGGATAGGGGAAGGTGTATGAACATCAGGAAACAAGTTTTTCCAGTGATTTGACCATCCAAGAGAAATTGCCTTCAAAACCCTAGGAGAGGGAAATGAACTTGCCAAAGCACAACTGAAGCATGAACAAGATGTAAAATGACTCATTAGACACTGACATGACGATGACAAACCTCTGAATGATGATATACTCAGCTGAATGATGACATAGACTGACATTTGGGCAAACCCTAGACCTAATGCCTAGTGACCAAATTTTGCTTGAAGACTCACTGAAATGACAAAATTTGACCTTGACACTCTGAGACCACTTTGTAAGAGCATATTGATCACTGTAGGAAGGCTGGAAAGACTGACACTAACAGAGACCTTCCTGCAGAGTTGGGTGAACGCGTTGGACCAATTGGACAGTGAAGGCAAAGCATGCAACTGGTCTGACATGTTGGTTCACAGGTTGCAGGAATAGGTAACAAGAGCTCAATAGTCACCCAAAGGTCAACAAGCATAAATCTACATGTTCGCTTACATTTTGGATGCAATCTGTGCCTGTCAGGAGTTCCCGGGCTTGAAGTGGGCATGGACATCGGTGGAGACCTCTGTGAACACTTATTGTAAGATGTTGTCTAAATGCAACTTCAGAGGAGTTATCACACAGCTGTCATATCATTTTGTCACCTTGGTGTACAAGATAATATTTGAGCAGGATCCACCTTGCATATTGAAGGCAACAATGGAGGCACTGATCGATATAGCGGATTGGTATGCCTCACCGTTAGGCACCGTCATACGGATGTACAACGTGAAGAATCCTTCGCATGTTCTACCGAAGTTTGCCTTGGACAAGCTCGTCATGCAGGAAGTATCATACCACATCTCGGCAGGACTGTCAGCTAGGCTGCACCGGAAGAAGAAGGCACCTTGGCCCGCTCTTCCATTATGGATCGGATTATATGAGATACAAAATTTCAAGCATGCGGATGTCGAAGCAAAGGAGATCAAGAAATATCCATTCGACACGCAAAGCTATAATCTGTATGACCCGCATTGCTTTGTAAAAGATCACTGCAAGAGAGCACAATTTCAGTGGATCCACAGGGCATGTCATTGGGCAAAGGAAGACCCATGGAGATATTTTTATAGCTTCTCTAGGCCCAATGAACTGGTCGACATCGTTGTGGAATGGTTAGCAAAGCAGCATCCAGGAGAGCACCAGCACCAGCACCAGAGGTAAACATACCAGTGCAAGACAAATACAAGAGGAAGATTTTCGACATCGCGGAGGCACAACAAAGTTGCAAGTTCCGAGCAGACCCACTTGTGCAAAAAGAATATTTGGCAATAGAGGCGAACAGGCAAAAACGCGATAAGAGGAACATGTAAAGGCAGAGAGAAAAACAGAGAATGGAGGAAACAAAGAAGGAGTTGCATGAGTTGAAGGAGAAACTCCGGAAGGAACAAGAGATGTGCAAATAGGAGAAGGAAGCGCATCAAGAACATGTATAACAGGGGGTGCACCATGTACAGACAGATGAAACTATGCCCGTACAGGTAGTCGACTCATTCGGACAACTGGCACCAAGCAAGAAGGGTGAGCAGTCGCAGGAGCAAGACTTTGTTCAAGAGATTGAACAAGCACTTGAGAAAATGGATACGGACATGGAGCAACATGAGTTAGGGCAAGACATCGACCTCGTGCCTCACCACCAAGAGGTCGACCCACCAGCTTCACCGAATCTAGAAGCAGAGCAAGTACCAAGTGACCAAAGAGACACTTAAATCCTTGGAGATAATCCAGAGGGAGAGATGCACAACATCTCAATCGATGGGTCTCAACATAGAGTTGTGCAATCTCGTAGAGTGTTGACTCTTGATGATCACACATCTCCTGCGCAGTTTGAGGAACGAGTGATCATGTTTGACATGCACAAGCATCCAACAACATTGGTCGATGCTACCAGAGCATATGTCGAAGCCACTTACTCAAGTGTTCGCTTCTTGATAGCTGAGAACGAACGAATGGATGAGTTATAGACGACCAAGCAGAGAGGAGAATTGGTTACAACATCCGCCCGAGCAGAGTTGAAGAAGGAAATACTGGATGAAGTATTGTCCCTTGACACAGTCATGCCAATGTTGTATTCCAAGTTTGGTACCATGCATAAGGCAGTTGTTCGTCTCAATGGTTGGCAGCAGTGATGTGCTAGGAGAGCACGTATCTTGTCGAACGTGCATGCTGTTGTTGATTACATGTAAACATGGATAATGAGATACAAGGGAGCCCCATTACACTTGCCCAAGATGATGAAGCCTAGAGCGTTCGAGTTGAAGGCATGCACCCGGAGTTAGATCCGGAACTATGAAGATCTCCCATATCTCATCACTTGTTTGCAAGCTTCCCATGCACGAGGATTCAGGAGCATGGATGTTGTTGTGTGCGCACATGCGATCCCATCTATTGTGACACTTACAAAGTAAAAGACAAAGGCACAGGTCCGACTGGAGCTTGACTCATACTTTGATGAGTTGATGTGCATAGCCACCAATCCAGACTTGGTGATCAGTGCAGACACCATGCATCAATATGTTGTTGGTCTGACCACACTCAAGACAATGATGCGCATGTTATCATACAAGTTGGACAGAGGAGCCTGAGCAGTGTACCTGGATGTTATGGAGGCAAGAGTTCGTTTCTAGAAAGATGTCACCATAGAGTACACGGACACTATCGTGGACTACCGAGCTTGGAATCAATTCGCTACTGTCGACCACCATGAAGATGTCGAAAAGGTGGTCTTCCCACAATTTTTTGAGTCATAGTGATGTCTTGCTCAAGCCTATTTTGTCTCACATGGGTACATGTGTAGATTATATGTAATGTCTTATCAAGTGGAAGTTCAAGTTTCAACAGTTGGATGTAAAAGTCATAAAGTAGATGAAGAGTCATGAGGGTAGTTGAACTGTCATAAAGGGGAATGTCAAGGGGCACCCCACCCTTTGCTATATATAGTCCCTCATAACTCATTATAAAGGCTTTGGTCAGTTAAACTTTTGATAGGAGTATCTTGGAGAGAGTTTGGACAATATTGTAACGAGCCTTGACTTCTCCACTGTGCAGAGCTAGTATATCTCTTTGGAGGAGCAAACGACAGTGACTGCAACATTCCACAGTCGAAACTAGTAGTTGGCCATGGTTGTATTGTATCACTGGAACTTACACTTCTTGATATACAGAGCCAACACGTTTCATGCATATGTCGTATTGTATTTCAACTATCTTGTTTACTCTAAATGATATATGTATCTGTTTGCTTACGCATGCATGTGTAGCTATTTTCTGTATATGTATGTATGAATCTTACTAAAATGTGTTGTTGGTTTAACCATCACTTTGGATTGCTAGCTTACTTGCCTTCCATGTTGTGATGCATCTTTGCTCGTGTGTTCCCTTCTTAACTACGTGCTTTCACATGTTTCCAAGGGGCGCACTCACCTCACCCTCCATGTGTTAGAACCGCTCATGCACCTTCCTTGACTTACTGCATATGTCACACCCTTGCTACCAACAGGGACATCTTACTTGCCTTTATGCGAAACGCAATCAAGGCTACCATATGACCCAATGTTGGGACTCCTACACCAAACGTTCTGAGGTCTAGTTGGGACTTCTTACTGGGGAGATCCCCTGACATGTTGGTGGGTCCAGCACCGTCAACAAGAGACAAAGTAGGAAAATATACTAAGTTTTTACTCTAGATAAACAATATCTTATCTGAAGAAATCGATGGATGTGTTTGTGATATTGACAAAGAAGAATTCCTCTTCATAGCCATGGATACAAAGTCTACTAATTATAGAAAATGAATACAAACAAAAAGGAAAATCAAATTTAGAAAAGAATACATTGATGGGGAGTAAATCTTGAAGTAAAACTCATTAGTTCCTCATAACAAATAGATAAGCTCAGGGAAAACCAGAAGGAGCAATTGCAGAAATATGAAAAAAAGGATCGTCAGCTTGACGAAGAAGAAAAAATAGTTATCATCATGAACACTTAACTAGAAGAGGCCAAAAGGATATAAGACAATTGAAATAAGAGGAAGTAAATTGTGAGAAGCTAGGATCATTTCCTTGAGAAAGGAACTAGAGAAAATAATTGATTAGTTGAATAGAAGCTTGAAGTTTGGAAAGCATGTTGAAATATTAGATAGTGTTTTGAGTTTCCAAAAGTCACCATTCATTGAGACAACTCTTTGCTACAATGAAAAACAAAATACCCCCAAGAGAGATGCAAGCATTAAGCTCGCAAAACCATCATAAAAGGAAAATGAAGAAGAGCCTAAAAGCGATGCTAATATTCTCAAAGATTTCATCAACAATGAACCCAGAAAAATGAGAGGAAATTTGGACCAACAAGAACTTAATTCTTCTCATAAGAACAAGAAGAATGAGTTCATAAGAGTTGTTCAACCAAGAAGGCCTTTCACAACCTGGTACCGAGATCTCTTCTCTTGCTATTGTTTTTCTTGCAAATTTTGGTCATAAAAGAATTGATTGTAGAGCTTATGCAAGAAGTGATCATGCGAGAGATAGAAATCGAGGATATTATAATACCTCAAAGAATGATTAAGTGAGCAACAAAACTAAAATTTTGCATGGATTTGTTGATAGAAACTACAATTCATTCTCTCCCCTACTTGATTACAAAACTAAATTTCATGAGTGCAATAACTATGTGCACATAACACATGACTATAGAAGCAACATAATAAAGTCTCCTAAACAAAACAAGGAAAATATGTTATTACCAAGCATAGAGAAGAAGACATAAAAGTGTGGAAAAGGAAGTAAGAAGAACATAATAAGAAAGAATGTGGAGTTGTATTATATGCTCAAAACAAAGGAAGCCAATGGTACATTGACAGTGGATGTTCACAACATGAGAGGTGATCAAAACAAATTTATCACCTTGAAGGAAGAAAAAGGAGGCAATGTTACTTTTGGGGATAATGCTTCTACAAGGATAATTGGAAAAGGGATGGTTAGTCTTAATAATAACAAAAAAAATAAAACACATAATATCTTGTATGTTTAAGGGCTAAAAAACAATGTTCTAAATGTTAGTTAAATCATGAACAAGGTTACAGTCTCATATTTCATTCTAAAGGATGTGAGATAAGGAAAGCAATTTCAAGAAGATTAGTGGAAAAATCGAACACAAGCCCAAGCAATGTATACATCCTTGACGAAGTCAAAGGAGAAAAATGTTGTATGGGGAAAGTAAACAAAAATTGCTTATAGCACAGAAGGATGGGTCATAAAAACTTTTACATTCTACTAAAATTCAACAAGACACGAGTGGTAAGAAATATGCCAAGGATCTCAAAACCTACAGATGTTATTTGCAAGCCATGTTTTTTCCCGTAGAAAAAAGTCGTAACTTTATTCATATTGATAAAATTACATTTTGTAGATGCCTAAGGCATATTCAGATGGCTGTTCCTGTGATAACAGGCAGCAGAAAGAAAAAGAACACAAAATAGCAGGTGACTGTTCCTGTAATGACAGGAAGCTACAACAATAGAAAAAAATTAAAATGTTCCAGCAAGGCTAAACTTTTCTACCCTTCTTCTTCTCTACCCGTCGCCAACCACCAGTGTCGGGACTGGGTGTAATAATAGCTAGCTGATTTTCCATTGGGATCAGTTGAAGTTCTTTGTCAGATTCCGAGCCCTCAGATCCATGGGTTCGTTTGATGCCGCTTATTTCCATTTGTGGCTCTTGTTGCAGATCTGAAATGTGTGGCCCCAGGTAAGTAATTGGGGCATTCTCTTCCTGAGTATATGTCTGTCTCATTTGAGGATCAGGTTCTGTCTGGTTCTCTGTAGGCTCCACGATGTCTTCTTCTTCCAATGGGTTGGTGTGCTGCCAACCTTTCGGCTTTTTCTGTTGTTTCTTGGTTCTCCTGGGGTCCTTTCGAGCAAAAGGGAAATTATATTGAAGGTGCCCTGTTTGCATGCATCCCCTGCACCGGAACGTTGTGTTCTCATAGTCGAGCTGTTGTATCCATTGAGAATTATTGAAGTTCAGCGTGATGTGGTCAGGTAGCCCCTGACTCAGATCCACTTCTACACATATTCTGGCAAATGTAAATATGCCCCTGATAGCTCTGTCTTCATCCATTTTTAGGAATTTCCCCAGGGAATTCCCAATGGCAGCTAATACTTTATGATGCCAAAAGTGTAGAGGGAGACCATGTAGCCTTACCCATACCGGCATCGTTGAGACTTTCATTGTATTGGCGTCGAAATCAGAAAACCAGGGGGTGAGGAAGAGGCCAGCACTGCCCCAGAACCAAGGCCCCTGATTAATAATGCTGTCTCGTTCTTGTTCTGTATTGAATCTAACTATGAAGTACCCTTTGGGGCATAGGTAAATTTCACAGTTTGATGTCCATGTTGTAGAGATCCATTGGTGCAGGGCATCTGATTTTGGCCAGAAACCATTAAATCTACAAATGATTGCATTTTTAGATAAATCGGTGTGTAGACTAGTTACCTCTGGCATAGATACTAGTAGCGTTGGTGATTCTGGCTTTTGTTCAACAATGTAGGGTCCTGGTAACTCTGTTGGTGGTGCTGCTTTATTTTCCATTTTTTTCCCTTTCACTGCATCCCGAAAAGAACCTGTATTTTTTGAGCTAGTACCAGTGCTTCCGCCATGCAGTCGGAGATTAAGAATAATGGTTGAATCATTGGCAATGCCGTAGTGCTGGAGTGTTTGGTTGTCCTGCATACTGAACCCAGAATATATAAGGTTTTGATATTGAGCTGGGGTTCCAAGGTGACCCTGGATCTTCTTTTTTAACGCATGGATGCTCATCCCCTTACTGAGCCTCATGCAGAAGTGTTTGCCTTCAATCGATTTGATGAAGATCTGGATCAGATCTGCGTCCATGAGGAGTAGGCCCCGATTCACTGGCTTGTAAGCCAGATCTGGCAAAAGGATGGCAGATCTAGGGTTCATATATCTTCTCACTGTGGGAGAGAAAAGTCCGCCTCTAACCAGCAATTTACCAGGTGCTGCCTTAGCAGATCTGATGTGAAATGCGGCAGATCCAGAACTTTCTGCAGTGATGTCGTGCGATCCGTTTGATCCAGACCCAGAAACACACCGTTGCCCCTTCTGTTGCCCAATCGCCCTGAAGATCTGAAGAATCGAATCTTGACAGTTTTCCTCAGCTTTCTTTCGGTGCTCGCAGATGGCAAAGATGGTATGTCTGTTATCCATGGGGAGGCCCCAGATCTGGCCATCCGCTTGGAGGTTCTCATCTTCCCATTTGCCCATGCGGTCATATTTTGGTCCTACTGCTAGATTCCTGCTCTGGGCACTTTTCATCCAACCCGCCAAACATTTGCAGGGGTTTTCATTCCTGCCATGGATCTTGCTCAGGGGGTTCGGCGAACAGAGTTCCGCTGCCCTGTCCAGGAGATCAGTCGTGGGATCAAAAGCGCATTCCGCAGCGAAAAAGACCTTCCGTGTGCCGCCTTGCTGAGAAATTCCATAGAAGGTCTGCGCATACCCGTTTAGTAAACGTGGAGCCTCTGTTTCCAGCAGGTTTTGGGGTAATCCAGCCCCTGCGTATGCGGCCGCGTTGAAAACCCTAGCGCAAGGTGCCATTGCAGATCCCATATCAAAATTGCTAGTGCTTCTTTGCAAGCCATGTTAACACAAGAAGTAGATGATAATTAGTTTCAAAGAAAAGTACTAAACATCAAAGTTGTTGGAACTTGTACACACAGACCTTTACGGGCCAATAAGAACACAAACTCTAAAAGGTGGGAGTTATTTTATGTTGCTTATTGATGATTACACAATAATGGCATGGGTTACATTTCTTAAAGAAAAATATGAATCATTTAAGAAGTGTAAAGCTTTCAAAACCCTCACTGAAAATGAGACTGAGTTAAAAATGAATTGCTTAAGATTAGACAAAGGAGATGAGTGTAACTCTAATGAATTTTAAGAATTTTGTGAGAATCATGGAATCAAGAGACTTTTTTGGCAGCAAGGAGTCCATGAAAAAATGGAATTGTAGAAAGGAAGAACATAATTGTATAGGAAATGGGTAGAACAATGTTGATTGAAGCCAAACTACCATACACCTTTTAGGGAGAAGCAATTAGCACAACAATGTACATTTTGAATAGAGTACAAATTAGAGTGAACAACAGGAAGACACCTTATGAGATATGGAAAGGAACACCAACTACATTCAAATAATTCAAAGTATTTGAGAGCAAGTTCTATATAAAGATAAATAAAGATGATTTAGGAAAGTTTGATTCCAAAATAGATGAAGATAATATTTCTTGGTTATGCATCTCGAAGCAAAGCATACAAATGTTATAACATAACATTGTGCAAGGTGGTAGTGTAAGAGTGTATGAAGTGATACCTCAAAAATAAAAGTCACAAACTATTATGGTATGAAATCCCTAAGGCTAGGGTTGATATCCCCAACAAAGCAAAATAAAAAAAATCAACAAATAACACTCAATAGATCACACAACTTACATGAACTTCACAAAGAACGGGATTAGGATTTATAGGTGGGTCCTATGTTTGATGTCAATCCCCAAGGTCCAAACCTTCATTCTCGCTCTATAGGTACAGACTTGCAATACAAGCAAGAAACCAAAGAGAAAAACAACAAACTCAAAGTATACACGTATATATATTACAAATTAGTCCATAAGCAATTCAATTAAGTACTCATAGACATGAGATATAAACAAGACTATTGGGACAGAACATGAGTTTCTTTGACATGTATTTAGAGTCTATGGTTTGGATAATTTTACATGGTTAGGCTTCAATATTGTATTTGAATCCACCTTCATGAATGGAGGGGAACTTTCTTGATGGTCAGTAGAGTAACTTTGTAGATGAAATATGTCATTAAATACCTAGAACAACATTTACCCCTTCATTTTTGAGACATAATTGTCATCCTTAAGGATATAACCTTCCATCGTAAATTCCTATTTGTGCACCATGCCTTCACATTGAATGTGTTTATGCCTTGGAATGTCAAAGAGGAGGCATTCAAAAAGTATCAAGGAGGAAGCTTCATCACTTAACCCATTTCTTATCAAATATGTTTAATGTACTTCCAGGATCGATTAAAATAAGGAGGCTTTATTTTTTGATATGGACATAGAAACTAAGGTATAGAGGCTATCCAAACCATTCTTTAGTAAGAGAGGTTGAGTCTACTTGTAATGGTGGAGGAGATAGTTCTTATGGTCAAATAAATATTTGTTTGGTTGGGAAGAGTGCCATTTGTAGGTTCAAATTCATAGTTATAATGGTGTTCAACTCTAACCACAAAATGCTAAGGTTATATATATGTCCCTTAAAACAAGGATGAGAGAGCTTACGAAAAAAGGTTTAAGGTTGAGGGATTCAGATTTTAGATATTCTTACAACTATTATTTTTTAGTTGTGGCATTTATTAGAGCAAAGTACGTGTCTCTTAGTAGCTTCAACATGACCATATGTTCTTCGAGCTACAATAATGGTTTTATTTAAATAATCAAGTTCAAACATTATTCCTTGTTTTGGAATTTTAGTCACATATTTGAGATGTAGGCCTTTTGCACCAAATTTAACTTAAAATTTGACCTTTAACTTCGAGATTTGGAACCTCCCTATGTATTATTTGCCTATTAAGCCATTTTGGAACAAGCGCATGAGTTGAATGTCACGAGGCTTATCCCGATTAAGGTGTGATATGCTGGTTAATGCATTTGCAAGCTCACTAAAGTCATCTCCAAGGATTTGATAGATTTGTGTCTAACCTCGTGTATGGGTTGCCCCATTTAAATGTTGCAGCGACACAATTAATTTATCCTTATAGTTGTAAATACATTTTCCCTTAAAGATTAACATAAATTTTCCCAACCATGTGTGGAATTCCACTTCAGCTTCATACTCATGTTATGGGAATTTTGTATGTAGATCAAAGAATGGATCTACCAAAGTTCTCTGCAGTTAATGAGTTTAATGAGGTTTCACCTCTATTCTTCAATAATTTACATACTCCTCTTTCTCCTTACAGATCTCAAGATTTTGGAGTGAGTTATCTATCTCTTGGTCTATAGTCCTTTTACCCAAAATTCATACAAAATGAATCATTTACTTTACAGATTCATTTACTTTACAAGATTTGAAAAACTTTTGTCTAAATTTATTTTAATTAGCTATTACACTTGGTTTAAATATTTTTTAATATTACACACTAATCAAAAACAATGGATTACAAAGTTCTTATAACCCCAATAAAAAACAATGGATTACGAAGTTCTTGTAACCCCAATAAAACCACTTCAACTAAACAAAACCATAAATATAAAAACAATGATAACAATTACATACCTAAAAATGGATTATTATTACAAATATTACTAAACAAGGAGAAAGAAATAAAATATCACAATGGGATGGAAAAATCCCTACCCATACCCAAAAGAAGTGAAAACCTTAACTTAAAACTAGATTACTAATAAAAGTGATGTATCACGAATTTTGAAATATGATAGTATAAGGGCCTAGGATTATGACATTATTACACATGCATATAGAATAGCTTGTAACGTGGAGCTTAATGCCTGTCATGGATGTTATTGTGAGACATGTGACAAATAACCACTTTGGGTTTTATTTTTACATAAAAGCCTAATTTTACATCAATATGTATTATTTGCAGGGCATGAAATGTGAATGTTTAGGAGCAGTGCAAAAATTTTGCATCACTTAGAATGTGTGTGTTCATATTTAACAATTTTTTTATAGGTGGTTTTGGGGAAATTATATATATATATATATGAAAATTTCCAAACACATATATATTTGATTTATAAGTCAACAAACTACCTATCAATTTGTGGATATATCCTTTTACACATATAAGTAACCTGTCAATTTGTAGATATATACTTTTATACATATAAGTAAATATAAGTAAAGATTTAATGCTTGAAACATTGTATATCAACTTTCAAGTCAATTGTGAAACATTTGATGGGGTGAGAAGCTCAAAATTTAAATATCATGGTTTAGGTTAGGAAGAAATCACTTCATTAGAAAAACGTACATTTTGTTTTATTAGGAATTTGGATATCAGAACAAAGTATTTTTAGTTCACAAGTGTAAATCGTGAGTACAGATCATTGATGCAAGTTGAAATTTGAAAATCAAATAATCCTATTACCTTTATTTTTCCTATTTTTATTAATTCTTATTATTTCTACTATAAATCTTGAATAATACTACTACTATGAATTAGTTTTCTTATATTAAATTTTATATATCAAACACATCTAATTTATATATTAAATTTTATATATCAAACATATATGTGTGAAAAGATGAATTTCTAATATCAAGGAAGAGGAAACTATATTATTTTTTAAAATTTTATTGACTTTTTATTAAAAAATATGTATTAAAAGTTTAGAAATATAAATTCAATATTATCAATTTTAATAAATATAAAGAGATTAAAACATTAAACTATTATGACTTTTCATGTTATGGGTCAAAATATTTTTTTATATCTATAAAGTTGGCTAGCTCAACACTAAATGGAACTCTAAAACCACGGATTGTCTTCTTTGCATTTAAATATTATTTTTAATTTTTATATTTTTGTGTGAATTTTATATTAAAAAATCATTTTTGTATTAATGAAGACATTAACCTAGTGTTCAATGTAATTTAGTGAATATTAGTTTTTTCAAAATTTTAGAATATTTTATATTATCTAATATATGTTGAGCATACACTTATACTGAAAGTGAGGTAAATCAATATAACTAAATTTTACTTATTCAAAGATTTATAAATCATAAAAAAAAAAATCATATAGGAGATATATTAGTTGTAGAACATGGAACACAAGTATTACATGGAAATTGTTTCAAGAGAAAACTGCAAAACTTCTTTTTATAATTCTTTACACACCAACTTACAAAGATTTGTAGGCAACAATCAATTGGAGACACCAGTCCCTGCTATTGTAAATATTCATATGCACCAATGAACTGAAGACACCAAGCCCCATTGCTGCAAATATTCATAGGCACCAACCTACTAGAGACACCAATTCTCATTATTGCAAATATTCATAGGCACCACCTACTTCACTAAGTCTTCTTGCTACTTCTACCTTCATCAGGTTTGCCTCTTGCTTATGCCTTCATTGGGTCTGCTTGCTGCTTCTACCTTCACCAAGTCTATTTCTCCCAAAATGTGTTGTTCAACTTCTTCCCAAGAATGAACTTATACAACATGCCATGTATTCAATTTTGTAAATATGATTATGAAATTATTCCTTGAAGCACTTTTATATGACTCCTAGGATCTTTGAATATTTCACTATGAAAAGTCCCAGAAAATAAGTTATAGCAAAAATTTAAAGCTAACCCATTTGAAATTGATGTTTAGGATCATTTAGAAACCCTAACTTCCACAAGGCATATCTTTGAAAGTATAACGAATCAAAGTTTGAAATTTTTACCACATGTACCTAAAGATCTTGCCTTTTTCTCCTTAATATTTCACCGTTTGAAATTGTTATGTTCCAAATACATGAAAATCAGAATTATACACTATGTACAGTAATGTGAGCATGGAGCACAACTCCAATATAGATAATAATAGGATAAGATCCTCTAAATACCCAAATACATTCATAATTCCAAATCATGTGTCCTCCATAATGTATATGTGTGTGTGTGTGTACACGAATGGGCACAAGGCACATGAGCAGTCACAACTTAACATTTTTTGCACAATACCGTATGCCCAGGCACTCACAAGTGACACGACCCGACTCGACTTTCCCGAATGCGTTTCCATGGGCGCATGACCCAAATGAAGGCACGAGGGAATGCCTAATAAACGAGCCGCATGAACAGGCACAATGCACATGGGCAGTCACAACTTAGCATTTTTTGCACGACCCCGTGTGCCTTGTGCCCATTTGTGCAACCCATTTGTTGGGTGCTCTCTCGTGCCTTATTCCAGTTGTGCACCCATGGAAACACGTTCGAGCGGGTTGGGTTGTGTCGTGTCACTTGTGAGCGCCCAAGCAATACATGTACATACACACACACCTATCCACACATTGCACGTCCGGTCCTTTCATTATTAGGATGACCCTATTACATATATATTTAAATATTACATGTACATTTAACCCCATATATGCCCCCCCTTGGGGTCATAACATACACCATAATTAAGGTCAGACAGAAGGACAAATTCCATAATAGTGTTTTAAAATGTATATTAAATTAAAACTACCATAACTTTTAAGTGGTATGTCTGACTGAGGTGATTCAAAATCCATTACAAAGAAAACACATAGGATGGTAACTATTTTAGATCATTATTGTTAATATATTGAAGTTGTAATATAGGGGCTTGGATTATACTTCAATTAGGAAGAAAGACAATACCTAAATTTAGTGGAGATGAAGATAAAGATGTAATCAATCTCACAAAATGTTTAAGGACGATAAGGAAATATGTTAATTATCCTTTATTGGAAAGCCATTGTTTTATTGGTGAAGCTCATAATGGTAGTGGAGTTCTGACATGGACACTCGATGGAATATTACATGGGAAGCATTCGAAAAACTATTTTCCATTAAATGGATAAAGAATTCAAAAATGAATGCATTGTATAAAATTCAAGATGAATTAAATGAAGCGAAAGAAGAGACCAAGAATAAAGGTGGTGAGTTATCTACACAAAAAACCTTAATGGAGTGCTCATTAAGGAGACTTAGTGAAGCACTCATTAAGGAGATTGAACACATAAAAGAAGGAAAGAGTAGCAAGGAGAATTGGGAAAAGGATGACTAAGGGGAGAATTGAAAAAGAAATATGAAGAAATATATAGATTACTAAACCATAATAGAAAACTACTAAATGATGTTAATAGATTAAAGGAGGAAAAGAAGCATTATCAAAGTCAATAAGAGACAAGGATTGTATATTAAGAGACGACCAAAAGACTTGAAGAGGAAATTTGTAAAAGGATTGAAGAAGCCCTAGATATGGACATGGTAAAATCAAGAATGCATTCTAGAATTGAATAAGGACATAGAAATTCGATAGATGATGTGGCATTGCAACTTCAAAAAGAGAAAGAAGGAAATATTCATGAAGGTCTCCAAAAGAAAATTGAAGAAGTTGAAGTCCATCTAGAGGAGGCATGTGCCAAATATGATGGTATAATCTCCAAGGATAGAGATGTTGAAGGCCAAGCAAAGTGGATAGAGAATGCCATTATCTCTTAAAAGAAGATAAATCTAAAACTTGTTATGAAAAGTGAAGGACATCAATCAAACGTGAAACCATATCGACATCCTCATTACCAAGAATGATTTCAAGGAGGACAAGAAGATCAATATAAGCATTAGCATGGAAGACAAGGTATTATAAGGGAAGAAGATGGAGTACTCATCGTTATTAATGTAACATGACATCACCAAATCATTATTCAATAGGATGTTATCAAAGACCAACAACTACTACAAACTGGAGAAGTCACAAAAACATAAGATGGACTTACAGGAAAGAAAACAATGCAACAAGAAAACATCAAGGACTTAGATCGAAAATAATTGACCCTGGATGGAGGGATTATCATAAGTGGAAGAAGAATGTAGGAATATAAGGAAATTCGATTATTTGGTTTCATCACATGTAACTCCCTTAGCAACAAATCTTTGAGGACAAAGCTTTTTGAAGGATGCTACTATGTTATTTCCCCAATGGGAGCTTATATTAGGTTAATGCATATGGTATGACCTAAGCAGGGGCATATATGGGGTTAACTGTACATGTAATATGTAAACATATATGTAATAGGATCATCCTAAAAATGAAGGGACCATGTGTGAAATATGTGTATAGGTATATGTAGGTATCATATATTCATCATGGAGCACATGTGATTTTGGGATGTATGAATGCATTTGAGTATTTGGAGTAGTTTCTCTTATTATTATATGATATTCAACTTCATTATAACAATATTTTTTTATTATTATGATTGTCATTGTTGTTATCCAAATGCTAGCAAATGTCACTTTACATGCCACAAACCCCTTCATCCTATGCTCTCCTCTTAGAAGTTCAGTCCATGACCAACCCCTACACCATTTCCATAAGCACCACCAATACTCACCATTCTAGGTGCTAACACAAGCTCTGCAATGTTGAGCAACTCACCCATAATGCATCCTTGCTAGTCACCATGATCTTTCCATACCTCTCCACCAATTTCTTCTTTCTTTTCATCACTGTCTAACATTGCATTTATCCAATACTTAAAATCCTCAGCTCTTTGTACTCTCATTTGTATAAATCATAAACCCTCTAATTGTAAAGACCAATCATGAGGGTTCTATTGATGAATTAATTATACGTAAGCTCAGATTTGATGCACACTAATAATACTCCTCTAAACTCCTTGGCTTAACCATCACATAACTTCCATGATGTCGTTCTTTTCTTTCCCTTCCATCCTTCTCCCGAATACCATGTTAAACTTTAGAACAAATAAATAGACTTAGTGAGACTAACATTAAACCAAAAGACAACAATCATTAACACATAAACATAATGAAAAAAAAAATTACCTCGGGAAAACCCAACTTCGGGGAAAAACCAAACTAATAAAATTCCATTAGACCCCTTGGCCAAAAACACAGCCAAGCCAACCAAGTGAGCCTTCATTACTTACATCCCCTTGGCCTATTACAATGATTTTTCCATAGCATATTAAAGGCTTCTTCACATGCAATCCATGAGCAACCAAAACCACTACCATTTGACCTGATCAACTTTGACTCTTTCCCTGAGAAAGTTTACTTAACAACTTGAACCAATGATCATAGGGCATAATCAGGGGTGAAGATTGACCAATTCGTAAAACTTTATGACAAGGTGAGTAACAAATTCATCAAGAGACAAAGGATAAGTGGTCGATACTAATGGCCTAGGAGTGTAGGTCACTTTGCTTGAGAGATAGGTCACCACCAAATAACTTTCCCAAAACTATCTTCAAGTGCAATGTTATAGAAGTCTAGTGTTGCTTAATTACAAGTGCCCCATAAATGATGCTATAATGATTATCACCATAACACTCAACACAAGATTACATTAATCCATTGACAACAGTAAATCACATTGTGATAAGATTAACTCCATTCTCCTTCTAATGGATTTACATGTTTATTGGCTTTGCTCCACTCTTGTGTGCACGTAGAGTGCATTGTAAAGCTTCATAAGTTCCACAATTACTGTTGGGTGGCATCGTGACAATTTCAAATGGTCAGATGAGCTCTCACAAGAATTCTACCTTGGTCATTGTTAAAAAACTCATTTCTCATAAGTGGGTGGTAACACCTTTATGTCATGGCCACACTTTCTTTTCACCAACAAATATATATATATATATATATAGTAAGCTTAGTATTCTATTGATCAATTAGGAGATAACATGTACATCATATGCATTATGGTTGTGGTGAGCCACTTGGGAAACCAAATTAGCAGCGGAAATATAGTTCTTTTGCCCAAAATTTCACATATAACTAAAAAAAGCTGTATCCATGTGTTTACCAATTATATCATGCAAATGCACAAGTCTCACCAATAAATATATAATTATGTTGATAGGCCAGTGTATTTTGAAACAAGACTTTTAGAATTTTAATTTAACTATCAATAATTATTAGGTGGATGTTAGGGATTTAAGCTACATAGATATTATAGAATATTCATTACACTGATATGAATGTTTATATTGGAATAAGGTTTTTAGAATTATAATTTAACTATCGATAATTATTAGGTGGATGGTAGAGAGTTAACTTCCAATGAATATTCTAGAATATTTTTAGTGGTATTCACAAATCTAAGGTTGAGATTTATTTCAAAAGTAGTTATGCTCTTTTAATTAAATTAACTAGTTAAAAAAATGTCATGAAGAAGTGGCATATGAAATGAGTTATGGTGTTTTTAGGTATGTTGTATTAATAAGCTATGGTATTAACCCATGGTATCTGTAACAAAGCATGTTTATAGATTAAGAATCTACATGGTAAAGTGGGGGTGAGTCTCCTTAACTAAGAATGTTGGTACTTGTTTTTTTAAATGTATATATGTTTAACTTATATGTTAATTTTTTTTTATATCAATAATAATATATTAAAATAAAGTTATATTTTAGTTAATTTGGATGTTTTTTATTTTTATTTTTCTATCAATGTGAGATGTATCTTTTCCGGGGAAAATAGAGTTCGTAATTTCTATTAAAAAGAAGATAATAGAGATTACATGTTGTAGATGCCAAAGCATATGCAGTAGTGTGGTAAAAAACCACTTACAATAACCAATACTTCTGGGAAGTATGCAGATACAGCCCTCAGACAGGGCCTCCAGAAACAGGGTCAGAAAGAGAAACAGGGTATGACCCCAACAGGAGTAAACTCCTACTCTAACAAACTAATAAAAACAGTAAATAGACGAAAGATCAAAAACCCTCAAAACAGGGCAGCAAGAAGAATGGATCGTAAACCCCAACAGGAGGATACCCCAACCCATCTCAAGCCAAAATAAACAGAAAAATAACAATGGCATCTGGAGAAAGTGCAGAAAGTTCGAAATGACCGCCAAGACAAAGAGGAGAGGCACGAAATGGGAAGGGGCAGCCAAGGTAGCCACACCCCCCACCCCCTCAACTCTCCTGCTGTGAAGAAGCCAGAGGAAGATGCCGCCATATTCCAGAGAAGCCATAAGAAAACCAACCAGATACAGCCATTGAAGAGACGGCACGAATCGGTGCAGAAACAGACTCCACACCACAGATCCCTCAACGCTTCCAATGACTGTCCAGGTAAGCCATCGAAAAACCAAAAAAAGAAACCCACTGCTCAGCAAGGAAGCCCATCAGGGCCCAACTAGAGCAGAGGCGTTTCTGGTCCGGGGGCAGAGGCGGCTGGGGCAGCCACCTCGCCCCCACTAGGCCAAGCAAGCCCCCGCCCCGCAACCAAGGTTCAGCACAGACTAGTAGGGTCCTTCAAACCGAGAGGCCGGAGAGAGCCGAAATCCGCCGAAGCCCAGAAGAGAGAGAAGAAAATCCGCCGCCGCCCAAAAACAAAACACGAAACCGGAGCTCTGCTTATATATAAGTAGGGCGGACACACCAAACCGGGGACAGCAGACAAAAATCAGAGCCGCGAAGTGGAGAAGAGAACCGCCTGAGTGAAAGGTAGCAGAGGCCGAAAAAACAGTCCGCACCACCGGCTACCGGATCCGTTAACAGCAACCCCCCAGACGCAGCAACCCCCAGCAGAGGTGAGTCACCAAGCGATGGGCGACGGAAGCCCCACCTGGGGCAAGCCCAGCCGCCGCAGGCGCAAGCAGCAGAACCAGAGCCGACAAGAAACCCTAGCTCCCCAGCGACCGAAACTTCCTACACAAAGAAGAAAAAAACCATATAGTGCTCATGTGAGATGTATCATGAAGTAAGTGTTTTGATATTTATCATAGTTTGATGCCTATGTTTATATGCCATTTAATTTATATGGCCGTGCTAGTAGTAGCATACACAAATCAAAGGTTGAGATTTATCTCCAAATTAGTTATACCCTTTTACTCTTTTAATTATGTTAATTAATTAAAAAAATCTCATATCACCAAGTGTCATCAAGTGAGTTATGGTTGTTTTGGGCATCTAGTATTGATAAGCAATGGTATTGGTCCATGATATTGTAACAAAGTCTATGAGAGGGAAAATTTTAGGGGCTAATATTCTCAAGTGGGCTAATTTTCCATATTTAGAAAAAAAAAGATATGTTAATTTCAATTTTTTCTAAAAATGTTCCACTCAAATTTTATAGTATAAAATCATTTTACATTAAAAACCGCCAAACTTTTATATAGAGGGTATATACAATTATAAAAAATTTGGATATTTTTTCAAAAAGATGGCTCAACATTTTAGAGGTTGCATATCATTGACCAATGAGATTCACCATGGTTTCTAAACTTTAAGATAAACTTCTATCCTTGAAAATTTTCCTGCTACATGGCCAACTGGGGGTAAGCATTTTGATGTTTATTATAAATTGATGCTTATTTGCGTTTACTAGCCATTTAATTTATATGATTGTGTTAGTGTTTATTTTTTTAAAAAAAAACTAATAAATACTTCCCCACATTTATGAATGATGTCTATAATAACTTATTCCAGGGCCACTAGAGCGGGAGGGGTCATCTATTGCCCCGATGAATAAATGGTTTATAGATTTTCTTGGGGCCTCGGAATAACAACAACTAATCAAGTTCAATTTCGGGCTTTTTGGAAAGGTTTGGAGATAGCCATAAGCAAAAGAATAAAGGAAATAAAGGTTTTGGGTGATTCTATGATTATTATTAGGCAGATCTCTAATTCGACTCCAGGAAGAAACTCTTGTTTCTCTTCAATAGTCCTCAAGATAACAATGCAATCCCAATTTTTTGATGATATCTCCCTCCATCATATTCTTAGATCCCTAAATGAGGAGGCAGATAAACTTGCTAAACAAGGATTCAAGATGGAGCAAGGAACTATAGAAATAATTGGAGTAAGGAACTTCGCCCCAATTATGTGAAGATTGAATGGTCTTAGCGCACATGGGTCAGGAAATGCCTCAATTAAAGCTCGTGGTAATGGAATAAAGAAAATAAATGATGCTTTCTAGATGGACTTCCTCTCCTTTGACACTTTCATCTCACATGTTCATCTGTGTGGAAGGAGTGAGATCACCACAATCATCCATTGTTTGATCATGAATGCAATTGATACAAACGGAAAGGAGGTAGGACTTATTATAATTGGGGATTGATATCTCACCTAAGGCTAAGGATTTGGTTGAATTTCTTCAAAACCTTTGCTTTAAATGCTTTGCAACATCCCCTCTGCTTGAAGTCATTCAAAATGACAAAGGTGACTGCTATGAGAATTCACATAATGCTAGAATTAATGCATTTCCCCAGGGATTGATTTGGATGGTGTGCTGAAGAATTGTTAAATATGCAAGGTTCTTGGGTAATTGGGCTATCTTATCCTCCATATTCAATTAAGTGGCATTGTAACCATCTTGTTCTTATGGCTGCCATGGATAACCAGGTTCTAGATGTTGATTCAGATCATTGGAAATAATCAGGAGAGCGATTGTTTAAGGTGCTTATGGGAATGTTGGAAATTATGGTGAGAAGGTTGGAACTTATAGAGCACGAGAAGGAGGAAAGATTTAATCTCATGGATAAAAGGTTTGATTGGATATATACTCGAATGGAAAGGAAACTCACTGGTTTGGAGACATAACTCCTTTTGTTGAAGGTGCAATCAAACAAAAATGGCAGGATATCAAAGACTTTGGACTCCAAGCTTGGTTTCAATTTGGGACCCAACTCTCAGGAATACGACTCAGCTAGTATAGCGACTAGTGATGGACGGTCTTGTGGCAAAGAGGTTGCAGTGGAAAACAAATTCGAAGCTGACCCCTCTAGGGAATCCTAAATAATATTTCCGCATGTATTGCAAGTTTGAATTGTTTTTGGGACAATTTTGTAAAATCTATGGGAGGTTTCAATGTAAAATAGTAGTGCAAAAAACCCGCAGAGGCAAGAAAATTTTGTTGTGGTTGTACTAGAACATTGAAGTAGCAAAAGTCACAAAAAGCTTGTAAATGGCTATGGCCATGAAAATGAGATTATTATAATATAAAAGATGGTTGCTTTTGAATTCTCTCTTCCAGAATAAACACATCACTCTTTTTTGGGGTTGACATTTCAAACCACCCACATGACATAGATGGAGGAACGAGGAACTGATCTAGCCAGAGAAATAAATAATGTGCGGAGGCTCCAGGAAATTCAATAGAAAAATCAAATTCATCCATTAGAAAGTCAAATTTAATTATAAAATAAGAGTCAAGAAATTATTAATATTATATTTAAATGTCTAAAAAATTAGTTTCTAAATTAATTAGAAATATATTTAAACATTTAGAAAAAAATAAATTGATCAAAGAAAGAAAACTTAACAAAATTATAATTATCTCAGATTGGATGCTTGTGTGATTCATGATATCAGCGAAGATCTTTAGCAAAAATTACATAGAAAACTTAGGGTCTAGGCTTTTCTAACACCTATCTAGATTCATAACTATTTTATTTAAAAAATATATCTATAATAACTTATTAACATAAACTAATACACCTCACTCAAAAGATCTAAATAAACAATTATTCCCATAAAACTCACCGAATATTTAACAATTATTTAAAAATTAACCAAATATTTAACAACTACTTAATATATTTTCATATATTTGTAATATAAATTTTATAAATAGTTAGTTAAACAAATATATTTTATACAAATCAAAACTATGCATAATAATTATTTGACATAAACCATTTATAATAATGAAAGGTATATAGGCGTTCAATATGTCACAGAGAGTAAAATTTCTCCTTTCGAGTTAAAAATTAATTCTCAACAACTCCATTGTGAAATTTGACATTGAAAAATATTAAAAGAAGATTAAAAAGAAATAGTGTATACTTTTTGTATACAGGAAAAATAGAAACACAAAAACATTTTATTTTAGTAGGTGAAGCCTTCAAGAAGAATAAGGACAAATACTGTGCTTAGTACAAGATGGTTGAGAAGTTGGGAGTGCTTGTGGTTACATTAAACAAGAGAAAGGTTGAAATGCAGAAATGCAGAAATCTATTTGTCAAATCACTTGTCCCTTGAGCTATTTTAAATGGTGGAGGTTAAAAATAACTTATTTCACTTATTCTCACCGACTACATTGGAAAATATTAAAATATTAAAAAATATTTGAGAAGAAATAGTGTTTTGCACTTCCATAAAAGTAGAAACACAAAAACATTTTATTTAAAGAAGTGAAAACATTTTATTTTAGAAACTACATCCTTAAAAACACACAAACATTTTTTTTAAAGAAGTGAAAACATTTTATTTTAGAAACTACATCCTTAAAAAAAAAGGAGGACAAATTCAATGTTTATACCAGATAGTTGAGGAGTGGGGAGTGTTAGTGGTTACTTTGAACCAGAGAAAGATAGTTGAAGAGTTGGGAGTGTTAGTGATTACATTGAACCAGAGAAAGATAGTTGAGGAGTTGGGAGTGTTAGGGGTTACATTGAACAAGAGAAAAAATAAAATGCATAAATCTATTTGTCAAATTACTTGTCCCATAAGCTATTTTTAACTGTAGAGGTTAAAAATAACTTACTTCTTTCTTTCTCATGTCAAGAGATTCACACTGACACCATAAGATAACTTCAAAGTTACCAGCGTGAGTAATAAACAATCCTAAATTGGGAATCGCTTCTTGAGTTCTTGATGTGAAAATATAGGAGCAACTTGTGCACAGGATTCAAAAACGACCTGTTATTCCAACCTTCCTGACTTCCACCCGAGCTTAGCCAACTCAATATCCAAAATGGCTTTTGGGAGGCAAGTGTCATGTGAAAATTGAAAAGTTGGTGTCATGGCAAACAAAATCCATTTTAACATTGTAATTAACCACCATTAACAAATAAATTCTCTTCACAAGGAGCAGTACAAGCGAGGCTACAACAGACGCCTGGAAAAGAGGGGGAATCCTTTTTCCCGCCCGCTTCATCTGCATTTTTGCAGAAGTTGAAGGTGAGCATTTCACAACTCAGGGATCTGTGTTTAATTGATTTCTTGATTGTATTTTTACAAATGGATGGATTCTTCATTGCATTTCATCAATGCATGGATCCACCACACAGCTAAACTTCCTTGTCAGTGTTTGTCTTTTAATCCAATCTACATTTTGGGAATATCTAGTATTTGAAGAAGCTAGAGCTCTGCTTGCCGAAGATACTACAGAACCTTGATTTACAGCTTCAGACCTTGTTATTATGTTTGAAGTGATTGGATAGTCAGGGTTCAGGGTCTAGTTCGTTTTTAGTACAGGTTTGGAGTAATTGAATATCACAGTTTAGGGTTTAGTTCGTGTTGTTAAAGGTGGGTTTGAACTGTTGTTTTCTTGAAAATCAGGAATATAAATGTGGAGAAACAGCATAAGCATGCTGGTGTGAAGGTGAAGATAAGGCATGAGAGGTGGAGGTCTGTTTTACTAGTTCAAAGCATTGATGTTGGGCTTGTAGTTTCGGAGGTTTAACATGGTTGAGTGTGAAGTCCCAAGAAAAAGAGGGAGATGGGGGAATTTTTATTCGAGGAAATGTGGTGTCAAGAGCCCCCCTGACGAAGGGAATAGATGGTTTTCTGCATGTACATTGTACAGACACAGGGTCTGTCTGCCTACAGAGTGTGGAGCCTTAGATGATAACAGGAATGGAACTGCAGAATTTTTGGGGAAAGCGTGTCTTACTGCTGGCAGCTCAAGGCAAGATTCTTCAAGCCTCGTTGTTGGCTTCTCTGCTTCCCCAAATCAATCTAGTGGGGTTGAAGATAATGGAGCAGGGTATGATGTTCAGCGTGTTAAAGACGATTCACTAGGTAGTGATCCAGATTCATTTTCAAATGTGGAAACCAGAAATGACACTTATGTTTTAGAGAACAAAGCTTCACTCAAGTCAGAGGTGATTGCAAGTTTCTGCAATGCAAATGAACATGACATGGGTCTCAACGATGGTATAGCGAATGGTGTAACTCCATCAAATCTTAACACAACAGTGATGCTTGAAGACATCGCAGTAGGGTTTGATGACGGTGATAGAAAAATAGGAGTGACAGTTGCCTGCAAGTTACTAGAGGTTTCTGAGACGCGAATGCTGTATGGCGAAGGTGCGTTTTGGTCAACTCAAGATGGCGGAGTAAGCAACGATCAAAGTAGCTACTCGAGAGAAAAAGAAGAGAGTGCCCATTCAACAGTTGTTGATATTTGGAGCCAGGTTCGCGGTGATCAGGTGGTTATATTGCCTTCAACAAACGAATGTATGAAGGAAGAGCGAAGTATCAGAATAGAGGATGTGGACCAGGCGCAGGCAATTCAGTTGAAGCGAAATCCAGAGGAAACACAGAACCGATCAAATGATTCAATTACTGGTAAGAATGCTGACGAGAGAAATAGAGAAAGTTCTCCTTTACTTAAGGAGGGTCGAGGTTGCTTAGATAAAGGGGTTATTCAGTCGAAAAGTGTGGCAGATTCGGATGGATTTACTCCTCAAAATTGTCAACTAGATGCCCATGAACTGGTTGATCATCACAACGGAGCTCTCAGAACGGGCCCAATTTTAAGAAGCAGAAGGATTTGTCTCGAAACAAGTATTGCAACGTCAGTTCTCAAGAAACATCAGAGGAGGCTGTCAACTTCATTGTCATTCAAAGGAACAATTTCAAGAAGGACTAATTTTATGGACACTAAATTTAGGAAGAGAGTTGTTAAAGGATTACTAGAGGATTATTTGAAGGTTTGGACGGACAAAAATATGCAAGCAGGAGCTTTGGAAAGTGAACATTGTTTGCCATTTCTCGTTCATGCTCCAAGAAGGGTATGCCTCTTTCTTTTGGTTTCTACATGTCGCTTAAGTTTTATTTGTTTTCTAATCAATGAAGAACTTCTGTATATGCTACTGTTTGTTTTGTCAAGTCTTCTATCCTGTAAAGGAATACAATTTTCTTTCCTGCTTTTGTTTACATGTGAAATTTCAAAATGTACATTTGTCACAATTTTTCATAAACATATATTTATAACTTCATATATTTATATATTGATGAAGTGAATTTTGATGCATTTATTGTTCGACATTAACGTTTTTCAAGATGTACTCTATTTGTATAATCACACGTGTTGCTTGTGCATTGTGGTCTGCATGCACATAACCACACATCAGAGTTTCTGATTTCCTATTGCAATACATCACTTAACATAGTCAATTCGGACTTCAACCTTGTTGTTCTGCTTAAACCGAAAATACATGAACGATGAATTGAAGATCTACGTTGTTTGTTGTTGGCAAGTCGAGGTTTAGAATCCATATTTCTGTGTTGTTTGAAAAAACTCATAAAGCTGTTTTTTTCCAATGAGAAAAGTTGGTTGATAGAAGAATCTCCTGTATCTATCGAAGAACTTTGAAAATTGTAAAATGCATTAGGGTCCTTGAGACATACATGTAAAAAAATCATTAAAACCACTTTATTAACTTGCTTTCCTCTTTTGAGTTTGCTGTTTAGTGGGTCTTGATGGGTAATAGCTTTTGGTTAATTGCTTCTGGAAAACAATAAGTTCAAGCAATCTAGTTATTATTCCCTTGTGTTAGGAGAACTTACACGCTAGAAGTGAGTTAATGAAATGCTGCTATTTTTGCATTAACCTTGGACAGGGACCATATATTGTCATCAATGGATCAATTTATAATTATTAATGTGATAATGTGAAGGTATTTTGTGACCTGTCACAAGTTGGCATGTTAATATTGGCACTGTTATTCATGATTTCTTACTTTTCAATAACACATTTTCAACAACATGGAACATAGTGTAACCTTCGTTTATGTTTAGACAGGTGTACTTGAGGCCATATAATGAAATCACTGTGACATTTGCCTTTTAATGAACAAAATTTCGAATTGTGAAATGGCCCTTCTCCCCTATAATTTGCATCTTCCAAGATGACAGATTGCCAGAGGATATCCCATATTACCATTTCTTTTAGGGACTTATTAATTAAGTCCTGATTAGGATCAGTAAGCATAGTGGACTGTGGGTATGCATTTATCTTCTCTGTTAGTGTATATTTATCTCACTCAATTCAGCAGCACATCAATCTTACTCTAGATATTAGATTGGAATAGTTTTAAGCTTAGCTGGTATTTCCCTAGCACTAGCTAGCTCTAATTTTTTTTTTTTTTAACAGAATCGGTTACTTGTATATTATAAAAACATCAGGGACTGAGTCCTAGTACATAGATATGATAGATCAAGGCGATGAGGATCAAAAACGGGTTCGCAGACCCTTGTTCCTCATTGCTACATAAACGATAACTGAAATTAAAGAGGTAACGGCTATATTGCCGAATAAAAGAGCCTCCAAGCCAACAAAATTTACAATCCATAGTTCCTAGGGGATTTTCTGGGTAACAGAGTCATCAGGGAGGGGATCCTTCCTTGCACTGGCTTTAGTTGAAGCCTCTGCTTGCATACTTTGGGTGAGAGTCCTGATATGCTCTAAAGCTTCCTCAAGATGAGTGCACCTGCCCTTCAAGGCCTCGATTTCTGCTTTTTGCTTCTCAAGCTTCTTCCGTTTCGATCTGCTGTCTGCCTGGTAATCCTCCTTGAGTTCGTTGAAATGTTTGATGAATCTGTTGATCATGAACGTATGCGCTTTGCAAAGTGAGCAATCACTGTTGGTGATGATCTTTTCAAAAGGATTGTTGACAGGCTCCTGGGCACCTTGCTGGTCCTGCTGATCCGCCATTTTACTGAACTGGTGAAGAATGTCGACGAGCTGAGGATGCGGAAGAGGACAAATTTCAGGGAGGAGGGCGATATAAGGGAGAAGAGAGCACAGAGAGGGGGGGAGCGGAGCAGCACAGGGAGGGACAGAATTACAGGGGAGCAAAGAGATGCGAGGGAACGCGCTGCTACAGCCAGTAAAACCACCAGTTAGCAAGATATTTAAAACAGAAATAAGGAGACCTGAGATTACCACTGTTGAAGAACGAGGACCGAGCTCCCGATGGCTGAGTGCAGCTTCGTGAAAAACCCTGTGCTTAGAGGAGGCGCAATCCCGAGCTCTTGCAGCACTGATAGATGAGAAGGCGATGAGGCCCAAGCTGCTATAAATAGAAGGGAGGAGGTTTCTCGAGCATGAGCCAGTGCTGGGAGGGTCGACTATTGAAATGACTGTGATCCCAAGAAAAGATCTTGCAGCGAGTGGTGAAGGTACGAGAGTGATGATCCAATGCGCAGAGCCAATAAATGGCTGTTGGGGATGAGTGAGACTCCATGTCGAGGCTGGGAGAGGTGATATAATCCATTGCAGGGGGGCGGATTTGAGATGGGATGGACAAGTTTGCGCAGTCGAGGAGATATGGCAGAGGGTAAGGAGATTCGGTGGTGGACAAATTTCGAGGAGAATGATGCCTGAGGTGACTCGGATTCTGAGAAGAGAGGTTGGGATGGGATTGATTAGGGGATAGCTTTGTCATAGACTGAGTCATTTTCTCTGACTTGGCCTGTCTGTCTGCTGGCTGCCTTGTTGGCCTGTTCATCAGCCTCTGTGTTGCTGCTCCTTAGGACGTGTTTGAAGGTGGCCCCGTTTATTTCTCTGATGTTGTCCATAATCCTGGATTTGATGTTGTTCAAGGCCATTTGATTGAAATCCCTCCCTGAGACCATAGCAGCTATGATGATAGCTGAGTCACCCATTATAAGCAGGTTCTGAAGGCCGAGTTTTCTCACTATGGAGGTTCCCAGGAGAAGGCTATATGCCTCAGCCTTGTTATTGGACATTGTTCCCAATCCCCACTCGTAGGTCACGATGGTTTTCCCTTGAAGGTCTTTGATGACTCCTCCTGCACCTGCTTGGCCCGGGTTATTTTTTGAGGCCCCGTCGAATTGAAGGGAGGGCCTCTTTTGATTTTGAATCCATTCTCTGATTTCCTCTTTGGTTCCTCTCAGCTTCCAATCAGTTTTTTTCTTACCTGTGCTTACAGTTTTTTGGATCCTTGCTTCATAGCTGAATTTACCCATCCATTCCATTTCTCTTGGATCCCCAGGTTCATGGTCTGCTTGGGCTATTCCATTCGCTCCAATGGTCTCGGAGATGAGGGCAATTGTTTTTGCAAGGGTGCTGGAGATGCTGGGCTTCTTGTTGTTGAAAATGCTTTTGTTTCTGGCATTCCAAATTTGCCAGCAAAGATTTGAAGGAATGCTGTTCCACAGCCTTTTGGCCAGGGTCTTGCTTTTTTTGGGATGAGGATAGCTATTCCCCCAATTTTTTTGGAGGAGGGTGACCTGATTGGGAAGGTCACCAACCATTAGCGGGCTAGTGATGAGCTTCCAGCAATTTCGAGCGAAGGAGCACTCTAGAAAGAGATGGTTGCTGCTTTCTTCCGCTGCTCTACACAGGCAGCAGATTGAGGGGCCGAGGATACCCTTCTTCCTTAGATTTTCCGCTGTGAGGATTTTGCTTTTGAGGAGGGTCCAATTGAAGAATTTGACCTTTGGGAGGCATTCCGGATTCCAAGCCACTTTGTGAAGAGGCCAGTTGTTTGTTGCTGAGGCATTTTGGAGGATTTTGTATCCTTCTTTGATTGTGTAGCTGCCACCATTGGGGTCCCAAACATATTTATCCTCGGACATACTGTTAAGGGGAGCTGAGCCTGTGAGGGATATCTTGAGTTCGGCCCACAGATTCTTAAGATTGTTAGGAAGGGGAAGGGGCTTCCAGCCTAGCCATCTGTTTTGATCCCAAGAGGAGATGTCATAAAGGGTCTTAAGATTTTTCCCTTCCATCCACAGTTGCAGGGGCCTGGGATTTGGGAGAGCTTCCCTTGCTTCTGAGCCCATTATTCTATCAGTCCAGATGTTGATGTCTCTGCCATTGCCCGGGACTCTTGAGATACAGGCTTTGAAGTGAGGGAGAGTTTTTTTAATAAGTTTCCAGACTGGGGTGCACTGCCTGTCAATAATGGTTTCTGATAGGATATTGGAGTTGGCCCCATTCAAATATTTCCTTTTGATGACCTCTGTCCACCAGGCTCCTTTTTCGTTGAGTATTCTCCAGATCAACTTAAAGCCCATGGCCATGTTGGCTAATCTTGGAATTCGAATTCCAAGCCCTCCTTTTTCGAAGGGTAGGATGACCTGATCCCACTTTACAAGACTGAACTTTTTGGAGTCCTGCCTTCCCCCCTGCCACAAGACTCCTAATGATTAATTCCATATGCTTATGGATGCTGGCCGGGGCGAGGGTGGTAGCAAACTGATAAATTGGAAGGGCTGAGAGAATGGCTTTGATAAGAATTGTTCTTCCAGCCAGGTTGAGCCAGGACACCCCCCAGCTCTGAAGCTTCCCTCTCAGCTTCTCTATTAATTTGACCCAGATTTCGGTTTTGACCGGCTCCTTAGCTAATGGTAACCCCAGGTACATGAAATGGGTCCAGTTCCTTTGGGCAGGGATGTCCAAGATAGTGGAGATTCTCTGGATAATATGCCTGGGGACGTTCCAGGTGTATATCATGCACTTATTATTATTGAGCTTGCCTCCAGACACTTGAAGGAAGAGCTCTAGCGTTTTCTTGAACCTTCTAGCCATGAGACTGGAAGCTCCTCCTATTAGTAGAGTATCATCAACGAAGAGAGAGTGGTTTATCCCCTTGGTTCCTCGCACTATGCTGATACCTGTGATTTCTTTTAGCCTGCGTAGATTTTCCAGGTGTATACTTAGAGTTTCGGCCATGATGATGTAGAGGAAGGGGGAGAGCGGGCATCCTTGTCTCAAGCCCCTTGAGCTTCTGAAAAAATTACTTGGCCTGCCATTAATGAGAGGGGCTGTCCAGGGGGATGAAATACACTCTATGATCCTGCTGATGAAAGTTTCAGATATGCCAAATTTCCCGAGGACTGCCTTGAGGAATTGATGATTGACTTTGTCAAAGGCGTTCGCCATATCTAGTTTGATGATCATGCCCTTTTCCTTTCTGTTTATGCTGCTGTGAATTGCCTCCTGAATAAGAATAACATTGTCCGTTATTTGTCTTCTAGGCAGGAAGCCTCCTTGGTTCTCAGAGATGAGGGAAGGGAGAAGCTTTTTTAACCTATTAGCTAAGATTTTGGTGATAATTTTATAGGAGACATTGCATAAGGAGATTGGGCGGAATCGATCAAAGGATTGGGGATTGGGATCCTTGGGGATGAGGGCTAAGTAAGAAGATTTGATGCTACTTCCCATTTTGCATTTCGAAAAGAAATTCTTTACCATTCTGATGTAATCCTTTTTGATGATTTCCCAATGGTTTCTATAAAATGCCACAGTGAACCCATCTGGGCCCGGTGCCTTGTCCTGAGCCATGCTGAAGATTGACCACTCGATTTCCTCTGGCGTGACCTCTTTGTCCAACTCGGTGTTTTGTGCAGCTGATATTTTGTTTTCAATTAGGCTGAGAAAATCCGAAGTATCGGTGGATTGAGGGTCTGCTGTTAGAAGAGCGCAGAAGTGCCTGGACGCTGCCTCCTTTATTTCCTCTTGATCTCTGAGCTCGCTTCCTTCCATCATTATTCTCTCTATATGATTCCCTGCCCGCCTGAGCTTAAGGCTGTTGTGAAAAAATGAAGTGTTTTTGTCTTCGGCTTTGAGCCAAAGACAGCGAGACTTTTGCCTTTGCTCTTCTTCCTCCTTTCTGTTCTGCTTATACAATTCTTTGTACAATTCGTTCTCTTTGGCCTGATCTTCCTCTGTGTACTGTGCTCTTTCTTTTTCCTGGCTCCATTGTTCCAGCTTTGCTTGGAGGTCGGTTCTTTTTTTGCTTTCCTCTGCAGCGTAATTTCTTGCCCATTGCTTAATGACAGTCCTGAGAGATTTGAGCTTAGCTTCCCAAATGTAGTGGGGGGAGCCAATTATTTCTTTTGCCCATTGCTCCTTGATCATGTTTCTGAATTCTTCTTTGCTGTCCCAAGCCTTGTTATATTTAAAGGGAAGAGGTCCCATGTTCTTCCCTTTATCTAGTGTCAAAGCCACTGGTTTATGATCTGAAATGAATCCTTGAATGATTTTTCTTTGAATATTTGGAAATCTTGCCACTGTTCTTTCTTGGGCGAGGATTCGATCTAATCTCTCTTTTATATTGTTGATGCCAGTTCTTTTATTAGTCCAAGTGAATCTCCCATTTTGCGGAGGTATGTCCACTAAGTTATGGGTTTGGATTATTTCTTCTAATGAGTCTCTTGAAGGATCAGCGTAGAAGTTTCCTCCCAGCTTCTCATCAGCATTCCTTATGAGATTTAGATCCCCTCCGAGGAAAATGTTCCTTCCTTGTACTGTCATGAGGTCTGAAGTTATTGAATCCCAACATGAAGCTTTGTCTCTATAATGATTGGGAGCGTAGATGTTGTATATTGAGTATTCTTCTTTCGTGGCTATGTTCTGCATGTCTGATCTTATCCACCATCTGCACGGCTTTTGATCTTTGAGTTCCCATTTGTTTTTGTCCCATATTGTCCCTATGCCTCCTGAGGCACCAGCTGCACTTATTGCTATACCTGCATAGCTTCTGCTTTTTTTTATGTGATTTTGGAATTCTTGTTTTGTGATTTTGGTCTCCTGGAGAAGGAGAAGGTCTGGATGTTCAGATTTGAGAAGGTCTCGGACTGCATTTGCTTTTAGGGAGGAGCCCATCCCCCTACAATTCCAGGAGACCAAAATCATCATTTACCTTGTTTGTTGTGAGCCCCGCTTTTCTCTTTCATTTTTTCTCCGCTTCCTTTGGTTTTGTCTAGGTATGTGTCCATTGGTTGTTGCGTTCCGGTAGCCATTTCTTTTGCAGCATTTTCATCCCTAATCTCTTTGTTGGACTTCCTTCCAACTTTTCTAGGAGGGTCAGTGGAGAGGTTGTTTTCCTTTGTTTTGTTCCTGGTTAAGATTCTTTCCACTGTTGGGGGAGGAGAGGGCTGGGGGGGGGAGATAGGGGAAGGGGTTACAGTGGGGCCTCGCGGGGAAGGGTTTCAAAGGGGTTGGAGGAGGAGTGGAAGGAAGGGCCAGATCCAGAGGGTTGAGAGGGGAGGAAGGGGTTTTCATGGGGGTTCTTTGAGGATGGTCCAGGAGGGGGGTTTGATTTTTTCTTTTTGACGTGCTCCCAGGCTTCTTCAGGGGCTTCAACAGTGCCTTCAGATACATTTGTTTTAGATTTACTACACCTATTGGCGAAATGCCCATATTCGTGACATACCTTGCACTTGAAGGGTAGCTGCTCGTAGTCCACTTGCTGTATGTGCGTCCACTGATCGACTTTGAGTTTGATTGCTTCCGGCAGTCCCTTCCCCAGATCTACTTCGACACATATCCGTGCGCATGCATGCATGTTCTCCTTCGGTTCAGATCTGTCAATATATTTACCGACAACGTTCCCTATGGCTTTTACTGACTCGTCCCCCCAGCAATGAAGCGGCAAATGGGGCAGGCGAACCCAGACGGGGACAGCGTTGGGGACGTCCATCTCTGGATCGAAGTCTGGGGTCCATCTGTTTAGGTAAAGACCCCGAGAGTCCATGAAATAAGGGCCGTTTCTGAAGATGAGGTTCCGGTCCTCCATTGATTCGAAAAGGAAGGTGTAAAATCCTCTACCGCAGAACCTGATTGCTATTTTCCCTTGCACCATCGAGTTCCAGTTTCTCTCGACCCATCTCTGGACTGATCGGGGGGAGGGCCACAGTCCCGTGAACTGACCGACCAGGCCTCGTTCTGCTAAAGAGACTGCTGCTCTCCTCGGGAGGGAAGGAGGGAGCGTGACTTCCAGGATTTCATCTAGCTTCTTGATGAACTTAGAAGCTGTAGGGCGGATTTTTCCTGCTGCATTCTCAGGAATGAGAGAGGCGAACGATTTTTCAAGGTCTTCAGGGTCCTGAGACGGGGGTTCCATTTCAGGCATTGGAGGAGATCTAAAAACTCAAGAGGGGAACCGGGGAAGGCCCCGGTGCTGGGGGAGGGCAGGAGGCCCAGGGGCGAAGGAGGAGTCAGCAGAGGGAGGGCGCGGGCCTAGCAGCGACGCTGCCAGGCACAGGGGCGCAGGAGAGATCAGGATCAGAGCTGCGCGCAGGGGATCGCCGGTTTCTTCAGAGCCGCCTTTTTTATCACTAGCTAGCTCTAATTTATTCATTGAATGCAGCTTCATTTTTGTCTTGGATGAATATTGAGACTTGGTTGAGTTTCCAACTTTCCTACATCATTTGCACATGGAAATGGCTTGCAATGGGCTCAACATTTGTGAGAAATCTAGTTTTTCGGTTTACCAGTACAAATGTATCTCAAAATCATTTTTAATGCATTTCGTTTTATGCTCCTCCCATAGTTGGAGATCCCATAATGATGAGGGTGAAGTATTATAGTTTATTGTTTGAGTTTCCTCGATCGCTCTTTAATGTAGTCCATACAAGAAGGAATTTATTCATTTCTTTTGTTTTAGTTTCCCACGTTCTTAAAGTCTACATTTCATTGCAATACTTATGTATCCAAGATGGACAATTCTTTCCTTAGCACCTTACAAAATGACAATCAATTCATCACTCATTAGGAAGGATCAAGATACAAGCTTAAAACATATTTAGTAGGAATTAAAACAGATCTAGTAGGCGTTAAAACACATCTAGTATGGGTTAAAGCATAAAATAGGCCATGACTACCAAACATGATGCATTCTCCACCGAAAACTCATGCTCCTAAGAATCATGATATGCAAATAATTGAGTAATAAATGTACTTTCTCAAGCTACTAAAAATATAATGGTAGAATAAGTAATCAGTGCGTAGCTTAGGCTTATGTGTTTGCGTATATGTCTTTACCCAAGATCCCCCCTCTTTCATAGAATATCTGGATGGATGGTAGTTTAACTGCCAACCACAATAGCCATTGGTAACCTTGACTGGATTTGAACATGTGACCTATGGCCTCCTTGTCATCAACATACTTTGGGTGGATGGCTTAATCGACTGAGCTAACCCTTGCGGCTTGAGGTCTTGGCATATGTATGTTATAGATTTAATTTTACATGTTGGAAAAGTTAAACCAACCAATAACATTTGAGTTTGACATGCATGAAACCATCTCGAATCTTGATTGACTAGTCTAGATGAAATTCTAAAACACATGGAACTGTCAACACACGCTGAAAATATATATGGACATAAATAGACCAACAACACACATAAAAATACACACAAAGTTTTGGTCAACTTAGACCAAGGCAAAACCCCTTCAATCTTCTCTGGGCAAAACCTGTTGGAGAGCTCTTCAAATTTATTTATCTTTCAGGTTTAGGAAAAATACATTTGTAGACAAAACAAAACAACAAAATAAAACTTATCTCTTCAGCCCAAAACTCCTTGAAAACCGTGCCCAATTTGCCTCGATTTCCATGCCCACTTGAAGCTGAAAATATGTAATTATACAGATACATACTATACTGTATGGATTATGTACATACTGTACGGATTTTTCAATTTTTTTCTCAAAAACTTCTCTTGAACATCGTGCAACTCACAACATTAAATGATGTTTGTACTGTACTTTCTGCTGTCTTCTATGCCTTGATTTCTGTGCCCAACTTTTCTTAGCAATCACTCCTTCAACTTGCTGCAACAAATTTCTCCTTCAGAACTTTTCTCTAGCTCTCAGCCTCTTTTTTCCAATCTGCTCTTGAAGAATGAATGCAATCTCTCTTTTCTTTTCCCCCTTTTGTTTCCCTAAATGACTTTTGGGCAACCCTAAGATCTAATGGCTCAGATTCATTTAGATCAAGGGATGAGAATAAATGTGCATTTAATTCTCACTTTCTATTTTTTAACTCACCCATTAAATAAAGTACCCACATTGTACTTTATGTCTAAAGTCACTTTTCACTTTATAATTTAACATTGACTTTACCACTTATAAAGTCACTTTTAGGAAAATTTTTATTTTGGACACTTTTCCCTAGGTAGAGACTAACCCATGGGAAACCACTTGTCCAAGGTACATGAAAAATCAACATTGTGACTATGTTTCCTTCAAGGTCGAGACCATATCTATACAGAGATCATAATTGATACTATGCTAAGATGAGTCACTGTGAGATCTTGAATATACTGAGACAGAGTATGTTGAGAGTGTGTTCCTGTGAGATCACAGTTATGTCGAGACAAAGATCATTATCATTGCAAACATAATGATTGTGATCCTTCCTTGCATCAAGATCTTCATTGTCTGAGACTGTTAGTAAGCCGAGAGCGTGTCTCTCCATCCACAAGTATGTGACTGCGTTCCTCTTAGTACCGAGATCATCATCATTTGTATGCCAGATTGTCATCACTATAGTGCTGCTTCAGAGTAGGCCGAGACTGTAAGGAGGCCGAGACAGTAGTCTTCGAGGATGAGAGGAGGTTGAAACTATGATCACAGGGACTGTGATTACCGAGACATAGTAGGCCGAGGTTTCTTCTTTATGAAGTTGCAGAGATATCCTTGTAAACAGACTTCCTAAGTGCTATCCGAAAGTCTTCTTGTGACAGTCCTCCTGTAATGCGGATCTTAGGCTTGTCTCCATACGAAAATCACAGAGTTTGAATTTCTGTGTCTCTGTTTTGCGCAGACCCTAGCTGGGTATATATAGTCGTTTTGTCTCCATAATAAGCCGGTATGATAGTGAAGAGTTGTGTCTCCTAATTTTGAGCCGACATGACTGTTATTAATTCGATTTGCAAGCCGACATGACAAAGAGGATTGTGCTTGTCATTTGGAGGGCTACTTGACATTGTTATAGACTCGAATACATAGAAGATAGGCTCAAGAAGAGCTTCTTTACATGACATTGATTGTTTGACGTTCCTATAGCACTTAACTATGTGCTTGACCAATTCAATGAGCAAGAAACTCATTTTTATAAATGACAAAAATAATAATTCTTTTTCTTTACAAGTACAAAGATCAAAATTACATTTGTAAATACGGAACCTCTTAACAGGGTTCTAGGTATCATCTAGCTACCTGTCAAGATACCAACTCAACAAGGATCTAGGTGTCAACTAGGCCACCTGCCAAGACACCATCTTAATAAGGATCTAGGTGTCATCTAGGCTAACTGCCAAGACACCATCTTAACAAGGATCTAGGTGTCATCTAAGCTACCTGCAAAGACACCAGGTGTCATCTAGGCTACTTGCGAAGACACCAGGTGTCATCTAGGCTAGTTGCCAAGACACCATCTTAACAAGGATCCAGGGGTCATCTAGGCTACCTGCGAAGACACCAGGTGTCATCTAGGCTACTTGCCAAGACACCAATAGGGATCTAGGTACCATCTAGGCTATCTGCCAAGGTACCAACCCTAATAGGTATCTAGGTATCATCTAGGCTACCTGCCAAGATACCAACCCATACGGGTTATTCAGCCTAAGGTCCGAAGACTCATTACCATGATCTAGTCGGTGCTAGGTCAAACTTTTTCAGATGCTTACCCAATCCTTCAGACCTCATTCTCTCCTCATGGCCTTCACTAGATGTACGACTATTACTCCTGGCCTAGTGCATGACACATGAAGTATGCCCATCATCATTATTTCTCGATCAGCGAGGATATACACAAAAGAGAATATATATCCAAGCTCCCTCTCAACTAGGGAGATGTGTCCAACATCAACTAAGTTGTTCTTTTAGTGGAGATCATAGTAGTAGTGGCTATACAGGTTCCTATCATCATGTCATTAGAGAAACTTCGACCTTCTTGAATATCATGGAACCATCCTTTAACACTTGAGATAGGGTTCATGACATCATGTCATGAATATTACACATGACTTTCATCTTGTTATCATCAATGAAGGCATTACATATTAAGCTTTCCTCTACATACTTCATTCATATAGTTGAAGTTTCCTTAACTATCATCATGGGTTCCTACAACATCCTTCCAGGTAGCAAACCAATATGTTAATCAAATAACCAACAATAAATATAACATTAGACTTACCTCATTGTGACCACTTTCTCTTCATCAACATCTTCAAGGTCCATCTCCACATGAATCTTCCTTCATGCTTCAAAGTGCCCAAGGATTGAACTAGTGTTGCAAACATCTCGATAACATCCCAATTTTATCTCGAAATCACGATTTTTTGGCCTAGCCGATGTTTGTCGATATTTTGATCATTGATGGTATCTTGATTTTGCTGATGTTTTGCCTATTTTTACCGATATTTTCTTGATTTTCCCGGTTTTTTGGTTTTCCAAACCCTTGCCGATTTTATCTCGATGCCGATGTTCGCAACATTGGATTGAACTTGATTACCAAGTTACCATTGCTTCTGGAGATTATGCTGGATGTTGATCACTGATATATACATATATTTCTAGCGAGAAAGTCTTATTAGTAAGTCAAATTCATCTTTATAGGCATCAGATGAAAGATTCTCTATGCATAATTTATGATCAACTTTTCTTACAAGATTATATGAATCTTATCTCGAAGTTACTTTAAATATACATTCTTAATCTTTCACACAATCATCTAGCTACATGCGATCTACAACTAAACCAACTGCATTCCTTCATTTATTCAAGAGTATTGTTTTCGTATGATATGAAATGTATACCAACCCTTGTCATAATGCTTTTTTCAAGAACCTCCCAAAGTGATGGTTCTTATAGGATCTTGAGGATTCAACTTAGCAAAGTGACTACCTCTAACATAGTGTTAGACAATGTACGGATGAACACTTATGCATAATGGTCTCCAAGCTTTTCATTCTTAAAGGACTAGATGATTTCAAGCATTTCAAACAAGTAGACTCTAAATATGCTACTATCACATGCTTCTATCTTATGATGCCATACTAAGTCAAGATTCTTATAATGATGCATGCTTACTCTTTCGATTACCAATGAACGTGTTAGCATTTATTCCTTCAGGGTCTTTATAGTTCCCTTTGACCATCATGCTCACCAAAGCAAAGGATTTGCTTTCGTTAGCTACCCTTCTCATTTTGCTTCCTTCATTATGTACCTATAATATTTTCCGACAAGTACAACCAGGCAAAATATACAATAACAAAAGCATGAGGACAATTTTTACAATTTAGGGTTTCCATTGAATCTTAGAGGATGAATTCCTAGGGCGTTCAAGTACAAACCCTAAGCAACTCTAGGGTCTCTATGTCATACCCTAGATTTTATCCTTCTAGGGGTTCCCATATATCTTAGACTACCTACAAACCCTAGAAGCTAGGGTTTCTATGAGGGAACAAACAGATTAGGGTTAGGGTTTCTTACATGACAAGGGTTTTCGTACTCCAAGCACCATCTAGAATTAACAATCCCTAGGCAAGATGAAGTCTACAAGCCCAAGGTATGCAACAAAACCTTAATACATTTCATGTTAGACCCATAAAACAGTTATACGTACTTGAAGGACTACATACCTTAGTTCTTCATGATCACTGAATGTCTGCCACAAAGCTTTCTTGTGTCATCTCGACCTTCTATGATGCTTCAAGATGCCAAAGCTTGCTGCTTCCACCAAAGTTTGTCTTCCAATGATTTTAGAATGCCAAGATTACTCTTCCAAGAGACTGTTTTTCTGCTCTTCCACCAACTCTGGTTAGAATTATCCTGTAGATGTTGCTAAAGGTCTTCTTCACAATCCAAGGTGTTGATATTTCCACTATCATCATGAGCGCTGGCTTCAAGATGCTCTCCTAAAGGTGACTAACTTCCTCTATAATTCTGGTTAGGATATTCATCAAACTAGACTTCTATTGTAGTTCATTGCACCAACCTTTACCTCTGTCCCTACTTCCATTCTTCTGTCAACACTTGAGGGTGATTGTATTTCAATAGACAGAACCAGTGTGCCGAAGTACATAGAGATATTTTAGCTATTGTCTTCACCAAGGGTCTCAACCCTCTCCATTGTGCACATAAAACTTGGACAAATTTCTTTAGGGTATAACATCATATAAAGAATCTTAGCTAGGCATAATTCAGTTATCAAACAGTCCATACATGTTACAGCTCGTTTCTTTTCAAGCATCTGAGGTACACGCCTTCTTTCTTAAATCAATGTCTTGGACAATAGGTCTAGTACCTATTTCTTGAGGCACCTGAAGCCACAACTGAAGCCCTGCAACTACTTCCTTTCCAATAATCACAAGATTGATCTGATAAAATAGGTTTTCAAAGAGTGTGGACTTGTGGCTGCCTCAAGATGCTATACTTTAATGAACTGTACCGCTTCTTCTAGCCTTGTATTTGAATGATATAGGTCTATAGAAAGGTGAATATGACCCTCTGGTTAGGGTGACTAAAACTACCTGAATTTGGACTGATATGCCTTCTCAACACTCTCCTAATATTCTCTTAAGTTACAGTGCTGGTGCTTCATTTAACATGGTCTTAACTTAGTTGATTAATTGAGCTTCAACCCTCTAAGATAGGGATCTCGACCCTTCAAGTAGAGCTCGACTACCTGAAATAGATTAGACTTCAAACAAGATTCAGATTCTTTAATAACCATTCACAGTTCCCTTGTCTTGTATAGACCTTTTACAGTGCCTTTTCGAACTTCTAAAAAGATGAAATGGTTTCCAGATATATGCTTCTCGGCCTTTCCAATCTCAAGACTTTCGGCCCTAAATACAGAGTTCTGGACTCACAGTAGCATGTAGGTGCCTTCAGTTATTTCAGCCTTCAAAGCAAGTATGCACAGTCCCTTTATCTTGACTTTAAAGAGCAATGCAAGCCACTTTGTTTGATCTTCTAGCTGCCTATATTACTGACCTTTGCTCTGATACCATGTTGGAAAAATGGATTAGGGCAGCATATTTAATTTAACATTTTCCTTTCTTGCCATTTATCTGTGATTTTAGGTTCTTCTTAACTTGATTATGCTTATGTTCTTATCATCAAATAAATGCCAAAACAACGAAGATCAAATGAACACAAGATATAGGTTCCAAGCCAGGGCAAAACCCTCCAAAGGGGAAAACCCACAAGAACTTCTCTTCTTATCAACTTCAAAGGAGACTTCCAAAACTAAATCCTAGACCAGGGCTCTAATCAAGTCAACTAGACCAACCTGCCTTCCCAAGTTCCCACACACAAAATCATCAAGCAACATCTTTCCAAAGCTTGTTCTTCTCGCAACTCGGTCCCAAGGAAACCCTAGTAGAACCTAGGAACTTGTATGAGTGAACAAAAAATGACATGGATTAGATCTTCGTAGTCTCTTCTAGCCTTTTCACATTCTTTACAAGTTACATACCAACTCTTCTAACTTCTTTGCATCCTTCATGAGATACGAACCAATGTTGCACGATTCGTACTCATATAAGACTCCTCTGGCTATTGACTCGTCGACTTGTATAAGACTCAGGAACAACCCGTATAAGACTCATATAAGACTAATCAAAATACAAAAAAAAGCTTCAAATATGGTAAATTTTAAGCACAAAAAAGAAACTAATGACAATTCCAATCCTTATAAGTTATAAAAACCACAATATATGCAATAATTCATAACATCATCTCATATCTATAAAAGTACGACATAACATATTCGATTTTTGTAAGCAAAATATGTAGATACTCAATAAAAAAAATGAATCATGATGCCATAATTAAAATAAAAAATGGGAGCAAGTTCAAAATTCAAATATATATGTCATAAATGATAAATGATTGTCTCATAGTAATCTTGAGTCTCATCACTCATGGACGACTACGCCTACAATAAGCCCTCATGGAGCTAGTGCCAACATCGAAAGGCTAAAACAACTGTGAGGCAATTGTATTTGGAGTCTCCATTTGAGATGGCAAACTAGAGAGATCCTCAGTCTCTTCATCAAGCCAACTCTAATCAGGGGACTCCTCCACAACCCAATCAGACTCTAAATCAATAGTATCCAATAAAATTGGATTTGTATCCTTTGGTTGCACTTGTTTTGTGAGCATTCAAAGGTTGTAGTAGATGAAAACCAACTTCTCCAACCTCTTATGCTCCAACTTGTTTTCCTTTTTGCTGTGGATGTGCTCAAACACTGACCAATTGCGCTAAGAAGAAGAAGCATTGCAGGTTGACTTAGAACTTTGATGGCGAATTCTTGTAATTGTGGTGCCTCAATGCCACAATCTATCCACCAATGAGCTGTAAAAAAATAATAACAAAGATTATCAGTTTGCAATGCCAAACATATAAAAGAGACCTAGCAAAATTATAAGCAAAGTTATAATAATTTGCACTTACAAGGCATTTTCTTGTCCTTGAGACTTTGGCTTGAGCTGAATCCAAACATGCCAGATGCTTCCTTGTACATATCTCGTTGTATGTTGATTTTGTCTTGAATATCTTGATCCGGGAACATCTTCCCAATGCATATGATGACACCTTTCATCACCTCGGGATCTCTTTGGATGTTAGACCCCTCATTATAGAATAAGCTCGGATTGAGATATGCTCTTGCTGCATGCAATGGTGAATGTAGTTGCTTGTCCCATCTGGAATCAATAATTTGCCATAAAGGGAGATATTTAGATTCATTTCCCTTATAGAAAGTCTTGATGGCTTCTTTTGCCTTGTTCATGCCCTCATAAATATATCCCATTGCAGGTTTCTCTCCATCCGTCAATTTCAAGGCTTTCACACGTGGCTCAGTGAAGCTGACAATCACAATGACTTTGTCCCACAAACTATCACCAAAGACAGATGCTTTCGTAGACAATGCTTCTGGTTTTGTGCTATCTTTCCAAAGTACCCACTGCTAGCTACAAAACATTCTTCTCAAAGCTTGGTACTCATACAAAAGGATTTGGAGGGAAAGAAAGTTTGTAGCAAACCGTGTGACAACTGGCGACTAAGCTCGCCCTGTGTGAATTCCCTCATAAGGTTCAACACCCAAGCATGATTATAAATATACTTGGTAATTTGCTTGCTCTTGCACAACCTCTTACACCCACTCCAACTTCCCAATGTCCTCTAGTATCAAGTCTATGCAATGGGCAACACATGGAGTCCAAAAAATGGTGGATATTTGGCACAAAGCAACTTTCCAACTGCCACATAATTTGTTGCATTGTCCGTGATTATTTGGACAACATTTGCAACCCCAACTTCCTCCACCACATCAACCAACAATGTAAAAATCAAATGTGCATCTTTTACATGTGCGGATGCATCAATAGATTTTAGGAACATGGTTCTTTTAGGGCAAGCTACAACAAAATTTATTATTGTTCTACCTCTCTGATCTGTCCACCCATCAAACATAATTGTTCAACCTGTAAATTTTCATGAGCTTTTAATGCTTTCCAATTTCCTTGACACACTCAAGCTCTTCATCTAGCTCTTTCCCCCTAAGTACATTATAAGATGGGGCTTTGTATCCAGGGCCAACACTTGCAATGACATCCACCATGGGCTGATAAAAATAAGACCTGCATAGTTAAATGAAAGATTGTTATGGTACCAAAACATCCTCACTGCCATATCTGGCTCCTTCCTATTCTTTTCATTAAAACTCTCCAAGGTTGGTTGAGATCTTGGAGTTGTACAAGGACTGAAGAAATAAGAGGTTATACTCTTGTTTGCCACAACACTTGAAGAGGAGTTACTGTTGATTTGGGGTAGCACCGGATGTGCTCTAGCCATGAAATTGGTGGAGAGGCCAAATGACATGAGATCTCCAAGACCCAGAAATGGATTGGGAAAATTCCACCCGGTTAAGAAAATATTAAAATAATTAATATTTTTAATGGGTTCCTAAGTCTAAACTTAGGAAAATAAAAATATTAATGGGTATTAATATAAAACTGGGTGAGAAGGATCAAGCCAAATCTAATCTTAGCCATTGATGAGAGATGTAATCTCGGCCGTTGAAGACTCAACCAAAAAAGTATAAGAAGAGGCTTGAGGGTCAGTTGGAGATACACCAGATTGATCAGTGAGTTCGATTTTCTAGAGCGGGGTTTTCTAAGAGAAATTGAACTAGTGATCAGAGTTGCAGCGAGGGGCAGTGAGTGCATAGCAGAGAGGCAGAGATAGTGCCGGAAGACCAGCGCAGAGGCAGAGAGGTAGACGCAGAGCCAACAGAAGCTACGCAGAGGGCTAGAGTGACTGCGCAGAGGGCCAGAGGGCCTGCGTGAGTGACGTAGAGGCTGCAGAAGTGATGCAAAGGGCCAGAGAGCCTGCGCAAATCATCAGAGGGCTGATGCAAAGGGTTTTAGGCTGACGCAGAGGCCAGGAGGGCTGATGCAGCGCCTCAGAGAGGCGTTCGAGAGTTTTCGTGGAGCAGACTTGTCGAATATTTGCTTTCGAAGAGAGGTATTACTGCCAGATTGATTTCTCTGTCGGGTGAGCTAGTTTGGCACCCAGTTGTACTCAAGAAAAGTTGCTTAATAATAAAACCCTCAGAACTGCTGCACCGGTTTTCCCAAGTTGGGTTTTTTCGGGGACAATTGTCCAAAAATAACGTTGTCCCTTGTGTGTTTGTCTATTTCTTTCAGTTGATGATTTGTAGATGGTTGAGTCTGCATTGTGTTTATTTCAGTATTTATATGGTTAAATAACTTGTTCAATAATTAAACAAGTAAGTGAAATAAACCAGATAGTGCAGGAAAATTTCTAATGGGTTAGACTAAGAAATTTCAACAGTTACCAACACCTGTACTTTGAATCTGTGGTTTTCTCTGAGATGAAGATCTACCTATCCCAATAATCTTATCCTTCCTTTTTGCCCTCTTGGAACTTTTTCTATTTTAATGGTTTCCAAAGCAAGCTACCATTTCAGCAGTGACTTCATCAGGGCAATTTTGACATCATCCCACACCATTCCCAGGAATTCTAGCTAGGTGGTATTTTAGCCTGTTTATGCTTGCATGCATTGTGGCTTTGCAATAATTGCACTTGACATGGTGGTCATTACCGACAATGAGTCATTGACCATGTGCCCATGCTGGATCATGAGACTTTCTAGTAACCTTTGGTGGCATGGTGACGAAATCTGGAAGTTTTTTTGTTTTGTTTTGTTTAATTGATATTTTGGAAATTGCAATTCTAAATTCAATAATTTAAATGTAATTTTATTTTCCAAATTTTTTTAATTGCTTTCTTAGTTCAGTTTCAATTTATTTTTTTAATTTACAATTTTAGGGCCTGCAGGCTGAGGAGACACACGGGCTTGAAGGCCCTGTGGACATGGGCCGTTTGTGGTTGAGAAACCCAGCCATAGTGCTTGCGGGCTGAGGAGAGAGTTTGCTCAGCCCAAAGGCCATGTGGCTGAGTTTCTCAGCCACACAGGGCCTTGTGTGGTTGAGAAACTCAGCCACAGGGCCCAAAATTAAATTGTAAATTAAAAAATAATTAAAAACCATTTTTTTTAAATTGAAAACAATTTTTTTTTACATGGAAAACATTCAAACAAGCAATCCAAAGTTTGTTCATGAAGCCTACCTGTTTGTGATGAAGTTGGGTCTGATCTGATGAAGCCTCCTTTATCCTCCTTTAGCCTCCTCCAAGAGCTTCTTCACTGTGTAATGGAGTCACTCAACACTCATAGAAATGAGTCAAACACTCAAATGACAAGAGAATGACAAATGGAAGGGAGGGAGGTGCTTATCAAGCATTTTCTTGCCTCCAATTTCCCTCTCCCTCCACCGCTTTTCCAAAAAAAGAAAAGAAAAAAAATGCAAATTGAGGGTCGACGGGTCGAATAAGAGTTCGATACAGGTCTAATGCTAAACCCACGGGTCCTATACGAGTAGATGGGTTCAATACGAGTTTACGCGAGTACAGGTCTTAGCCACGGGTTCTGTATGAGTGACCTATCTCGCTATAGATCCCGCCAAGACCCGCGTGTACTCGCGGGTCTTTTATGGGTGGTGCTACACTGATACAAACCATCTCTTCTAGCTTCTTTGCATGAGTTGCAGACCTTGTCCAATATATGTATATGTTCGTTCACTTGACAGTCCAAGGAGGTCGAAGTATCTCCTTTATATACCCTTTCAATAGGTTCTTTAAGCCCTTCTCAAGGCCGACATGAGCAGGCTGACCGACTTTACTATTGGAGCCCTCTAGACATATTCAATTAGAAAAATAATTTTTCTTTCTTTGATCCAAGAGCCCAATAAGGTCTTTTACATAATGACAATGACAATTTAACTTATGATAATCCCTATAGGCATGCAATGGATGTCTTGACCTATTTGACCAATGACCCAAGCATGAAATCCATGCTACATAAATCGTTTTTCTTTCTTCTTTTGATCAATACATAAGAATGACATAATGTCATGAGCCAAACAGCAGTTATGAAGACTGATGCTAGTTACATTTTCAACAAAAAAATGGTAATCTCATTCTTTGTGAATCTTGTCTGAAGTTTTTTTGCATGCATATTTCTTCCTGGTTTGCATGACATATGATAGAGCCTTTTGCTTCAAGCTATACTTGAATTATGAATAGTGATTTGATAATGATACTCTGCCATGTTGTTGTTGTATTGGAATGGCACATAGTAGGTAACAATGAGCATAGGAAGTTGCTGATGTTATATGTTATTATATTGTTAATTTTGTGACGTTATGGTGTGATGTACAGGTGGAGTGCTATCAGTGCAAGGCTTTGGTGTCATCAGGAAAGGAAGTGTTATGCACTGTTCTCAATTGTCAGCGAGCATTTCATTTGGTTTGTGCTAAAAACTTACAAGGGCATTCATGGTCGAAAAAAAGGGAGTTCAAATGCCCTCAGCATGTATTCTCTTAAAAACTCTTTCCTTCAATTTTTTTTTTAAAACCTTGGATGTCTTTATTATGGATTGTTGTCTTATCTACCTATTTAAAGATGTCAAAAACTATTACATGGCCTGTTAACTCTTAAATCTGCATACAAGTTAAGTCCAATCTTTCAGGTACAAACCCTAGTTCAACTCTTGGAAGTTCTGCTCATTGTCACCTCAGTAAATCCTCTCTTCACTTTAGGCCTGGTCTCTTCAGACACAAGTGGGGGAATTCCCTGGGTTGAAATAAGTACGCTGTCGATTAGCACATATCTGAAAATTAGATTAGTACATTGTGTGTTTAATGATCTTCTTTAAATAAAGGGTAAGAAGATAAGTAAGACTGAGTGCTTTGCCCTTTGGCAAAATGTAGTCAAACCATTACACAATGAAGAAGTTTGTGATATGGAGGAGAAATCAGCAAGTTATGCTATACATAAACATCACCAATTAACTCAACCACATTGATGCAAAAAACTGTATGATAAGCCCATTAGGGTGCTTTGTCATTTTCCATGTCAAAACCACTCTAATAGATGATGCAATCAATAAAGCAAGGAGATCAAAACATCCTTTGAATAGGAGTGAGCAACAACATTAATCTTCTTTGATAATAGTGATTACATTAATGGACAAGGAGGGCATGGATACCTCTCCAAAACATTAGCATTTAAACAGTCCACATAAAGTAACAGATATGAAGATAGAGATATATAGCAGCATAATTTTATATGGCAGTCCTAGCATCAACATGATCTATACTGCAACAAAATATAGATTAAATCACCCAAGCTTTTCCTTCCTCAAACCTGCAAATTTACAATACCCTTGGACTTTTTAGGGGAGATTTTCTCTATTTGAACTTCAGATTTGTAAATAAGGAGAACTCATCTTCTTATAGCCTTTTCTCCTCAACTAATTTTACAATAAAATATTAATTAGAAAAAGTCTAGAGAGCCTTAGATCCTTCTTCTCTCCAAGAAATATTAGTAAAAAATTGATTAGAAGGTTCTAGAAAAGTCACTCATCCTATTTAACATGAACAAAATCTTGACGATGCTTTCCTTATTGGATAAATGGGCTGCTTTAGGACTTTCTAAGCTGAGCACTCCCTTCTAGATAACCACTTCTTAAGTACCCTCATAAAATAATAATAGATGCCAAGTGAAAGAGGGTGTTCTTCAAGGTAGGGAAATACTCCTCCTTGGGATGATAAAAGTTGTTATGCGCTTTCATTTGGAGCTAGGATATCCCTTCAAAACCTCCTTTATGTTGGGCAGTTCAAATGGGGCTAGGGTTTGCGACAAATTTGAATCACTGTGACCCCTCGATATTGGTTAGATTTTCTATTATGATCACAATTATGAAATGCTATAGCCACTTTACACTTACTGGCATTGATCTGGTGGCAATCTGGGTACTCTGTGAAAAGATATATGCTTAGGATAGTGGGCATTTGCATCCAGCTCCTTACAAAGTTTATCTCATGGACATATGGGCCCCTACAATGAGGATCTCAAAGAACAAGCCAGAATGGGTGTTCTTGTCCAAAAATATGCAAGGACAAGTGTAAATACATGTTGAGTGTAACCTCCTCCCTTGGTGCTGTGGAAATTTTGATTGTAAATCCCTCCTGGTTTCAAGTCTGGTTTTCGCATCAAGTTCAATGCCCTCCCCATAATCTGATATAAACTTGAATTTAAATCTCATAACAAGAAACACTTGAGATCTACTTTACTTTTCACTTTTGCTGAGAAATTATACAAGCATGCATGAAATTTGAATACAAGAAATTTTTGGTCAAATTGACCCTGGAAAAACCCCGAAGGGAAAGCCAATGAAGAAGGGAGATTTATTTTTCCTTAAGAGAATTTGGGACATTAGTACAATCAACAATTAATACAACACAAGCTTATCTCAAATATGCCCCACACTGCCTTGAAAACAATGCTATAGATGTCCTTGATTTTTGTGCTACCATTGCCTTGAAATATGTGCCTTAATAGCCTTGATTTGCATGCCACTCAACTTAGAAATCAATGCTTTCCAACATTAAATGTTGTACAGTATCCTCGATTTTTGTGCTCAAGACTCAACCCAAAAATCTCACGTAGTGTTGGGAATATTAAGAGGGGGTTGAATCATTATTTCATTTAAATTAGTATTTTTAACTTCATAGAGCATTAATTCTCGTTAACATTAGGTCAACATAAATCATCATCATATGAGCAGTAAACAACACAATTGAACATTGCACAAACATCAAGACAATAGACAACATATTTTTAGGTGGAAACCCTTCCGGGAGTAAAACCACTGAATGCTCAACCTGAAGGACACTCCAATGCTTTGGTTTACTAGCTCGCGCTGGCTTTACATGCTCCAAATTGAAGGATGCTCCAACACCTTGTTTACCAGTGGCAATTGGAGGGATGCTCCAATGTCTTGTGCAGGCTCCAACTTGCCTTAGCACCACCTTTCTGTGAAAATTTCTGAATCTACACATTAGAAATCCTACTACAATCATTGGTTTACCATCTCCTACTTGTTTTTACATTCAACAAGTTATTTAATTATTTAAATAGCGATGAAAACACTATTGCAGACTACACATACATACAGATCATGAACTGAAATGAAATGAGACAAATACACAAGGGACACCGTTATTTTTGGACAATCGTCCCCGGAAAAACCCAATGCGGGAAAACCGGTGCAGCATATAGAGGGTTTGTATTATTAAGTAGATTTTTGAATACAACTAGGGTGCCAAATCCGGCTCACCCAACAGAGAATAAACCCGACAGAAGTACCTCTATCCAGAGACAGATGAACAAACCCCACAGGTGACTGTGCTGTTCCCAGTGCTGGGCAGTGATGGCTGCTCCAAGCTCTGCGTTGGAACTGCGTCACCTCCTCTAGGAGCTGTGTCATTAAGACCCCTTAGGCTCCACTGCGTCAAAGCTCTCCCTCTGCGTCACTGCGACACTGCAACACTGTGTCATTACGACACTGCATCACTGCGTCACTACGACACTGCGTCACTGTGTCACTACGACACTGCATCACTGCGTCACTACGACACTGCGTCACTGTGTCACTACGACACTGCATCATTGCGTCAGTACAACACTGCGTCACTGCGTTAGAGCTCTCCCTTTGCGTCACTGCGACACTACGTCATTGCGCTTTCCCTTTGCGTCACTGCGTCAAAGCTTTCCCTTTGCATCACTGCGACACTACGTCACCGCGTTAGAGCTCTCCCTCTGCACTGTCTCTCCTGGTGCTGCTCTGCCTTGTTGCTATGTATTCTCGACCTTGGACTGAAGTCCCTCTGCCGAACTGCCCCTCTCACTGCAACTCAGATCACCTTTTCGATTTTCTCAGCAAACCACGCCCAAGAAAAATCGAACTGACTAATTTCTCAAGTGTATCTCCAATTGACCCTCAAGCCTCCTTTTATACTTTTCCTGTTGATTAATCAACGGCTGAGATTAAGTCCCTAATCAACGGCTAAGATTAAAACAAACTTGATCCTCGTCACTTAGAAGTTTCTCACCCTTATCTTTATTAATACCCATTAATATTTTTATTTTCCTAAGTTTAGACTTAGGAACCTATTAAAAATATTAATTTAAGTATGGGGGTTCTACGCAGTGCATTATATTAGATATCATTTTGGGATTCAACTGCGTTAAGTAAGATCATTCACGTATGACCATTTCCATGAGAGGTAGTCGTAACTGACTAATTTCTCATGATTTTTGAATAGTTCACTTAGCACTCATTGCATCGGGTGATGCTCACAGGGGTGAAGAAGTGGGATTGAAACTAGTGAAATGTGGAGAACGAATCACATAGCATCAATCATCACTTCCGGGGCTTGCACCCGTAACCAGGACTTCCTAGGAGGTCACCCATCCCAGAACTCCTCTGGCTCAAGCGCGCTTAACTGTGGAGTTTTCCCCACAATCAAGCCCACTTAGCTTGCTACCCCATTTGCAAAACCTTAGCAAGTATTGTGCCTCATGAACCATTCAAGTAGAGATCCCTTGACTCTTTTTGAATTTAAGTATGGGGGTTTTACGCAGTGCATTATATTAGATATCATTTTGGGATTCAACTGCGTTAAGTAAGATCATTCACGTATGACCATTTCCATGAGAGGTAGTCGTAACTGACTAATTTCTCATGATTTTTGAATAGTTCACTTAGCACTCATTGCATCGGGTGATGCTCACAGGGGTGAAGAAGTGGGATTGAAACTAGTGAAATGTGGAGAACGAATCACATAGCATCAATCATCACTTCCGGGGCTTGCACCCGGTAACCAGGACTTCCCAGGAGGTCACCCATCCCAGAACTCCTCTGGCTCAAGCGCGCTTAACTGTGGAGTTTTCCCCACAATCAAGCCCACTTAGCTTGCTACCCCATTTGCAAAACCTTAGCAAGTATTGTGCCTCATGAACCATTCAAGTAGAGATCCCTTGACTCTTTTTGAATTTAAGTATGGGGGTTCTACGCAGTGCATTATATTAGATATCATTTTGGGATTCAACTGCGTTAAGTAAGATCATTCACGTATGACCATTTCCATGAGAGGTAGTCGTAACTGACTAATTTCTCATGATTTTTGAATAGTTCACTTAGCACTCATTGCATCGGGTGATGCTCACAGGGGTGAAGAAGTGGGATTGAAACTAGTGAAATGTGGAGAACGAATCACATAGCATCAATCATCACTTCCGGGGCTTGCACCCGGTAACCAGGACTTCCCAGGAGGTCACCCATCCCAGAACTCCTCTGACACCCGATGCAATGAGTGCTAAGTGAACTATTCAAAAATCATGAGAAATTAGTCAGTTACGACTACCTCTCATGGAAATGGTCATACGTGAATGATCTTACTTAACGCAGTTGAATCCCAAAATGATATCTAAAAATATTAATTATTTTAACGATTTCTGGGTTCACAAAATTTCGGAGCTAGAGCACATCTGATGCTACCCAAAATCAACACTTTCCACCTTGAAGTGTTCTCAGGCTCCAACCTGAAAGAGACTCCACTCTCCTTCCTCGCACCAGCATGCCACCCCGATCAGACGACAAACCACGTTTCGCAATTTTCAGACTAGATCCACTCACGCTTAATATCAATACAAAATACGTGTGATACAACTGTTCAACGATCAGATACCGAAATATCTGCTCAACTGTCAATTTGACCTCTACAATACAAAACCAATGCACTGCCCAATACATTATTCTCTCTCTGCATATCAACAGACTAACCATTCCTCTGCAATACCAAAACCCTAGTAACATCCAATCTCTGCTCAACAAGATCTGCTTCTGCTCAATCATTGCTCAGCAAGGTCATCATCATGCATATTAGCCTCTGCAATAGATCTTTGCTAAACTTTGAAACCCCAACAATGTCATATCTGTCTCAAAAAATATATGGCATGGCATCCTCATACAAATGAAAACCCACAACAGCTATCTGCAACCATCGGTTAGTAATGTCATATACACCCCTTGTTCACATATGGATCAATAGCAACCAATACCTCAATAAAAGTCAATAAACATTCTAAAACCCTAGCACTGGTTAATCATCAAGATCAAACTCTGTGCATCACAAATTCTGTCAACAACGCATGCTCAGTGTCAAACCCTGGCATTATATCTTTATGTCAATATAGCAGTAAATTCCGGCCAAACAACTAATCTCTTCTGCATGATGATGAGACAAGTAACTGTGAAACCCTTACTGCCTGCTACAAGATGATAAGACATTCTTTCAAACTACTACAAAATGATATGACAATGAAGTGATTGTTGCAAGATGTAACTGCCAACCCTTAGCACAAATATGATGATGAAACCCTCACTGTGACCATGATGAGACTGCCTTACTGCTGCATAATGATGCAACTGCCAAGCTAATACAAATCTTAAGAGAAAAGGATCTACAAATGAAAACCCTAACAACAAACCACACTGCGGTAAGGAGATATAATGGTGAAACCCTATTGCTGTTGACTGCTGCAAATGATATGTCCCTAGTAGTGCCAAGTCACCATATTACTTCATCAGCTCAACAGTCGAGGCACACTTATTCTATACAATACAAATATTGTTGACTATTTGTAAGCAAACAATCTCTGATACTTATTGATACTCAGTCCTCAAAATTTTCACCGAAGACCATGTCCAAACTGCCACAGGTACCAAGGATGCCTGAAAAGGTTTCTACTCCTGCTAATCATCATTGATACTACTGATGATAGTGTCCGGAATATATCAATCACTGAACATGCTGATATATTTACCCTTCAAACAACTGTCAGTGTACTGTGCTACAAAGACACTGCACAAGTTTGTCCAATCACAACACATTTCACTGGCTGTGGTCATCAGCTTACATATTTGACAATTTTAGCTATATGTATTACTGCTTCACACTTTTCTGTCATAGCCTTACCAAAATTGCTAGGTTCAAAGAAAACTTAAAAGTAATGCACATGTCTCCTCAATTCAGATTAAGTATATAGAGATGTGTTCCAAATCCAACAATTCTACTGGATGTATATTTTTAAGTCTGGAACTAATTGTGTTCAAGGAATGCTACACAAAATAGTGTTTAGAATAAAGCACACCATTTTCAAGTTTATCTCTGGCAACATATGACAGACTCTCAAATACTTTAGAATATCTTTCTTACAAATTGGACAGAGTTCTTTAGCGCAGTATATCCTGTGGCGATGAGCTGCTCAGGAGTGCCTCAGATCTGCTTTAGTTCACAAACCTCTGTTACAGCCTTCAGCTTCAGAACAGATCTTGGTTTGGTGTTTAAGGCAATAAACAAGGCATCTAACTTATGCCACTGAGAGAACCATACTTCTGCACTTCAGAACTTCTCATGAAGAAGATGCAGTCACACATTACTTAGGGCTACAACCCAATCATTGATATGTAGAAGGCCGAACAAGATAACTATGCATCAAGATCTTAAAGGTTCAGGGCTTTAATGCTTCAAAAATTGCTAATGCACAAGTCAATGGACTCATTTGATCCATACGTAGCTTTTCACATAGCTACAAGCACGCTTCAGCGTGTATCCTGCAATGATAACTTAAGACCTTCGAATATACATGGCAGAAGAACAATCCTTCAGATCTTTCCAAAATTCACAAACACTTGAGCCACTAATATGCATCAACGGAACTGCAGATTAGTTGAGGCCACAACTATGAATTTCAATCTTTTGCACGGTGGAAAGCTACAAAGGTCTGCAATCAAGCGAATCTCTTTATGATATAAGGTAGCCTGAAATAGAAGGAGCTGCAGGGGTATAAGTTGCTAAATAATAAGGCCGTAGAATATAACGAGCTCCTTGATTAATCAGTAGGCCAGTTCAAGTGAATTTTTCCGTAGGTTATCATCATACCAATACCCTAGTTCGTCCCACAGAGATGTCAACAAGTGTACATGCAGTGCAAGAATTCATGACATTAATCATCAGATCTACCTGCAAACATAACTAAAACATCCAATGAATCCAAATAGCCCAGAGATTATAAAGCCATAAGCCATAACCTCTCACTGTAATGCCTTTGACTGATCTTCAATTTGCTCCTCAAAAGGCTGCAGATGATTTCAGAGAAATCAATGAGTTACTTCCATCTTGATGAGGATCATATGAGTCTTTATATGGTTTTTGATGAACATCTAGGAGGGTTGGCCGACTTAAGGTTTTGGAGGGAAGAACCTTTTTAAAAATTTAAATTTCAAATAAATAAAAAACTTCCACCAAAATTTTGGATGAATAAAATTTGAAATAAATCGACCTCCAAGTGTTTTTTTTGTAAGCTTGGCAGGGCTTCATCTTCATCATGTCCAATATATCACCCCGATCGGGGTAGAGAATTGAACGTGTGACTTCACATCAAGGAGTGCCTTAACAAAGCACCCGATCGGCGTCTATCCAAGACCCCATGGACAAATCGACCTCCAAGCTTTGAACCATGATAATTTAATGAATTATTCTCTTATGCTTCTTAGATATTAAAAGGAAACTTTAATCCCTTCATTCTTGTGCCATAAGTTACTTTGCCAAATTTGCCCAATAGCACTTTGCCACATCATCTTCCTTTGAGGGTTTTTTCCCACTTGATGGGGTTTTGAATGTTAATCAAGCATATCTCTCAAACCGTGAGGGCTCTCGTGGTGTGCCATAGACCACTCGATTCGGCAAAACGAGGAGCTTCAAATGATGGTGGTCTAAAGAGCAATCCGACTGTTCTTCATCCTCAAAAGGCCAAACAAATCCCGAGCTTTTAGGGTTTTCCAGAGGTTCTTCCTTTAGAGCTTGCAATTGATGATGAATATTATGAGCGTTCAATCACTGACGTTGATATCAATGACAACACCATTCAACACTCAGTTTGTCTCTATTTTCTTCTTCTTTGCTTTGATAATTGCATTTCATTATTTCCATATTAAATTCACCCCACAACATCAAAACACTATTCAGATTTACATCATTATTCAACAACATATGCAACTTTATAGAAAGAACAATATCATCATCATTGCAACGAAACATAAAGGAACAATAGAAGAAAAACATTCACACATAGAGACACCAGGATTGGTTGGAGACTAGGGCAAAACCTTGTACGGGGAAAACCCTTTCAAATTATTCTTCTTATTAGATTGTCATTGAATGATTCAGCAAAAGAAGGTATACAATGATCCATATCTTCAACCATAAATCTATCTAGCAAAAGCAACTAAACAATATCCATGAGATGAACCCAACAATGCTAATAATCCAAAGCCCTGATTCAAAAGCCTGGGATCAATTGTCATTGTCTGCGGTCAACTGCTGAACTCTACGGCCAACTTTCAACAAGTGTACATGTCGAATTAGCTTTCAACAGTGCAAGAATTCATGACATTAATCTTCAGATCTACCTGCAAACATAAGTAAAACATCCAATGAATCTAAATAGCCCAGAAATCATAAAGCCATAAGCCATGACCTCTCACTGTAATTGCTTTGACTGATCTTCAATTTGCTCCTCAAAAGGTCGCAAATGATTTTAGAGAAATCAATGAGTTACTTCCATCTTGATGAGGATCATATGAGTCTTGATATGGTTTTTGATGAATGTTGAGGAGGGTCGACTGACTTCAGTTTTTGGAGGGAAGAACCTTTTTAAAAATTTAAATTTCAAATAAATAAAAAACTCCCACCAAAATTTTGGACCTATAAAATTTGGAATAAATCGACTTCGAAGCTTTGAACCATGATAATTTAATGAATTATTCTTTTACTCTTTATAGATATTAAAATGAAACCTTAATCCCTTCGTTCTTGTGCCATAAATTACTTTGCCACATCATCTTCCTTTTAGGGATTTTGCCCACTTGATGGGGTTTTGATCGTTAAACAAGCATATCTCTTAAACCGTGAGGGCTCCCGTGGTGTGCCATATACCACTTGATTCGACACGACGAGGAGCTTCAAATGATGGTGGTCTAAAGAGTAATCCGACTATTCTTCATCTTCAAAAAGTCAAATAAGTGTCGAGCTTCTAGGGGTTTCTAGAGGTTCTTCCTTTAGAACTTGCAATTGATGACGAATATTATGAGCATTCAATCACTGGCGTTAGCATCAATGACAATACCATTCAACACTCAGTCTGTCTCTATTTTCATTTTCATGCCTTGACAACAAATTCGACTGTTAGTTTTTCTTAGGGCTATATTGTTCTTTGCTTTGATAATTGCATTCCATTATTTCCATATTAAATTCACCCCACAACATCATAACATTATTCAACAACATATGCAACTATATAGAAAGAACAATATCAACGTCAATGTAGCAGAACGTAAAAGAACTTAGAAGAAAAGCATTCACACATAGAGACATTGGGATTGATAAGAGACCAGGGAAAAACCCACTACGGGGAAAACCATTTCAAATTTTTCTTCTTATTAGATTGTCATTGAATGACTCAGCAAAAGAGAGTACAATGATCCATAGCTTCAGCCATAAACCTATCCAACAAAATCAACTAAACAATATCCATGAGATGAACCCAACAATGCTAATAATGCAAAACCCTGATTCAAAAGCCTGCGATCAACTGTCATTGTTTGCGATCATTTGCCGAACTCTGCAGTAAACTGGTGAAATTTTCGGTCAATTGAAAATTCAAACCCTAGGTCTCAACAACACAGAGAGAGTGTCATGCGTGCGGTTGAAACCCTTCAACCGCATGCGTAGGCATGCATGCCTGCGGTTATAGTAGAAATTTGCCTGTGAGAAGCCTGCGGTTGTGACCCAAAACCCTAGCCACGTGTGTGAGCTTTAGACCTTTCAATTTTAGACTTGTGCGACCCAATCTCCGCAAATTGTCTCAGGCCTGTGTGAGCCAAAACCAAAGGTTGAGGTTGAGGTCACTTGTATTTATAGACTTCCAAGGGTGTCCAATTTGCTTTAGGGACGACTTGATCAAATGTGTACATGTGGGATTTAACTCAAAAATACATTTTCCCTTGACCAAATGAGCGCTTCAATAGTCAAAATTGGTCCTCTCTAAAAGAGGATTCTCATCCCATGGTTGGAATTTGTGACGGAGCTGCTAAATTAACATTCACTCTCAGCTAGGAAGAAATTCCAACTGCATCACATAATCATCGCAAGTATTCTATCCTCAAATGTCATCACTGCTCATCTCTGCTTATTTCTTGATTGTGTCTGCTCATATGCTAAACATTCTCGAATCTAAAAGAAGAAGAATTTGACATTGGAGGGGAGCCTAAGCTACCACCTTCTATTCATCAGGGAGCCACTGCTACCACCCAAAATCACTGCCAGTGGGGAACCCAATGCTACAACCCGGGAAACATCAGAGAGCTTAACATCAGGGAGCACATCTCAACCTAAAACCACACTAGGGAGCTCAGTCTCAACCCAAAATCACATCGGGGAGCACATTTCAACCCAGAATCCAATGACAATGAGGAAGGTCTTAGTGGACATTCTCACCTCATGTCCATGATAGTGGGGAAGGTCCTACAGGACACTCTCACCCCATGTCGAGCAATAGGTGAGATAACACTTACCAAGAAAGGATCACAACCATCCCATGATGTAATCAATGGGCGAGATACCACTTGCTATACGAGGTAAGGATCACAACCATCCTATTGCCTATTGATCTTCCCAATAATGACACTCAATACTCATGTGGTAGAACACTTGCATCATAATCAACTTGGGTTGTACACCTCCAAGCACTCTCTCAACTTGTTGGCCAAACGGGGAGCCATATTCCCAACAAGCTTAGCTTGTGGGTATGATGACAACTGGGGTATACTTTGCATAGACCAAGATAGGGGAGCTAACATCTCCAACCCTATGGGTGACAGATAGGGGAGCAACATCTACGACCCTATTGTCCAAAGATGCCTAAACCCCAGGAGCCCTCCATCTCAATTCCTCACCATGGGAGTTGAGATAGGGAGGAAGAGCTGGCTTAATGTCCTCGATCAGTCCTGCTAACTCTAGATCAGATACATATCATCGTGCTCATATCTGGTATCGACTTACATAACTCACTAAAGAGTCCAATCATGATGTCTCAATAGCAATAGTCTTCTGTTCATGTCGGACATCATATCAAATATTAGAACAAATATATATATCACAAAATGGATACCTTATTCATCCTCCCTCTCACGAAGGCAGCGACCACAAGCTCGAGCTTGTCCTATGTGGCAACACTGCCACAATATATGAAGATATCTCAGTCCCATCTATATATGGGATTTTCTTACAATTGGATCCCACTCATTGTTTTCCTTGATATATTCAAAATCTACTCAAACAACTCTCCAAATAGCTTCTTCAACCTGCCTCACAGCTAGTCATGCCAGCAACATCGTACTCAACCTCGACCATGCTTAATGCTACAAACTTTTCATCAAAATATCTTGGTATATCTCATACTAAGGCAACACCCAGATGTGCTCTTCTCATTAATAACGATCCCGAATAGTATCAGTACATCCATGTAGTCACATATCATAGGAAGAATATCTGAAACCAAAAAATTGACCGTCCCATGAAAATATCTTGAAGGCAACTCACTATGTATGAAGAGGCTCAATCATGAATTGACTTAGAATATACGGATGGGTGTTCACACGAAACATCAACGCTTCAATCAATTATCGGTTGCCAAGGTCGATTCAACAATATCTCTGCATAATTTCTTGAAATTCTATTCATTGGAGTGTCCAAGGATTTGCATTTCCATTTTCCGAAAACTCTTCAATAGATTCACAATATAGATTTTCTTTTCCAAACTTCAGAAAGTAATTCATCATGCAATGGTTTGTCATTTCGAACTTCAGAGGTCAACTCCCTCTTACTTTGATCATTAGAGGCTCATTACCTGTCAAGACTAGACCATCAGTATATAAAACCAAAATCCAAGTCATACCTTGGATCACTTTTGAAGTAGAGGTTTGGATTGGCACATCTTTCGGGCTTCACCAGATAACTGTCAATGTGGACATACCAAGCTCGGGAAGCTTGCTTTAAATCATACAGGGCTAGCTGCAAACATTATATTGATCAAACCAATATACACAGTCTTACACAAATCAATACTGTGCAATCAAATCAGCTAAGTTAGCTTATCAAGGTTTAGATGCCAAATCAAAGCTAATATCAAATTCATAAAAGTTTTTGCCAATATCATTGTGACAAACTCTTTGGACTAGGTGACAAGTAGAGCTCACAACCAAATACCAAGTTACAACCTTATCTATTGACAAGCAATATCCAACAAAACTTTGTCAAGTCATCCTCATGATCATAAAATGAGTCATTTTTGACCTTAGATGCAACTGCATATACCAAGAATAAGTTATATAAGTTCCATCCATTCATTGTAAGATCACAACATACTGAATCACAACTGTTTTCACTTCAACCAATGTGCCAAAGCCAATGATACTAATACAAAATCACTATTGAATACCATTTAGTCGCTGAAAGTTACTATGCCTACATAGCACTTGTCATCCAGGAAAATCATCAATTATCAAATAAAACCCCTAATTTGTCATCATAATCAATCCATAAACCAAAACATATCTATGAACTATCATGCATCATGTCAAAGTTCTAAGGCCTCGTCAATTATCCAAGCCAAGTAAGTCAAGTCAATAAGCCAAATCTTGTCAAACCCTTGCAATTGTTATCAAATATTGTGATATACTAGCTTTAATGATCAAATCAAAATAACATACTAATATGCATATTCTGGTCCTTTGCAAACACAAGTTTAGTCAAAACATTCACATTCTCTATAGTAAGTCAAATATTCCAACTTCCCTGCTCATAGGACATTCTATTGTCTGCTCCATGTCTGTAGGATTGTCATACTCTAGGTGCACTTTTGATTTTGTGCACGAGGCTTCAGATTTTGTGACCTACAGGCACAATTGCACCCACAGACCTTCTTCTGTGCAGTTGTGAGGTTTATAAACACATTGATAAGCTTGCTTCCATGCGGTTGGGGCTTAGACTAGGGGAAACCCTCTCTTCTCAAACCATAACTTGCTGCAGACCAACAATATCAGACATTTGTTCATTTATGTCAAAAATATTAAAGAATTTTCCATATATTTAATGCAAATGATAATAGGTGTAGGGATCTTATGGAGAGTTTCTCCCTCTTAATGAGAAGCTACTACAATCATCATCATTCAAGTCATCAACCTGTCTATTATAATGCTGTCATGCATCAACAAAACTGTTAGATATATCGGATTCCAAAACATATATCCATCATGGTCATAACATGCTAGCATCAACTACTTCATCATCACATATGAACATGACATCAAACTTTCATCAATAGATAGTCATATGATTAAAGCAACTCATAGGCGTAATATCATACTTCAAAGATTATAATCACTTCATCACTTCTTTATCATATTACCCAACCATCAGGTTAGGGCATCTAGATTTATCACGTTATCCAATTTACTAAGCTTATCAAAACCTAAACAGGGTCAACTAGAAGAGCTTGAATATCAGTCTTATTGTTACACTTCTATCATCATGGTTATCATGCTTATCACAAGCATTAATAATAGCATCAAGTCACCATATATCAAAAATCAATGTATCTAGCCTGCTTTATGGGATTAGGAAATCCATCATGTGTAAAATGAAAGATGCTTACCAAATATCAAGAGCACCAATATGTCAAAAATCAATGTTTCTATGTAGCTTTACCATGACTTAATAGAATGTAAGATACTTGTCCAATACTTAGTGCACTATCTCATCATAAGTACCATGAATCAAACTTACTTTCATATGCATGAGCCATTTGTGAAAGTGACATTCCCATCATACCTCAGGGCTTACCTTGCCATCCAATATAACATTGAAACAATATATCTTGTAGTATTCAGATACCTGTGCACCTTCTTATTTGAGATTCGCAGCTAGAGCACTTTGTCAACTTCCTTGTCGTGGGCAACTATAGCTCTTCTCTTCTTGCTCTAGCTATCTTTTCCTGCACCTTAGATGATCCTCAAGAAGGATACACTTATCACATCTCATTAGGAGGTTAGAAGTATCCAAATACTCAAATATATATGCAGGAAGTATAATCAATGATCAAATCAATAAATCTAAACAAAAGTAAAGACATAAAGAAGTAACATAACTCGAAAGAGTACTTATCTTCAATGAGAGGTGATCATCTCCCTCTTGAACCAACCTTCAAGAGTCATGACTGTCCATTGACCATATAACATTGTTGCCTTCAATATATCCATCAACTTCATCAATAACCAAGGCCTAATTGAGACTATCCCATCTAGGGCTACACCAAATTTGTCACTGATCATGCTAGGGTTTCTAGATTGCATGTCTCAAATCTGTGTCATAATCCAAGGTTTCTTCCAATCACTAACCTCATAATATCCATCAAACCATAATAACCAGATTCCCTAGGGTTTCCTTCAAACCCTAGTATTCTTTTAGGTCTCCTCCATCTTCTCTTGCTTCCATCAAAGGTGTCTTCATAGGGGTGATCTCAATGAATTTTCTTCAGCCCAACTCTAATACCATGTTAATTTTTCTTAGGGCTATATTGTTCTTTGCTTTGATAATTGTATTTCATTATTTCCATATTAATTCACCCCACAACATCATAACATTACTCAAATTTACATCATTGTTCAACAACACATGCAATTATATAGAAAGAACAATATCATCATCATTGCAACAAAACATAAAAGAACAATAGAAGAAAATCATTTACACAGAGACACCAGGATTGGTTGGAGACCAGGGAAAAACCCACTACAGGGAAAACCCTTTCAAATTATTTTTCTTATTAGATTGTCCTTGAATGATTCAACAAAAGAGAGTACAATGATCCATATATTCAACCATAAACCTATCCAGCAAAATCAACTAAACAATATCCATGAGATGAACCCAACAATGCTAATAATCCAAAACCCTGATTCAGAACCCTGCGATCAACTGTCATTATCTGTGGTCAACTGTCGAACTCTGCGGTCAACTGGCGAAATCTTCGGTCAATTGAAAATTCAAACACTAGGTCTCAATTGCACGGAGAGAGTGTCATGCGTGTTGTTGAAACCCTTCAACTGTGCGCATAGGCTTGCATGCCTTCGGTTATAGCCAAAATTTGCTTGTGACAAGCTTGCGATTGTGATCCAAAACCCTATACACATGTGCGAGCTTCGAACCCTTCAATTTCGGACCTGTGCGAGCCAATCTCCATGAACTACCTCAAACTTGTGCGAGCCAAAACCAAAGAAGAGAAAGAAAGAATGCTTCATGATCATGTGCAAATGAGGTTGAGGTCACTTGTATTTATAGAATTCTAAGGATGTCCAAGTTGCTTTAGGGCTGACTTGATCAAATGTGTACATGTGGGATTTAATTAAAAAATACACTTTCCCTTGACCAAATTTAGCGCTTCAATAATCAAAATTGGTCCTCTTGAAAAGACGAATCTCGTCCCATGGTTGGAATTTGTCACTAAGCTGCCACATTAACACTGACAAACTTCGATTTCAACACTGTTGTTCCTTGAAAATTGTGTTACTCAGACAACAATAATTCGTGCCCTCTCAACTATATGATCTGCCTAGGAAATCGTGCCCTCTCAACTATACAATTTGCCTGGGAAATCGTGCTCTCCACAGGCTATACAATTTCCCCCCTCAACCACTTGATTTTCTTTCAACCTCCTTTGCAATTCGACTTGGTTTCCTCTCCTCTCATTCTCTTCTCTAATCTCACACATGAAGAATGAATGCTTGCAAAGTGCCTCTTCCCCCTTTTTATTCTCTTAATGAAGAGAAATACCTATTCCTAAGGTCAAGGACTGAGATTAGATCTTAGCTTCTCTTGATCAAAGGTGGAGATATAATCTCACATTGACCCCCACAAGCCCCCCTTTCATTAATTGGCCCTCCTAGGCACTTTAATAACTTAAAGTTGTACCATGTACCTTATAACACATATGGTAACTTTTCTCATAAAGTTATTTTATAATAAAAAGTACAATGTACTTTTATAATTTCATTAAGTAACTAATAAATCACATGACTTTAATAAACTCATAAAGTCACTTTTTCTCAAGGGATTCGCTTTACCACTTTTCCTAGGATTGACACAAAGCACTAGGAAACACCTCATTGGTACCATTTCTCAACACTCCCTCTTGCCGAGGAAGGTGTTTCTCACCACTCCCATCTTGTCCTTGAAGTAGACATGCTTTCCACTTGGCAAGGACTTTTTGAGTATCTCTGCAACCTGCTCATCAATGTTTATGTACTTTAGCTTCAATGCTCCTCTCTAAACATAATCTTGAATGAAGTGGTATCTGATGTCAATATGCTTTGACCTATCATGAAATACTGGATTTTGCGTGAGTTTGATACAACTCTGATTATTGCAGTAGATCATTGTCGATCTCAACTGTTGGCCAAATATGCCATATAACATCTTGTGAAGCCAAATGGCCTCACAACTAGTTTGACTAGCTTCCATATACTCCGCCTCTGCAGAACTCTTTGCCATTGATCTCTGTTTCCTGTTGCACCATGACACTACTTCTGAATCCAATGTGAAACAACATCTTGATTTACTCTTCCTCTCGCTAGCACTTCTTGCCCAATCCGAGTCTCTATAGCCGGTCAACCTGAATCCATCCCCCTGGATATAGTCCTATCCATAGTCCATTGTGCCTTGTCGGTATTGCAAAACATGTTTTGCAACCACTCAATGCCCTCTCCTCTGCTTGACCATGAATTGAGTCAATGTATTAATTATGAAACAAATATTTGGTCTAGTATTAACCAAATACATCAACGAATTGATCAACTAACGATATAAAGTGGGATCTACTAACTCAGAATCTAAAGCATGTAGCTTCTTCCAGTCTGTAATCATAAGCATGGCCATGGGCTTGTAGTCCTCCATATGGAATCTCCTCAGTATGTCCACTGCATACTTGCCCCCTTTGCCAGGAAGATATGCCCATCCTCTTGCTAAATTTCCAACCCCAAAAGATAGTGCATCAATCCTATATCGGTCATCTCGAACTCTGAAACAAGGTCTCTCTTATAGTGCCCAACGAGTCTCTCCTCTCCTGTAATAAACAAATCGTCTACATATAGTATAAGATTGAGTGGATCCTCGTCAACCACAATGTAATATATGTTTGGATCTGCATCACTCTTCTCGAAACCCATATGTTGCAAGCGTGAATCAATCTGTGAATACCACGCTCTTGGTGCCTGCGTCAGCCCTTACAAGGCCTTCTTCAGCCTACATACATGAGAATCTCTCTCATGCACCTCAAAGCCCTGTGGCTGCTTGATATATACCTCCTCCTATATGATCCCATTGAGAAAAGTGGTCTTCACATCCATCTGGTGGATCTTCCAACGCATCTCTGCTGCAATGGAGATCATTACTCTAATCGAAGTGTACTGAGCCATTGGTGTGAAGGTCTCGTCATAGTTAACTCCCTCTACCTGTGAGAACCCCCATGCAACAAAACAAGCTTTGTTCTTCTCAATGTTGCCATTGATATCATATTTGATCTTTTAGATCCATCTTTAAGTCACAACTGATTTTCCCTCAGCCCTAAGCACAATCCTACACATCGTTTTTCATGATGTAAGTATACTTTTCCACCATGACATCCCTTTAGACCTGTTGGCCTGCAACGTCCTCATAACTTGAATGTTCAGACTCCATAATGTTGTTGGAATTTTGGGTAGCTCGGAAAGTATTTTTGAGAAGGATACCCACCAAAAGTGGTTGGTTGGAAATCTACCTAAAAGTGGCATTTTGAACTGAAAGATGTGCGTTTAGGACCTAAAAGAAAATAATTATTTATTCTAAATGGTTGATAGGTGAAAACCCTAAGTTCTAGTGGTTTCCTAAATGACCCAAGAGAAAGGATAAACAAAGGAGCCTGTGGAGAGGCTCATTGTATCTCTAATGAGATGGAGTTCACTTGAGGAGGTCGTTTGCCCTAGGAGGGACGCAAACCATAAAGAGAGAGAGTCGAGTAAGGAACAAAAGCATGGTTCTAAGGAGGCTGAGTTCTGTTCAACATGTACAAGTTTAAGAAGATGTCCAAGGAGGCTGAGATCTGTGTAGTTAGTTTGCGTTAGTTTGGAGATCTACTTTGTCCAAGAAGGTTGAGATATGGAGCCAACAAGGAGATCTAGCTGAGATCTAGTTATATGACTGGAAGTAGCCTCAAGTGCACCTAGAAACAAGCCTAAGGCCATAGGTCAAGGAGATTTGTCAAGATCTGGAGAGCCAAGGCTTGATCAGGTCTAAGAAAGGGTGGCCACAACCAAGAAAGGGTTGCTTGCAGGTGAAAAAGTGAGGCCACTAGCCAAGAAGTTGACCGAAGATGTAAAAGAGGCCTATGTGGATAAGAAGAGGGCAGAAAGAGGACAGACAAGCTTAGAGTTGTAGGGTAGGCCTGAGAGCTCTGTGTGTGGACAGGAATAAAAGGAAAACGTTAGATCTGCCCAACAAGCAAGTTAAGGGTTAAGAATTCGTGAAGGGTTGAATGTAATGGTTTGTGACAACAAGTTTGTAATAGCAAGGGCTTATATCTGTCGTGCAAAGGCCACTGGAAGGGTCGAGCACCCCTGTAGGGTTAACTGAGATAGGATCGTGGTCTAGAAAGCAGTTGAGTTTGGTCTCGACCTAGAGAGTAGTTGGCCGAGGGCGTAGAGATGCCTGATAGGGCTTGCCATAGACTATTTTAAGCTACAAGAAGAGCTGATACAATATCGAGACCCTTAGTGTTAGGGTTAAGGTCAGTCAAATTGTGATCATGACTTGAAGAAGGCTAGATGAAGGTGTAACATCAAATGATCTATGGGCTGAAAGGTTTAGCCCAGATCTAAGATGCTGATAGAGAAGCTTGCCATGTGGGTAGCAAGATGACGGAGAGAAAAAGGATATATTCTCTGTGTAATGAAGGCTGATATGTAGTGCATTTGATGGGTCAAACACATTACGAGCAATTGGGTTTGACAGAAATTTGAAAAGAGCCACATCACTGTGTGTTGATGGCAAAGGTCTACCATCTAACATTAACAAATGAGGACAGAAATCATTGGTGCTAAAAGGGCTGTATCAACATGTAAGTCATGTGTATTTGTTCTTGTTCAATTGGGCAGATTGCAGGTGTGAAGAAGCAGATCACAAGTCCTAGTTTTGTATACTATGTATACTAGATGTATTAGTGATTGAGGGCCATGATGCTTGGTATGAGAGCCCCATGATTCTTTTATTGATGGACTAATAAATTAATTGAGCTTTGGGCTCAAATCTCTGTGTACTCAATTGATTTTGCCGCTGAATATTTCCACTATGCAAAGGGCTTTTGTGTTGGGGGTTTCTAGTTTGTTTGTGTGAGTGATTAGCCCCAAACTAGATCTAGGGCCTAAGGAAAATTCAACAAATGCTATTGACTACAACCAAATAGCCACGAAACCTCTCTGGTGGTTTGCGTTCCCTAATTGGCCACTTGGGCTTTCCCATTGTCTCTTAGGCTTCTTGCAAGTTATCACAAAGCCATTTAGGCTTCCTCTTCCTTGACGTAGCCTCCTAAATCGAGGTGGATATACCCTCCTTTGTAATCAATACCCTTGATGATGATGCCCTATGGTTTACAGTGAACTTGTACTTTGGGAACTTGTGCCTTGTGACCCAGTGATATGTGGACCTGTTACCCTTGGTGCCTGTGAAGCGTCAGATCCCTGTGATCCTGAACTGTGTGGTGAACCTCCTTGCTATGCACTACTATGCTGTGTACCATGCTATTCTACATGACCCAATACTTTCGACCTCCTCAAGGCTCGCTCCTCGAACCTCACATCCCACTGCACCACCACCTTCCTCAAGGCTGGAATATAGATCTAATAAGCCTTTGAGGTCTTGCTGTACCCAACAAAAAAGCCCTTCTCTGTCGTGGGCTCTAGCTTTGTCCTCTTCTCCGAAGGGACATGTCAATATGTAAGGCTCCGAATAATCCTAAAGTGCCCCACCTTTGTCTTCCTCCCTATGAAAGCCTCCTTAGGAGTCGTGCTCCCCAACACTATGTGGACTCCTATTCTGTAGATAATACTATAGTGTTGCATACCTCTAACCCTAAGTGTTGTGGGTGGAAACACCGTAGGGTCTTGGGTTGAAAACCCCAACAGAGCGGAGGGCATACAACATAAAGAAATGTACAGACAAATAATCTAAATGCTTAAACTACTGAAGTGGGAATATGTGGTATTACTCGGAGGTCCTACGTTCGGGGTCTATCCCACATGATCCAAACCCTCTGCTCCTTCTAATGCCTTTAGAACCTGTAACTTATCCAAGCAAAGCATATACAACAACAGTAATAGAAAGCATGTTCATGATATATGTGTTAGATCATATAAGCAAATGAGCAATTGAGCATTAATATAAGATTTATAAGCAAATCACAACATGGATCAATGCATAAACATGATAAATATCAGGAACATAACAACATTTCTTTATTGATGTAAGCTAAATGAAAGGTGGAAAACTACAACCTGAGTCTTCCTCCAGCTCCAAGCGGAATCGTCCTCCGGATCCGTCCTGTCCCAGCCTCAGCAATCTTCCTCCATCGATACACACAAGGATGTCATAAGAGGGATGAAGGACATCTCAAAAGAGGAAACAAAGGTTTCCTATAACTTGGGAGTGCAAGAGGCACAGGGATTTCTTCAGACTCGATCAGGGATCAATCAACTATAATATCAATATCTCCTCTCTTCCCCTCTTAGGCCTTCCCATGGAGGTTTATTTATACTTCTCCAAATTAGTATTTTTAGTTGGGAAACAGTTGGGCCACGGGCTATAGTGGGTGAGTAATAGGTAAAACCTGTAAACTCCGCCCGAATTTAAGGAGATTATTTATTTTTCAGTGTTTTAACACATATACGCGGGCTGGGTATATAGTGACCCGCATGTACACGCTTTTAACACAGGCAAAGTAGCGTATGGGAAGTAAAACACTGTTTTTTAGAATTTGGACCAAGTCTGGAAATGAAGGGTTGCCCTAGGCCATAACCAGAGCATCAAATCTACCAAGAGTGGTAAATGGTGCTATAATACTAAGTTGCATGAAAAGGCTAAACGTTTTGGAGTTTTTGAAACGGGCACGTTTAGAAACGTCACCTCCAAAAAATGGAAATGTCAGCTGAAACGTCATATATATATATATATATATATATATATAAGTGAATAACACATTATCTTTGCAATAAAAAAGGGAATAAGACCCATAGATGACAATTTAGAAGGAAAAACAAGTCTATATTAACTCTCATAAATGATTACATGATGGTCTAGTTTCGGCCAAGTTTCAAAGTTTCGGGTATGGGTACGGCCCGAAACGCTAGGTTCCTAGAAGTTTCGTGCAACGTAGCTTTGACCATAAGAATAATGGTAACTCTTGATCATGTAACATGGGTCTTGTAGCCCCAGCTATAGCTGTGCTCTTCCTCTCAACAACCCCATTCTACTATTGGATGTAGGGAACTGTTCACTCTCTCTTGATGCTTGCATTAACACAAAAATATCTGAACTCATGGGAGGTGTACTAGCCCCCATTATTAGACCTCAAGAACTTGATCTTCCTCCCTGTCTAATTCTCCATGAGAGATTTGAACTCTCAGAACCTCTTGAAGGCCTCATCCTCGGTCTTCAAGAAAACGATTCAGGTCTTCCTAGAGTAGTCATTAATGAAAGTGACATTATACAAATATCCACTCAAAGAAGATGAAGACATAGGACCACATTTATCTGGATGAATCAAGTCTAGGATACAACTCACCTTGTTTTCACTACTTGGAAAGGTTGTCTTGTTGTACTTTCCCAAAGCACACCCCCTTCTTGGGGAAGCCCTTAACATTGTCTTGACCAATTGATCATCGAGAATAATCTCTCCCACTGCAGTCAAGTCATCTCTCACTTGTGTGATCTTGGTAAGGTATGAGGTCACGTGTCAGGTTCGGTCATCTTGGTGTTTATTAGTTTCTCAGGTAACACCATCTTCTTGTTTTCATTATTGCTCTGGTAAATTTTTATCAAGGAATCCCACATCTCGTAGGCAAATTTCTTTCCTGACGCATGAGGTATAAGGTGTTTTTTAAATGCATCAAGAAGGATTCTCTTAGCCTTCACATTGTGCTCATTGAAGTCTAGCAACTGAATAGGATTCGCTGGTGGTTGTGTAGAAAAATTTTAAATGCTGGTAGTCCTCCCAGTTTCAAGGTTTTTACATGTATGTTTAATGTGCTCACTCCATACAGTTAGGTGATATAAAACATTTAATACAAATTTATTTGGAACATAATTGAGATACAACTATACTTCACTTTTCCAGCAGATAAGAAAATAAATACAAGCAAGCACACATGGAATTTTTTACACAGAGGTTTTGATCCAATGACCCTAGAAAAACCCACAAGGGGAAAACCAGTGAAAGGAGGATTTATTTGCTTCTTTAGAAATTTCTTACAATCATTAATACAACAAGAGTTATTATACTTATCTCTTCCCTTAAGAGTGCCTTTGAATTCCACTTTCAACTCAACTTTTGAACTAATAACTTTGTCCCACGCTTAACTCTATTAAACCAAAAATTTCAGAGATTTGGCAGCTTCTTCTACACAGGAATTTCGGGCTCATTGACGGACTTATTCTGCCTGGAAACTCGTATTTGAACAACTGAATATACACACAAACTTTCCAAGTGTCTCCTCCCTGAAGTGCGAGCAGATCAACTCTTTACAGCTAGCCCGGAAAACTTGCTGACAGCTACAAAACTTTGGTAAGTGCTTGTATGTAGACTTTGGTAAATTGTCACTGCCCTTATGCTTGCCTTGCTAGAGATATAACTCGACCAGACTTGAGATTTACCCTCAATTTGTGTGCCAACAAAAACTATGGCTGCCTCCTCCAAACTGATGCTTCCTTCTTGGCTTAAACTCGACCTCCTTGGGAGATCAAATTGCTGTAGCTGCTCTCTTGTATTATCAGCTGTAGATCTTCTCCCTTAGCTAAATTTGTCCTCCTCCCAAGCTCCTCTTCACTTCTTCTCAAATGCTCATTAGAATGAATAATGAGAATGCCTTTTCCCTTTTTGTCTTCTCTTAGAGTAGGAGAGCCTAACCCTAGTGATCAAGGGCTGATATTAAATCTCAACCCATGAGATCAAATCCCCCCACTTTGACTCCCTCGCTCATGTGGTCCCCCTCGCTTAATGAGCTCCTAGTCACTTTAATTTGTTTTGTACCATGTGCATTTTTTCTCTTATAAAGTCAACGTTAAAATTTAAAGTGGTTTTAATAATAAAAAGACACTTTGTACTTTTTCTCCCTAAAGTCACATTTAAAACATAAAATGACTTCATTAAAAGGAAACCTAGTATATGTACTACCTCATAAAGTAACTTTACCTCGTGACATTAATATAACTCATCATGTCACATGACAAAAAGGTTATTAAGGTGTTTTCCTAGGAAAAAAGGCCAATGCACTAGGAAACACTTCCTTGGTACCATTTTTCTCAATAGGTTGTACTGCTCTCTTGACAATATCCCATAACTCAAGCTCCTCGAGTAACAAAACTATCCTCTCCTTCCATGGGCCGAAGTTTTCAGCCCCACTTAACCTGTCCTCCACCCTCAAACCAGAAGCCATTTGACCCTTTCTACCTGTTACTGCTCAAACTAGTAGGGGACCTAAAGGGGATCCCTAAAGGGCAAATGCTAGGCTAAGGGCAACACATAGAGACTTAGCCCATTGTCACCTCAGCTAAGGCTCCCTTCTATTTACAGGCTTTCACTGATGGGAGGGGACCCGATATATTATGGAGTCACTTATGAAGGATAAGTCAATGAATGATGTGGAGTGACACAAACAATCCCTTTCTCGGAAGAGTTAGAAAGATAAGGCTTGCTTGCTTTCTAAGCAAAGTGGAATGTTTTCTAGGGAAAGGAAGGGAGGATTTAAGGGTTGGTTTGATGGGATATGACTTGTGAGGGAACTTTTGTGAAAATTTGGATGCCCAAAATTCTATTGCAGCAACTGATATTACTTCTTCTACTTGTTAATCCATGCAAGTTATTTACGGTGTTACTGTAAATATCAAAGTAAATACACTGCAACCTTCACTACTAAAAATAAAATGCGGAAACAAGAAACTGAACAAGAAAGAAATACAACACATCTACACAGTTATTTTTGGACAAATATCTTGGGAAAAACCCAATGCGGGAAAATCGGTGCAACAACTTTGAGGGTTTTATTTTTATGTAGTAGTAATTTCTGAATACAATCTCTGGATGCCTTCCTAACAATCCATTTACAGAGAATATCATTGACAGAGAGATAAGTGAGGTTACCTCACACTATCACTGGAAATCCTGACTGATCTAGCCACTGAATGAACTGCTCCTGGCTGCCTTTGTGCAGTCACTGCGTCAACCCAGCGTCACACCCTTTGGGGACTGTGTCACTCCTCCCGACTGATCGATTTGCCTATGAGATTTTGACTTCTGCTCTCCTGGTCTCACACCCCAACTTCCAGCTATAGAAATTGATCTCCTCGGCAAATTTTCAGACTTCCTCAAGGCTCTGCGCTGTCTCTGCGTCAGCCTATGTTGCCTCTGCGTTAGCCTATGCTGCCTCTGCGTTAGCCTATCTGGCTCTGTGTTGCCTATGTTGGATCTCTCTCTCTCTCTCTCTCTTCTGTGTTGAGTATTCTCCGCCCAAGAAAGATTTCCCTTCGGATACTATCCCTGCCCCTCACTGCAAAAGATCACTATTGAAAATCTCTTCGGCAGCTGCTTTGCTTCAGAAAATCAAACTTTTGATCTCCCCACTGTGTGTTCTCGAAGTGCCCCTCAAGCCTCTTCTTATATCTCTCTGTTGGACAACCATCGACCCAGATTAACTTCTAATCAAGGGCTTATATAATTTTGGCTTGATCCTCGTCTTCTTCTAGAAGTTACACCCACAGTTTAGATTAATACCCATTAATTATTTTAATTTCCTAAGTTTAAACTTAGGGTCCCATTAAAAATAATTAATTATTTTAATAAAACTGTTTCTTAGTGGAATTTCCCAAAACGATTTCTCGATATTGGAGAATGCATGTGTCTAAGCAATTAGCCCTAGAACAACAAAAATCCCAGTCCAATGTATATGACAAAGTAAAACAAGAATAACATTAAAAGCATGTACTTACATGTAACTAAATATATCCAACCATTCACAATTGACAAGAGAAAAGCTCTAAGGGAAGATAGACCAATATCCACACATCGAAATTCATCCATAAAGCTCCAATTCATCCTCTAGAAAAAAGTGCAAAAATATTAAGAGAGAGATAAGATCTAAACCAAAGTGATGATGAACAAATGGGCTCATCTCACTTGTATTTATACACAACTTAGGAGTTCGAATTAGTCTCCTTGGCCTACATAAGCCTTAAAAATAAAATAATGTTCTAATAATTCAACTTTTGGTGACAAGCCCACCAAACTAGCTCATAAATGAAAAAGTAAGCTTCTCAAGAGGTCAAATAATAATTCATGCATGTCGTAGGGGCCTCTAAGAGGCCTAATGAGGTCCATGGGTGCTACAATGAAGAATAACACCCTCAAAAGCAGTGGACAAGGGGTTGGCCCCTTGTAATAACTTGTGGTGCTCCAAATGACATGTGGGGGTACACAAGTGTCCTCATGGGTCTCCAAACAAATCGAAGATGCTTGTAGATCGCCTGCAAGGGCTAGGATGATGGTGTAGGTGATGCCACATCATCGTGCAAGTCCTGGATCATCTGCCAAGTGTATGGTGTAAATCTGGGGCCAGCTGGGCATGATGGATCAGGTGCATCTTCCTCGTCCAATAAGTGAACCACGAGCAATCTCTGAATGGCTGTGGGGATCCATGGAGTGTTGTCTGCTGCTGTGGAGGCCCATGGCTCTCAACGCACACCCTACAAGTGCCAATGTAACCCTCTGAAGGATTAGGACCCCGTATAGGGAGACCAAACCCAAAATGGAGACCATCTGCAATCCTGCATAAGATCCAATGCGTCCCCTAGCCTTCCAGTACAACAAGTCATTAAAGAAATCGAGTAAATGAGTTTACCAAATCATGGACCACATTAAAAAAATGGAGTAAATAAGCTTACCAAATCATGGACCACAGGTAGGGACTTCATAATGGCCTGCCCTTCCATAACGGGCTTCAGGATGTGCCAATGTCTCCTAAACTCCAAATGGGGTTAACCAATAATCTTATTAGGTGGTTTCTATTTGGAAAGGGGATGATATAGTTAAGGTACATCCTTCAAAATGTGGTGGCATGTGATAGAGAGGGAATCCCACACTTGGGTTTATAATGTAAAGGAGGGAGCAATCGTGGTACATGAGGTGCCTCGACTTTGATTTTTTCCACCCTTCTTTATATGCCTTTTCGCCTTTTTATGATTTTCTTTGACTAACTGGTCGGGGCTCAAGGGGTAAGAGCATGATGTATAGGATATAGCAGTGAATACCGCTTTTTAAGGTGGGGCGATTCATTTCCCACCAGGGGTTGGGACAATCATGGGTTCCTATGTGATGAAGGAGGTTTATAGAACATGTAGGAACCACAGTGATGGCCATGATGATGGGGTAGAGCTCATGTATTGGCTTTTGCCCACGTGCTAAATGTGTTTGTTCTGACCATATTTTGCATTTTGTGGTACATTTTCCTGTTGAATGTGGCCATATATTCTTTTATCTTTCATTTTAGCTGCATCAACCTCCAGGCTTCATTCCAGGCCATGACCCAAGGTGTGAGCAAGGGAAAGGGCATGCTAACCCTATGTGGACCCATTGGAGGAATGTGGACCCAAGTGGGAGAAATGATGAATGGGGTAATAATGAATGGAAAGAGGGTAATATAAGCGGATAAGGGAGTAGGACCACGTAACCAAAATCGGGGTTTCCCATGAAATACCATCCCTAGAACCAAGTGGTTAGTGAAACAAGACTAGAATCCAAGGTTAATACCTAAAAGGGGTCTAGAAAACGAGAGCACAAACCTAGCCCATTCTTTCTGCTGAATCCCTCGATTAATCCATGGCCAGGAGTGTCCATGATAAACAAACTACAATACTCAATTTCCAAATGACAAGGCATACCTTTAGGTTTGAGAGGACCTCCTTCAAAAATACGATCATGACAGATGGGCGAGGGACCACATGGCTGGCTCAGGTGCCTGAGAAATGACACAATGAGCTAGCTGGTGGCTGCAAGGGGCCGCCGGCTGCCGTCTGAAGACCATCTTGAAGAAGAAAATTCCCCTAGGGATATTACCCACAAAATGGTAGGTAGCACAACCAACACAACTATCCAACATTGAAATTGGGTAAACAATCTCCATCTCAGCCACCATATCTCTGGGTATGTAGGCTGGTTTTGCTTGCTATTCAACACTTCTCAACTGATAGGTTCACTGTTGCTTTGATACTATGTAGAAATTTTGACTATAAATCCCCCCCCCGGTTTCAAGTTTGGTTTTCACATCAAGTTTAATGCCCTTCCCATAATTTGATATAAACTTTAATTTAAATCTCAAAACAAGAAAAACTTGAGATCTTTTCTACTTTTTGCTTTTGCTGAGAAATCACACAAGTATGTATGACATTCGAACACAATAAATTTTTGGTCAAACTGACCCTGGAAAAACTCTGAAGAGAAAACCAGTGAAGAAGGGAGATTTATTTTTCCTTAAGAAAATTTGGAACAACAGTACAATCAGCAATTAATACAACACAAACTTCTCTCAAATCTGCCCCACACTGCTTTGGAAACAATGTTGTAGCTGTCATTGATTTCTGTGCTACCGCTCCTCAAAATCTGTGTCTTAATAGCCTTGATTTGCATGCCACTCAGCTCAGAAGTAAAGTGCTCTGTAACAACATTAAATGCTGTACAGTATTGTCGATTTTTGTGCCCAAGACTCAGCCCAAAAATATTGCTCAGTATGTCTCGTTTTTCATGCCTTGACAACAGCTCTAACAGACTTAGATTTCAGCGCTGCTGTTCCTTGAAAATCGTGCTGCTTAGACAACATTAATTCATGCCCTATCAGTTGTACTATCTGCCTGGGAAATCATGCCCTCTCAACTGTACAATTTGCCTGGGTAATCGTGTGTTCCACAGGCTGTACAATCTGCCCTCTCGGCCACTCGATTTACCTTCAGCCTTCTTCTATGCAAGTCAACCTGGTCTCTTCTATCTCCTTCTCTTCTCCAATCTCACACATGAATAATGAATGCATGAAAAGTGTTTTGTCCCGCTTTTTATTCTCTTAATGAAGAGAAAGACCTATCCCTAAGATCAAGGGCTGAGAGTAGATCTTAGCTTCTCTGGATCAAGGGTGGAGATCTAATCTTACATTGACCCCTTCAAGACCCCCTTTTCATTAATTGACCCTCCTAGTCACTTTAATAACTTAAAACTTACCATGTACTTTATAACACATAAAGTAACTTTTCTCGTGAAGTCAATTTAATAATAAAAAGTAGAATGTACTTTCGTAAACTCATGAAGTAATTAATAAATCACATGAATTTAATACACTCATAAAGTCACTTTTTCTCAAGGAGTTCACTTTACCACTTTTCCTAGGCTAGGCACAAAGTCCTAGAAAACACATCCTTGGTACCATTTTTCAATAGGTGCATCCTCTAAGAAGTTCATCTTCCAATGATGCACCTTAAAATAACAATAAAGAGTGCTCCTCAAGATGTGGTTCCACCTTTCCTTTGGGATAACAGAAGGATGCCAAGTGCCTTCATTGAATGCATGGTGCTCCCTTGAAAATTTTAGTGGTGTTAAATGCTACCAAATATGTCACTTATGCCTTGGGATATGTGAAATGCCTCAAAGTACAATTCAAATAAGAAAATGTATCATCTATGTTGAAGGCACCCCAAAAAATGAATTACTGCCACGTCTCAAAAGATGTGAGTGCAATAGCATGTTAAGGAGAAGGCAAACATGTAGCTCTCCATCTCACTGTGCATCTGCTGGAAACGTTTATTTGTCTCAAATGCCCATGGCAACCAGTTAGCAGTTAATAAAACTGGTTAAGCAGCTGATCTTTTGTATGGAAGTAGTGGCATGATAATGCAATAGCCAAGTTGACAAATTTTCAGTGTTGCCTAAATGGGTGTTAAAATCATATAAGAAGCAATCCTTAAAATATGTGGCAGGGAAACTTGTGTTATGATGGTCCGGCTGGACTTCTACAGTTACTATGGGTGTTGGCCCTCTATTTTACCACTGATGCATGTAATGAAATGTAGTAATGGGCAATAAAGTTCCAAAATATGTGAGGACACTGACTGATATTATACAAACAGGTGTGCATGGCTTGCGGGTCTAGAGGTCGATTGTGGCGTTGTGTGAGATGCCCAGTAGCTGTACATAAGGCATGCAGTCCATGGCCAGAAGCGATGACTCTTTTGAGGGACACACCAGGGCAAGCAGTATGTTGGAGGCATCATGAAGATTGGAGGTTGGATCACAAGGTTATACTTTTGTATCCATCCTAACGGTGGCTAGCTAGTGTTTTTAATAAATTTCGTGTGTAATTAATTTTCTTTTTCTTTTACTATTTTTATTACAGGCAAAAAATAGAAACCAGGCAAAAAATAGAAACCAGACAATATTGGTGTAATATAAATGATAAAATTTCCTCCATTTTTTAGTTACTGTTCTGGGAATAAATAAGTTGTTCATATCCAGTGCCATATTGTTTACTTTTTTGTTGCTTGTAGTTTGCTTTTGTCATTGTTTCCTTTGACATTCTACTTTGAGGCGTTTTGGTACCTTTTACTTATTTGGGTGTGTTGGCTTATGATAGTATTTGAGTAAAATATCTTAAGATTTATAGTTTGCCTTTCCAAGTTATTATAAAACTGTAACTTCACTAATATTCTCCCAAGTTTTGTGTATTGTGGTTTTCTAATTGCTTCCCTTTTGTTCCTTGTCAGTTTTGTATTCTGTCCCCTTTTGTTTGCTCAGGTATTGGTCTTACTTTTACCATTAGAATATACATTCTTTCTGCTTTTGTCTAAGGGTCTAGCAGGATTCAATACATGTTACTGAACTAGTATGCATTTCACTAAGTTAATTTTAGAGTCTAGACTATTATTTTAAGATGTCAAGCATGGACATGGAACTCCCAATCTGCATGATATGGTTCTTTTGTTGGAGATAACTGTGAAAATTCCAAGACTCGAAGGAACCCCTACTGCAGCAAATCTGAATCTATTTCACCTACTTGATTTTTAACATACATTAACCAAGTTATTCTTCTGAACACTGAAGCAAATTACATCTGCAGCCTACACTAATTAAATATTTGATCTCATGAAACAGAAAATAAAGAAAAGAACAAGATACATATGACACTTATTTTTGGACACAATAGTCCCCGGAAAAACCCAATGCGGGAAAACAGGTGCAACAGTTCTGAGGGTTTATTTTATGCATGTGAAATATCTAAATACAACTCTAGGATGTTCATCTAGCAATCCTTTAGAGAGAAAATACTGGCGGAAAATCTGAGTGAGTTTTACCTCACTTCACTCGGCAGAATTCCGGCTGATCCGGCAAAAGACTAGCTAACCCTGGCTATTTTTGTGCTGGTTCTACGTCACCTTTTTTGCCCTATGCGTTAGCTCATCCGGCTGTTCCTGCAGTTCCCGACAGTTCTGGCAAGTCTCGACAGTTACGATAGTTTCGTCTATATCGGCAGTTCCGACAGTTCCCGACAGTTTCCGCTGTTCTGGCAGTTCTAGATTTTGCATGACAGGCAACTTTTCTCCGTCAGCTCTCCTTGCTACTGCGCTGCCTCTCTGCAAGCTCTCTCTGCCTCTCTGCTCTATATTTTCAAGAAAGTCCTCTCGGATTCTTTATGCCGCTCAGCTGCAAGATCTCCCCAATTAATTTCCTCCTGAGAACTTCTCACCTCAGAAAATCAATTTCCTCAATCTGTGTGTGTGTGTTTCCAAATGAACCCCAAGCCTTCATTTTCTACTTTCTCTATTGAGTCTTCAATGACCGAGATTAAGTCTCTAATCAACGGCTAAGATTAAAACATGACTTGATCCGCCTTCTAGATCATTTCCATATTTTGATTAATACTCATTAATATTTTAATTTTCGTAAGTTTAGACTTAGGGACCCCATTAAAAATATTAATTATTTTAATAAAATACAATCCGGGTGGAATTTCACCAAACGGTTTATGGGTTCTTTAGAACTCATGTGCTTTAGCCTCTCCACCAATTTTCAAGGCTAGAGCACTTCCGATGCTAGCAAAAACTAACACTCCCTCTTAGCAAGGAAAGTGCTTTAGCAACAATGTCCAACTGCATGTTGCTCTGTTTCTGAAGCACCTCCTTTCTGCACTGTTGTTGCCACCAACATTGTGATGTTGCTGCTACTGTACTGTTGCTCATGACATTGCCACTGCCACTGCTGCATTTGTACTACAACTCCCTCTCAAACGCTGCATCTGCTATGCTGCTAGTACTGCCACTGCTAACACTGCATCTGTACTGCAACTCAGTTGCCGAGAGAAGCAATTGAGAAACTTCCAAAATTAGCTGAACTTAACTGTGTTTAGCATAATACAATGAATGTTGGAGTTCGACGGCTGTTGACCCTCTGAATCTTCTGCGCTGCTGCTGTCTTCTGCATTGTGCCAATTGCATTACTGCCAACTTTGCTCTACGCTGATCAGTCTCTAGTCCGAAGCCACTGCATCTTTCCTCCAAACAATCCACTGCATCATCTGACACTAAGTCCATCTCGCTATTGTTGAATCTTGGGCTCTCGTAACAAGGAATTGATCCAAGAGGTGGTCTCCTCAAGGATCCTGCCCACATGTAGTCCTCCCGACTACAGCTCAATGTCACCCCATCTCCCTCATGGAGATGCGTGGGCACTCGTGGCAAACTTATCCTTGTCAACCTTTGCTGAAGCAGCCTTAGGATCATTTTTCTCATCCTTGCCCTTTTTCTTCAACGGACACTGAGATGCATAGTGGCCCAACTTGCCACAACTGAAACATTTCACCTTCAAAATGTCCTTCTTTCACTTTGGCTTATGTTGTCCCTTCGATGCTAGAGCTGCGTTCTCCTCCTCCTCCTTCGTCTTTGTGCTAGTCCCATTGTTGCCACTAAGGTTGACCTTCACTAGGTCCCTCCTTAACTCCTCCTGTTGAAGATTTGCCCAGACCTCCTCCCATGAAGGTAGTTTTTCTCTGCCCAATATGCTTTGGATGAAAACTTGCCATTCATCCGAGACTCCATTCAGGGCTTTCCTCACCATCGCGGTTGGCTAAGGAGTGGACCCCATTGCAACAAGCTGGTCTCTAGTGTCCTGAAGACGCTGAAGATAGAGGTTCACCCCTTTTCCTTTTTGCATCAAGGTTCACTACAACTTTTGCTCCAAATACATCTTCCGCTGTTCAGAAGAGCCTTCATACAGAGAAGACAAGGCTTCCCACATCTCTCGGGCTATATCCTTGCCTTGCAAGTGTGAGACCACATGATCTCGAACTCCATCGAGAATGAACCTCTTTGCCTTCCCCTGCTCGGCCTTGTACTTTTTCTTTTGATTGTTGTCAGCAAGAACAACTAGATCAATTTTGACGTAGGCCTTGAGATCATGTTCCTCCAGAACAGCTAAGATTCTGGTCTTCCATATGACATAGTTGGAAGCTCCTTCCAACCTGCCCTGATCTCTGAGCCCATGCGATGCCATCTCACACAAATGTAGAATTAACTCCTCTAGTCATTGCTCAGCTGCTCAGCAAGTGATAAATTCAAAATTTATGGCGGAAAGTTCTCTAAGGAGAAAGTTCCCCTTCTACGTGTCTTCGTTCTTTTCCAGTAGATTACTGCGCCGACAGAAACTGCGCCCTTCAAGCATTGCGTTGAGGCTCTGTGTCACTCCCTCTGCCTTTGCAAACTCAGGAATTGGAAATCATACCTCTCTATCGTCTCACTCAGAGAAATTTTCTTGGATTTGCTTCCCGACAAGGACTGCGCAATCCCTTCAAAGGGATTCGAATTGCTGCCAAGTGCAACTTTCGGCCTCACTACTCAGCACTTGATTTACTTTTCCTGTATCAAAATCAACGCTGTCATACCATGTGAAAATTCCTAGACTCGAAGGAACCCCTACTGCAGCAAAACTGAATCTACTTCACCTACTTGATTTTTAACAGACATTAACCAAGTTTTTTTTTTTTCTGTATATTGAAGCAAATTACTTCTGTAGCCTACACTAATTAAATATTTGATCTCATGAAACAGAAAACAGAGCAAAGAACAATATACATATGACACTTATTTTTGGACACAATAGTCCCTAGAAAAATCGGTGCAACAGTTCTGAGGGTTTATTATTATGCATGAGAAATATATGAATACAACAATAGGATGCTCATCTAGCAGTCCTTTACAGTTAAAATACTGGCGGAAAATTTGAGTGAGTTTTACTTCACTTCACTTGGCAGAATTCCGACTGATCCAACACAAGACTGGTTAACCCTGGTTATTTCTGCGCTGGCTCTGCGTCACCTTCTCTACCTTTTGCCTCAGCTCTCTCGACTGTTCCGACAGTTCGACAGTTCCGACAGTTCCGGCTGGTCCGACAGTTCCCGACAGTTTCGGTTGTTCCGACAGTTCTGGATTCTACGTGACAAGCAACTTTTTTGTGTCAGCTCCCCCAGCTACAGTGCTACCTCTTTGCTAGCTCTCTCCGCCTCTCTGTTCGATATTTTCCAGAAAGTCCTCCCGGATTCTCTCTGCCCCTCAGCTGCAAGATCTCTCTAATTGATTTTCCTCTTGAGAACTTCTCATCTCAGAAAATCGATTTCCTCAATCTCTGTGTGTGTTTCCAAATGAATCCCAAGCCTCCATTTTATACTTTTCTTGTTGAGACTTTAATGGTCGAGATTAACTCTCTAATTAACGGCTAAGATTAAAACATGACTTGATCCGCCTTATAGATCATTCTCACCCATATTTTGATTGATACCCATTAGTATTTTAATTTCTGTAAGTTTAGACTTAGGAACACCATTAAATATATTAATTATTTTAATAAAATACAATCGGGGTGGAATTTCACCAAACAGTTTATGGGTTCTTTAGAACTCATGTGCCTTAGCCTCTCCACCGATTTTCAAGGCTAGAGCACTTCCGATGCTACCAAAAACTAACAATAACATTTCCAATGACTACAAATATTACTTATGCAATAAAAGATGATAATGGCATACGTCATGTTACCTGTGCGTTGAATGCAAATGACCCTGTAGAGTGACAAAGATAAGTAGCAGTTGAAGCCACTTAGAAAATGAAAATAATGCTGTAGTACAAGTACAACTGAATTTCAATATCAAGGCTACTTTACAAATGGCAAAACAATGAATAGTTTTTAGGGTCATGCACCCTAAGCACCACAAAAGGATCAATGTGAAAGGAAAATGAAAAAAAAACATTGAAAAGAAGCAACAATACTACACAGACAAATTCAAATAAAAGGAGAAATTAGAGTAAAAGAATACTTAAAATTAGACATCCCATGACAAGTAAAACAAATATTGGATTAAATAAGAACTAGCTCACATAGGTTAAGATGTGAGACACGTTGATGGAAGTTAAGATAGTTTTAGTAATGTCCAACAAATTATCACAATGGCAGGTCAATGGTAAAGATACATCAAGTATAAGGGAGTGGGAGTGTGAAAGTATCTCCAATTGCTTATTTACCAACACAAAGAGAAGAGTATGAGAAAAAAACATTAGGTATCTAGCTAATCGGTGTATAAAGTAAGTGCAGAAACAAATCCATGACTAGTCGAAAGAGCAAATGTCAAGGTGTGCTGGAACTAGAGTTTGGATGAAAGGGTGGGCAAGGGGGGAGAGAAGGAGGTTCCTTTTGTGAGTTGTTAATTGCTATGGAGGGTCTATGTAGTGCCTAATAATGGCATTTGGAGAATACTTGAGGCCAAGGGGGACCTAACTGTTAATATTGTAACGATCCTTGGATGGAAAACTGCCCGTTGCCAAGTCCTGTTAACCGGGGTTTGGGGAAGAGTACCCTATGCTGAACGACTGTAGTTTTGGGACCCTTTGGCTGGTTTGTTTATTGGTCTAGTGGTGTTTGTCTAGTGGTTTGGAGCGAGAGCTCCTTAGAAGTCTCATGGCAGGTCGACCTCTTGGTGGTTGGGATGGAGATGTCATAGATTTTTTATATGAAGTGGTGTGGGTCTTTATTGATTATTTTCTTCCTGAGTGATTAGAAGAAAAGGGAGGAAAGAGGTGATCCTCTTGATGGGCTTAGATTGGGAAGATCCATAAACCATGACCCATGTTTAAAAATCTCCCTCACAAAAAGTGCTAGACAAGTCTGGTCTGGATAACAAAAGATTGTAGAGAGGAAGTGTCTTGAATGTTAGTATAGGGAATAAAACCTACTATTGATCTTATAGTAAATGGAATATTTGAAAGTGAGGTGCTCCTTTATCTTGGACTCTTGCAAGTGACATGATTGACAAGTCATATTAGAGTGAAAATTGTGGTGATTTGTCCTCAACCCGGGGTTGATGGGAACCAACTCTAAAATAACCAATGGGTATCTTGAAGCTATGTGTCTAGTGTCGGTGTGTGTACATAGGCTTGATAGTGAGGGCATCTCAGTGTTCCCTACCTTTGTAGGGGTGGCTAAGTAGACAACCCTATTAGGTGCTTCCAACCCCCAAGTCGAGGTGACATTTCCAAGGTTAACCCTTCAATCAATAGGTGTTGGTGTAAGTATGTGGCAATTGAGAGGAAAGACTTCATGGCCAAGTGCCATGGTCATGGGACCAACTAATGGGAGTCCACATCCTGAGTGTATAGGTGTAATATAACTCACTTGACATGGGGACATGGGATACACACAACACACAAATACGAGAGTCTGACATGAGACATGGAGACCCCCCAAATAGAACATGTAGGACACGTTATATACTATATATATATATATATATATATATAATATTAAAAATATTAATAGATACATCATATTATGATATTACACAAAGTCTCATGATGATACAAGTAACAAATTCAATCATAGATTCATACATGTACATTGTAACATTATGCATACAATCATGATTCATCAATGATACAAATTTACAACTAGCACTTACTGCTATTGTACTACATCAATGACGATAATTTGACATTGGACAAACACATGAAATTAATCATAAATTACAATTTTCTCATTAAGTCATCAAAATCAAAATGTATTACACAGGTATCGAGTCCTAAGGACTCCTGACTAGGAATGCTAATGGAAATAGCAAATACAAAACAAGGTAGACACTAGAACCCAAAACTGTAGAACAAGAAGGAAGAATCTCATAGGTTGCTGCTAGTAGGCTATCGGCTATGCTTATAGCTCATCAACATCAAAATCAACATCAGTACCACAAATGCTTTCTTCCGCACCTCCTCCTCTGTATCCAGTGTAATCTCTGCCTCTACTGGTGTGGAGGATGGCCCCTCGAGTATCACCATCATCAAAAGTGACAGGTTCTCGCACTGGCTCATTAAGATCCAAGTTGGTCAATGCCAACTCAACACTGTTGTCGAAGCCCATATCATTAGGAAACACATCCCACATCTTTGTCTTTCCCTTCAAGCACTCCTCCCTTTGCCTATAAAGGAGACAAAGGTTGGTGTGCACATGCACCATTGTCTCTGCCTTGGATTGCTTAAGTGTGCTCTTCTTCAAACTATACATATTCCCATATGTGCTCCAATTCCTCTCGCAACAAGAGGATGACGTAACTTGAGAGAGGAGCCTCATGGCTAACTGTTGTAGAAGAGGGCATGTTGCCCCATGAGTTTCCCATCAAGAATAGGGCTTCTTAGCCCCATTGTCTCTAATAACATCATAGCCTGCAAATTGCCCAGTGCTAGTGGAAAAATCTGCAAAGGTATCATCCACCTCATCAAGGGATGCTTTATCCTGAAATATTTGTCTCAATGCATCCTTCCTCCCCTATGAAATCTCACCATCCATGTGAAAAGGGAATTTGTGTGAAGGTCCACAATTCAGCTACTCGTTGCTGTAGTATTTTGGATTCAATGAGTAAGGCAAACAATGCAAAGGTGTGAAATTATTGTCCCACCTACTAACAAGAATATCCTATATGGTGGTGAAGCAGGCTTCCGCTGATGTCTCATACTCAAGGCACTCACTCAGAAAAATAATGGTCCTCACAGACTTAATCATGGAATCCCACCCCTCATAAACATCCCACCCCTCATAAACCTCTCCTGGGATGGGTTGGTTTGTAATATGTATCCACAAACCGTAACCATAGTTATCAGAACTAGACCGGTCATTCAACCGGTAGACCCCCTAGACCGGAACTGGTCAAAACTGTACGGAAACTGGTAAAAAAATCGGACCAAAAAACCGGTCAACCAAAAACACATTAAATGTTCAAATTTTAAAGAAAAACATATATATTCATGTGCATCCATATGAATCCAAACCATTTATACACAAATAAGCAAAAGTTCTCATTTATATAGGATGTAAAGGTGCACATAACCAAAATAGCATTTAGTGCAATCCATCTCTAAACTGAAAATACATCAACAAACAAGCTCCACATGGCCTCTAGCATACAAAAAAAATTATGCTACAACAAATACCTACATATCATCAAAATCATTGCCTATATTGGAATCTTCGTCATCAATATCACCCTCTAAGCATTAAAATAAGATAGAAAAAACATAGCATGTCAAGTCAAGATTTTTTTTGAGTGATGTGTATTTCTTTTAGTAGGATCATGATAGACGAGTTCAACAACCAATGCCACTAACATCAAGGTACATAGAGAGCTTGGTGCTCTTGATTAAATACTAGTTCCATACCCTCGTACATGAGAAAGTCTAATGTAGCATTGCAATCCCCCCAATCTTGAAACCCTGGAAAACTGTTAAAGTCTGGTGGATTTTGAGTGAGATCTAAAATTCTACTTTCTCCATATGAAATCCAATGAGGTCAAAACCACTGTTAAACATCCCGAGTCATTTCATGGTAATGTTAAAAATTTAAAAGGATGAAAATGAAATATAAAGGAGAATGACATTCTCCTTTATATTTCAAATGCATAGCAATAGTAGGGCCATGCCATTCTCCTTTATATTTCATTTTCATTCTTTTGCTTAAATTGTTAACAATACCATGAAATGCATAGCAATAGTAGGGCCATATGCTTGAATATTAGGCACCTATTATGGGCTAGTGCCCAACTACGACAAACATTAAAAGAAAAAAACAAAACAGGCCCCACTCGCTGCGTTTTACGTGACATTACCGTACCGAACCGGACACAAATGGTTCAAGTCATCGGTTCGAACCGATTTTTGCCTCAAAACAGTCGGACTAGTCTGAACCGACCGATCCGGTTCAGTCCTTATAACACTGATCGTAACAAAGCAATGATAGGGTCCATGATCTTGATAGTAAGATCTACTTTGTCCCACCAAGCATCATCTAACACTGTGTCCTTGACTCTTTTTGAGGTTGCTTGATCTATTTTTCTTCAAAAGGACCAAAACTTTGAAAATAACCATGGCCCCGAGAGCAGTCTTGACCTCCCTCAACCTCTTCAACATGATGAATGTAATGGCAAACCGTGTATCTGCAATCTTCAACAATGATAGATGTGTGCACTCTTTGTAGATTGTGAGGGCATTGGTATGATTTTGTACAAAGTTGCAGATATGCCATGCATCCTCAATAAGATTTCCAATCCAAGGCACATTGGAAGCAATAGATTTAAGTGCTAAATTCAAGGAATGGACAATGCAGGTGTCCAGACTCCAAAATACTTGTGGATATTTAGCTTCCACAATCATGCCAACAACCTTGCAAATAGGTTCATTGTCTGTAATGATTTTCCCACAAGAATCAACCCCTACATCTTCAATAACTTGAATGAACAAATCATCCATATATTGTGCATCTTTGTATTTTACAAGAGCATCCACTGCTTTCAAGGAAACTGGTCGATTCAAGGAATACACCATGAAGTTGATGAGTGGATGGCGTGTTGCATCTATCCATCCATCAAAAACAATACTAACCCCAGATGTTGGCCATGCTGATTTAATAGGCTCGAGCATATTATCCACCTCCTTCTTTGCCTTAGTCAAGAATGTGGTTCTAAGCCTCTCTGACCCAAGAGGCACATACCCCGATAAGGCCCCTTGAGTTAGAGCTTGACACATCTCAATATATAAAGGTGATTGTGCAACAATAAATGATATGAAGTTGAGATAGAAAAAGAAGGCAATGGTTGTTGATTTGGGGTAGCATCGAATGTGCTCTAAGCCTCAAATTTTGCAAGGAGGCTTGGGCACAAGTATTCCAAAGAACCCATAAAGCATTTTGGGAAATTCCACCCAAAAGTGATTTTATTAATATAATTAATATATTTAATGAGGACCCTAATGTGAAAATTTCTGAATCCAACAAATCAGAAATCCTACTGCAGTAAACTGATTTGCATTACCTACTTGTGTTCTTCATTTTAATAAATTATTTTCAGAAATATTTAGAAAATATTAATGCAAATACACTGCAGCCTACACCAATATACGAATCAAGTACTGAAAAAATAAACGAGACAACCACACAAAGGGCACACTTATTTTTGGACTAAACGTCCCTGGAAAATAGCGTGGGAAAATCAGTGCAGTAGATATGAGGGTTTTATTATTAAGAAGATTTCTGAATACAACTAGGTTGCCAGATCTGGCTCACCCAACAAAGAATAAACCCGACAGAAGTACCTCTATTCAGAGACAGATATTTTGGCAAATCCAACAACTGGATGAACAAACCCCATAGGAGGCTGCGCTATCCCCAGTGCTGTGCAGCGATGGCTGCTCCCAACTCTACGCTGGAACTGCGTCACTTCCTCTAGGAGCTGTGTCACCCTCCCAATGAGCCTTCCTAGCTCAGAAATCGATTTGTTGAACTGATGCTCGATTTGTCTCACATAAACCCCAGCGTTGCCTCTAAGTGATTGCGTCAGCCCTCTAGCCTCTGCGTCACCCTCCCGGAGCTGTGCTGTCTCTCTCTGGTGCTGCACTGCCTCTCTGTTATGTATTCTCGGCCTTGGACAAAAGTCCCATTGTTGAACTGCCCCTCTTTGCACTAGAAGCTTACTCCAAAATCCTTAGCAAACCACGCCCCAAAAATTCGATCTAGCTCAAGTGTTGCTTTCCCTGTGTGTGTCTCCAACTGACCCCAAGCCTTCCTTTATACTTTTGCTGTTGAGAAATCAACGACCGTGATCTAATCTCTAATCAATGGATAAGATTAAATTAGACTTGATCCTCGTCACATAGAAGCTTCTCATCCATATTTACATTAATTCACTTCAATTATTTTAATTTCCTAAGTCTTAACTTAGGACCATTAAAAATAATTAATTATTTGAATAACATGCACTCCGGGTGGAGTTTCTCCAAACGATTTCTGGGTCTTGGAGATCTCATGTGTTCTAGCCCCTCCACAAAATTTCGGAGCTAGAGCACAACCGATGCTACCCAAAAAATCAACACTCCCTCTTAGCGAGGAATGTGCTCTAGCAATACTTCCTAGCAAAAGTATCGCATTGATCCACGACATCGGTCCTCACACTAATCCACGACATTGGTCCTCTGCGTTGCTGATGCTCGACTTGCTACCCTTCATCCATTGCGCTGTTGCAATCTGTAATGTTGCCCATGACACTGCCAATGTCACTGCTGTATCTGTACTGCAACTTCCTCTCAATATGCTGCATCATGCTGTCCATAACAATGCCACTGCTAACTGCTGCACTGCAACTTAGTTGCTGAGAAGTAAGCAACTAAAACGCCACCCAAAAGCTGACATATTGGTCAGTTTGGGTGCCCCTTGACACTGAAGCTACCTCTGTTGCTAATCTGTGTTGACCCTTTGATGCTACTGTGTTGCTATTGTATCTGCTTTGTGCCTTCCGCACTGCCGCAACACTCCACTGCGCTGCTTCAGACTTTGGCACTCTAGCTCTACCACTGTCGCTCTATCATTCCTCGCACCAACCGACTCCCGTCATTCTGCTACTGTCATTAAGGGCTCCTGTAGCTGTATGTGATCCAAGAGTTTGGGCACCTCAAGCATCCTGCGCTCATGTAGTCCTCCTGACTACAACTTTCAATCTCCCCACCTCCCTCTTGGAGATGCAGCTGCCATCTCTGCCGAATGAATGTCGAACTGGTTCTCTTCTCCCTCATTCGTTGTTGTCCCAGCAAAACTCAGATTTGGATTTCTTTGGCGCTATAAATCCTCTAAGAAACAAGCTCCCTCCGAATTTTGATTTCCTTCATGGAAATCCTTCTGCCAGCCACTGTCGAACCACCCCTCTCTGATCTCTCTTTGTTACTGCTCAGCATTGGATCTAGATTTCTTGGCAAGAAATCTTTTGAGGAACTGATTCCCTCTACTTTGCTTTTGCCCCACTAGGTACTGTTCTGCACCAACATAATCAACACCCCACCAGCAACTCTAGATAAAATCTGCGCTGCACCCCCAACAACTGGAAAACCGAGACTCAACAGTCTCTGTGCTGGCCTAGTAACCACTGCGCTGCCCTCTGCAGCAACAACGTCACCCAATCAGGCTGACGCAGGCTCTGTGTGAGCCTCCCTTGGTGACTGCGTCACCCCTCCTCTACTCTCTTGGCCTGAAACTGCGTTGTCTCTCGGGACAACTGTCTTCACGCACAGATTTTTCCTCTGTCCTTTCGCTGATGGCTTCAGTCCTCCTTGATCTGCAATTGCTCTGATACCATGTGCAAATTTTTGAATCTAACAAATCAGAAATCCTACTGCAGTACACTGATTTGCATTACCTACTTGTGTTCTTCATTTTAACAAGTTATTTTCAGAAATATTCAGAAAATATTAATGCAAATACACTGCAGCCTACACCAATATACAGATCAAGTACTGAAAAAATAAATGAGACAACCACACAAAGGACACACTTATTTTTGGACTAAACATCCCCGGAAAAACCTAATGTGGGAAAAATGGTGCAACAGATATGAGGGTTTTATTATTAAGCAGATTTTTGATACGACTAGGGTGCCAAATCCGACTCACCCAACAAAGAATAAACCCGACAGAAGTACCTCTATCCGGAGACAGATATTTTGGCAGATCCAACAACTGGATGAACAAACCCCATAGGAGACTTCGCTGTCCCCAGTGTTGTACAACGATGACTGCTCCTAGCTCTGCACTGGAACTGCGTAACCTCCTCTAGGAGCTGCGTCACCTTGCCAATGAACCTTCCCAACTCAGAAATCAATCTGTTGAACTGATCCCCGATTTGCCTCACAAAAGCCCTAGCGCTGCCTCTAAGTGACTGCGTCAACCCTCTAGCCTCTGTGTCACCCTCCTGGAGCTGTGCTATCTCTCTCTGGTGCTGCATTGCCTCTCTGTTATGTATTCTCAGCCTTTGACAAAAGTCCCGCCGCCGAACTGCCCCTCTCTGCCCTAGAAGTTTACTTCGAAATTTTCAGCAAACCACGTCCCAGAATTTCGATGTATTTTAAGTTTTGCTCTCCCTGTGTGTGTCTCCAACTGACCCCAAGCCTTCCTTTATACTTTTCTTGTTGAGAAATCAACGATCATGATCTAATCTCTAATCAACTACTAGGATTAAGTTAGACTTGATCCTCGTCACTTAGAAGCTTCTCACCCATATTTACATTAATTCACTTCAATTATTTTAATTTCCTAAGTTTCAACTTAGGCACCATTAAAAATAATTAATTATTTGAATAACATGCACTCCAGGTTGAATTTCTCCAAACGATTTTTGGGTCTTGGAGAACTCATGTGTTCTAGCCCTTCCACAAAATTTCGGAGCTAGAGCACATCCGATGCTACCCAAAAAAATCAACACCAAGTCTGAACTTAGGAAAATTAAAATATTAATGAGTATTAATCTAATAAGGGTGAAACTTCTAGAAAAAGACACGGATCAAGCCAAAATGATTTGAGCCTTTGATTATGTTTTAATCTAGGCCGTTGGTTGTCCAATAGCAAGATATAAGAAGGGGCCTAAGGGTCATTTGGAAAACATAGAGAGAGAGAGCAAATCAATTTTCTGTAGTGAAAAGTTCTCAGGAGGAAAAATCAGTTGAAGAAATCTCTTGCAGTTGAGCAGTAGGGATAGCAGCTTCCGGAGAGAGATTCTCAACCGGAGATACATCAGCAGAGAGAGGCACTGAGTGATCCAGAATCCTTGACGCAACGACTGACGCAGGGCGAAAAGGATCACGCAGAAGCAACACAAAGGGGGAGAGAGGAGTTCGAAATCTGCAGAGGAATTCGAATTTCAAAAGCCGGGAGTCGGGGTGTGAGGCTGGTAGGTAGAAATTGAATTTCTTGGGCAGCAGATCAACCGTCTAGAGAAGTGACGCAACACCCAGAGAGCTTGACGTTGGGTTGATGCAGACACTGCGCAGAGGCAGCCAAAAAAGCCAAGGGGCATTTAGTTTGGGGCTGGATCAACCAAGATTTCTCAGTGATTGTGTGAGGTAAAACTCACAAAGCTTCTGCCAATATTTCTCTTTGAAACTGAATAACCTTGTGAGGTATTCAGTGATGTATTCATATTTTTTTACTGGTTAATAATAATAAACCCTCAGAGCTGCTGCACCAGTTTTCCTGCATTGGGTTTTTCTAGGGACTATTTCTCCAAAAATAATTGTGTCCTATGTGTTGTATTTTTCTTTCTTGCTTAGTATTTTGTTTCCACATATATATAAATTAAGTGAAGGCTGCAGATGTATTTACTTCGAAATTTACCGTAGAAGACAATAAATAACTTGTATGATTTAATAAAGTAGGAGAAGTAACATCAGTTTGCTGCAGTAGGAATTCTTGTGTAGGGATTTTCACAATGGTGATATAAATCTCTTCTTGCCTCTCTTGCTGAAATATCTTGTGCATTGGACCAAGTGCCGTCCTTTTTGGTGATTGACTTGCACCCCCACCGAAAATCCCAAATGGATAACTGCTTTTCCTCAAGAATGGAAGGGGATCCTCATCCTTGTTTTTCTTAAGTTATGCAACCATCATTGACACACCAACATTGGCCTCTCTTTCTAATTCTTTTCTCTTAGATGCAAACACTCCTAAACATGCTCTAATTCCACAAGTTGGTATGCCCAACAAATGTGCTTTCACACGGAAATAGGTGCTCTTGAATTGAGTGTTTCAAAAGTTACATTTCCAAAGAACATTGCTTTCCCCCTTTAACTTGATGCCTGGCCCTTGATCTCTTGTAACATACTTCCACAAGGGATATTTACTTTATTGAGCCAATTGTCTTGCTCAATGTTACTTGGGAGCGGGAGCGGGAGCGACCATTTTCAGAAGCTCCCGGTTTGGGAGCGAATCCGGGAGCGATTTTTTAAAAATATATATATTTTTTATATTTTTTAATTTTTGATACATATATGTCAACAAAAACATGTAGAATGATGAAATAGACATAAACATAAAAAAACATAAATTGATCATTGAACCATATCACATCAATCATCTAGAAATTATAATCGTCATCAACCATGTCCACAAGTTAGTAAAATACATATTACAACTGCAACATATTGAGTCTTATAAATCATGATTCATCAAATTCAATATTAAAGTTTCAACTTCAAGCTTTCAGAATTGAAAATTCAATAACATTTATCATCATTGATCACCAAAGTTGTACTTGTAAGCCAAGTTTAACCATTACAAGAAGTAATATCGAAGATATTTCTAAGTCCTAACTTCTAACTGTTAACATGATATGAAATGTTAAAAATTTATAAAATGAAACATGAATAATGAGATGAAATGAAACAACTTTAGTCTTTCACAAAGCATCATATTCATAATTCACAATCATTACCAATGAGTTATAATTGCCAAGGCTCAACTTCAAACTTCAAATTTTCATTGTCACAGTGATATAATGTTTACAAAAAATATCATAATGTCATAATGATATGAAAGAGTCAAGAGTCAAGAGTCAAGGACTCAAAACTCAACAGTTATGAAAACTAAAGTCTAATAGAAACTAAAAAAGACAAGTAAACTGTAAATCTACAAGTGGCCCTTGCCACGAGAGTCTCCAGGAGTATAAGTAGGTCGTGGTGGTCTTCTAGGAGTCTCCCGCACAGACTGACGACCAGAACTAGAGCCTCCACGCGAGGGTGTCGATGGAGGTGGCGACAGCAATGGAACAAGACTCGGGCCCCGAGCACTGCTACTGGATGGTGGAGGTGGAGGTGGCATGGCTGCTGCAGCTGCTTCATTTTCATCCCTTACAAGCTCCTCTTCTAGTTCTTCAATATGTACAATGCCATCCTCCAAATTGTCGTCCTCAGGGTGATTGTCCCAAATTTTATATGTGGGATCTTCATTAACCCGATCACAGTAATGGCTCAACAACCTCAAGTTGTAGTGCACATAAACCAAGCTTTCTGCTCGGTTTTCGTTGAGTCTGTTTCTTTTCACATTATGTATATAACTGTAGGTGCTCCAACAGCTCTCTGCAGAAGAAGAATTTACAACCTGTGAAAGAACTTTTTTTGCCAATTTTGGCAAAAGTCCGTGGCTGCCATATGTTTCCCACCATGTGAGAGTATCAAATTTATCTCTGTCGTCCATTGCATGGAAGTTACCATACAAACCACTGCCACTGAGGTATTTGCCTATTTCAAGGCGCACAGCTGCACATTCCTCCCTGTCAGGTATCAATTTTTCTAATGCTTCCAAATATCCTCTAGTTACCTCTTGATCTAAGTGGGGTTTGGTCCTAACCCCACCCCCTGCTGCAGGTTTGCCCAACCAAGATGAAGAGTAGTATTTTGGCATAAGGATATACGCCAAGCAATGTAGTGGAACATTAAGCTTATTCCACCGTTCACACACACAATCATGAATTAGTTTGTACAAGTTGGGATCTCTATTATGAACAATATCTTTTATTTGCCCCAACATGGTATCCATTTGCTCATACACCTCGCCAATCACTGGTTTGTCTGTATTTGCAAACCGAATCATGTGATAAATTGGCTTGGTGAAATCCAATACCTACCTCACACTTGTCCAAAACTGCCCATCAAGAGCGGCCTCCTCCACCATTTCAAAACCTCCCATGTCAGCTGCATTTGTAGCCCTTTCCTTTAATACCTGCCAATGTGGACTTGATACCATGCTAGCTAATGCCTCTCTTACCTTCACAAGGCGCCTGAAGGTGAGGTAATAGCTACCAAATCTTGTCTTCGCAATCTTCAGCAACTCCAATCTCGAGTGATTGCGGAAAAGGCCATGGGTATTGCTATGATTTGTAATAAATTTTATCATTTGTTTGCCTTTCTTGTACAAATCACCAATCCATTTGTATTGTGCATTTTTGTTTTTGACAATATCATGCAACAAAAGGTTCAATGTGTGAACCAAACATCCAGACCAAAATATGTTGGGGTATTTATCCTCAATAATTGCTCCCGCTGCCTTACAATTAGCAGCATTATCAGTGATGACTTGGATGACATTGTATGGGCCAATAAGCTCAATTGTTTCAAGTAATGCTTTTGCAATGTTGATAGCGGTCTTGAACTTGTCTGAGTAATCATGTGCAGCTAGAAAGATGGGACCACTAACAGACACAGCAAGAACACTTATCAATGGCTTGCCTTTTACATTTGTCCATCCATCAGATACAATAGACACCCCATAGTCAGTCCAAGAACTTGTCATTTTATTCAAAGAATGTGATATTTTTGCTTTTTCATGATCAAGGCCAACGGTTCTTGCCTTGTCATACCCAGGGCTCTTGTATCCTTTAGGGGCATCATTTATGGCAGAAACCATTTCGTGCCAATAAGGTGAGCGTAGAACATTGAATGGTATCCCACATGCATAGAGAAACCTGTAAACTTTTGAATCCACATCATTCCTACACCCCTCATCAAGGAAATCTGATATGGTTCTACGGCGTAAAGATGATGACCTTGTGCCTCCATGTCCATATCCACTGCCTTGGGAGGATGCTGAAGGAGTTCTTTGTGAGCTTGGTTCAAAGAAACCCCTTGATCTTTTTGTTTTGTATTGGGCTTCCTCCTCTTCCTTTATGTATTTGGCTCTATCTGCTGTTGACACCGTTGCACAAGTTTTGATTCCTATTTGTTTCTCTCCATCCCATGGCCTTTTCCCGCAGAGGTGTCTTCTAGCACGGGTGTATGAACCTGTGTAATCAGTGTTGCAATGGGGGCAATGAAATTTAGTGGTTCCACCCCCTCTCCCTGTTTCAGCCCTTTGAACATATTTCCACAGTGGAGTTTGGTCTTGTTTAGTTTTTTGAGGGTCATGTTCACCCTCCTCCACCTCCTCCTCACTCGGGTTTTCACCCATTTGACTTCCTCCGGCTTCTTCATCCACCTCTTCAGTTTCAGGCCCCCTCCGTTTCCTACTCTCCACCACCATAATAACCATAAAAGGGACCAGGAAGAGGAAAATGCCAATAAATATCCCCAGGTCCATGGTGTTTGATGTTTGTAGGGTTTGAGTCTTGAATCTGCAAATTAATTTAGTTTATTGGGATTAATTCATTTAATTTATTAATTTAATTTAAATACATGATCTTTAAACTCAAACAGCTAAATTAAACTAACCAAATTAACTACCTAACCAGCTAAACTAACTAAATGATTAAGTTACTTACCTCTGCAGGCTTGCTTCTCGCTCCTTGGCACTTGCTCCTCGCTCCTCAGCTCTGGCTCCTTGCTCCTCAGCTCTTGCTCCTTGCTCCAGCTCTCAATCTCTTGCTCAATGAAGTTGAAATGAAATTTTTTTGGCCCATTGGGCTTATAAAATAAAATTTTTTTCTAAATTTTTTTGAAATTTCGGGTCCGTCGGATTTTTTTTTTCCGCCGACCCGCTCCCGGCCCGGCTGAAATCGCTCCCGGAGCGATTTTTAATGCCCGGGAGCGATCGCTCCCGGGCATTAAAAATCGCTCCGGGAGCTCGGGAGCGATCGCTCCCTAAGTCGCTCCCTGACAGACCAGGGAGCGCAAATTTTTTTAAGGGAGCGCGCTCCCGAAAATCGCTCCCGGACAAAATCGCTCCCGTCCGGGAGCGATTTTGGGAGCGCGCTCCCGAGCCGCTCCCGCCCGGAGCGCGGTTCGCTCCCGTCCGAGAGCGATTTTGGGAGCGCGCTCCCGAGCCGCTCCCGCCCGGAGCGCGGTTCGGGAGCGGGTTCGAGGGGGGGGGGGGGGCGCTCCCCCGCAACATAGGTCTTGCTAAATTGATGTTTCTCTCAACATTTGAAGCTACTATTGCAGCCTCGCTTCCATCAGATGGAACACTAGAAGACTGATGAAATTGAAAGAGGGGGCATTATCAATGGAGATATTCTTTTCCTTCTTTTTCCCCTTCCTTGTTGTCCTTGATTGAGCCATCATTGTTGTAAAAATAAAGAAAAAAATGTAAAGAAAATGGATAGGCAGACTACTGTAGCAAAAATATAAAAAAAATGGAAGGGAAATCCACTTACGTATAGCTTGAATCACTTCCAAAACACACATATCTCCTTTGCTGGTTAGTCCCACAGTCCCACAACACCCAAACAACGATCGCAAATGGATAAATGCGGCCCAATTTTGGCTTTTATCAAGCCCACGTGTCGCTTTTTTGATGGACACGTGTTCGAAAATCACGATTCTTTGTGGGCGCCAATCAGATTCCTTGTGGGCACAAATCCCAAAACTCTAACACGTTGTAGGTTCGAATTCGACACATGTTAATTACGAATCCTGTTCTACACGATGGGTTCACGACACATGGGGGGAGGGAAAGAATCCAATGACTTAGGATGTAATGGAGGGGGCAATCATGGATGCATGAGTTACCCTACTTGGCTTGCTTTTTTGACCCATTTGGTGCCCCTTTTACTTCTTTATATATAATGCTTGGATCAAAGCTTGCTCTTTATGATATAACATTTAATTTACCTGTTAAGATGAGACAATTTATTGCTCATCAGTGTTGGTACATGCAAGGGTTCCTTTTGATGAGATGGAGCATCAAGTGTTTAGGAACTAGGTGATGGCTAATGATGGCTAAACCCGAAGAATTGAGATGGTATCAGGGGAGATATGGAAAATGTTAAGTATGGTAAAGGGAGAATGGACACACTATTTCAATCCAGGTCTTCTAAGTAGTGCCACTCCTATAACCCTACAGCCTCAGGGGAGGTCCCACTGGACGAGGGCTAAAGATTAACTCCTGTTGTAAGGTGAGAGAACAAATTTACTGTCAGTACTAGTTAATCATCCAAATCACCCCTTTATTCATACTAAATGCCCAAAACATTATGTGAAAGCACCCAATTGCAAAATGGTCAAAATACCTATTGAGTGGTAGCCCACCTTCATTTAGGAGGAAGGGTGGATGGTGAGAGATGTAATGAATGGTGCAGATGGTGGAGGAACTGGCTTATCATCATCATCAAGCCAATGTATAAGGTTTCTAGTTGGTTGGTCGTCCAAAATTGGAGATTTTTTTTTCTCCCAGTGGGTTACACATTTTGGTGGGTAACAAGGACTAGAGGTTTGGGGTAGGTGTGCACAAAACATGGGTTGGACAAGCCCTACATAGTGTGATCACCTCTACAAAACCAATGGCTTCACTAAACATTGTGTCCCAGTAGATGCTTGTCAAATCCCCTAGTCCTATCCAAGAGAAAATAAGATGAGAATGAAGTCTAGAGGTACTAGGCATGGCCTGTCATAAGAGGCCTATGGTACCATATGCATAATCATCACAGAGCTACAGGGCTTCAGGATTTGCATCTCATTGAACTTAAAATGGTGTTTTCATGAGAATATATAGTGTAGGTCCTAGGAGTTAAGAGTAACAATAGATGTTTTGTTGTTTATCAAAAGAGCAAAGAGAGAATTACTATGGGTGTGGAAGAACATGGTTTGTTTCCACTAGTGGATAATGTAGCGAAATTTATGGTTATGGGAGAGATATTGGAGAAACAAGAAATAAAGAAATTGATTTGGTATTCTTGATTTGTTGAGTTTCATGGAGAGAGGACGACCTTCGTAGAAGGTGAAGATGAAGCATTAAAACTAGATGGTGCTTCCTCAGAGAAGCAAAAGAAAAACTTTAAGATGTTGAACTGCCAAGGTGTAGAGAAGGTGGATTTAGTGAGCAAGCCAGGCTTGATGCCAATGATTAAAAGGTTGATTATTTAACCATTGATTGCTCTCATTCCACTAGTTAGACATAAGGATGGTGGTGTGATTTATACTTAATCAACCTTGGTGTCAATTTACTTCCAATTGTTGATTGAAGATATTATTTAGAGTGGGTTGCAAACATATTGCTGGTCCATAATCGTTTTTGTTTTGGAACTAGTAGTTTTTATGTAATATGACCATTATGGTGATACTTAGGAGTTAGACATACATTAGATGGATAATAAGGTCTTAATTAGGACATATAAAGTCTTAATTGGATATAATAGTCATAATTAGGATGTAGGCATAGATTATGTATATAAAAAAGTCTTAGTTAGCACATTATAATATTGTGATGAAATCATGAGTTAATTAATGTAGTCATTAAAATATTAGGTTTTTGGGAGTTATGTATCCACTTTTATTTCTCGTTTTATGTATTGAGACATTGTATGACTTAATAACGAATTGATCTATTCTCTCATTGTTATGTGCATTGCTAACTATGTTGATGTGTGTGTAAAAACTTATGAGATTTGGAATGTTTGCATTGGTTGTTTTTTGGGAAGCTGTACCAACAATTTTTGGGTGATTCACATGGGCCAATCCCTTAATGATCAACATATTGAATTCCAAATCAAGCATTTCTATGTCGAAAAGATTGTAACAATTATTTACATTAATAGATTGTGCACCCAAGTGCATTATCCAAACCTACCTATGGTTAGTCAATGGTTTATAGACGATCAAATCATATTATACATTGGTTATTATGTCTTATCCGTTAGTTTTTGCATCTTGAACAGGTATTCTAGTCTCAAATGGTGTCTATGAGGCTAGGAACACAGGTGGATTAATTATCTCCAATACCCAAAAAAAGTCTCTAAGTGAAAATTCTTAATTAGATTTAATTAACCAGTTTTAATTATTTTTTAAGTCTTCGGGAAATTGGTTAACTAATCAAGATTAATTGGGACAAATCGATTTTGCTCTAGAGACTTCTAGAAAATTGATTTTTAGAAGTCAAGATGATCTTAGCCATCGATTGGAGTTGAATCGTGGCCATTGATTCGTCAACAAAAGATTACAAGAGGAGATCGATGGGGCCTTTGAAGATCATTCAAACAACAAATTTGCAATGATAGCAAGGGTGCGGGATAGTGTGGGAGATTCCAGCAACAAGGTTTCAATGGGAGAAATTGAGAGGAATTTCCAGAGAAATTCTTCACAGTGATTCTAGTTTTTCCAAGAGTAAGGAAGAGGCCGAATTAGTTTGTAGGAGGAAGGCTGAGACAAACAATGCGAATAGCCAATTTATCCAGTGCGAGTTGCCGGAGACTCATTTCAGTTGCTAGTTGTTGGAATAATTTCTTGGAGGGAATTCGAGTTGGTTAATTGAGTTGCTGGAGGTAGTATTACTCATAAGATTGATTTCCCGGAGGCTGTGCAAGTTGTCGGGAAGGCTAGTTCGAATTTCCAGTTAGCTAGTGCATGTTGCCGGAGGAAGTGCGAATTGCCTAGGATAGGCTGAGTTGGTTTGTAGAGGGAGACTCTTGATTTCCCATTTCAATTTGGTCAGTGGAAGTGAATTAAATAACTTGTCGGAGCTTTGCCAGTTTCAAGCAAGCAGTTTATGTTATCCTTGATTTGCTGAAGAAATAATATAAACCCTCATATGCAAAATTGGTTTTCCTTGTGAGGTTTTTCCAGGGTCTCTTTGGTCCAAAAATATTGGTGTCAAATTTTATGTGTGAGATATTTGCTTAGTTCATGTGATTAATTTTTGGTGAAATTACAATTGTGTTTTTATTTAGTATTTGCTGTAAATAATTTACATAATACAAATAATTTGTGAAGGTAGAAGAATAATAACCAGTAATTGCAATAGAATTTTCACATTACCAACATCGTTACCATCTAACTAACATCTTTGTGAGAAGCCCTAACATAGGTGCTAATAATGGTAACAAAATGGGAAATGCACCATTGTCACCTCAGTACATGTTCCAACTTCCTTGTCACTTTAGGCCAACTGTTGGAAGCCAAGAGGGTATCACTATTGATTAGGTAAGCCTCTTTAAGTGAATTATGCCGATGCAAGCTTATGATTTACTTTAATGAATCCAAAGTATGTGTCGCAATGCAATGCTCAAGGATTCCAATAAGTGAAAAAGTGCTTGAAAGATAAAAGGTTAGGAACATTAGCACAAACCACCAATATATCCACTTGAGAAAGAGAGTTAGGAGCTAGTGGATGTGTGTGCCGAATTTGATGTGCAAGATAAACTACAAGTACAAATTCAAATTTGCAATTACATGATTATCACTTAACAATTGAAACTTCAAAGAGACAAGAACCACATCTAATCTACTTTAGGGCAAGAAGTGTATAACCAACTAATGTAAACGATGGTCCATTGTGTGCTTTGATTACCAATTGATCATATGTTAAAAAAGGGGCAAGCCACACCTTTTAAATCCGTTATATGGTAAAATAACAAAGAATTTTCAGAGTAGAAGCATAGAAGAGACCATTGAAGAGGTGGATTATGTAGTAGAAAGCAAAATGTCTTGGACAATTTCATTTGGGTAAGAAATATAGCATGTAACAACAGCCCAATGAGTGTTAGAAACAAGCTACAAAGATGTATAATAATGAACCAAACAAGAACTTGCAAATATATGCTGAATCCCCCTAGGCTAGTTATGATTACTAATAAACTTTTGAGTACCAAACCCTAGCCTTAGAGTTTCCACAAATGTGACTTTTATTGCTTCAATTTTATTTCAGATTTGTGAAATACTTTAAATTAGCCCACAAAATGTTAGATAAATTTTTGAAGAATGATTCTTAGGGTTGTTTTTCCTTTTCAGAGATGAAGATCAACAATTAAGCACAAACCCTTGAATTAACCTGTCTAGGAGATAAAATAAACCATTGACTTTGCACTAGAGTGAAAGAATCTTTGATTTTTAACTATTAGATTTCTTTCTAAACAAACCAAAAATAAGAAGAATTTTAATTTTAGGGTTTTTTGGTTGGTTGTTAGGAAGAGAGACGTGCTTTTCTACAATTAGGGCTTATAGGGTCAAGAAGGATACCCTTCTAAGAATTGGTCACTCCTATATTAAGGATTAGGGTAAGAGATTAACACCTTAGGGTAGATTAATCTCTTATCTAGTCAAGATAATGTATGAAGACTGGGGCCCTACAATAGTGGATTCTGCAAGGGAAGAAATTTCACCAACAAGATCAATGATGGAATGAATAAAATACTTAAATACCTTCCAAGTGGGAGACTTACCCCTCAAATGGATTAATTTTGAAAGTTAGTAGAAATTTTAAACCATCGCATCAAATCTTTAATGCACCAAGAAGATAACCGAGAAAGAGAGAACTCCAAAAACTGATGCCAATACTTGCAATAGGTAGATCTTCAACAATTTGTATTATTCAATGATGTCCAACAAAAACCAACAATTTGGGATGAGAGAAGAGCCTCCATTTATAGATGAGGATTCTACATGCTTTTCATTATTTATTTGTTAATTTAGCCTAGGAGAATTACAAAAAAGTGTCATGGCATCCACACAAGGAAGGAAACTAAGTCAATCTACAAGCAAAACATGCCACATGTGCCTAAAACCCTACAAGAGAGGAGATGTCTTACAAAAATAGAGGTGGAATTGGAGTAGAAGCTCAATGTTCCTCTTGAAATGCATGGTACAAACCTCAAATCTTTGTAAGGTGCCTTCCCAATGAAGAAAAGTGCCAATGTCCTGCATCCAAAGGTGAAATGACCTCATGAAATGGGTGGCAAAATCCCGAAGAAGTGGATTTGCTCCTCTAATCATGCTCAAAAATCCTCAAAAGATGTCACTAAAGCGTGACCATATCCTAATCTGAAGCAAGGACCCTCCACGAAGCATGGAAATTGACCTTCCAAGTTTAAACAAGTCATAATAACCCCAATAGCTAGCATGAAGTCCCCATGTGTGAGGTTGGCCCTCAAATAAAGTGAAGAATCACTCAAACAAGTGATAAAGTAGAAGGGGGTTCCAAGATCTTCAATGTGGCAAGTGTAAAGGTGACCCATGCAAGTGTAAATAGCTGCCTGAGGATGTGACCAATGCGTTGGGATATGTGAATTGCCTCGATATCTATGAGACTGTCTTAGGACTTATGCAACTGTGTGAATAATAGCAGAATCATTTCCAAGAGTCCACTGTCAAAGTGTGACAACACATAAGAAATAAGTGGGCTGGTGGGGGGGTGGGTCCATGATAGGGGTATAAGACAAATATGCTTCCAAATAGGCATGACAACCTTTACAATGTGAACAACACTTTTACATACAAAGAAAGGAAATGAATGAGACTATAGGTTCTCTTAGATCACGTGTCCTCGTTGGTCGATCCGAAGATGCTTACATACCCTACCTAGATCATAAATGACTGACATGATGGCAAGTTACCTCCATCAAGGGATAGTTAGTTGGAGCCATAAGAGCAATTCATATCTTGAAATAGGGACTAAAATGATGTGCATTGACTGACCACAAAGGGTTTGGGCTACCACCTACGCCAAACACTTTTATGGAGGTTATTCTTGCATGGCGCAATACAATACATGAGTACAAAAATATTGACACTTTTGGCTCATCATTATACAATAGACACAAGAATCTGCCCACATGATGGGTTACATCTGGCGAAAAAATGTAGGGTGCACTGAAGTGAATCTGAGGTGTAACCAGTGTATGAAAAAATTGAACTGACCCAGGCAATTAATCTCATAGAATAATGGTGAATTTACTCAATTTGTTACATTGTTTATTACCAAGGAAAGGAATGAATAGCTATAACAGAAAGAGACATCATTGAAAACAGAAAAAGTTGGCATAATGCCATAACGAGATGGGTAAATAATGTCTAGGACTGGAGATGCCATATGCACCATCAATACAGTGTCCCTGATGTAGTTTTCGGTTGTGTGGGCTGCTCATTATTATTTGTAAAGGTTATGATTCCCTTCTTCTTTCTCTATCTAAGTATGGACTCATAGTAATTCTCTTTTTTCAAGAGATTTTGCTTATCGTTCACTACAAAACGTTTCCTGCATTTTTTGTTATATGTTCTTGAGACCTACACATCTGAAGTACTACTTGAATTTTCTTCCTTCCCTGAGTTGCATGTTTGCTAGGCACACATTTCTCAATCATGTGTTTTCTCTTTCTACTGATTTGTGTTTTTGGGCCGTACTTGATTTCATTTTATGGAGTATTTTCCATTGAAGTACTGTTCATGTCTTGTCTTCCTTTTGGGCATTGAAACTTTTAGCAGATATTGTTGTTTAATCCTCATGTTTCCATGGGTTCTGTTTCCTGACAGAGTTGGTGGGTATTCTGTCATGCTGCAGTGCAAGGATCGGACAAGTAACATAAAGGTCAGGAATTTCAGAGTTTTTCCAAGGGAATTATGGGCTGTTATATTTAGGTCTTCTTTTGTTTCTCTGCAAAAGATGCTGTACGTTATGTTTGCCAAGTAAATTAACATGCCACATCAAGGATGTTGGTTTTCACTGTGGTTCATAGTCTCATGATCCTGATATTAAGGTTATGGTTATTTAAGCTTCACTTATGGCTTGCTTGAGTATTCGTGACTAGTTGTTCTTATTTTCAGAGAGGAAATGTTTTGGCTATATTGAATCAGGCATGGTACTATTTGTATTTTGTTAGGCCTGGGAGCTGATGTTTTGCATCTAAAGCTTTTGTCTGTGTTGGATTAAAGTTCGTGCCATCTTTCTTACATGGTTTATAATTTATTTGAAATCATTAGGAAGCTTTTCATCGGCTACCAATTCCATACTCAATGGAAGACTTCAAAATTGAGCGACACTTTTGGAAAGATGTGATGGGGAATGAAAATGAGCCGCCTCCATATGTGCATGTCAGACGCAGTATCCTTTAGTAATCATAACTTCGGTATACTGCATGCATTACTGTTATATTTCAATAGCATTGAATAAGAATCCTGTAGTTTAGACGTCCAACATAGTTACTTTCCAGTGGAATCACCAATAAATGTGTGAAAATTTACTAGTGAAAAATTTGATATTCTCTGTATCCAGTGCTGTTTACATTTACAATCAGAATTTTACAATCAGAATAGTAAGAAGTCATATAACAATAATCTTATATGTGCAAAAGCATACATTTTAGGATTATTTTTTATGCTATGTACAGTGTACTTTTAATGTGAAGCCTTAGATCATCTGTTTTTTGAAATTTATACTTGGTGTCAAATGTTCTTGCGCTAAACCTCAAACAAAAAATTGTTTGTTCTCAGTTGTTTGGAGTTTGGTGCTCTGTTAATTGAGTAATGACATGACAACTATGGAGGATGGATAATATTGCTTACTACATCTAAATTCTTTGTATACATGCTCCAGCTGGGAGTTTGTAATATATGGATTAGCAAAGCTTAGTTTGTAGCATGAATGCTTATTAGCTAACTTTGTTCACTTTAGTAGGTTATGAGTTGTGCACCTTGACTAAGTGGTAGATGTATTCTTAATAAAGAAGAAACGTGATGATACGGATGATGGTGTTGGGTGCTCCTGTGGTAGGGATGCAGTTGTATGTGCTGAAAATTGTGAATGCAGGTACATTTCATTAATATGTCTTGCTGTGTTTCTATTATTCTTAAGTAGAGTTGATTGTCAGAATTCAAACTTGTACATAATAGCATCTGTTTGATTGGTTTCAATCAATGATGGTGAACCATTTCCGCATTTATGTTAAACTTGTTATATATGTACTGGTATTCTTACACAAGAATTTAGTATATGGATTATTTGAAGTCAATTTTTTTACACTAACAAAAAGATTTTCAATACTTTTTAATTATAAGGCAAAGGAAAAAAGTTAAGAGCATCAATTGATGTATAGGTTCCTTTGATCTTGCTGAGGGCTGTTGATTTTTCAAAGAAATCTGATCTTCTATTCTGATAATTACTTTCCAATAAGATAAGATAATTTCCTTGAGTGACCACAAGAGTAGGTCAACGGGACTAAAGGATTTCTTTAAACAAGTTCACTTATGTTACATATATCATTAAGCAATTATACATAGAAAATCTCAACAGTAATGCAATAATGACAATAGGATCATAAAGAGACAAACAAGCACACAAAGATACACAAATTTTCACCTGGGATGTGAGGCCCTAAATTAGGAATTTAACAGAGTACAGCCAGAATTAATGCTCAAAATATACTATTCACTGTGTAATTTCTCAAACAAAATTTATAAAGTTTGTTATTGAGTACCTACCTAGATTTTTGTGGTTGAAGATGTTTTTGATCTGCGGTGGCTCTCGCTTCGGCTCCCTTGTTACCAAAACAATCAAAACCTCCTTGCCAAACTGAGCACAATTTCAGTACCCAGCTCCAAGTACTTCAAATTCGAGGTACTCTGCCCCCAGTGCCCAAAATTTCAAGAATAATTAAAGCCCAATTCCCTCTGTAGTGACTTTGTTAGAAAAACCTCCTCTGTAAAAATCTACTTCTTCGATTTCCTCCGTAAAATCTCCTTTTATAAGCTCAATTCCACCGTCTCAGCTCTCCACCGCCCTTGCTTATTATCTTCTTGTCTCCTCTCCATTATTTGTCACCTGCAATGTCTTTTATGACTCTCGTCTCTCTGTCTTCCCACGTTTATATATATATATATATATATATATTATGTGACTCATGGAATTGAGGTTGCCACCTTTTTGCACGAAACTTCAAATAACTCGACGTTTCGGGTCGTACCTGCACCCGAAACTCAAAAACTTGGCCGAAACTCGACCATAATGTAATCATCTATTAGAGTTAATATAGATTTGTTTTTCCTTTTAAATTGTCATCTATGGGTCTTATTCCCTTTTTTCTTGCAAGATAATGTGTTATTCACTTATTTATTTATATATATTATTTTATATATACATATATGACGTTTCAGCTAACGTTTCGGCTGACGTTTCCATTTTTGGGAGGTGACGTTTCTAAACGTACCCGTTTCGGAAACTCTGAAACGTTTCGGCGTTTCGTGCAACTTAGGTTTTATATTATAGTTTTCTTTTGTTTAGTTAATATAATGTTTTGTAAATAAGTTAATTATTTTATATATAAATTTTTATTAATTTTACTTTATTTTTATTATAATCCAAATAAATTTAATTTGTATTTTATTATTTTTGTTATCTATATATATATCTTTGATATATATATATATATATATATATATATATATATATATGGGTGGTATATATCAAAGGCCCCACTTGATATATTTATTATATTATGGTGAGTTAGGAATTTACTTTGATAATTGATTTATTAACCTAACTTAGATATTTTTCAATATTAGTCAGTATGTATACTAGTGCAATACATGTAGTTCATGCATATGCAGCTATCATATGAATGCACGTATGCACACTAATATTCACATTCTGTTTGTAATTGTAGGTAGGTCACTACATACACACCTACTTAAAACTTCGTCCCAAAGTTAGGGTTTATATAGTATATCGATAATTATTTTAGGGTATGTAAGGATTGTTATTTGTGATTGAATTTTCATTTATAATTGTGAGGACACTTAAAATTGTATTTTAAACATTTATTGGGTATAATTTTAATAGTCAAACCCTGCTCACCTAGACTCCCAAGCTATTCTAAAATCATCCTATCCTTCCTAATTTCTTCCGCTCCCATCCTATCCGTCCTCTACTAGAATATGCCATGGCGTTAGCTATACTGATCTACCCATTCATAAATCTCAAGGGTGGCAATGTTGACTATATTGAGATGTTTACTTAGTAGGCATCCGATAATCATCATCACACGTCTAGGGGTGTTAGGTGCCTATAATACTAGTGTATTCCCTTATTATTATTGTCATTGTACTTCTTATTGTTATTGTTGTGCCCATGTTGCCCCCATATTGTTATTATTGTGCCCCATAGAAGCCCACTATTGTTATTGTTGTGCCTTTACATTATTATTGTTATGTCGACTCTGATTATATTGTGACCCCTTAGACTCCTATATATAGAAAGGAGGTCTTGTCATTTGAATCATCGAAGAATTGTTCATTTTTGTAATGTAAAGGAGGTTGCCCCCTCGAAGAGGCTGATTGTGAAGGCGTTTATTTCTCTTTTCTTCTATTTTCTGAGCTGATTGCATAATATTTGGTATCAGAGCTTTGGATTCTAGGGTTTCGCTGCTCCAAACAGGTCATCGTGGCATTTTTTATTTTTATTTTTATTTTTTTCTTTTCTGCGACGTTTCAGAAGGTAAAAAAAACCCATTTGAGCTGAAATCTTGCTGAACCTTGAGTCCGAATTTCAGATCTTGTCTCGCTATATTTTCGGAGATATGATCCAAGGAAGTTAGGGTTTTTGCAGGCTCCTGAATTATATCTCAAACGGGTGACCTGGGGAAAATCGTCATAACTTTATCTCTGAGCATCAGATTGAAATTTCGTAAAAAGTTACAGAAAGAGGACGACCTTTAGTTTTCTGTGTATCAGTTTCAGGTCCTAAGGTCGAAACTGTGACATGTGGCACTTCGTACATGTTCGCTCTACTAAAGTAGTCTATAATCAGGTCATCGTAGGGGATTTGGCATAACGCTTCCTTCGAGAATCCAATCTTGATCAGACTTGCGGGGTTGGAAAGAGGAATAAGAGGGCTAACGCAAGAGGCAATTTCAAACCTTGGAGATCCTAAATTACAGAGATACAACATATTCAATTTCGAGTTTCGAGCTCCTACAAAGTGAAAAAATGTGTGTAGTTTTTTAAAATTTTGCATAAGTTTGGTCTAGAAAATTAGTTTGAAGGAATTCAAAGGGCATATTGAAGCATTATTATCATTAATTGATGCCTCGAAGAAAGAAATGGGAAACACATAGTAAGCAATTTGAAAGCTCTAGCATGACTCATGAAGAAGATGAAAAAATGCAACATGATATATCAAAATTACGAGACCAAGTGCAACAAAATTCACTCTCACAAAATGTAACAGAAGCTAATATGGGTAGTTTAAAGAAAGGTGTGGAAGTTAAAATGGATGGCGTGGAAGCTAAGATGGATGGTTTAAAGAATGGAATGGAAACTAAGATGGATGGTATGGAAGCTAAGATGGATGGTATAGAAGCAAAACTTAAAGGCAACATGGAAGATATGAAGATAGATTTAACAAAGTTGCTACAAGAAATTCTTACTAATGGCGAAAGGGTAGTAAAGGAAACTTGTGATGAGAACAAAATAAATTTTAGTCATGATTATATAGACTGTAACGTTGGATTGAAGACCAACCATGTTCCAAAAATCGATACGAGGAAGTTTGATGGCAAGGATCCCATAACATGGATACTACAGATGGAGCAATATTTCGATCTCCATAATGTGCAAAACACACAAAAGGTACGCATTGCAACTTTATATTTGGAACCCAATCAGTTTGTATGGTATTGATGACTTTGCTCTCGTAAACAAATTGTCACTTGGGAAATTTTTATGGAAGAAATGATAACACATTATGAGGATACAAAAATCAACACTTTTTTGAGCCAATTGTTAAATCTCAAACAAAATGGTTCAATGGTGGAACACATTGAGGACTTCCAAAAATTGAATATAAAGGTAAAAGATATTCTAGAGGAGCATAGGATTGATGTGTTCATAGGGACTTCAAAGGATAACATCCAACATGAGGTTTGCCTTTGGGAACCTGAGGCTGATTCATTGGAGAAAGCATTCAGGTTGGCACGGAAAATTGAAAGCAAAATTATGGCAGCAAAGAAGCCTACCACTCACAACTATAAAGATGGAAGTGTTGTTACCTCTAGCCTTCCACAACTTACAAGGTTGACACCACAACAATTGGAAGAAAAAAGAGCAAAAGGGCTTTGTTTCAATTGTGATAGCAAATACACTAAAGGTCATAAGTGCGCTAAGAAGAAATTATTTTACATAGATTGTGAAGAGGAGGAATAAAAGAAACAAAAAACATCAAAAGAAGAGGATACACATCAGGAACAAACCCTAGAGAAAGAAGAAATGAATCGACCATATCGTGTAATGCATTGGCTGGAATTACCACTCCTCAAACTATCAAGATAGAAGGACATATCAAGAAGAAAAATGTAACAGTGTTGATTGATTCAGGCAGTACCCATAATTTTATTCATTGTAAAAAAGCCAAGGAATTGAATTGCTTCCTATATCCAACACCAGAGTGTCAAGTGATGGTCGCAAATGGAGGAACCATAAATTGCTCTGGAAAGTGCCATAATATCAAGCTATCCATGGGGGAATATGTGTTGAATAGTCTAATGCTTTCCATTCCAATGAGTGGTGCTGATGTTGTACTAGGAGTCCAATGGCTACAATCTTTGGGTACGATAACTTTTAATTTTCAAGAACTTTTCTTGAAATTTGTTTCAGAAGGAAAGGAAGTTGAATTAAGGGGTATCACATGGAAACTGGGAAAGATAATCAACTCTAACAACATGACAAAGTTTCTAAATAAAGAACAATGAGGCATAATTGCACAATTATGTTCGCTAGAGGTTCCCACATTGGAATCATCTATTTATCCAGATCTCCAAAAAAGGCTTGGACAATCATTCCAGGGTATTTGATACCTCCAAAGGCCGCCTACCTATTCGCGATCATAATCATGCTATTCATTTGATTCTAGGAAGTGTTCCTCCAAACATCATGCCTTACAGATATCCCTATGCCCAAAATAGTGAAATTGAACGTATGGTTGTAGAGATGTTAGAGGCTGGTATAATTCAACCTAGTCAAAGTTCTTTCTCCGCTCCAGTAGTATTGGTGCATAAGAAGGATGGATCATGGCGCATATGTCCGGATTATAGGGAGCTCAACAAGCTTTCTATTAAAGATAAATTCCCCATTCCTGTCAGTGATGAATTATTGGATGAATCGCATGGAGCAATTTACTTCACCAAATTAGATCTTCGTTCAAGATATCATCAAAGCAGAATGAAGATTGAAGACATTGCAAAAACAACATTTAGAACTCATGAGGGTCATTATGAATTTTTGCTCGTGCCTTTGGGCCTTATCAATGCACCTTCTACATTTCAAGGTTTGATGAATTCCATTTTCAAACCCTTCCTTAGAAAATTTATGTTAGTATTTTTTGATGATATACTAATCTACAGCAAGTCTTGGAAGGATCATGTTCAACATGTTGACAGAGTGCTCAAACTATTGGAGGAGAAACAATTATATGGAAAACCTCCAAATGTTTCTTTGGAGTACAAGAGGTGGAATATTTGGGTCATATTGTATCTCATGAAGGTGTTAAAGGTAGACCTTAGCAAAATTAAAGCCATTAAGGAATGGAAAATCCCCACATCCATAAAGCATCTGTGAGGATTTCTTGGGTCGACAGGGTATTATCGCAAGTTTGTTAAGAATTATGGGAAAATAGCGGCACCTCTAACAACATTACTGAAGAAAGATGCATTTTCATGGACTCTAGAAGCAACGAAAGCCTTTGAACATTTTAAAGAGGCAATGTGCCAAGCATCGGTCTTAGCTACGCCAGACTTCACAAAAACCTTTATTGTGGAATGTGATGCCTCAGGAAATGGAATTGGTGCTATTTTAATGCTAGAAGAAAGACCCATTGCTTTCGAAAGTCATCCAATCAAAGGAAAATATTTACACAAAGCTATTTATGAGAAGGAAATGTTGGCAATACTACATGCACTTAAGAAATGACGACCTTACCTAATGGGAAGACATTTCAAGGTAAAAATAGATCATGATAGTCTTAAATACTTTTTAGAACAAAGATTATCTTTAGAAGAGTAGCCAAAATGGGTCACAAAGATGTTGGGTTATTACTTTGAAATCATCTACAAAAAAGGGAAGCAAAATGTTGTTGCAGATGCACTCTCAAGAAAGGATGAGGATGTGGAAGCATTGCTTTGTGCCATTTCTATTATCCAACCAGATTGGATAAACGAAGCAAGGGATGAATGGAAGAATGGCGAAGAAGTGTGGGCACTCATTCAAAAGTTGCAGCAAGATCCAGTACATCTGATACATTTAGCTGGAAAAATGATTCGTTATGGTACAAAGATCACTTATACCTCTGTAAGAATTCCCAACTCAAACAAAAGATTCTTAGGGAATTGCACACATCTCCTTTAGGAGGGCATTTAGGATTTTTAAAAACTTACCACAGGGTTAAGAATGATTTTTTTTGGGATGGCCTTAAATCTGATATTCAAAATTTTGTGGTAGAATGTTTGATTTGCCAACAAAATAAAGGTTAGACAATTAAGACCCCAGGTCTATTACAACCTTTATCCATTCCAAGTCAATGTTGGGAGGAGGTTTCAATGGATTTTATCACAGGTTTACCCAAGTCCGAAGGAAAGAATGTCATCATGGTGGTAGTTGATAGACTTACCAAGTATGCACACTTTTGTGTATTATCTCATCCATTTAAAGACAATACAATTGCTAATGCATTTATGGAAACAATTCAAAAGCTACATGGAAACCCAAAGATTGTTGTGAGTGACAGATATCCTATTTTCACTGGAAATTTTTGGACAAAATTATTTTCTTGTCTGGGTACTCAGTTAGCTCACAATTCATCTTATCATCCTCAATCTGATGGGCAAACTGAGATAGTTAACAAATGTTTGGAAGGATATCCCCATTGCTTTGTATCTAATAAATAAACATAATGGGTCAAATGGTTGCCTCTCGTTGAATGGTGGTATAACACTTCCTTCCATACTACAACAAAAATGACCCCATTTATGGTGCTTTATGGATATCATCCATTGTCCATCACATCATATTTAAGAGAAAATTCTAAGGTTCAAGCAGTGGAAGATCACATCGAGCATCAACAAAAAGTTCTCCAACTCTTAAAGGATAACCTCACTTTGACGCAGAATAGAATGAAACAATAGGCAAATCAACATCACAGTGAAAGAAGTTTTGATGTAGGTGACTGGGTATTTCTACGACTACAACCATACAAACAAATGTCCCTCAAGCAAGCTAAGAAGGATAATAAATTATCACCAAAGTATTATGGTCCATACAAGGTGTTGCAAAAGATTGGTACTATGGCATACAAATTGGAACTTCCTGCATCTTCTTGAGTGCACCCAATTTTCCATGTTTCATGCTTAAAGAAGGTTATAGGTGACAAGCTATCAGTTCAAACAATATTGCCAAAGCTTGACGAGGAAGGAAAAATCATATTGATGTTGGAAATACTGAGAGGGGCGGGGTGAATCAGTATTTCTTTTTCCCACTATTGTTTTACCAGTTAAAACATATATATTCAGAACACAAGATGAACAACAAGAATAAATGCTTTTATTAATATAAACTGTGCAGTAAAATAGATACAATATATAGATGGTTGCAATCAGTTGCCAAGCTCCAACTTGGACTTTGGTGAGGCTCCAACCTCCAGAGCACCAACTCTATTTTGCCAAGACATCAATCTTGGACTTAGGAGCACTAACTCTCAAGGACTTCAATCCTTCCTACTTCTGAGGCTTCAACCCCAAGGACTCCAATCCTACTTACTTCTGAGGCACCAACCCAAGGACTCCAATCCTTCTTGCTCTTGAGGCACCAGCCCCAAGGACTCCAATCCTATCTTGTCAAGGCACTGTTTGATGGTAATCTTTTGCTCTCAGAACTCTTCTCTGCTGAGTTCTGTCTATTTACAGCTTCACTGTAGTCTCCAGGCTACAGTATCAATGACAACCAGTCTTCTTAAGAATGAGTCTTTACAACTCTGCACACTGCCCACACATAGTCTCCGATAACCATTTTTCTCTCTGATAATGTCTTCACACAGCTTTAGTCAATCTTCTGTTAGCTGCACTAAACTCTGTATAAAGAACAATTTTCTATTCAAGCTTATGTTCTCATTGTCACAGTGAATGCTTCAGCATGACTGTTTTTCTACTGGCTGTTTCTCCCCTTCGACTGCCTACTATTCTGTTGGTCCTTCATCCCTCTTTATGTTCTGCTGCACCCTATTTCTGTTATGTTGGACCCTCACATGGCCTCTATTTCCTCCAACGTATTTCAGCAGCTGTAACGGCCTTCACAGCGTATTTCAGCAACTTTCAGCAGCTGCAGTAACAACAGCAATCGCAACAACAACTACAGCATCAACAGTAATAGCAACAGCAGCTACAACAACAGCAGCAGCAGCAACAACAGCTACAGCAACAGCAACAGCAGCTACAGCAACAGCAACAGCAACTACAGCAACAACAGCTACAGCAACAGCAACAGCAGCTACAACAACACCAACAGCAGCTACAGCAACACCAACAACAGCTACAACAACAACAACAACAGCTACAGCAACAACAACAGCAGCTACAGCAACAGCAACAGCAGCTACAGCAACAACAACAACAGCTACAGCAACAGCAACAGCAGCTACAGCAACACCAACAACAGCTACAGCAACAACAATAGCAGCTACAGCAACAGCAGCTACAGCAACAGCAACAGCAGCTACAGCAACAGCAACAGCAGCTACAGCAACAGCAACAACAGCTACAACAACAGCAACAACAGCTACAGCAACAGCAACAGCAGCTACAGCAACAGCAGCAGCAGCTACAGCAACAGCAACAGCAACAACAACAGCAGCTACAGCAACAGCAGCAGCAGCAACAGCAGCAGCAGCAGCAACAGCAGCAGCAGCAGCAACAGCAGCAGCAGCAGCAACAGCAACAGCAGCTACAGCAACACCAACAACAGCTACAGCAACACCAACAACAGCTACAGCAACTTCATACAAAGCTTAACCACCTCTGCTGCGTCTGCTAGCATACATTCTGGTTCTTTGCCACAACCACAATAGCTCCAACAACAACAGCTCTCTGTTTTTACTGTTTTATAAATTCTCATACCTTTGTCCATTCGTTTCCGCTTACTCAATGGCTCTTTGGCTTCCTCTTCGCTTGCTTGAGCTTCGGCTTCCTCAACACTCGCTTGACCTTCCGGCTTCCCTCCTCCATTCGCTTTATCTTCCTCATGATTACCTTCGATTGATGTGTTGTCACAAAAATATAATGTCGTCACGAAGGTGTTTCAGCAACGCCGAAATATAATTTCGTCATGGAGGTGTTTCAGCAACGTCGAAATATAATTTCGTCACGGAGGTGTTTCAGCAACGCCGAAACTGGTGTTTCAGCAACGCCGAAACTGGTGTTTCAGCAACAGAGAAATTGATGTTTCAACAACTTTTCTCCAACTTTTTCAACTGTGTTCAACAGCTGTTAAAGCATGCATACATGGGTTTTACAAGCTTGATAATGTAGTCTAAGTCTTCTGCCTCCGATAGCTTTGTTTGTGTTACATGCATTTACAAGTCTTTGCCGCCATATGCATGTTTATGCCGTGGATAGTGTTACAACATTCTGTTTCTCCACTTGGCTCCTCTTGTCTCCATTGCTCCTCTGATGGCTCCTGATGACTCTGATATGCCTCCTTACTTTATGGTTCCTCCTGCAGCTCCTCTTAGTCCAATGTGGCTTCTCTGGCTTGGCAGTGTCTTTCAAAGACCTCCTTGCATATATGAATGCCTCTCTTGCTCTGATATCCTGTAATATGCTTTGATATGCCTCCTTAGGTAACTCCTCTTTGCTTGTGGCTTGGCTATCCTAATGGGCTTGCTCTTGTCCCTTCATGAATCTGCTCTGCATCCCCTTGGCTTCATGTCATCCTCTAGTATCCAGAATATTGCCATATTGACATCAATGACAACCTAGGTCAACAATTGAAACCTGAAGGAGTCGCAGAAACAAGAACTCGACAACAGTGAAATCGATCAATTTCAGAGTATCTCATCAAGTGGAAGAACTTACCCGCTGAAGATTCTACATGGGAGGATGAGAATTTTATACAAAAGCATCCAGAACTACTCAAGTGTTGAGGACAACACTTTTTTGAAGGAGAGGGGCATGTTAGGTCCCTATAATACTAGTGTATTCCCTTATTATTATTGTCATTGTACCCCTTATTGTTATTGTTGTGCCCATGATGTCCCCATATTGTTATTATTGTTCACATAGAAGCACACTATTGTTATTGTTGTGCCCTTACATTATTATTGTTATGTCAACTCTGACTATATTGTGACTCCTTATACTCCTATATATAGAAATGAGGTCTTGTCATTTGAATCATTCAAGGATTGTTCATTTGTGTAATGTAAAGGAGGTTGCCCCCTCGAAGAGGCTAATTTTGAAGGCGTTTCTCTCTTTTCTTCTATTTTGTGAGCTGGTTGCATAACAGATTCGCACAGTCCTCCAATGACTCCATGTTTTGGAGGATAAACGGTGGGCAACACATCCATCCCGCCCAGTAGGACTAGGGTCAACACCCCATCATGGAATCTCATTGAGCTTTAATTATTCTTGAAATTTTGTCTTCACGTGGTCGTTTTGGTAATGACGTTATCTGCAATGTAAGGACTTGTCCACATATTATAACATATGTATAAATGTATTCAAAATAAATTGTATTTAAATAACATTTTCTGTGTATTTCATATATGTTTCTATCTATAATATTGATCTTTACGCTTACATAACGTACTTGGCCCTATCCAACCCATATATCTGTAAGTTAGTTTTTATATTAAAATGTAGTCATTCTTTTATTTCCATCTTATCAATCATGTCGATATGTAGTAATGAAATAAAATTACAAATATCTCATCCATAACATAATTCATAATTTAGATTTCATAGTAAGATTAATCAAATACTAACTTCATATTGGTGTCTATATTCCAACGATATTAATTAAATTACATATTTCATATTGGTATCCACGTACCAGTGGAGTTAAGCAAATAACATATACTATGTATCGACAAAATAAAAAATTATTTTTGCATGTGATAATCCAAAATAATAGTCTTAAGTATCCAATTCAAATAAGGTAAATATATACAAAGTAAGGTTTTAAGTTCGTCAAAATAGACACAAGTTGGGATATCTTCGACATATAGTCTCTGTATCTTCCCAGGTAGCCGATCTAGGGTTATACTTGTCCCACTGGACCTTAACTTGGTTTACCAGGGTATTCCTCGACTGTCGAACTCTGCGTTACAGTATACGTAATGGTTCGACCGAAATGGTTCCTTTGTCTGATACTTGCAATTCCTTCCATTGAAGGTTATGAGATTTGTCAGTTATGTAATGTCTTAATACAAATACATGAAATACATTATGAACTTTATGCAAGTGGGGTGGTAGTGCAAGACGATAGGCGATAGGTTCGACTTTTTCCAAAACTTTGAATGACCCAATAAATCGGGGTGATAACTTTGTTTTTTTTCCACACCGTATCGTGCTTTTGTTGGATCCGATGCGGATGAAAACTTGATCTCCTATTTCATATTTCCTATCTGTCCTGTGAGCATCAACATAACTTTTTTGTTTATCTTGTGCCTCTTTGAATCGTTGTCTAATTTATTTTACCTGTTCCTCCATCTCTTAAATTAATTCTGGCCCCACTATCACTCGATTTTCTACGCTGTCTCAAGTTAACGATGTCTTGCAAGGTTTGTCGTACAATGTTTCAAATGGAGGCATCCCGATTGAACTGTGGTAACTGTTATTGTATGCAAATTTAACCAAGGGCAACTACTTTTTCCAGTGTGTTTGCGGTCCATAACGTACATTTTCAACATATCTTCTAGTGCTTGGTTCACCTTTTCTGTTTGTCCATTAGTCTTGGGATGATAAGCTGTACTTAAATTTAGTTAAGTTTCTAAGGCTGATTGCATACAAGTCTAGAATTTTGAAGTGAACCATGAATCTCTATCTGATATGATCTTTATAGGTACTCCATGAAATCTGATAATTTGATTTATAAATGCTCGAGCTATGTCAACAACTTCGTAAGTATCTCTTACAAGAATGAAATGGACGTTTTTCGTTAATTTATTTGCCACAACTAGAATGGCATTATGTCTTTGTGGAGTAAGAGGTAGTTCGACGATAAAATCCATGGAAATTATCTCCCGTTTTGTGATAGGAATGTCGTGAGGTTGTAGGAGACCCGCTGGATGACAATGGTCAGCCTTCACTTGTTGACATTCGAGACATTTTGCAACGAATCAGACAATATCGCGTTTCATGCCTGCCCAAAAGAAGAGTTTCTTTGTATTAGCATACATTTTCTTTACACCAGGATGTGCACAATACAATGCTCTGTGGGCTTCTTTAAGGATGGTGTTTCAAAGATCCCCATTATCAGGAATGTACATCCTTCCATGGAATTGCAAAATTCCATCATTTTCTAGTTCATATTCTTCAAATTTAGGTTCCTTTGGATTTTTACTATCTAGTTCGAATCTTACTTTTAAGTACCGTCTCTCAAGAGTTGTTCTAGTACTCGTTTCCTCAAGTCTACCTTGATAGGTATGAGCGAAAATGTCCGAGGTTTTCTACTTAAAGCATCTGCCATGACATTCTCTTTTCTTTTAATGTATGGAATTCCAAAGTCATACTCACTTAGGAATTCACTCCATCGTTTTTGCTTAGCATTCAAGTTTCATTGAGTAAACAAATATTGTAAACTTTGGTTGTCGCTTTTGAGCATAAAACTTCTCCTTACTAGATAGTATCTTCATATCTTTAAAACTAGCTCTACAACGACTAACTCTAAATTGTGCATGGTGTAGAGTTCTTCATGAGGCTTTAACTTTCTTGAGGCATACACTATTACTCCTTTGTCTTGCATTAATATTGCACCTAATCTTTGCTTGGATGCATTAGTACACACAATAAAGTCTTTGTCCATATCAGGTACTTGCATTATTGGTGCACTGGTCAACAATCTTTTAAGTTCAGAGAATGCTCTATGACATTCCTCAGTCCATTTATACCTAACTCTTTTACACTAGAAGGTTGTGATATGCTTTGCAATTTTGGAGAATCCTTCTACAAACCTTCGATAGTAGCCGACTAAACCCATAAAGCTTTACACTTCATGCACATTTTTTGGTATCGACCATTCCATGATTGCCTTTACTTTCTCAAGATCTACTGAGATCCCTTCACCAGATATAATATGACACAACTAATGAATCTTTTTCTTAAAGAAAGAACGCTTTGATAACTTTCCATATAACTGGTGTTCCCTGAGGCAAGATAATACTATCCGTAAATGTTCTTCATGTTCTTTCTCATTTTTGGAGTAGATGAGAATATCATCTAAGAAGATTTGTACAAATTGATCGAGATATTTGCTTAAAACATTGTTCATAAGGTTCATGAACACTGTTGGTGCATTGGTCAACCCAAATGGTACCACATTGAACTCATAATGCCCAAAGCATGTTCGGAATGCAGTCTTAGAGATATCGTTTCCTTAATTTTTAATGATGATAGCCTGATCGTAGATCGATTTTTGAAACGACAAAAGCTCTTTTCATTTGGTTGAAAAGGTCATAAATTCGAGGCATTGGATAGCGATTCTTTAGTGTAGCTCAATTTAAGTCTCGGTAGTCTATGCAAAACTGCAAGGGAGAATCCTTCTTGACAAAAATTACAGGAGCACCCCAAGGTGAAATACTGGGTCAAATGTGTCCTATATCCAATAGTTCCTTCAACTGAATTTGTAATTCTTGAAATTCTAAGCTATAATTGTGTAAGGTGTTTTAGAGATTGGTTCTGTACCAGGTTTCAATTCTACTGTGAGATCCAACTCCCTTTTAGGAGGTAATTCTGGTAGCTCCTTTGGAAAAACATCCAGAAATTCGGATAACACCGGATATTGCTCTAAGGATAGTCCTTTCTCTTTGCTTACTTCTTGAACTGCATATACTTGACAACCTTTTCTTAAGCAACACTTCATTTGCATTGCTGAGATGAAGTGTAAAAATACTTTCTTGTTATTACCTTGGATTTGGATCGTCTCCCCTTCATCATTTATACAAAGAATTGTTTTTCTGTAACAGTCTACCCATGCTCGATGAGCTTACCAGTCCCTCCCTATGACGAGGTCGTAAGTTCCTAGGGCTGTGACATAAAATTTTAACTTAGTCGAACAGATCCCTAGATCAAATTTGCATTCCTCAACACTTATATCTACGGATCGAAGTTCTCTTGAAGCCATTTCCACCTGTGTGAAATCGTTTTTCTTGTAGGTTGCCAACCCACATTTATTTAATGCATATAATGAAATGAAACCATCAGTCGCACTAGTATCAAATAAGATTTTGAGTTTTATACCGTTAATAGTACTTGAGGATTCCACTATAGTGGATTGATGTTTTGCTTGGTTATTGTTGACTACTGCATGGATTTTATGATTGCCTTGGGTATTTGATGATGGTTCTTTTCCTGCTTGATGCATTACATTTGATGAAGCTTCCGGACAATCATGTTGAAAATGCAGTCCTCCACATGCCCAACAATTAACCTGGGGTAATCCCCTTGAGTCAGATTGTGAGTTTCTAGACAAGGAGCTTCGTCCTCTTGTGCTACTTCCTCTCGTGCTCCTTCCTCTATTAGTTGTTCCTCAAGATTTCCATTGACTTGTGTTTGACGATTCAACAACTATAGTATTAATTGTCATGGGAGCTCTTGCTCCTACTCCTCTTGGGGTGAATCTGTTACCGTAAGGGGGTGATCTCTAGCTACTCCCCTTGAAGAAGTTTCCGAGAGTCTTCCCTGGAAATCTTGGCTGTGGGGGTTCTATTGGTTTGACATCCCTTTTTATCCCTAGATGCTCCTCTGCATAACGGGCAATGTTTTAAAACTCCGACTTTGTTCAGAAACGGTCGAGGGTCGGCTCCAACTCTGACTTTGACTCGGTATCAACTTGGCCGGTTTGATTTCAATGACTCGGTCATTGTAAAAAATACATTAAATATTTATTTTTTAATAAAAAAAATAATTTTAAAGATTTTCATTCATGTTTCCAAATACAAAGCTTTAGAATATAGAGAGAAGACAACATATGATCAAAGTAGGCTCATGAACATATCCATTATATCAAAATGGCACCCAATGCACTGTCCAATACATACATGAATGGTGATATAGAGATCAAAACAAAAACACATAACCAAGGAGGCTAGAAATGGCCTCTACAACAAAAGTAAACTACAAAACATCATTAGTCACCAATACTACTGGCTACTCCTAGAGGAGCCAACATCATCTGGCTCAGACTCTAAATTAGAGTCAGACAGGGAAACCCATGGCTCCTCCTCATCATCTCCATCTACAACTGTAGCTGTAGAAGTGGTAGCACTAGTAGGCTGCGCAATAACGCCATGCTGAGATAGACGAGATATGCGCTTCCATTGTGGCTGAGTAGAGGAAGCGCCTGCAAATGGAGGACTTGGGGCTGGGCCTGAGGCTGATACAAGTGGATCTGCATTCAATTGGACATTTTTTTCAACTAATACTTCCGTCTGTAAATCCAAATCAAGATCCTCATCAGAATCAAACTTTGCTGGATGACTGTCCACTACCCAATCTGATGTTGGATCAATATCTTCCAACACAATGGGATCTAAATTAGGTTTTTTGTTAAACAATTGGTTGTGTCTGAGCTGGAGGTTGTATTGGACATAGACTAGATCATTTAACCATTTTTGATCTAAACAATTTCTCTTATTCGTGTAAATCCTCTCAAAGATAGACCAATTGTGCTCACGTCCAGTATCACTGAAAGTTTGACTCAAAATACGAATTGCAAACTTCTGCAATTGAGACAATGGCTACCAAATGCCTCCCACCATTGTGCTGCAAAAAACATAGTTGTGTAATGAGTTAGCTCAAAAAAATTACAAATTATATCCAACTTTGAAATTATAAACAATTTAACAAAATAAGAATTTGAAAATTGAAATTGTTTGTTTACCTGGCTCATCTGCTTCCCTTGCAATCCTTGCTAGGTTCTGGCCAAAGGTACCTGTGGCTTTGCTGAAACAAGTGATCTGTTGGTGTATCTCCAACTGATCACTCTCCATAGGCTGTGGGGGTTCTATTGGTTTGACATCCCTTTTTATCCCTAGATGCTCCTTTGCATAATGGGAAATGTTTTAAAACTCCAACTCTGGTTCAAAAGCGACTGAGGGTTGGCTCCAACTCTGACTTCGACTTGGCTGGTTTGATTTCAATGACTCGGTCATTGTAAAATATATATATATATATATATTTATATTTTAATTTTTAATTTTAATTTTATATATTTATTAAAAAACATTATTTTAAAGATTTTCATTCATGTTTCCAAACACAAATCTTTAGAATATAGAGAGAAGGCAACATATGATCAAATTAGGCTCATGAATATATCCATTATATCAAAATTGCACCTAGTGCACTCTCCAATACATACATGAATGGTGATATAGAGATCAAAACAAAAACACATAACCAAGGAAGCTAGAAATGACCTCTACAACAAAAGTAAACTACAAAACATCACTAGTCACCAGTACTACTGGCTACTGCTATAGAAGCCAACATCATCTGGCTCAGACTCTGAATCAGAGTCAGACAGGGAAACCCGTGGCTCCTTATCATCATCATCTCCCATTGCAACTATAGCAGTAGAAGTGGTAGCACTAGTAGGCTATGCAACAGTGGCACGCTGAGATAGACGAGATATGCGCTTCCGTCGTGGTTGAGTAGAGGAAGCGCTTGCAACTGGAGGACTTGGGGCTGGGCCTGAGGCTGGTACAAGTGGATCTGCATTCAACTGAACATTTTCTTCAACTAATGCTTCCGTCTGTAAATCCAAATCAAGATCCTCATCAGAATCAAACTTTGTTGGATGACTTTCCACTACTGTTAAAATTGGCAACTAGGGCAAACTCCATGTGGGTCTTCTTATTTATGGCAGCTGATATTTTTCTTAGATTCCTCTTGTCGAGAGGTGTAGGATTGATCTAAAGATCGTCCAATTCCGACATGTATTCATGAAGATATGAATTTGTTTGTGTTATGGGACAATTCGTTAAGGTCGGCCAACAACCAAATTGCCCCCACATATCCTCAACGCTTTAGTATAAATAGAGGTGGCCTTCAAGTCATTTGAAAAATCATTTCTTGTGATCTCTCTCCACTTGTCTTTGGGTTTTGGTGGTAGGAGAGATCAAAAGGGATACACTGTCGTAAAGGGTTTTCCCTAGCCCTAGACGTTGTTTGAATAGATCCATATGCTGCCCTAAATTACAGCCATGGAGCTGAATATCACATTGAAGATAGAGGCACCTACGCTGACCTAAAGGAAGTCCGCCTACGCAGTCCAAGGAGAAGCCTTAACGCTGGTATGGAGAAGCCCTAACCATTGGCCTAAAGGATGCCCTAACTAATACGCAGTCGTGAAGGCTAACACAGTCAGGGAGGAAGGTTTCATATCGCATCAATGGAGTGACCTAAACGCAGGTCTAATATTCCGTTGATTGGTTTGCATATCTACTAGTTCGTGGAGTATAGAAGTTCGCAGGTGGCTTCATAACTGTGTATTGAATGCTCTCGCATCTCTGTTACAGGACTGTCTCACATATGGTATGACCGCAATCCCTTTTCGCATAAGGTATATACGTGTATGTCATAATCTTTGGCCTGCATATGGAATAATTGGTGACTCGCTGAAAAGCACAGTCACGCTAGCATCAAATTTCTGTAGAACGTATGTAATTACAACACACTGTAATACATGTATGGCATTTCAATATGTATGGTATACTTCGTGATTTGTAATTAATATCACACTCATTGTATAAGCTCGCATTGCACTCTGTTTGCATTATATATTATCATCACACTGTGTATGGCATGGTATGGCAAACAACATATGGTAGACAATGTTTCTTTAACATGGCAGACAATGCCATGGTATGGAAAACTGTTGATTTGGGGTAGCATCAGATGTGCTCTAGCCATGAAAATTGGTGGAGAGGCTAAAGCACATGAGATCTCTAAGACCCATAAATGGTTTGGACAAATTGTACCTGGTTTGGGAGATATTAAAATAATTAATATTTTTAATGGAGTTCCTAAGTCTAAACTTAGGAAAAATAAAATGTTAATGGGTATTAATATAAAACTGGGTTAGTAGGTTCCAAAAGACATGGATCAAGCCAAATCTAATCTTAGTTGTTGATTAGAGATTTAATCTTGGCTGTTGAAGGACCAACGAGAAATGTATAAGAAGAGGCTTGAGGGTCAGTTGGAGAACACACCAGAGTGATCAATCATTCATTTTGCTAGAGTGGGGTTGCTAAGCAAAGTTGAATCAGTGATCAACAGCGAGGGGCAGTGAGTACGAGACAGAGACAATATTGAGAGACCACCACAGAAGCAGAGAGAGCAAGAGAAGCAGCCAGTCCAGGCTACGCAGAGCCCAGTAGAGTCAGCGCAGAGGCCAGAGGGACTGCGCCATCCATGCAGAGGCTGCTGGAGTGACGCAAAGGGTCCCAAAGGTTGTGCAGTGCCTCAGAGGGCTAACGCAGAGGGTCCCAAAGGCTGCGCAGTGCCTCAGAGGGTTGATGCAGAGGGTCCTGGGGCTGATGCAGGTCAGCAGGAGGCTAATGTAGAGGCCAGAAGGGCTAGCGCTGAGCTTCAATTGTGTCGGAGAGGGTTTCGTGGGACAGGTTTTCTGAATACCTGTTTCTGGATATAGAGGTATTACTTCCGTGTATTTTTCTCGGTCGGAAGTGTCGGTTAGGCACCCAGTTGTACTCAGAAAGACTGCATAATAATATAACCCTCTGAATAGTTGCACCGATTTTCCCACATTGGGTTTTTCCGGGGACATTTGTCCAAAAATAACGGTGTCACTTGTGTGCTTGTTTTCTTTCAGTTGATGATCTGTAGGTGTTGTGACTGTATTGTGTTTATTTCGGTATTTAAATTTATTAAATAACTTGTTCGAATTTAAACAAGTAGAAGAAAATAAACCAGCATAATACAGATTAATTTTCTAATGGATAGACTTAGAATATTCAACATGGTATCAGAGCATGGTTGTAGATCACAGGAGCGCTGAAGGCATTAGCTGAGCAGAGCACTTGCAGTGGAATCAGTTGTCCCGAGTGACAGTAGCTGATCCTTGCAGAGGCAACAGAGGAAGGGTTAACACAGAGGGACTGCGCCATCAATCTTGGCCAGAGAGAGGCTCACGCAGAGCCACACAGAGGTTGGGAGGGTTGACGTAGTTGGCTGAGGGAGTTGTTTTGCCGGTGCCGGGATTGCGCAGAGCTAAGAGGCTCAATCCTTCAGTTGCTGGGGCGAAGGAAGCTGTGGGAAGTTTGCGGGAGCGAAGCTGGTGGGGTACTGTGGTTAGAACAATACCTAACAGGGCAAGACCAAGGTAGAGGGAGTTGTTGCCGAGGCAGATTTCTAGCCAAGGAATCCGGATTAGTGTTGCAGTTGCACAGACGATCAGAGAGGAGCAACTTGACAGTTGGTAGAAGGATTTCTAGGAGGGAAATCGAGACTCAGAGGGAGTCCAGAAGAGAACTTCCAGATGGGAAGTAAAGAGACTCAGAGGAGTCGAACCGAGAACTTCCAGACGGGAAGTAGAGAGACACAGCAAGAGTCGAACTGAGAACTTCCAGGCAGGACGTAGACTCGGAGGAGTCGACAGAAGAGCAGTGAGATGGCCGTGAATGCGCTGACAGATCAGGACAAGTTGGACGGACAATGGTGCAACATAATGATGTGATAGGTGACAACATGATGGGCACAACATGGTGCAACATAATGCAACATGATGAATGGTGCAACATAGTGCACAGTGACAGTGGTGAAGCACAGTGATGATTAATGCAGCATGTTGAGATGCAGTATAGTGATGAGGAAGTGTAGCATGATGTGTGCAACACAGTGATGATTATTGTAGCATGATGGATGCAGCATAGCAGTGATGGGTGCATCTTTGTGATGGGCGCAACATGGTGATGGAATCACCTTGGAGGATCAGTTGAAGCAGTTTGCCTTCACCTGTGTTTAGATCAGCTACCTCATGTCATCTTCTTAGAGAAGATCTCTGCTCTTATTATGACAAGTCAAAATGTTGACTTCTGACGTATATGTACTATCTCTCTCTCTGCTGAACTATTGAAGAACATAAGAAGAATTGATCAAGGGTTCCCCACATTGGGGTTTATCCCTGGTTGGCGCCACATGTTATGTCCTCTTGTCTTGGCTTGTTTTTTGCGATTTATGTTTATGTTCTATCTGCATTTTACTATCATGCTAAATGTGATTGCTAATTTGGAATTGATATTGAGCTAATATGGAAAATTGAAGTAAATTTGCTCTCCGCATAGAACGTACCTAAAATTAACAACTACCCAATTTGATGTTGGATTAATATCTTCCAACACAATGGGATTTGAATCAAGTCTTTTGTTCAACAATTGGTTGCGTCTGAGCTGGAGGTTGTGTTGGACATAGACTAGATCATTTAACCATTTTTGATCCAAACAGTTTCTCTTCTTCGTGTAAATCCTCTGAAAGACAGACCAATTGTGCTCACACCCAGTAGCACTGAAAGTTTGACACAAAATACAAATCGCAAGCTTTTGCAATCGAGGACAATGGCTACCAAATGCCTCCCACCATTGTGCTGCAAAAACATAGTTGTGTAATGAATTAGCTCAAAAAAATTACAAATTATCTCCAACTTTGAAATTATAAACAATTTAAGAAAGTAAGAATTTGAAAATTGAAAATGTTTGTTTACTTGACTCATCTGCGTCCCTTGCAATCCTTGCTAGGTTCTTGCCAAAGGTACCTGTGGATTTGCTGAAACAAGTGATCTATTGGTGTATTTCTAGCTGATCACTCTCCATAGGGACCATGCGATCAATGAAGTCAATCAATCCATCTCTAACCTCCCCACCCAAAGCTCCTGCATCTAGAGCTTTATAATGATACCTTGGGTTCAAAAATATCCAGTTGCATGTATAGGGCGATGGAGTTGACTCTTCCATCTTTCATCAATGATTGCCCAAATGGGCCCATATGTATGCTCTCTTTATTTGCTCATTTGCTTGATACATAGCCTCATAAATGAAGCCCATAGCCAATCTTTCCCCATCCACCAACCACGACACCTTAACTAGTGGCTCAACAACCTTCACAATCTTTGCTGCCTTTTCCAAAATATTTCTTCATTAACTTTCTTTTTCAAATCTTTGCCATCCTGTTTGTGAGACCAATGACTTTCATTCCATTCATCACTGGAAAACAACTTTTGCAAGTTTCTATGTTGGGAAAGCATAGATTGCAATGTCAAAAAATGAGTTGCAAATCTAGTGATGGCAGACCTAATAATATCCCTGCCCCTTATGTGTTTCCTCATCAGGCTCAAAATCCATGAATGATTGTAGATACATTTTGTTATGCTTTTGGCATGCTCTACAGTGTTCTTGACCCAATCTAATTTGCCAATATCCTCAAGCATGAGGTCTATGCAATGTGCAACACATGGGGTCCAAAAGATGGTTTTGTGTTTTTCCTCTAACAATTTACCAGCAAGAACATAGTTAGAGGCATTATCTGTGATGATTTGAACAACATTAGCCACCCCCACCTCCTCAACAACCTCATCCAACAACTGAAACAACAATTGTCCATTTTTCACCCTATCAGATGCATCAACTGATTTTAGAAACATGGTTCCCTATGGGCAAAATATAAGAAAATTTATGATGGCACGGTTCCTTTGATCAGTCCATCCATCTGACATGATGGTATATCCTGTTTTTTCCCATGAGCTTTTGAAATCTTTCAAATACTCATCAATAGAGGAAATTTCTTTTCGCAAACGAGACCCCCCAAACTCATGCATAGTAGGGCCTTTGAAGCCCTTTCCAACATCAAATATGGCATCAAACATAGGCTCATAATATGGGGAACGGGAAGCATTGAAGGGTATATCAACATCATACCACCATCTAGCTATGTAATCACAAGCAATCTCCCTCAATTCTTTCTTCCAATGGTCATCTAAAGTGGCCTGCATATGACTTCTACTAGCTTGAGGACCATGTGCATCTAATGGAGAGGAGGGTGTGATAGTGAAATAACTTTTGATATTCATATCACCTTTCTTTTTCATTTTACCCTTACCCTTTTTTTCTTGCATGGACTCCAAAGAGGGAGGAACATAGTGGAAGGGGTTGGATGCATTAGTACAAGGGATAGATGAAGAGCCCTCTATTAGTTTTTGGTAGCGCCGGAAGTGCTCTAGCCTTGAAAATTGGTGGAGAGGCTAAGGCACATGAGTTCTAAAGAACCTAGAAACCGTTTGGTGAAATTCCACCCAGATTGTATTTTATTAAAATAATTTATATTTTTAATGGAGTTCTTAAGTTTAAATTTAGGGAAATTAAAATATTAATGGGTATTAATCAAAATATGGGTGAGAATGATCTAGAAGGTGGATCAAGTCATGTTTTAATCTTAGCCGTTCATTAGAGACTTAAACTCGGCTGTTGAAGACTCAATAGGAAAAGTATAAAATGGAGGCTTGGGGTTCATTTGGAAACATACACATTGAGATTGAGGAAATCGATTTTCTTAGGTGAGAAGTTCTTAGGAGGAAAATCGATTGGGGAGATCTTGCAGCAGAGGGGCAGTAGGAATCCGGGATGACTTTTCAGAGAATACTGACAAAGAGGCGGAGAGAGCTTGCAGAGAGGCAGCGCAGTAGTTGGGAGAGTTGATGCTGGTCCAATTTGGGCCAACGCAGTCCTAACGCAGAGCCAGAAGGGCCAACGCAGAGCAGAAAAACTGCCTGTCAGCAGAAGTCGGAACTGCAGGGAACATTCGGGATAACTGTCGCAAAGGGCAGAAGAGGTGACATAGGGCTGACACAAAGCCTACGCAGGGCCAACGTCGAGATAACCGGGGTTAGCCAGCCTTGTGCCGGATCAGCCGGAATTCTACCGGGTGAAATGAGGTAAAACTCACTCAGATTTTCCGCCAGTATTTTCTTTGTAAAGGATTGCTAGATAAGCATCCTAGATTTGTATTCAGAGATTTCTCCTGCATAATAATAAACCCTCAAAGTTGCTGCACCGATTTTCCCGCATTGGGTTTTTCTGGGGACTATTGTGTCAAAAAATAAGTGTGTCATGTGTATCTTGTTCTTTGCTTTGTTTTCTGTTTCATGAGATCACATATTTAATTAGTGTAGGCTGTAGAAGTAATTTGCTTCAATATTCAGAAGAATCACTTGATGAATGTAATTTAAAAATCAAGTAGGTGAAGTAGATTCAGATTTGCTGCAGTAGGGGTTCCTTTGAGTCTAGGAATTTTCACATGGTATCAGAGCATTGATTTTGAAACAGGAAGAGTAGATCCAATACTGAGCAGTGAGGCCGAAAGCTGCACTTGGCAACAATTCGAATTCCCTTGAAGGGATTGTGCAGTCCTTGTCGGGAAGCAGATCCGAGTAAATCTCTCTCTGAGTGAGATGACAGAGAAGTACGATTTCTAGTTTGTGAGTTTCTAGAGGCAGAGGGAATGACGCAAGGCCTCAACGCAGTGCTTGAAGGGCATAGTTTCTGCCAGGGCAGAAATCCGTCGGAAAAGAGCAAAGACACATAGAAGGGGAATTTGCTCCTTAGAGGACTTCCAACCAAGGAGTCTGAATTTTCACATGCTGAACAACAGCAGAGAGGGGCAGATCTACAAGCTCCAATAGGGAGTGCGTAGGCTAGTCTAAGTGTTGTGCAGAGGAGAGAGGAGGTCATTCGGCATTTCTATTTGGCAGAGATGGCAACCGTATCTCTAGGAGGGATGTGGGGAGATTTAGGGCTGTAGTTCGAAAGAGTTATAGATGGGCAGGATCCTTGAGGAGTCGACCTCCTGGATCAAGTCCTTGCTACGGGAGCCCAAGATTCAGCAGTAGCGAGATGGACTTAGTGTCAGATGATGCAATGGAGTGTTTGGAGGATAGATGTAGTAGCTGGGGACCAGAGACTAATCAACGCAGAGCAACGTTGGAAACAATGCAGAAATCAGCAGCAACGCAGAAGATTTAGAGGTTGAACAACAGTTATTATTATTAAAGCATGGGTTTCATGCTGATGGTCTTCTAGGTAAAAGCATGTTCTTCATGTTTCTAGGGTTTGTTAGATCTTAAGATTTACTGTCATGAGCCAAAGGAGTCAACATCATGTTTATAAGACCCTTGCGGGAAAAATGTAATTGGAAAAAGAATTATTTTTGAGTCTAGAAAGTCTTGGAAACTGCAAAAGTGCAAGTTGGCCTCAAGAAGGGAATTCGACCCCTTAGAAAGGCTATATAAAGGAGCAGTTCGACCTCTTTTTGTCATTCACTCACCAAGAAGTTCAATCTCAAGGAAAAGGTTCGATCTATGGTTGGGAAGCAAGAAGACAAGAGCGAAGGTCTAGAAGAAGAAGAAGACTTGATTTTTGGGCTATCTCTCTCCCACAAGTGCAGAAGTCTAGGATTTTTGCAGCAACAAAAGGAGGCCAAAATTGAAGATCCGAGTTGCAGTAGGACGAAGTGCAGTCTCTTATTGTTGGAAGGAAGAATACTTTGTCATGATCTCGTTGACCTTGGGAAGAGATGTCTTGCTCATGGAAGGTCTCAAAAGGAAGATGGATTAGGGTTTTTGCAACTGCTACAGGGCCGAAGTTGCAAGTCGAAGGAGCAGTACTGAAGCTGGGAGGTCAAAGTTGCAGTTTGAAGCTAGTTAGTGCTGGATCAAGAAAGGACTTGTTGGAAGGGCTAACTTGGTACTTCGAGAAGGACTTGTTCTAGGGTTTTGGTCTTTGTTGTCTCATTGAAAGCAGATTCTATAAGAAGAGGAGTTTTTCGAGTTTTCCCCTTGGAGGGGTTTTGCCTTGGCTGAGAGCCTAATTTTGACTTCCTCTGTTGCTACTTGTTTTCTCTTGATATTTGTTTGATGAAAAGATCTAAATAAAGAACACAAGAAGACTAAGTTCACACACAAATATTAAGGTTAAGGAAAATTGATATAATAAGCTATCACTTGGAATTGTCCAACACTATCTCATATTGTAATAGTGCTTTGCTTTATGCTTTTCAACTTTCATTCATAAATCAAGAACAAACCAATCAACAAGCTTCAATATCGTATTCATTAGGGTCTTTACAACTCCCTTTTTCCATTTAAGATAAGTGAACTTTTTGTCTTTTAATTGGTTACCTTGATGTAAGCTTCAAATTGCTCACTTCATTTTCATGTTTTTGCCACGTTTTTTCACTCCTTTTGCTAGTCAAGCTTTGACCTTTTGAGAAAGATTAGCTCCCTCCTAATCTCGGACCTGTTCAACAACCTTGTCCTCACCTTAAACATTAAGGGTTAGATCTACCTCTAACAGTGGAGATGATTAGATGGGGTTTTTGTTTCTAGGGTTTATAAATCCTAGATGCCAAAGTCTTTAAGACCTGCGACTTGCAAGCCATAGATCCTTCATTGTCACCCATGCATTGCAAAATTCTACTGGAATGTTGCAAAACTTGAGAGCCACTATTTTATCTCTTGATCTCAAGACCTATCCTTTATATTCAATAATTACATGTCATTGTCTCCGACCTATAACTATGTAGACCCTTATCTTCCAAATGGCCATCTTGAGTTGGTGAACTTAACACATACAAAAATTATACACACTTCAACAACTTTACCTTATCTCTTCCTTGCAAAGATCCAATTCTTCTTGAAGTGCCAACATTCTTCAACAAATGTTTATCTTTAAGGCAAGTGCTTCAATTCGTCTTTCTTCAAGCTAGGGTATGATCCATAGAGATATTTGTGTTTCTTATGATATCAGAGTTTTTCAAGATCTCGTTCTTCGATATATTGCTGGTTCTTTCCTCAAACAAGGTGACTCAAGTTTTTGTGCTTGCAATTGTGTTCTTAATCCTATAAATTATTCCTTTCAGATTGGCCTCATTGATGGAGTAAGTCCTTCTTCTATGTATATGACTGCGTCTCATAGTAGTGCTTCATAAGATTTTGTATATATTGCTATTGTTCTTTATTGAGTTTTGGTTTCTTCTAAACAAGTCTGCTTCATGGTGAAGTCCATCATATAGAAACAAAGTCTCATGGTCGTTATTCAGAATCCATCACTGTCATACTCGGGGTTATTGTCATAATCTCCAAGTCATTGTCATGCAGATTACAATCATGCCTCTATCACCTGGATCATAGTTTCACTATCATCATGTTCACTGTCTCATTGTTATGTTGAACACTATTCATACATCAAAGGATTATTGTCATATACATCTATGCTATTGTCATGAGACAAGCCGTATATCAGAGATACACTGCCATATCGAAGCTCACTATATCCATGTTAAACAAGGATACAATGATATTACTGCTGTCAGGGTTATTGTCATATCACTATAAGTTCACTTTTACTGTTACATATTGATATCAAAAACCACATCAAAATCACTGTTATATGACAATATATTCTTGCCATACGAAACTGTTATCCAAACCATACTTCGCTGCTATGGCTTACATAGTCATACATCACACTATTGGATGTAATTTATGTATCATATATTATCATATTCTATCAAGCTATATATATATATATATACGAGTCATGCCATGAATGAGGAGCAAGTGATATATGCGAGCCGTTAAAACATTGTTAGCCATAGAATAGGATGCAAGCCTCAGGTAATTATGTAAGCCATCTAAGCTAACGTGAATGTAACGAGCCAGTGAGAATGCGAGCCACTGGGTAATGCGATTCATTAAGTCAAGCGATGCTTCTGATAATAGTGCGTGCCACATATGCGAACCACAGGAATTTACGCGGGGCACATGAACAATAAAAAGTGCGAGCCTTAGTAAATAGACTAATAGAAGAAATGTAGGCATCAGTCAACGAACCAATAGAATGAGTTATCATAGAAATACTAATGTGTGCCATGGTGACAAAATATGAGCCACAATATAATTTGATGCCATAAGAGTGTATTGTGATGCTACGAGCCTCAAATATGATTTCGCAAAGATTAGATAGGAGTCATAATGAAATCGAGCCACAGATCGATGGGTGAGCCTCTAATACGAAACAGAGAATGTGAACCACTTAGAGTAAATCGAGCCACAAAGTATAATAGCAATGACATGTCACAGAGAGTGTGAGCCACAACGAATGCTAACCACACAAATAATTATGAACCACAAAGCGATGTCATAATAAAAGAATGTGAATTTTAGTCAACGAGCAGAGAGTATAGGTTTCAGACTTTGGACGATATTGATTTTCTTTGAGTGAGGACTATTTCAACGATCATGTGTCTTCTTCAAGGATGCCAACAATATGTGACCTTTAAACTGCCAACCTTAGCTCTGATACCATGTTGAGTAATCAGTTTGACTGTACATTAGGGTAGGTTTCTCTTATTTGATATTTGCTTGTGAATGTTGTTGGCTTCTTATTAATCTTTATTATGTTCTCTTCATCAAATAATTACCAAACATACAAAAACATGAAGATCACAAGAAACAAAGAACACAAAATATAGTCTCCAAGTTGTTGAAGAATGTAACTAGTGTCGGTCTTCATAATTATATTTTAGTCATGATGTAATGTATTTGTCAAAAGAAAGAAAATGAAATTTTATTATTAAAGAAATTGACTTATTAAAGCATGGTTTTCATGCTTGGGTCAATTGTTTTTAGGTCAAAGTCTCCATTGAAGACTTCTGGGGTTTATGTCAAATTTCCTTATCCATTTCATAATGTAAACGACCCTTCCTGGGCTTTATTTATCAAGAAAGAAATTTATTTTATTGTAAAATAGGTCAATTAGGGCTCCTCCACCACGTCAACCTTAATGAGGGAATTCGACCTCACAAACTCACTATATATTGGAGCAACTAGACTCATTTGGAAGGACATCTCACACAAGTTTGAATTGTAGTAGGTGGGAGTAGAAAAAGTGCAAAGTTAAGAAGGAAAGTTGGAATCGAAGTTTTTGGGTCTCTCTCTCTCTCTCTCATGTGCAACGAAATTTTGAAGCTACATCGAAGCTAGGAAACTGCATCAAAGTTGTGACGCTGCATCGAGGCTGGGAAACTGCATCAAAGTTGTGACGCTGCATCAAAGCTGTGAAGTTGCATCAACGTTGAAGTTGTGAAGCTACATCAAGGTCGAAGCTGAGAAGCTGCTAGGTTGGAGCTACTGAAGTTACTTGATCGAAAATATAATCCTAAAGTTGGGTCAAAGTTTTGAAGCTGGGGGTGAAAATTTTGGGTTGAAGATGCATTTGAGAAGCTGACAGTTGGTAACTTTGGAAGAGATCATCTATCAGAAGTAAGAGCTGACTTGGGTGGAGGAGGAAGGTCTTTTGGTCTAGGGTCTTGGTCATTCTCAATTTGAATCTACTAAAGGAAGAGTTTTGACTAGGTTTTCCGCTATAAAGAGGTTTTAGCCCTCGCTGAGTGCCTATATTAGGTGTCCATGATCTTCATGTTTTTGCTTTGATGATTGCTTGATGATGTAAAAATTTCTCATTTCCCACCCCGGTTTTCAGTTTCACCTTATTTCTCCCATATAGTTAAATGCCCTTTCTCATATCCATACATTCAACAACTGAAAAAATAAATTTTTGCTGAAAACACAAATTCTGGAAATTTTACAGAATGCTGGAAAATGCAGAAATAAAAAATCAGCAGGTACAAACAGCCATTTAACACATTTAAACACAATGATTTTTGGTCAAGGTGACCCTGGAAAAACCCCCTACAACTCTTGGGGAAAACCAGTTCGAGAGCTCTTTCTTATTTCTGGAAAATGCTTTTTACAGTGAGAAATATTCAGCAAAAAATCAACAAGCAAATTTTACAACTTATCTCGTTTTCCGTGCCTCACAACCAACTGGAAAAACTGGCAACAACAAAACAGAACAACAATAAATGCTGTACGGCCTCCTCGATTTTCGTGCCAAATTTGCTGTACGGCCTCCTCGATTTTTGTGCCCAACTGCTGTACGATTTTCCTAAAAAATCGTGCCCAACTTGCTGTACGGTTTTCCTAGAAAATCGTGCCCAACTGTTGTACGACCTCCACAAATAAACTGCTGTACAGATTTCTAGAAAATCGTGCCAAATATCTGCTTTTCACTGTGTGCTCATTCAGTTGTACGGATTTGCTAAATTGCTGCATTGGAATGTGTGCTAAGCTGCTGCCTCCTTCTCCTCCCTGTCCAGAAATCTCCCTTGCTCTCTTGCTCTTTCTCTCTCAATTTTCTCATGAAAGAATGAATGACCTTTTCCTCCTTTAATCTAACCCTAAGTGACTTTTGGGTGATCCCTAAATCCAATGGCTGAAATAGATTGAGATCTAGGGCTGAAATTAAATGCTCATTTAAATATCACTTTCTATTTTTTAATTCACGCCACTTTAATAAAGACCCACTTAGTCATCTATTTCCAAAGTCACTTTTCCTTTCTAATTTTACATTGACTTTAATAAAGTCACTTTAAAATTAGACTTTAGTAACTTTATCACTTAAAGTCACTTTTAAATTAGATTTGACTTTATAAAAATTATAAAGTCATTTTAGGAGAAAAATTAAATTCTTTTTGGACACTTTTCCCTAGGCCAAAGATCAAAGCCTTAGGGAACCACCTGTCCTCCGGTACCAAATTTCAACACTCCCTCTTACCGAGAAAGGTGTTCCTCACCACACCCATCTTGTCTCTGAAGTAGTCATGCTTGCCCCGTGGTAAGGCTTTGGTAAGAATATCTGCAACCTGCTCATCAGTGGGAATATACTCAAGCTTCACAGCTCCTTTCTGAACACAGTCTCTGATGAAATGATATTTGATCCTGATATGCTTTGACCTGTCATGAAATACTGGATTCTCCGTGAGTTTAATGCAACTCTGACTATCACAGTAAATCACTGAAGGTCTCAACGGCTGACCAAATAAGCCAAACAACATCTTGCGAAGCCAGATGGCCTCACAACTAGCTAGACTGGCTGCCATATACTGTGCTTCCGCTGAACTCAATGCTACTGACTGCTGCTTCCGGCTGAACCATGACTCTACTGCCGAACCCAACCCAAAACAACACCCTGAAGTGCTCTTCCTATCAGAAGCACAACCTGCCCAATCAGAATCAGTATAACCTACCAATCTCACTCCATCCCCCTGCCTGTAGTCCAGACCATAATCCACTGTCCCCTGCAAGTACCGCAAAATGTGTTTTGCGGCCACCCAGTGAACCTTCCTAGGCTCACACATAACCTGACTCATTGTGTTGACTGCAAAACAAATATCTGGTCTAGTGTTGACCAAATACATCAAGGAACCAATCAGCTGCCTATAGAATGTGGGATCCACCAACTCGGAATCCGAAGCATGAAGCTTCTTCCAGTTGGTGATCATTTGTGTTGACATGGGTCTACGATCCTCCATGTGGAATCTGCTAAGGATGTCCACAATATACTTCCCCTGCCCCAGGAAGAAATGCCCCTCCTCCTGCCACACCTCCAAACCCAAAAAGTAATGCATCAAGCCGATGTCCTTCATCTCAAACTTCGCTGCAAGATCTCTCTTGCAGTGCTCTATGAGTCTCTCTGCACCTGTAATGACCAAGTCATCCACATACAACACCAGAATGAGAGGCTCCTTACCTATCACAATAAAGTAAAGGTTCGGATCTGCCTCACTCTTTGTGAAACCCATCCCCTGCAAGTATGTATCTATTCTGGAGTACCAAGCTCTGGGAGCTTGCTTCAGGCCATAAAGGGCCTTCTTCAGTCTGCACACATGGGACACCTTCCCATGCACCTCAAAGCCCTGTTGCTGCTCAATGTACACCTCCTCCTGTATGAAGCCATTGAGAAATGCAGTGTTCACATCCATCTGGTGGATCTTCCAACCCATCTCTGCTGCTATCGATATAATGGAGCGGATCGAAGTATATCGAGCCACGGGAGCGAAGGTCTCCTCATAATCAACTCTCTCTACCTGGGAGAACCCTCTAGCCACAAACCTCGCTTTGAATTTCTCAATGCTACCATCTACAACATGCTTTACCTTGTAAAGCCATCTGGAAGTAACCACGGATTTGCCCTCAAGCCTCGACACCACCTCCCAAACATCATTCTTCATAATAGAAGAATACTCCTCCTGCATGGCCTCTCTCCAGACTTGCTGGCTAGCTGCCTCCTCATAGCTAGAAGGCTCAGAGTCAAGGATGCTGGTAAGCATTTCCATATAGCTACAAAACCTCTCAGGTGGTCTACTCTCTCTGACCGGCCTCTTAGGCTCAGCAACAGATGTGGCATCTCTCAAGGTGTCCTGAAGCCACTTGGGCTTCCTCTTCCCTGAGTGCACTTCTCCCACTGGAGAATGAAACTCCTCCTTCTCATCATCATCAGGACCCTGAACTCCTGACTGTTTGTTTGCTATCCTCCTGCTTGCACATGAACCTGTAGAAGCTGAGGTACCGTGTGAACTGTCCATCAGTGGACTCCCTAGTGAACTGCTCTGTGAACTGCTTTGCATGCTGCCTGGAGCACCACCCCTCTGGCTTGGCGAGCCACTGCTCACTGACAGACCTGACATCCTCATAGTTGTACCTCCGGATCCTCCTGATCCCTGCCCACTGGATCCCTGCGACTGACTCAATCGCTGCTGAGGGTCTGACTGATCCAGATACTCTAACTCCCGTGACCTCCTGAAGGCCCTGTCCTCCTCGAACTTCACATCCCGCCTGAAAACAACTCTCCTCTATGCAGGAATGTAAATCCGAAAGGCCTTTGAGGTCTCATTGTAGCCCACAAAGATACCCTTCTCTGCGGTGGGCTCTAGTTTGGTCCTCTTCTCCTTGGGTATGTAGGAGTATGAAATGCATCCAAAGATACGAAGATGACCAATATCAGGCTTCTTCCCAGAAAAAGCCTCGTCCGGAGTCATGTGCCCCAAGGCACAATGCGGACTCCTGTTCTGCAAATAGACAACTGTGTTGCAGGCCTCTGCCCACAAGAACAATGGCAACCCCTGATCATGTAACATGGCTTTGGTAGCCCCTACGATGGATCTGTTGTTCCTCTCCGCAACCCCGTTCTGCTGGGGGTTGTAAGGAACAGTGAACTCCCTCCTAATGCCTGCCTCCGCACAATAGTCAACAAACTCTCCAAGGGTGTACTCTCCCCCATTGTCCGACCTCAGGGACTTGATCTTCCGACCTGTCTGTGTCTCCACAAGAGCTCTGAACTCCTGAAACCGCTTGAAGACCTCACTCTTGGTCTTCAAGAAATAAATCCAGGTCCTCCTGGAGTGATCATCAATGAATAAAACATACTACTCATATCCACTCAAGGAAACATGAGACATCCGACCGCTCACATCGGAATGAATCAAATCAAGTATCCCAGTTGCTTTGCTGTCACTGCTGGGAAAAGGGGATTGGCAAATTTGCCCATCGCACATCCTCTGCAAGTATCAAAGTGATCAGTACTGAAATTTGGTACACCTGTAGTGATCTCCCGTAATGTCCTCAAGGCTCCATGATACATATGTCCCATCTTGCGGTGCCAAATCTCACACAGCTCAGAACTACTAGCTCTGCTGTCGGTACTACTGCTCAATGCCACAAGGGACTGGAATGCAAACTTGTACACCTTTGCATGGCGTACACCTATCACTCTAGCTGAATCAGCTGGAGTGCCCCTGGGATACATCAACACCTGTCTTCCCCTGAACAGTACCTCATATCCTCTGTCCTCCAAAGCTGAGACGGATATGAGGTTCTTCCTCATCCCTGGCACATAAAGAACATCTGTCGCCTTCAAGGGAGGTTTGGACTCCCTTTGAAATGTCAGTGTCCCCACCCCGACTGCTCTAACAACTTTGTCATCACCGAGTACTACTTCTATATCAGTGCCACTCTCTGAAAGCTCTGAGAAGTACTCACGGACTCCTGTCATGTGACGTGAAGCCCCACTGTCCACATACCAGATACCCGGAGATCCACATACCAGATACCCGAAGATGCTCCGCTAATCGAGGGAAAAGCATGCTCCCTCTGAACCTGTGTGGCAGGGGGTCCTGCACTAGTGGACTCATACGCAGTGAACCCAAACTCCCGGTCAAAACGAACTGCAAAGTCCTCAACCTCTGCTGAAGCTGCCACGTTCTGGTTCTTCCCCTTCTTCTTCTTCTTCTCCGGACACACAACTGCATAATGTCCCATCTTTTGACAATTCCAACACTTCTCCTTGGAATAGTCCTTCGGTGTGTCACCTTGTTTACCTTTACCTTTGCCTTTGCCCCCACCATTGCTTGTGGAAGCCTGCTTCTTCCCTTTGCCTTTCTTGCCTTCTGCCGACAATGCTACATCCTCATCCTGCTCAACTGGCTTGGCTGCCCCGAGCTGACCTTTCCTGATCTCTATCTGAATGCAATCATCCCAAAACCTCTCCCATGTGGGAAGGGTCTCACGTGCACAAACCCCATCAGCAAAGTTCATCCATTAACGGGGGAGGCCATTCACTGCAATCCGCACCAACTCAGTGGGTGGAATGTTCTCTCCAACTGCTGCCAACTCATCTCTCACATTAATAATCTTGGTGAGATATCCAGCTGCACTATCATTGCCCATCTTAATGGTTTTCAGCTTCTCTTTCAGGACCATTTTCCGGTTCTCATTGGTACTCTGGTAGAGATTGGACAATGCTGTCCACATCTCATGGGTATTTCTCTTTCCTCTCACATGAGGAATGCAATGGCCTTTGACTCTGTTAGTGTCAGTCTTTCCAGCTTTCCTCCAGTGATCAAATGTGCTCTTACAAAGTGATTTTGAAGTGTCAAGGTCAAATTTTGTTATTTCAGTGAGTCTTCAAGCAAAATTTGGTCACTAGGCATTAGGTCTAGGGTTTGTTTTCACTCTTTTCAAAGTTGTCCAAATGGCAGTCCATGTCATCATTCAGCTGAGTCTATCACCATTCATAGGGTTGTAATTATCATGTCAGTGTCTAATGAGTCATTTTACACCTTGTTCATGCTTCAGTTGTGCCTTGGCAAGGTCATTTCCCTCTCCTAGGGTTTTGAAAGCCAATTTCTCTTGGACGGTCAAGTCATCGGCAAAACTTGTATCCAGATGTTCATACACCTTCCCCTATCCTTAAAATACCCTATCAAATGCTTCCCATCCCTTAGATCCCCCAAATTCCTCATTTTCGCACAAACCCTAGTTTCTAGCTACAACCTGGCAATTTTCTAGGTTTGGCCTGTGTTTTGCCCTTTTGGACCTCTTCCCCTCGCTCAATCTCTGAGATTCCACTTTCCCATGCTTCTTAACATCCCTCCCCACTCCCAAAAATTTCCTCAAGAATATAGAAGCCCCCTATCCCCTTCATTTCGCTTCATTTCGACAGAATTCCTTGTTTCACACATCGGGATAAGTTTCACTCAAAAGATGTTTTAGAGAAATCAAAGATGAATTTTGGGAAACTGAGAGAGGTTTTTGTCCACAACATGCCAAAGAAGAAAAACCTCCTTCACTTTTTGCACAGGTGTCATGGTTTGAGAGAAATGTCAAGAATACCGTTGCCTCAGGAGAATCAAAGACACCTCTGAAGTGACCTTGGGAAAATCAAGTTTTCTCCTAGCTTGGTTGGCCAAATGATTTGCTTGATGGGTAAAATGATAACTAGACACAAAGAGCTTTCCAATGAGCTATCATGAGCTCAATTTGGGGTTGAGGAAGGCATTCAAAAGTTGACTGCAACAACACTCTTCCTTGAAGCAGCCTCATTTGGCACATTTTGACCAGTCTTGGGAGATTTGATTTTTGACAGGGCAAATGAACTCCAAATTGAAAAATTCCAGTTGGGTTGGAAAGTAGACTCAAAGACCTTTCCAACGAGCTATCCTGCGCCCGATTTCGACACCGGGAAGGCCTCCAAAAGCCTCCTGCAAAACGCGACCCGTTGAGCCTGGCGCGCGACCCGTCAGAGGCGCGCGACCCATCAGGCTGCCTTTTCCAGTGCAAAATTTACACAGGTGCGACCCGTCAGTGGCGCGCGACCCGTTGGGTGAGGCGCGCGACCCGTCAGCGCCCTCAATATCAAACTGCCTGCAAATTTGCCAAGGAGCCACAAATTGCCAAATTTTGCAAGGTTTGCTTAATCGAGGATGAGAATGGTGTTGATGGATTTGAATAAGGTCCCCGAAGAAGATGAGTCAAATACCTTTATTATGTTGTACAAAGATGGAAAGCCAATCAGCCAAGTTTCATGCTCCAATTCTCTAGTGAAGATACCTGTAGCCTTGCATGTTAAGGAGATGATTCCAGCGGCAATGCTTCCACTATCAAAGTTGCCTCGGGTTTATTTTCATGCAGCTGGCCAGAATCGGCAACAATCATTAGAATTTGAGACATTTCTTGGTTATCTCCTCAAAAGAGACAAAGTTGCTGTGTGTCATTTTAGATGGTATGAATTCCTTATAACACCACTATCTGGAAGTTTTAATCGTGTTGGTGTTGCTTATCGTCTCATGAAGTCGTGTAGGGATGGTGAAGTTCTAGGTGGTGCTGCATCTAATGATAACAGAATTAGGGAACCAATGGCAGCTCAAGTGGATGCTGTGATTGGGCCCCAGAATCCTTCTTTATACACCAGGATATCACAGGATGATATAAAACGTGAAGACTCTCGGTCTAAGATGGTTGTAGAGGATGCTTACTTGCAGCCACAAAATTTTCAAACATTACAGACAAGGCTGGTGAAGGGCAATGCAACTTGGGGGATTTCTAATGACTATCAACAAGGTGGACCATACCCAAATGTGTCAGCTCCATATGAACACATGTTTCCATTGCATAGGGCATCTGAAGAGGTCAACAGGTGTATTCAGAGTGGTTCACCTCGAGTAGAAAACAACACTTCACCTCGAGTGGAAAGCAACACTCCACCTCTGGCTGAGAATGCATCACATCAAAAGGAACATGGCACTAAATAGCTCAGCCACAGCACAAATCCCAAGAAATTTTGAGCATTTTGGGTAAATTTTGGTTTTTTCAGGCAATTTACAGGTTTTCTCCATTAACGGGTCTCACCCCCCGCGCGACCCTTCATTTTGGCAACTCCATTTTGCAAAAACTCAGCATTTCCAGATTTGTTATGCAAAGTTACACATGCTCATTGATGGACAAGAGATTTTGTGAAGTTTTGGGCCTCCAAAAAGTAAAAAAACAAGCAAAATTTGACTTTCTGCCACATTTTTGAGACACAGAAAGCAGTCTTGGGAGATTGCAATTTTGGAGGGGCAAATGACCTCCAAATTCAGAAATTCAGTTGGGTTGGAAAGTAGACTCACAGACCTTTCCAACAAGCTTACTCTTGCTCAATTTGGACACCTGGAAGTGCCCCAAAAGTGGCCCCAAAGGCGCGTGACCCGTCAGGCAGAGGCGCGCGACCCGTTAGGCAAACTTCTCCAAATTTCAGTGTACAGCTCAGAAAAACGTAGTTTGACCCTGTTTGACTTTTTGGGGTGGATTATTATCCTCTTTGATGTAATTAATGTACTTTTATGACACTTTTACTCTTATGTACCTCTTCTAGAAGATTCATTCATGAAAAAGGTGAAAATTAAATGAATGAATTGGTTTCCTAGCTTATAGAGGCAAGTTGTTTTGACTGCCTAGTTTGTAGTGCTTAGTTTAGAAGTGGTTGAAACAGCTCCTAGGATAGTGAGCTCGACCCATAGAGGCAGGGAAAGAGGTTAGATGATCTATATTATGTACTTTCTTGCTCATTTTCATGGTTGGACTCTTGAGGGAGAAGCTATCATTGTATTATTCACTGTATCTCTGCAATTTTTGGCTAAGGAAGACCAGGGTTTTGCAGTTCTTTTTGGGATTCTTGTGGTTACATGTATTGATGGTGTGTTTCTCTATGTACTTGTAAATGTGTTATGTGAATCATTTCCTTTCTTTTCCTTCTGCACATTAAACAAATGAAGTGTTAAAGTAGAATTCATGACTGTCATGCTCTGCTTTTAAGTTTGTTTAATTTCAATGTTTTCTACTGTTTAAGGAGAATTCAAAGTTATTGTTTGCTCTCCTTAGCTCCTCACCTGTCTTTCTCATCCATTCACCTCAATCTAAGGCATCAATACTGTATCCTATCTCGCCCCAAAGAACCCCCTGCAGAAACTGTGTCCTATCCCCGCACCCAAAATTGCCACTCCTCAATTTGCCACCAAAAACCCTAAAAACCCCAAATCAACCCATTTGATCAGTTTACTAGCCTAAAATCAGTGTTTTCCTATTGGTCATCTCGCCCATTGAAGATCTTTACTGAGATAGACCGGAGAGAGCCCTCTCCTGCCCCGTAGGGCTAGCTACGAGGCTAAGTGGTTTGATGTTGCCTTGAAGTTTACCTTTCTCAGCCTGAGGTGAAATTTCAAGCGCTAACAGACTCCGTCTAGAATCAGTCTCTTACCCTTGTTGTTCTTTTTATTATACTCAGCCAACTGAGTAGCATTAGTAGGCACAACAACAGGGTTCTGTGTGGTATGCACCATGATGTCCTAGACTTTTGCCTTCTCAAAGATACTCTGCATTCTCTCCTTCCAAACGCTGTAATTTGTATGCCCATCCAGCCTATCTTGCACCCTCAATCCCAATGACATCCTGCTGTCCTAAAATTGAAAAATAACACTGTTGTAGTAAAGATAAAACTGCTGTTTGTGAAAAATCAGCAGTTGTAATTTTCCTCCTTGCTGTTCCAAACTGCACTTCAGCACTCAAGCTTCGATACCATGTAAAAATTTCTCATTTCCCACCCCGGTTTTCAGTTTCACCTTATTTCTCCCATATAGTTAAATGCCTTTTCCCATATCCATACATTCAACAACTGAAAAAATAAATTTTTGCTGAAAACACAAATTCTGGAAATTTTACAAAATGCTGGAAAATGCAGATATAAAAAATCAGCAGGTACAAACAGCCGTTTAACACATTTAAACACAGTGATTTTTGGTCAAGGTGGCCCTGGAAAAACCCCCTACAACTCTTGGGGAAAACCAGTTCGAGAGCTCTTTCTTATTTCTGGAAAATGCTTTTTACAGTGAGAAATATTCAGCAAAAAATCAGCAAGCAAATTTTACAACTTATCTCGTTTTCCGTGCCTCACAACCAACTGGAAAAACTAGCAACAACGAAATAGAGCAGCAATAAATGGTGTACGACCTCCTCGATTTTTGTGCCAAATTTGCTGTACAGCCTCCTCGATTTTTGTGCCCAACTGCTGTACGGTTTTCCTAGAAAATCGTGCCCAACTGCTGTATGGCCTCCACAAATAAACTGCTGTACAGATTCCTAGAAAATCGTGCCAAATATCTGCATTTCACTGTGTGCTCACTCAACTGTACGAATTTACTAAACTGCTGCTTTGGAATGTGTACCAAGCTGCTGCCTCCTTCTCCTCCCTGTCTAGAAATCTCCCTTGCTCTTTTGCTCTCTCTCTCTCTCAATCTGCTTATGAAAGAATGAATGACTTTTTTCCCCTTTTCCTCTTTTAATCTAACCCTAAGTGACTTTTGGGTGATCCCTAAATCCAATGGTTGAAATAGATTGAGATTTAGCGCTGAGATTAAATGCTCATTTAAATCTCACTTTCTATTTTTTATTTCACCCCACTTTAATAAAGACCCACTTAGTCATTTATTTCCAAAGTCACTTTTCCTTTCTAATTTTACATTGACTTTAATAAAGTCACTTTAAAATTAGACTTTAGTAACTTTATCACTTAAAGTCACTTTTAAATTAGATTTGACTTTATAAAAATTATAAAGTCACTTTAGGAGAAAAATCAAATTCTTTTTGGACACTTTTCCCTAGGCCAAAGATCAAAGCCTCAGGGAACTACCTATTCTCCGGTACCAAATTTCAATAGATGAAAAGAAGATAAAGGAAGAAAATAAAGAAGCTAATAAGAACATAATAATATCACAAGTAATTATCAACATAAGAAAATCTTTCTGCCGTTTCGATTTTCTAACACAAGACACAACGAAAACTGCACAAAGGGGAAAACCCAGAAAAGTTCTCTTCGTATAGAATCAGATCAAAGTGAGATATCCAAGACCCATGACCATAAAAAGACTGCAACCCTCAAGATGCCAAGTCAAACCCTCCTTCCACATAGAAAATCCATCAATAGCAAGAGAACAACATGTACAACATTAGGAACAAATCCTCAATGAGAGATGTGTCAAGGTAGAACTTCCACAAATCTGAGCTTAAGAGAAACTCTTCTTTACTTGTCAATTTCAGACTTCTGCCCTCCTTCCTTTAGTGATATTTCAAAACAGCTCATGTGGAAATGCTTGCCTCCAAATGAGTTCAATTCAACCTCTATTTATATTGTCTAGAGGGGTTCAAATAAACATGTCTTCTGGGGTAGGGCCGACTTGGCATCTAGAGGCAATTTTGACCCAAATTACATATTTGAAAATCCTTTTTCTAGGCTATAAATAAGCCTTTGACTTTGACCAATACAAATAATAATGAGCATGAAGAACATGCTTAAATAATCTGACTTGAGCATGAAACCCATGCCTGAAAAATAAAATTCCATTTTCTTCTTTTTGTTTTTACAATGACATAAGTACAAAGATAATTATGAAGATTGAGCCTAGTTACATTTTCCAATAGAAATATCCTAGGATAGCCCTTGAGAAATATCTAAACAATTAGTTAGAATTAGTTAGAAAAAGATAGATGCACAAGAACTCTTTAGGCAAGTTTTCTCACTTGTCTCCAACTTTCCCGAGAGAGGGGGAGAGGGCTTTGACCTTTAGGATTTCCCGTGCCGCCATCGCAAATGAAAATGAGTGACACATCGTCCTTATATAGATAAGAGGCCTTTTCAATACAAGATGTGCATACAATGTGCTAGCTCAAAATCATGATCAAGAACCATTAGCCCATCTGAAAACCATGAGAAAAATACAATATGTAGGCATAAAAAACCCTCAAAATCCACCAATAGAAGAATACTACACAAAATGATGTAATGACCGACATGTGTGGAAGACAAGTGGTTAAAACTAGGGCCAAACTCCATGTGGGTCATCTTATTTATGGCAGCTGATATTTTTCTTGGACTCCTATGATCAAGAGGTGTAGGATTGATCTAAAAGTCATCCGATTCCGATAAGTATCCATGGAGATATGAATTTATTTGTGTTATGAGCCAATTCGTCAAGTTCGGCCAACAACCAAATAACCCCCACTTGTGCTCAACGTTTTAGTATAAAACGAGATGGCTTGATAGTCATTTGGACACACACTTCACTCTTTATTTCTTTCCACTTGTTTTGGGTTTTAGTGGCAAGAGAAATCTAAGAGGATGAAGCCCTAAACACAGGTCTAGAAGGGACCCTATACGCAGCAAAAGAAGGATGCCCTAGTTGCTGTCATAATGAAGCCTAGCCATAGGTCTTGTGAAGGTTTGGCCGTAGTTCAAAGGGAGATCTATCCATTGTTTAGGTGAGCTTCAATACACAACAAGGTAGCCCTAATCTTGGAGCCCTAGCCGCAAATCTAAGGAAGGGTTATAAGTTAAAACGCAGCGTTGGAGGAGTGTTAGCTGATGTAATAATGTGCACTAGCTTTAGTCTATTCATAGATAAAAGCACTCGTGATGCCTTAACCGTATACACTGTTATGAAAGGGTTTCTAGTCATGGAGGACAACCGTAAGATGCAACAAAGAGGCTACCACAACGAGGCAATTTGGTGATTGTGTTAAATGCTCATGGAAGGATATATGAGCTACTGTTTTAGGGTAACCGAAGTGCTGGATGTAGGGCTGAGGGTCTGTTCTTGAAGGACGAGACAGGGAAGATAAGTTTCAGGGCTGTTTGAGGTGGTTCTTGGGTGGAGAAGCCTTGGGAGAGGCAGCGTAGATTGTTATGGTTAGGCCGCAAGCCCTACCTCACTGTTGAAGGGCAACACAGGGTATACTGAGGGTTGTTCATGCCGAGAACAAAATCAAGTCAGGTGAGCATCTCTCCTAGTATAGGCCGTAGCCAAGGAGGGCTGTTTAGGTGACTGTTTAGGGGCTGCCAATATGTCCTAACCAGTCACAATCACAACAACTATATTGCAGAACTAAAACTGAAGTAAGACATAGTGATAGTGCAGTAAGATGCACGGGCAACATGATGCAGTAAGGTGCATAAAGAAGCATGATAAATGCAGTGACTGTTGTAGGCAGCATGGATGTTGTACAGTGTAGCACATTGGTACAGCTTGGTGATGATGAGCATGATGTGAATAGTGCAACAACAAAAGGTATTGAAGCAACATGTTGAAGCGATGATACATTGCAATATACATTGAGCACAGTGATGGGTACAATGATGATTAGTGAAGCATGATGAGATGCAGCATAGTGATGATGGGTGCAACATGGTGCAACACAATGAGGTGCAACATGATGATGAGGTGCAGCACAATGATAGGCGCTGCATGGTGATGGAGTCACCTTGGAGAATCAGTTGAAGCAACATGTCTTCAACTGAGTTCAGCTACCTCATGTATCATCTTCTTAGAGATGATCTCTGCTCTTATTATGACAAGTCAAAATGTTGACTTCTGATGTATATGTACTTTTTCTCTCTCTTTGCTGAACTATTGAAGAACATATAAGAAGAATTGATCAAGGGTTTGCCCACATTGGGGTTTGTCCCTGGCTAGCGCCACATCTTGTGTCCTCTTTCTTGGCTTGTCTTCTGAGACTTATGTTTATGTTCTATCTGCATTTTACTATCATGTTAAATGTGATTGCTAATTTGGAATTGATATTGGGAAAATTAAATTAAATTTGCTATTAGCATAGAACATACCTAAAATTAACATGGTATCACAGATGAGGCGAAGACAAAGCCCAAGCAAGAGTGAAAGAGCAATCACCGAAGACAGTTGGAAAGGACAAAAGGATCAATGGCTTCCTCATCCCTCTTCAAATTCACCAAGGGTGAAGTCGAAGCAGAGAATATTATTTGAGTGGCGCAGTGGAAGCATCTGATGGCCTACCTAAAGATCACTTCAATGGGAAGTCCGGATCTAAGGGTGGAAGGAAAGGCAAATGCCTTGCTTGCAATAAGTTCAACCACTATGCGAAGAAGTGTCCGAATGGTAGGGACGCATCACTTGATGATGATAACAATCATTCCAGGGACATCTTCAATGATTGAAGAAATGCAGGTCATCAAGGAAATGGCCAACTATTCAAAGAAAGCAAAGAACCCCAGTTATGAAGAATCAAAAGTTGTTCTTGATGAGATAAAGAAGCATTATCTTATATTGACCCTCTCCTTCAGACTCTTTGGGAATCTGGCGATTGATTGTAGTCCTTGAAGGCACTTCATCGGATAGAAGGGTGCTCTCTCTAATTTGGTAGAAATGGAAACAATTGTGGGATTATACTTGGAGTCAATGCCACCTATCCCGGAAAGGGTGTAGGGAATGTTACCCCTCAATTGAATGAGGGTAACTTGATTCATTTACAAGAATCTCTTTTATGTACTTGATTGCAAGAAGAACCTGGTGTCCATTTCGGCAATGGAAATCAAAGGTTTTAGGGTGGCATTCATCCATGGAAAGGCACGTGTTTGAAAATGAAAATTTCAAAGATGCTTTTACTCATGGGTTCAGGGTTGGCAATTTGTATCAAGTTGCAGGAAGTCTATTGGGGACCATGTCAGTTGACACATCTCGTCTATAGCATCGAAGGTCTGCTTATTATGTGGCCCCACCCGATGTGAGTCAGATGGTAACAGGGATGCGTGAACTCAAGAAGAGCATGAAGGTACATGTTTGAGATGTATCGAATGAAAGTCTTACAAGGGGACCATTCCCCTCATGTAGCAGGTCCACAAGTTTGGAACAACCCGAGGGGTTTGAGATTCATGATCGTGAATCTCATGTATGCAGGTGGAAGAAAGCCTTTTATGGCTTGAAGCAAAACACCCCGGGCTTGATATGAGAGGATTGATAGCTGTCTGATGAAGTTGAGATTCACTAGGAGTGAAGCCGATACGAACTATTTCTTGAAGGTTGTGGATGATAAACCTCTCATACTTGCACCTCTTGAGGACGACCTCTTTCTGACAGATGCAGACCCTCTCATTTGCAAAAGTAAGAGGGAGTTGGATTCTGGATTTGGAATGGTGAACTGCAAGCCCGTGACTACCTCGATGGAGCTTAACTTTCAAAAGTTATGTGGTAGGGATGTCGAACCTAATTTGGGAAATGCCTCTGAGTTTCATAAACTCATTCTAGCATTGATGTTCTTGGTGAACTCCCGTCCACATATATGTTTTGCACTTAGCATGTTAAGCTCATATGTGGTTGAGCCTCACTTGATTGGTGCCAAGAATCTTCTGAGATATTTTGGGGCACAATCTCTCATGGATTTAGATACACTGCCGGAAATGTGAAGCTGCATGATTGTTCGAATGCTGGCTAGGCAGGGAGTGTGGAGGATCCCAAGAGCACTTCTGAGTGCTGGTTTTCTGTGGGTTCTGCTACGATATCCTGGATGAGCAGGAAGTAGAAGACAATTGCTTTGAGCACCGCTGAGACCGAATACATAGCTACGAGTATGACCTTGTGTGAAGCTGTCTGGTTGAGGAAGCTTCTCAGTGAGCTGTTTGTACACATGATGGATACAACCGTGATCTTCTACGACAACCAGAGGGGGATTCGATTATTGAGGAATCCCGTATTCTATGATCGCTCCAAGCATATAGACATCAGGTACCACTTTATCTGGGATATGGTACATTGATGAGCAAGAAGGCTCCATCGCATTGGGACTGATGTGCAGGTCACCGACATTCTGTCGAAGCCCCTGGGAAAGGTCAAATTTGTGACTTTCCGAGAACGACTAGGAGTCGTGGAGAGACTCTCTCCTAAGGGTCCTATATGATATGGACATTGAGCTCTGGGAGCTTCGGGGGCTTGGGGGTACATCGTGGAGTGATGAGCAACCATAGGGTGAGTGGTCCAACCTTCCCCTAGTGGTTTGCTATGTAGGCAGGATGAGTGGTTCATCCTTCTCTTGCCGAGACACAATCATAGGGTGAGTGGTTCAACCTTCCCCTGGGATACCCCTTGCGACATGTAGGCAAGATGAGTGGTTCAACCTTCCCCTGGGATACCCCTTGTGACATGTAGGTAGGATGAGTGGTTCATCCTTCTCCTGCCGAGACATCCTACCCATGTAGTCCGGGACTCATGGGAAGTACCTCTCATTTGGCCAATAAGCAGGGAAGTGAGGATAAGGACCATAGTAGTACTGATGGATGCATCATGTTACTACCGTACTCCCTATGCTAGGATGATATTGATCTGGGATCAATGAAATTGACTTTGGGTCAGTATGAGTGGTTGGAGAGACTCTCTTATGATATTGATCTGGGATTAATGAAACTGACTTCGAGTCAGTATGAGTGGTTTGAGACACTCTTTTTATATTGATCTAGGATCAATGAAACTGACTTCGGGTCAGTATGAGTGGTTTGAGACACTCTCTTATGATATAGATCTGGGATCAATGAAACTGACTTCAGTCAGTATGAGTGGTTTGAGACAGATCTAGGATCAATGAAACTGACTTCGGGTCAGTATGAGAGACACTCTCTTATGATGATCTGGGATCAATGAAACTGACTGGGTATCAATGAATCAATGAAACTGACTTCGGGTCAGTTAGAGTGATATAACTAACTCTCTTTTGGAACTGATCTGGGATCAGTATGAGTGGTATGACACACTCTCCTCATATGGGACTGACTTCAGGTCAATAGAGAATGGTATGAGATATTCTCGATCAATTCTTCTTCTTCATGGTTCAACAGAGCAGAGCAGAGCAATGCAGGGCACTAATGACAGAGGTAGTACAGTCTGGCAGATGGATCAGCGGATGGAGTTCTCCCTGGAGAGGGAGTGTTAAAATTGGCAACTAGGGCCAAACTCCGTGTGTGTCATCTTATTTATGGCAGCTGATATTTTTCTTGGACTCCTCTCATCGAGATGTGTAGGATTGATCTAAAGATCATCCGATCCTGATAAGTATTCATAGAGATATGAATATATTTGTGTTATGGGACAATTTTTCAAGGTTGGCTAGCAAACAAATAACCCCCACTTGTGCTCAATGTTTAAGTATAAAAGGAGGTGGTTTGATAGTCATTTGGACACACACTTCACTCTTGATTTCTCTCCGCTCTTTTTGGGTTTTAGTGGCAAAAGAAATCTAAGAGGATGAAGCCCTAAACGTAGGTTTAGAAGGAGACCCTATACGCAACAAAAAGAAGGATGCTCTAGCTGCTGTCATAATGAAGCCTAGCCATAGGTCTTGTGAAGGTTTGGCCGTAGTTCAAAGGGAGATCTATCCATTGTTTAGGGGAGCTTCAATACGCAACAAGGTAGCCCTAATCTTGGAGCCCTAGCCGCAGATCTAAGGAAGGGTTATAGCCCAGCTTTGGAGGAGCCATAGCTGATGTAATAACGTGCCCTAGCTGTAGTCTATTCATAGATAAAAGCAGTCATGATGCCCTAACCCTATATGTTGTTATGGAAGGGTTTCTAGTCATGGAGGACAACCCTAAGACACAGCAAAGAGGCTACCACAACGAGGCAGTTTGGGGACTGTGTTAAGTGCTCATGGAAGGATATACGAGCTGTTGTTTTAGGGTAACCGAAGTGCTGGTTGGAGGGTCGAGGGTCTGTTCTTGAAGGCTGAGACAGGGAGGATAAGTTTCAGGGCTGTTTGAGGTGGTTCTTGGGTGGAGAAGCCTTGGGAGAGGCAGCGTAGATTGTTGTGGTTAGGCCGCAAGCCCTACCTCACTGTTGAAGGGCAACGTAGGGTATATTGAGGGTTGTTCAGGCCCAAAACAACATCAAGTCAGGTGAGCATCTATCCTAGTATAGGCCGCAGCCAAGGAGGGCTATTTGGGTCACTGTTTAGGGCAATGTTGCATGAAGCGGGGGCGAAGCCGAAGCGTTTTTTGGAAGCGGGGACGCGGAAGTGTCATTTTCCAAAAATCTAGGAAGTGAAGCGTCCGCGGAAGCGTCTGCTATATATATATATATATTTATATTTTTTTGCATTTATACTCAAAACAAACATCCCAAAATAGCAAATTAATTGTAGAAGACATGAAATCATGCATATTTTTGCATAAATCAAGATAGATATGGCATCCATGATTCCATTGTAGTTACTAGTATGTACAACAATCATCTATATTCTAGCTATTACAAACATACATCAAATTTTTAAGCATATTATAAAACATAAAACATTTAAGCATATTATAAAACATAAAACATAAAGCATATTATGATTTATCTAGCAAGTGAGCAACTGTCAACATTTGTCATGTCCAAAATTCAAATAATAATGTTTACATATGTCACTTGGTCACCGCCAACAAAAAAGGTTCAAAATTCAAATTCACAAGCCTACAAGTCTAATGAGTAATCTATGACAAAAAGTAGTAGATTGTGAATATATCTACTAATCTCTCCTCCTTCCCCCACGAAGAGAACGTGGTGGCGGGCCTCCACGTGGTGGCAATGAAGAAGATGGTGCCTGTGGAAGTTGTAGCACTGAAACTGATGAAGAAGAACCCCCTGCTGTTGGTGTTGAACCATGGAGCCTAGGAACCAAGGGACTAGATGGGGGTGGGGGTGGCATATCAACGTGATCATCATCATCCTGGAATTGCTCAAAAAATTCATGCAAAAAAAAAAAACACTAGTTAACAAAAAAATTAAAAACTTGAATTAGAGAAATGATTTATAAGGAAAAATTGGAAAGTTCATACCACAATGGACATACCTGGATAAGAGCATCCTCTAATTGCTCTAATTGCAACACTCCATCCTCCAAATTAGGCTCCTCTGGATTTTTGTCCGAAATCAACAGGTCTTTATTAGACTTTGCATCTTCACAGTAATGGGACAACAATCGCAAGTTGTAATGAACATAAACCAAGCTCTCTGCCCGGTCTAAACTTAATTTGTTCCTTTTAACACTGTGGATGAAAGAATAAGAGCTCCAACACCTCTCTGCAGAAGAAGTGTTTACCACCTGTGATAGCACCCGCAATGCCAAAGCCTGTAGAAGTGGAGTACTCCCTCCATGCATGTTCCACCACTCAAGAGAAGAAAAAGTCTCTCGATCTTTAATTGCATGCATGCTCCCAAATGGACCAGTACTAAGTGTATAGTTGCTCACCTGTCTCCGTACCAATGCAGCCTCCTCCTCATCAGGGATTAATTTACTCAATGCAGCCATATATTTTCTGTGAACCTCTTGATCTTGGTGTGGTTTTCTCCTGCTTCCCCCCACAGGTGCTGGTGTTGAAAGCCATGATGGATGATAGTATTTAGGTGTCAAAACATATGCTAATGCATGCAATGGAACATTTAGCATTTCCCATCGGTTTTGCACCTCTACACGAATATAATTGTACAAGGTGGTATCTCTAGGCTCAACAATGTCTTTAATTTGCCCCAACATGCTATCCATTTGCTCATACACCTCCCCAATTATTGGTTGATCTAAATCTGCAAACTTGATCATGTAATAAATTGGTTTGGTGAATTGCAAAACATATTTAACCTGTGCCCAAAAGTAATTGTCAAGAACAATGTCCTTGACTGCATTATCACCATCTATGTCAGTTTTAATTTCATCCCATGTTTCAGCACACACCAGATTAGTTAAAGCTTGTCTCACCTTCACTAGCCGCCTAAAGGTGAGGTAATAACTAGCAAATCTTGTCTTTGCAATTTTAAGCAACTGCAACTTGGAGTAAGTGCCATAGAAGTAGTTTACCCTTGTATGCCCTGTGATGAATTTAATGAGCTGCTTCCCTCTCCTGTAAAGCTCAGTAATCCACCCACATTCTTTGTGCTTCACAATATCATGCATCAAAAGGTTCAATGTGTGAACCAGGCACCCAGACCAAAAGATGTGTGGATGAGTACGCTAAATAATTTTTCCCGCTGCCTTACAATTTGCTGCATTATCTGTAATTACTTGAACCACATTATTCGGACCAACATCTTTGATTGATTTCAATAGGAGATCTGCAATGTTTTGTGCAGATGCAGTGATGGAGGAGGAGTCATGACATGTAATAAATACTGCACCACTAGAAGAAACACCAAGAACATTTATCAAATGTTGGTTTCTAATATTTGTCCACCCATCTGATACAATGGATACCCCACAATCTACCCACTCATTTGTAAAACATGTCAAAGCTCTTTGAACCTTAGCTTTTTCTCTTTCTAATAACACTGTTCTAGCTTTCTCATAGTTGGGGGCCTTGTATGCTTTTGGGGCTTCATTGATGGCCTTTACCATTTCATGCCAATAGGGAGAGCGAAGCACATTGAATGGTACACCGCAAGCACAAAGAAAACGGACTATCTTTCCATTCACATCATCCCTCCCAACAACATTAAGGAAATCCCCTATTGTACTTCTACCTCCAGAGCCTGTAGAAGTACCATGAGGAGATGAGCAGCTACCAAATTTAGAGGTTGCACTTGATTCAGAATGAGTTCTTTGTTTCTTGTTTTTTTTTTGTGCAACCATCTCTATTTGGATGTATTTTCTTCTTTCTTCAGTTGAAATGTTTGGGCAAATTTGTAACCCCACAGGACCCTTTTTTTCATCACTGTCTAGCACCTTACAAAGATGCCTCCTCAGACGGGTATATGAACCACAATATGGTTTTCCTTCATGACAACCATGAGGGCACACAAATTTGTAAGATCCACCACCCTTTCCCCCATCAAGTTTGGTCACATAATTCCACAAGGGTGTTGATGTAGCTTTCCCATCTTGTGTTTTAGTGTCCCCTTCAGGTTCATCCCCTTCCTCTTCAAACCCTTCCTCCTCATCATACATTGGGTCACTCATATTGGGACCACTGTCCTCTTGTGTTTCTTCCCTTCTATTTCTATTCCCCTTTGCCATCATTAAAACCAAGAGTGGAATGATACATAGAAGCCAAAAGAACACCATCTTGGAATATGGATATAGGTGGTGGACAACCTGTAAGTAAAGGAACAAGAAGAAACAATGGGAAAGAGTAGGAGAGGGAGGAGAAAAATACAAAAAAATTGTCAAAAAAATAAGGGAGTTTGGGGTTTGAACTTACCTCTTTAGCTCTTGTAGATGAAGTCCTCCAAGCTCCTCCTCCTTCTCCTAGCTCCTCCTCCTTCACTCCTCCAAGCTCTCCTCTCTTCTCCTCTCCTTTCCTCTCTTTTCTTCTCCTCTCCTCTCTTCTCTTCTCCTCTCCTCTCTTCTCTTCTCCAACTCTCATAAACTCAAAGTGAGAAAATGAGGAATGAATGGGGGCTTTATTCTTTTCATTCCTCACCTTAACCTCACCCTAACCCACCTCCTTTATGCTAAGTTAACATAAATTAAAAAAAAATTAAAAAAAAAATGTTTTTTTTTTGCCTTGCGCGCGGCCTCTTTCCCGAAGCGTACGGAAGCGTACGCTTCCTCCTCCGAAGTGCCACGCTTTTGAGGCCCGACGACGCGCCGTACGAAGCGCGCTTTGGAGGCCTGGAAGGGGCGCTTCTGTACCGCGCTTCCAAATTTCTAGGAAGCGGCAAAAAATGCCGAAGCGGTGGAAGCGCTGCTTCCGGCCAAGCTTCCTAGGCGCTTTCGTACGGGACGCGCTTCGGGGCTTGGAACCGCGAGGGGGGGGGCACGCTTCGTGCAACATTGGTTTAGGGGGTGCCAATATGTCCTAACCAGTCACATTCACAACAACTATATTGCAGTCCTGAAACTGTAGTAAGACATAGTGATAATGTAGTAAGATGCATGGGCAACATGATGCAATAAGGTGCATAAAGAAGCATGATAAATGCAGTGACTGTTGTAGGCAGCATAGATGCTGTACAGTGCAGCACATTGGTACAACTTGGTGATGATGAGCATGATGTGAATAGTGCAACAACAAAAGGTATTGAAGCAACATGTTGAAGGGATGATACATTGCAGTATACTTTGAGTACAGTGATGGGTACAATCATGATTAGTGAAGCATGATGAGATGCAGCATAGTGATGATGGGTGCAACATGGTGCAACACAGTGAGGTGCATCATGATGATGAGGTGCAACACAATGATGGGTGCTGCATGGCGATGGAGTCACCTTGGAGAATCAGTTGAAGCAACATGTCTTGAACTATGTTCAGCTACCTCATGTATCATCTTCTTGGAGATGATCTCTGCTCTTATTATGACAAGTCAAAATGTTGACTTCTGATGTGTATGTACTTTCTCTCTCTCTTTGTTGAACTATTTAAGAACATATAAGAAGAATTGGTCAAGGGTTTCCCCACATTGGGGTTTGTCCCTGGCTGGCGCCACATCTTGTGTCCTCTTGTCTTGGCTTGTCTTCTGCGATTTATGTTTATGTTCTATCTGCATTTTACTATCGTGCTAAATGTGATTGCTAATCTGGAATTGATATTGAGAAAATTGAAGTAAATTTTCTATCAGCATAGAACATACCTAAAATTAATAGTACAAGATGTGCATACAATGTGCTAGCTCAAAATCATGATCAAGAACCATTAGTCCATCTGAAAACCATGAGAAAATTACAATATGTAAGCATAAAGAACCCTCAAAATCCACCAATAGAAGAACACTACACAAAATGATGTAATGATCGACATGTGTGGACGACAAGTGGTCAAAACACAATAATTTTCACACAACAATTTGAGTAGTAACATAACTAAGTCAATTTTCCCCTGATTTTCTATTATAAACCCATTTATGGAAATCCTGTGGCCATTCTGCTTCTAATGGTGTTGATTTGGTGGAACTTTGGGCACTTTGTCAAAGGATCATTGGCCTAACGCTGCTCACCCGAAAAAATGTGCTCTAACCACCCACATGCGTGAGGATATTCCTCTAATGAAGCAGTGTGTCATCTAGGAATGGTCCATGTTGCACATGATGATGATGTGGCATCCTTGTCATTGCTTAGTGTATAGTCATAGATCCCAATGTGGTGATGTGTTTGCCAATGATGTACATTAATCTTAAGCAGAATGGCACAAATTCCAATGTTGATAAAGATGGTCAAATATAGGTACACAAATCCCAATGTAAGGTTCCCACTTATAGCAGTGGGTCCAACTTATAGGTTTGCAATGCATTAGGTGGTATACCCTTATTGATTTCTCCCAACAGAAGAATAAAGAATAGTTTAAGATTTGCCTAAGTTTTACCATGGGGGAACACCATTGACCTTTACATTTGTCAAGTACTAGGAGAAAGTGTATTTTTTGAGTCCCTAAGTAAAAGGTAGGTGATGTGATGGAAACTTTTGTAAGGGAAAGGGAAAAATTTCATGTGATGACCCTCAAAGTCATGTAATGATGCATAGGTCTTATTTCTTTTGGATCACCTATCTTTTAAGAGTTAGGAATTTCATGCATAGAAACCTTTAAAGAGGGAGCTTAGGATTGATTTGCCTTTTTTCAACATTGTTTATTATTACCCCTTTTCTTTGTTTTTGTAAGTGTTCATTTCATTGAACACATTCCTTTTTCTTTAAATATCCATAGAAAACCACGGAACCAGGGACAATGGCTTCATAGTGAGGTGGCATTCACTGAAGCTTTACATTTTATTTGCTGTTGACTTTATTGACTTTCAACCTCTTTGTATTTTTTTGGCTGTAATGACTTAGGATTTTTTTCATTTAGATCCTTTAGGTGATATTTGATAAGTTAAACATGAAAGGGAATAACTTCTTATGGATGGGATGGAGTGGAGGGAGAAAGCGGGAAGTGTTAAGTATGGTTGGGATGTGGAACACACTATCTTAAGTAGTTTCCCAGTAGTGCAAATTGAGTTGAGAAATGATGACCATTGACACTTCTAAAGGAAAACCATGTCCCACATGGTACAATGAGGTAATTAATAAAACTATAATGTCATGAAGTGTGATTGGATCTCCTTTAAAGTTTACCACTTTCATGACAAGATCGAGAAGTTATAGCACCATATCAAATAACATGGTGCATCAACTAACAAAATAAAACATGCTAAAACAAACTGTACCATCCAATATATCCATCTATCAATCTGATAGGTGAAGGTAAAGCATTTGATATGCCACAATTGAGCTAGCAAAATCATATATATGAAGGAGAAACGAAGAGAACTGCATGAGTCTAGAGAGTCTGAGCAAGAAAGCTCATGACATCAGCAACAATAGCCATTTTGAGGGTGACTCTAAAGTAGTTATCCCTTGGGGGATAATATTGGAAATACTAAGAGGGGGTGAATCAATATTTCTTTCAATTGTTATGTTATGCCAGTTAAGATTTTTATCACAAGTTAAACCAGAACACAATAAATAGAATGACAAATAATTTTTTTGATGAAGATAGTGAGGACTCCAATCCTCAAAAATTTAGGCTCCAAAATGTACACAGAAATTTCTAATTTCTTCAAGGCTCCAACCTTGAATGAGGACTCCAATCCTCAAACACGAATCCAGGCACCAACCTGGTCTCAATGAGGACACCAACCCTCTTAGGCTCAGACCTAAACACTTCCAATTTACTTTAGAATTTTACTCCAACGCTGTTTCAAGATGTCATCCAAAAATATCTGCAAAGTTTGCTCCAAAGATGCTTCAAAAGCTGCTCAATAAGTCTTCAAGAATCTTCTTCAAAATGTTATCCAAGATCTGCTTCAATGACGGCTACAAGGCTTGCTCCAGAGTTCTTCAAGTTTACTTCAAAATTCTGCTCCAAGATTCTTCAAATCTGCTCTAAAATTCTGCTCCAAGACTCTTCAAATCTTCTTTAGAAAGTGTCTCCAGGATACTCCAAGGAATTCTTGAAAGTTCGAGTTCAAATTTGCTCCAAAAGTCTACTCCAACAAAGCTTAAAAAATGCTTCAAAAGTAAAGGGCTGAAGTTTGCTCAAAACGCTGTCTCAACAACACTTCCAAAACTTATCAACAACCAACTTCATGTCCGTGTTAAATTGTCTCCAAAGTATGCTTTTAGAATGTTTTCAAGTATGCACTAGATTGTCTGACCTCCAAGTCAAAAGGTAGGCTGGAAACCAGAGCTAATGTAAGTCGAAGGTCGCTTCCAAATCAAGGCTGAGTTTGCTCTCTGTCACAGGTCGAATGTCTGTCATAGACCTGAAGTTTGATTCTCAACAGGGCTGAGGTCTGCTCACAGGATAGGGCTGAGTTGCAGAGGCGTCGGGGACAAATTTCAGAGCCTGTTACAGGGCCAAGTTGCAAAGGCCTCAGGGCTGAATTTCAGAGCTTGTTATGTTGAAATTTGATTCCAAGTAGAATTTCTAATCGTGATAATTACTTGTGAAGATATTATTGTTCTTTTTAGCCTTGCCTTATTCTTCATCAAGTAGTTATACTTTAGTAATTTAACCATTCAAGTACAAGAAAATAGAGATCATAGTGCACAAGAGACCAAAGACAATTTTTACCCTGGGAAAACCCACAATGGGGGAAAACCCAACAATCCTTTGCTTATAGAATGATTATCAACAAGAGAGATATCCAAGTCATAAACAAACTGACCAATATAGAAGCAAGTCACCCAAGTACCAAGTCAACCCTCGATCAAGACAATAATCCATATGAGATTCGACACAAGTCTGTTAACTAGATGCCACATGTCAGTCCACTATGAAATGCTTTGGCATGATGATGGAACCCTAGGTATATATAGTAATGTCCTTTTCGTCGAAACCCTAACTTATGCATGGTAATGATTTCCTAGATACATGTGTTGACCTAGTTATTGATGGTCATAAGTCTTAGGATTTAATATAAGTCCTTGTATGAGATTCTAGGATGATGATATTTGGAAATTTAGGGTTTTGTAGCTAAACCCTAGTAGGAATTAAATTCTCTGGTATGTGTGATATAACACTCTGAGATCTATTTATATAATGATTGTTGAAGTTATGGAAATGGAATTCTAGGGTTTTGGAGTTAAAACTTAGTAGAAGTAAAAATATCTGATGTATAATGACAATAAGATGATTTGAGATTTGTGTAAGATTGTTAAAATCTGAGTTTTGATTGGGATTGATGGTTGATTGAAAAATATAGGTTTGTAACTAACCTTAGTGAAAGCTGGTCATGTTAATGACTAAGCTGTGATTGGTTTTTATTGATTCTCTTGTATGAAATCTAGGATTTCTATGAAACTCTAGTGGAAAATCTAACATATGAATTCTGAAAGTTGTTAGATACCTTGTAGATCTATATTTGTTTGAATTGGTTCTAGGGTTTGCTATATGTTGTAGTAGGGTATGTTACACCTTTGAAAGAAACATTGAAACTCTAGATGGAATGAAAGTTGTTATGACAAAGTCCCTAGCAAGATGTTGAAGAGTATTTGTCTCTTGTTTTGGTATCTGATATATGTAAGGTTGAAATGCTTCTGTAATTCTGATATGGCTAAGTTCATGCTTCTATAGATTTGGTTGTACTTGCTATCTAAGTTGTGCATGTACACAATCTTCAATATGGTGAAGATGTTCGTTAATGTGATAAGCATGATGAGGATGATGATAACTCTGATGAAATGATTGGAAGCCACGAATGATTCTCCGATGACGAAAAGAAGAAGTTGATCTCCTTGAGGAAGCCTGAATGGAAGAGATCTCCCTAAGATTAAGAGTAAGTCTGGATAAAGAGATGCTCCTTGGTTGAGAGTGAGGGCATAGCTTGGTTTTGATTGAAGAATGAATTTCGGAGGATATGTTGCTTCATGAGAAGTAGGAAAGGAAAGAGTATGGAGGAATCTTTTGTTACAGATTCAGTTGATAGTCCTACTATGAAAAGTTGAGAAGCAACATCAAGTTGTCTGAAAGACCTCGGAGGTTTGAATTTGTTTATGTAAATGTGAAAGTATATTATTAATTGGGGTTGTGTTTGTATAGGTGAATCTCTCGAAGGATTTGATAGCATGTTGGTTTGATTATGAGAGATTGGTCGTCCTTGATTTGCTGGATCAAGGGTGTTGAGGCTTTGTGAGTGAAGCATTGCCTCAGAGGACATCTAGCCGACACTTTGTGTTGATGTCTAGGTCTCGAATTTGGAAAGGTGGTGTTGATTAAAGAGCTCTGTTTTGGATACACACCTGGATCTTTGGGTTGGTAGTTAGCAAGTAAGTCTGATGGTACCTAGAGGGGTTGAAAGCTTGAGTCCACCTTATTCCCACTTGGGTAGATTGCTCTGGTCAAGAATCTAGTTCGTGGCATTGCGGTACGTAAATTGTTGAGAGACCAATGGATAGATTGCCCTAGTCAGGAATATAGTCCATGGCATTGCAGTGCCTAAAGTTCTTCCTGGTTCATATAGTTTGAGCTCTTCCATTATACTTGTATATGATGAATACCTCTCTAGTTAAGAGAGAGTGTTGGAAAATGTAACTAGGATCAATCTTCATTTATTGTATTTGAGTCATCTTGTAATGTACTTGTCAAAAGAATAAATAATTTTATTATTATTATTATTATTGTTGTGACTTCTTAAAGCATAGGTTTCATGCTTGGGTCACCATGTTTTAGGTCAAAGTCCCCATTGAGGACTTCTAGGATTTATTCTAAGTCAATAAAGTCATTGTACTTTTAAAGAGACCCTTCTTGGGCTTTTGAATCATGTAAAAAGGTTAAGTATTGAGTCAAATGTAATTTATGTATCCTCCACATCAAGTCGGCCTAAGGACCCTAATTCAACCTCACATGGAGCCTATAAATACAAGCAAATCGAATTCATTTGGAACACACTCTCTCACAAGAAGTTCGATATCTCTTGTAGCTGGGAAAAGTGTGAAATCTGTTGCTGGGAAGCCAAAGTAAGTGCGAGTTTGGGGAAGTCTAAGGAGAAGAAGAAAATCGAAATTTTGTTGCCTCTCTCTCTGTCTTGTGCTCTAGTTTGGGAGATCGAAGTTTTCCAAGTTTCATTGTTGTCGGAAGTTGCTGCCTAGTCAAAGATGCTGGAAAGGGGTCGAAGGTCTGGGAGGCTGACTTGGTGTGGAGGGAAGGTCTAGTCTTTGTCTAGGGTGAAGAGTCTCAAAAGAATACTATTGAAAGGAATAATTTCTTGATTGGGTTTTCCCCTGGAGAGGAGTTTTGCCCTGGCATAGTGCCTACATCTGGTGTCTATTGTTTTATGTGCTGCTGCTTTGGTAATTGCTTGATGAACTAAAAGAAAGAAGATATAAAGAATCGTAATAACAAGAAACATCACAAGTAATTATCAAGAATAAGAAAATCTTTATGCCTTTCTGGTTTTCTAACAAATTTAAGCAATTTTATGCCAAAGCTCAAGTCCCAAGTAGCAGTGTATCAATCCAAGATCTTTCATGTGAAATTCTGCTTCCAGCTCCCTCTGAGAGCAATACCTTTTCCTCTGACTCATGAGTCTTTTTTGCAGAAACAAATCATTGAGATCATTCTTGCTCTTAATCAATCAATTTCAAAGTACGAGGTCTTCTTCAGCCATGAGGCTCCTTTTTCGTGTTCCCAAAATCCCAGGGTAACTCTTCCATTCGAGGCAAACATCTTGTCATGATCCTGATCCTCTCCCTCCTACTGGGAGAATCTCCTTGCTTCCAAGATGCTATCTATTGCATGCTTGAATTATCTTTGACACAATCAATCAAGACATTTTTTTTGTTTTTTTTTGCTTTTTTTGTTTTTAGTATAGTTCATGTTTTGCTTCATTCTTCCAATTCTTCCATTTCTTTCATCTGCTGTCAAGGCTTAGGTAGCTCTTATCATTGACCTGCAAACGTTGTTAGGAGGCCATGGAAGAACGAATACAATATAGACACGAGACTTTCCATAGGTAAAGAAAATAAAACCGAAAACCAAATTACATATATTAGATGCTAAAAGCATGCAAAAATTATCTTATAGCTTGTGACATATGTATTCATCTCACATGCCTCTTTACATACGCTGTAAACTGTATCAAAAAAAATTACAACTGTTGTCTTCAATCAACTCAAAAATCCAAGAATAACATCATTCCTTTCTCTGCCCTATGTTCTTTGACTTCTAGAAAAAACTGAAGCATAAAATAAAGGATTTATTCACGAAGACAAATTTATTTATACATAGTAGACATTAAGTTGGGTCAAAGGGCAGACAACAGAGGCATAGCTACCCACCTGACATTTGAGGATATATTTATTTCTTGTACTTCTAGGCATGTTCGCCATGCATTCACTAATTATGGGTTTTTGGTTCAAATTTGCATTTAATTTCCTATAAATATAGGGTTTTCTTTGTGACATTTTCACAAATTAGGTGTGATTTGAGTGTTTCATTTCAATTTATTTCTTTGTCCATTCCTCGTTGTTTCTGTTAGTGTCAGTCTTTCCAGCCTTCCTACAGTGATCAAATGTGCTCTTACAAAGTGATTTTGAAGTGTCAAGGTCAAATTTTGTCATTTCAGTGAGTCTTCAAGCAAAATTTGGTCACTAGGCATTAGGTCTAGGGTTTGCCCAAATGTCAGTCCGTGTCACCATTCAGCTGAGTTTATCATCATTCGTAGGGTTGTCATTATCATCTCAGTGTCTAATGAGTCATTTCACACCTTGTTCATGCTTCATGTTGCGCCCAGGCAAGGTCATTTCCCTCTCCTAGGGTTTTGAAGGCAATTTCTCTTGGATGGTCAAATCACCGGCAAAACTTGTTTCCTGATGTTCATACACCTTCCCCATCCTTAAAGTACCTTATCAAACACTTCCCATCCCTTAGATCCGCCAAATTCCTCATTTTTGCACAAACCCTAGTTTCTAGCTACAACCTAGCAATTTTCTAGGTTTGGCCTGTGTTTTGTCCTTTTCGACCCCTTCCCCTCACTCAATCTCTGAGATTCCACTTTCCCCTGCTTCCTAACATCCCTCCCCACTCCCAAAAATTTCCCCAAGAATTTAGAAGCCCTCTATCCCCTTCATTTCGCTCCATTTCGACAAAATCCCTTGTTTCACACATCGGGACAAGTTTCACTCAAGCTGTCTTCTACAGAACCACTCCAAATCGACTAAATCGCCCTCTTGCTTGCTCAACTGATCGAGGTAGGGTCTTCTAGTGCGTTTGAATGCTTGAAACATGAAATGATGGGCTTGCATATATATGTTTATCACCAAGAAATGTAAGGAGAAATGGATTTGGGTGATTGCTTGTTCATGTAGGCATTATGCTAGGGTTGATGTTTTTTCCAAGGCTTTAAATCCCTATTTATTCCCTCCTTGTTTCCTATTAAATTCACAAATGTCATAATATGTTTATATCTTATCTCATTTGCAATAAATACTAAATCTCTCATCCCAAAATTCCTAAAACCCTATCCCTCCCCCAAATCCCTTTACAAAACCCTAATGCCCTTTCATGTATTCTACCCAAACCCTAATACCCTCCACACGGCAAGGAAAAATAAATGAACAACAACAAGGATAAAAAATGTTATGTAAAAAGAGAAAAGAGCAATAATATGGCAAAATGACCAAATAAAAAAAAAGATATTGCTGTGCATAGTCATTGAAAAATAGAAGACACACTGCTGTGCATATCCAAAGCAAAAACAAGAAAAATGCAGCTGTGTATATGTATAAAATGGACATATTGCTGTAAATATTGTTTGCAAAAGAATATTGTTGTGTCTCCCCAAAACCCAAGCCCTGTTTTCCTCTCTATCCCTTCCCTAAAATCCCTGTTCAATTAAGATCCCTTTTCCCTTATGACAAGATGTAAAAGAAGCCTTGTTCCCCTATGACTAAATGTACATAAAATCCTTTGAAAAAACAATGTTTACCTTATGATGTACATTGAAAAACAAAAACTCAAAAGAGCAAGCTATCTATGCTGTCCTATACTCCCGTTGCAAATGCATGTCCTTTCCCTTGATGACTATCATACATATTTTCCCTAATAAAGTATTTCTTTGCAAATGATTTCCTAATGATGGAAAATGAGATGATATGTGTTACATTTTGTGAATTATCCCTTAAAAATCCCTGTTTTTATATGTTTCCCTTTCCTAATGAAAAATCCCCTCCCCTAACATTTCCTTCATGATTTTGTTCCCCTTGAAAACAACATACAACTCAGTATTTTTGCAGGCAGAGACAACAGTTCACTTTGTCCACTTTGCTCCTAAACCATGTCAGACACCGAAACCTGTGAGCAAAGTGATGACCATTCATCTTCTACAGAGGTTGAGGTACAGAGGATGACAAAGAGCTTGATGAGCTATGGAAGATTCGAACCGACCGAGTCATCAACCGTAGGAGGCCCGAAGACCTATTGCCCAAGGAGAGGGAGTCCATGCTCATCCGGGTGAATGCACACTTGCAGAGGCTGTTAGAGAAGGCAAACGAGGAGAAGAGGTTGCTACGGAACATGAAAAATCATTATTGGGCGAGAATGCATGTTTGCAAAGCAAAGATGAAGATACTCCAAAGGAAGTTGTCCGAGGCCCGCAAGAGGAAGAAGAAGGCCAACCCACTCCGTATCTTGGCTGAGGCATCACTCACTCACCATGATACTCATTAGTATCCTCCCAGCAGCAAACACAAGAAATTTTGAGGATTTTGAGGCATTTTTGGCATTTTTTAGCATTTTACAGGTTTTGGTCATTTGAGTGGTCTCACCCCCCGCGCGACCACTCATGGGGACAGCTCAGATTGAGGAAAACTCTACATATTTGGATTTGTCATGACAAAATACACTTGGATATGGATGGGTTTCAAATTTTATGGAGATTTGGGCTCCCAAAAGCTCAAAATACATGCAAATTTTGACTTTCTGCCCCTTTTTTGAGTTGCAGAAAGCTGCCTTGGGAGAAATGATTTTTGAGGGGTCAAATCAACTCCAAATTCAGAAATTCCACTTGGGTTGGAAAGTAGACTCCCAGACCTTTCCAACGAGCTATCTTGCACCTGATTTGGACACCGGGAAGGCCTTCAACCAGAGCTGCAAAGGGGCGCGACCACTCAGGATCAGGGGCGCGACCACTCAGGGAAAATTGCCAGATTTGACCATTTCGGCCAGCAAAACACTGTTTTTACTCTTGGATGACTTTTGGGCATGTAAATAAGAAACTTTGGTGTAATTTTCATGGCACATGGATGCATTTACTCTCCTTTGACACTTCTAGAACTTTCTTTGATGTAAATAGTGAAAATTTAATGCATGGATTAGTTTCCTAAGTTTTAGAGGCAAGTTGTTTTGACTACCTATTATCTAGTTCTTAGTTTAGAATTAGTTCAAACTGCTCCTAGGAAGCTGAGCTCGACCCCTAGAGGTGGGGAAAGGAGTTAGATCAGTTATATGATGCCTTCTCATCCTCATTTTGATGGTTGGACTCTTGAGGGAGAAGCTCCTATTGTATATTTTACTTGTATCTCTGCAATTTGAGGAAAAGGAAGACCAGGGTTTTGCAGACATCATTGTGGATTCTTGTGGATTATTGTGTTGATGGTGTGTTTCCTACTTGTCATTGTAAGTGTGTTTATGTGTTCCATCTCTTATTCTATTGCTGCTAATTAAACAAAAGAAGTGATAAAGTTTGAATTCATGCATGCCATGCTCAGCTTTCAATTTTGTTTAATATTTATGTTTTCCACTGTCTAAAGAGGATTCAAAGTCATTGTTTGCCCTCTTTAGCTCCCTCTCTTTCTTCCTTGATCATCCATCTCAGCTAAAGGCATCAGCACAAACTCCTACCTTGCCCCAAAGACCCACCTGCAAAAACTGAGCTCAATCCCCGCACCCTGAATCGCACTCCCTCCAATTGCCACCAAAAACACCAAAAACTTTAAATCAAACCCCCTTATCAGTTTACTAGCCTAATATCAGTGTTCCTAATTGGGTCAGCTCATCTTATTGAAAGATCTACCGAGTTTGACCGGAGAGAGCCTTCTCATACCCCGTAGGGCTAGCTACGAGGTGAAATGGTTTGATGTTGCCTTGAAGGTTTACCTTCCTCAGCCTAGGGTGAAATCTCAAGCGCTAACAGTTTCGGCAAAACAAATTAATGTTAAAACTAGATAAATTGAAATGGTAATATTGTGTCCCCTTCCATAATGTCTATTTTCCAACTATTTATTTCGCTTGATTTTTTTTGGCATAGCACATTAATGCTAAAACTAAATAATTTGAAACAGTAATAATGTTCCCATGTCCATAATGTAAAATTTGCTACAGAACAAACTCTCCCCTACTGTGACAAAATGCTAGAATGAAAATATGTGATATGTACTTTTGCTTCTTTGTGTACTTGAAACTCTTATAGTATACTCAATCTCATCCAAAGATACACACGGATAAGGGCAATTTTATTTGTTTTTCAAGTTCAAAGCATTTCAAGAAAAGCTGACTTGTGTATCTAAATAGTTAATTAGTATTTGTAAAGGTAATATGGTTGTGGAAGGTTAGGATCATAGCTACCACTATTTGGTCATATGTCCATTTTCAAATACAAATATAAGATTGGTTTATGTTGTTGGATGTTTTCTGTTGAATATATTTTAAAGCCCTAATTTTGAAATTTAATTAGCGAACGTCAAATTTGACAATTAACATCAAATTTTAATGCCCTAATTTTACAATTTAACTCAAATTTGTCAATTAACATAAAATTTTAATGCCCTAATCTTATAATTTAACTAGAGAACCTTAATTTAACAATTCATTTGCAAGTACTTACTTGAAAATCTCGTTTGAAGGCGTTTATGGTCTATTGTTGATCCTCCTTCTACTACAAAACCGACGCTTTTCCTCCCAGCCTATTTGGGATGAACGTATCTGGTTCTTAGATCCAGAAGACTTCAAAATGGAGGTCTTCTAGCCCCCCTGTACCCAAAGCTCCAAGAACAATTCAGACTTAATCTTACTCTGTGTGTGTGGTTTGTTCTGAATTTCCTTCTCTGTCTGTGCAATACTCCAAAAAAACTCCCCCCCTCTTGTATGCCTCCTGCGTTCTCCCTATAGTCCAAACACCAATGCCTCTAAACCCTCATTGTTTCGGCATTGAGGTATGGTTTTCTGCCCTCTGTCAGTCATGTATCTTCTCACAGTGTTTAAAGAGTAGGTCATACTTTTATGCATTGGCAGTCGTCACTTAATATCTCGTTCAAGTGACCATTAACTAAGTTAAGTAATACATTTGTTTTTTATTAAAGAAATATTTAATATTTTATTAAATTATACCCTTTTAAAATTTAATAACTAGTTTAGAACTTATATAGTTTGTTCCTTTTTATAGTTAGTTCTTTCCCCCTTTTAAAGTTTAATAATTTAATTTAGAACTTATAAATTTATATAGTTAGTTCCTTTTATTTGATATACAATATACAATATATAATTTCTTTTAGTTAATAAAAATCCCTTGTATATATATATTTTTTGAATAATGTACTAGTTATATATTATGATGGTGGTATAGATAACAAGTACCCCACAACATATATTCATTAGATTCTCGTACGTTAGTGTTTACTTAGTACTTTGAGTTTTAGTTCATTACCTTTTACTTGGACAATTTCCATAATTAATTAGTATGCATACTAGTGCAGTACATGTGATGCATGCATATATAGCTATCATATGCATGCCTCGTATGCATGCTAATATTCCTATGCCCTCTTTATTTCAAAATGGGTTATTATATATAGTTCATTCATACTCTGGTTGCATTAAGTCATATCCTATCAGTGTTTTGTTTATATTCAATTGTATTTCCTTGTTATGTTGACCTTATCTGGCTTCATTTTGGATTTATACTTTTATATTTTGGTCTTATATGTTTTTTCAAGTACCATTTTTTTCGTTGTAGTATTGCATCCTATATGTGTCCATCTTTTAGCTCATGCAAAGACAAAATTTGAGTGCAATTTGTCACCCTCACTTGCAAGGTGCTCTCAAAAGAACAACTTTCTTCAAATTACTAATAAAATACTTGGTTGATGAAGTAGGGAAGGCTTCCAAAGGGTGCATGAATGCCAAGGTTAAAGCTCCATGATGATGGCACTTTCCTATAAATAAGCATCTCCAAATAATTATGTTGCTTTGTAGGGAGAATTTCGAAGAAAATAAATGCTCAAATGGAGAGTACTCTTCTAGATATGCCATGTGTCTGGTGCATGAATGGCAAGGTTAGAGCTCCACGATGATGGCACTTTCCTATAAATAAGCACCCCCAAATAACTATGTTGCTTTGTAGGGCGAATTTCGAAGAAAATAAATGCTCAAATGGAGGGTACCCTTCTAGATATGCCATGTGTCGTCATTAGTTAGCTCCTTCTAGAAGTTTGCTATACATTATTAATATAAAATATCTCTCTGTAGCTTGTGTGCCCTTGAAGAATGTGCTTTAGTCCTCTTTGACTTGGCTTTAAACAATAATAAATTTCTTCCTATAGTGCACCTTAGGAAGGAGTGCTTCATTCCACTTAAGAACCTCCATCACTAGAAAATATTCATGCATGAATATGCCCTTGAAGAGTGAGAGAGAGAGTGCACACATAGAGTTTGAGTATTTGTGTCCCGATTGATTAAGTCAGCTATGAAAGTATGGTGATTAAGAGTGTGCCCTTGCTATTAGTAGAATTGAGTCTTCATCAAATCGGTGAGATCTCCTCAAAATGCATGCAAGTGGGTGGCCTTTGATCAAGTCAAAGCATCACTAGTCACTTTGAATGTGTTTAAGTTGTGACCAACGTTATGCCCACCTAGGGATGTGTGCATATGAGTGGATAAGTTGGATGACATGGAGGATCAAAAGTCTAGGGTGCATGATTAATTTACCAGTTAGCTTCCCTAGTCAAAGTCAAGGCTCATTTGACTCCTCAAATCTCATGCCAAAGGATAAGGATGAAGCATGAGTGGTTTCTTATGTGTGAACAAGGCTAGACTAAGGTGATGGTAAACTAGCTTTTTTTTGTGTAACATTGACACATGTGCCAAGGGGGGGGGGTGCCTAGTCTTATGTGTACCACATAGACTTATGTTATAACCTTGTTGACACAAAATTTAGTAGGCTTGGAGAGGGGTACCCTACAAGGCTATCACTAGACCAAGTGACAACAATGAGATAGTAGCCCACTGTCATCACAACTACTACCTTGTGCTCTTTATCTACTTTCACCAATGGGAGGAGTCCTGGTATAAAGGTCACCTAATAGGTATTCTAAGTTCTAAAGGTACGAAGTGACTTAAAGGCTTCTAAGGGAAAGGCACAATTTAGGTACCAGGGTCCAAGTAAGAAAGAGGAGGCAATTGGCTTTCCTTCTAGAGGCCAAAGATGGGCAATACAAGACATAAGGTTTGATTGATGTGTTGTTAGTTGGGATGACCCAAGGTTAAAATGCCAAGAAATGGTTTCCCACATTGTATTTCAACAAGTTTATGGCACATGAAACTCTCAAGAAGCCCTCTAGTTGAAACTAAAATCAAACTAGGGTTTGCTCCCAGGGCAAGAGAAATTATGGTGGAAAATGGAATGAATGCCCACCAAAGGGAATGATTTTGAGACAACCACCTCAACCCTTGATGTTTAGACTTTCCAAGCCCCAAAATTCCTCTTCCTAGCCAAGTCACACCAAGCCCCAAAATTCCTCTTCCTAGCCGCCCCTTGGCCTTAAGAGGGCTAAATTTAAAGAGGAGAGAGAAAAATATATCTTATTGAAAAAAATAGAGTTGATCACCAAAAATGGATGGCCGTGTTTGATGCTAGGGTTGATGGAGTCTATTGATTCTTTAGGTTGGCTAAAACTAGGAAACGAGTAAGGATATTTTGATGCCCTAACATCAAAACCCTAAATATTACCTTTGTGAGGGATCAAAATTCACTTGGGAGAGCTAATGTAATATCACCAAGGGGATTGTCATTTACATATCATACAATAAGTAATGCATGCAATAATATTACCTAGCTTCCATAAAATTGATATTCGAACAAAATTAGGGAACGATATTTAACCTAGATCACCAATTTATTCCATACATTAGACATGAAATCAGAATTTCCAATAAAAAGGAACTTACAAGACAATATGCATGTATAATCCAATCATTGATCCAAGGCAACTTCTCCAAAGACAAGAATATATCTCAAAGAGAAAATATGCTCTTTAGATCACATCTCTCTAACAGGTAGAAGAGGTCGAAATTCTCAAGTAGAGAGGACAAATTCACAAGTGATGATGATGAGAATGAAATAGTCCTCTCTATTTATATGAGGATGAGTTCTAATTTTTCCTAAAATCCCCTAAATGACAAGTAAGATCACAATGATGCATTGGGTTACAAGCCAACCCACTAGCTTTCAACGTAAAAGCAAAAGAAAGCCCACAAGTGTGCGCCGTGAGGCCTTCTAGGGTGATGTCATCCATAGAAGAGTCTCCAAATGCCAAGCATTGGTGCTCTAGCGTGTTTAGTATGATGTAGAAGCACCTAAAAATCATCCTTTGAGGGTTGGCCCTAAAATCTCTGTCTATGGCTCTCTACAGTCCCCAAATTCTAGCTGAGGCACCACAAAAGGATCACGGGTTTGCAATTGGTCAAAATGTGCATCTTTACTCCGACGCTGAGGGCTTTCCAGGTGCTACTAGCCCTCCCATGTCTCTGAAGGCGAGACCATGCTCAATTGGGCTTTGTATCAACTTCCACCCTTTAGTAGGTGCTAAGGCTGACCTAGGGACATGTTGGTCCAGGTGTATCATCCTTAAGAATTGCCAAATATAGTGCAAGTGGTAGAATGCCTTGGGTGTAGGAGGTGCCCAGGGGTAGGTGTGATGTGTTGCTACTTCTCTTAGACCCAACTCTCTCAACATTTCACCTGTTGGTGACAATATATTTCTTTTGGGCTTGGTTACCTATGGATGCCAATATACTTCTTTTGGGCCTAGGTATCTGTGGATAAGGTGTCCAGGTCAGGGGCTGTTGAACTACCTGATATTCACAAAATAAAATCTAGTGAAAGCAACCAATCCTCATGGACAATAATTATTTTTTCATCTAAGTGAACCAAGCTTGAATGTAAAGGGCTATTTAATACTTCAAATAAGGCTTCCCTTCCAAAATTGGGGCTTTGAATGGTGTTTCCTCCCTAGGCAGGAGTGGGTAAATGACAACCCTATTAGGTGTTTCCAATCCCTAAGGGGAAGTAACATTTCCTCAATCCACCCTTCAGTTGAAAGGTGTCAGTGAATAATGATGGTGCGGATGGGAGAAAACTTCATGGCCAAGTGCCATGGTCAAAGGGACCAACATGATGGAGATCCACATCCTGAGTATAGAGATGTGAGGAGGGAGCAATTGGTGATGCATGATTTACCAATTGGGCCTTCGTTTTTCCACCCCTCTTGTGTGCCTTTTATTTTTGCTTGATTTTTCTTTGTATTATTTCTCATAGCTCAAAGGGTTAGAGCTTGTTTTGAATGATGTATAGCAATTGTGTTTCCCCTTAAGGATGAGGCAACTCATGGTTGGGACATGCAAGGGTTCATTTTTATGATGTAATGGAGCAACATGTGCTCATAAATTGGGTGATAGCCATAATGACTAAGGTAGAGCTCATGCTAGGCTTTTGCCCATGTGCTGATGTGTATGTCCTAGCCATCTTTTTCATTTTGATATTCTTTTATTTTATATTGTGGCCATAATATGTTTTTTCCTTTTCTTTTTTCGTTTAGATGCATCAACATCCCACGGCGAAATTCTGGGCGCTACCAAGGTATGAGGATGTAAGGGTGCCATATCCCAGAGAAGCAATGGTTAGTTGAACCCCAAGAATGGAGGTGGAATATGGGCTTTTAATGTAAGATGGAAAATGCTAAGTATGGAATAGGGATATATGGAATTACGATATCTCACTCAGGGCTTCTCAAGTAGTGCCCCTCCTTTAAGCATTGGGACCTTAGGGGAGGTCCCACTGGACTAGGATGGAAGATTGACCCCCCATTTAAGGTGAGGGAACAAGACTGCGGTCAAAACCCCTCCTTCTGGTTCGTCTTATAATCCATATCAAAAGCGTAAATACAAACAAGCATAAGCACCCGATTGCAAAATGAATAAAGTACCTTTTGAGTGGAAGCCCACATTCATCCATGTGCTCTCGCCGGATGGGTGAGAAACATATGGTTGATGCAAGTGGCAGAGAAATAAGATCATGTCATTGACTAGTGGTGGCTGCATGGCTGGCAGGCCGGATTTGGAGAATGGGTGAAATTTTTTCTCCTAAAGGGTTACCCATTTTGGCGGGTAACAATCCCCTATTGACAAATTTGCAAGTGAAACTTTGGGAAAGGCCTCACTGAAGAAATATAATGATAAACTAATATTAGGTCAATACTTAGGTACTTAACCTAAGGTTTAGGAACTGAGTTAAAATATGCTGAACCAGTTAGGTGTGTTCATCCTGGAAATAGAGGAAATACAAAATTTGAGGTTTTAGTATGGTTTAAGACCTAGGGAATTATAATCAAAATGTGTCATGCACCTTCTAGAAGATGCGGGGGAGTGAAATGTAATGTAATTATGGGTTTAACCTAGGTAAATGTTAGAATTGTGAATTGATAGACAATTTAGGTAGGGAATTTGATGAGGTGTGATGAAAATGTATGTCAGGTGGATTTCACCTAGGCAAAAGTGATGATATGCTTGCAATAAACAAATTGCGTAGGTGAAATTATGGAAATGATGTGGAGCATGAATGAAGCCGGGTAAGTACGTCACCACATTAGTTGATATTTATAATCTAATGATCCAACACAAATTGAAAGAGACTGAGATGTGACTATGTGATTTTCATGATGAAGAAAAAGATGCACCGCTGATGCAACCTCCTCCAATATCCCAACCCTATGAAAGCTAGAATAATCCCACCAATTTGCAGAAGGCGAAGTTTACTTCTCATGTCAATATGAGTGGTAACGAGGCTATAATATTAAATTGATTTGTTTCTGTCCTATTTTGGCTAATTATTATGGTATTTTTTGTTATTCTTCTGTCAAAAACTGAAAATTTGGTATTTAGATTGTTTCTCTAGTACACATTTCTTACAGTGATTGCCTGGCCTGCAATTGTTGCCGCAGAATAATTGTGTATGTTGCTTAATAAGATAAACAGTGTTAACATTTGAATCATGAAGTATCTTCTGTTCTTCAAATTTCAAACTATTACATATTTTGCTTGGTAATATGTGTGGCTGATCTGTAATTGCAGAGTCCAATCCATGAGTTGTTCAAAGGCTTGCAAATGTTCAGAGTTGTGCACAAACAAACCATTTCGCAAAGAGAAAAAAATCAAGCTTGTGAAGGTACGGAACATTAAGCTATTTGCTGTTCAGTTTTATCTTATCATTGAGCAGAGATATAATGCAGTTCTTCGATGATGCCAGCTTTCTACAAACTCGCTATTGTTACCATGTTTCAATTTTATACTTCAGCTTTTTATTGAAGTTTTACATGTTATGTTTGTAGGACCCTTTGTAAAATCAAAACACGTTTTAGTTTTAATAAAGCTGTTGCTAATACTACTGCCTAGTTATAATCTTAATAACGAAATTTTAATTTATGCTGCATTTGTGCTTCTTTAAATGCATCTTATTGTACAGAGTGTCCTAATTAAAGCAAGGAGAATGATAATAAGAGAATCTACCTGTTGGGGATAGTGTTTTGATAACGAGGCTTTAAATTCAGTTTTGAGCACCTATTTTTTATTCCTATTATAAACAATTTCCAGCATTTTTCTACATGCCAATCTTGAATTATCTGTATATATTGCAGCAGGGCATTGAAGCTTCTCATTGCCCTTGTGAAGCTTGATTCCTGTGCAAGGGTTACACAACTGTATTCTGAATAGTATATTAAAGACTCTTCAATGCACACTTAGTATGAAGGTATTGATAATATAGTATAATTCGAAGCAGTGTTGAGTCTCTTCTATTCTGATGTGTTGGTACTGTTTTTTGCTACTATCATCGAGTGCACTAAATGTTCTAATTTCGACAACAGTGAAGAAGGATAAAACTTCAATGCAATGGCATATTTATAGAGGAAAATTTAGGTAAAATTGTTGCTAACAAGAAAATCGACTAACTACATTGGATGTCATTATGGTTAGTTCTGTGAATATAAGCAGAAATTGGCAGAAGATGATAATTATTACATCTTGATCTGGACATCTAGCGATCAGGGTATTCTTCTGCAACCTTTCGAAGATTTGTGTTTACCCCACGATTGGCAAGCATTCTGGCTGTCTAAGTTGATAGTCAAGACTTAAGTTGAAACTTTGAAATGGGTATGAGTATTTGATATGGGAACACCATGGACATGTGACACCCCCAAATTTTGAAAATGTGGAAATATAGCATATAAAAAATACAACATATATTTATTTATGTATTCATTTTTGCAGGAAAACGTGGCAGAACCCCTCTTAACCATAATATATAAATGGAAAGCGGCTCAACAGCCAGCCACAATAGCAACTGCTAACCACAAGGGTCCTGACTTGATTTAAAATTGTGATCTATAACTATCTGTTGGTGACATCCCATGGGCATATGATTCAACTGATAAAGTTAATCCTTGTTTCTTATATCTATATATTTATTTTATTTTGGGAAGAAAACCCTGATTAGATAAGAGCCTTAGTTGGACAAGGATGTCTCAAATGTGGAGGGGATGGGGTGGGTTTTGATCCACTTATGTATTCACATTTCATGAGATAATTAAGATATAGATATTAAATTTATTTTGGGAAGGAAAAGCTCATTAGATAAGAACCTTAGTCGGACAAGAACCTTTCAAAGTTGGAGGGGATGCAGTGGGATTTGATCCATTTATGTGTGCACATGTCACGAGATAATTGAAATATTCCTCCTTTGAATTTAGGCTGGTTCTTTTTTGGCACAAATCGGGGACTTTATAAAAGAAACGTTTTTTAGGTTTTCTTTAAAATGAAAGGGATGATGGGTTTTACCAAGAACAACGTCTATACAATTAGGGAAAATAATTTATTACTTCCTCAAGTCTACTTAATGATAAAATATTTAATCCATGAGGTGTAACTTAATTGGAAACTAGTAGGATGGTCACTATTACCCACCAAAACTGTGTAAGCCATAGGAGAAAAAATTTCTCCTCTTTTGCCAACCAGCCAACCAACAACCCTATGATGGTCGACGGATAACATTATGCCAAATTTCTCCACCTATTGTTCCAGTCCGTGCTATTTCCCATCTAGCATGCTTCTTGAAGGAAGACAAGTCATCTATTGAAAAGTACTCTAACCATTCTAGCAATCATGTGTTTTTGTTTAATGTTATGGGCATATTAATATGAATCATGGGGTAAATTGAATGATTGACCACTCTCGATTGTATCCTTGTTCACACACTTCACTTGGGGGCTAAGTCACATGACACGAGGACACGAGACACATCTAATACATCTGAAACCCCTACTGCAATATCTGGTTTATTATGTCCTACTTGTTATTTACATTAACAAGTTATTTAATAATATAAACATCGAAATAAACACAATTGTAGTCTTCACAAACATACAGATCAACAAATGAAATAAACTGAGACAACACAAGGGACACTGTTATTTTTGGACAATCGTCCCCGAAAAAAACCCAATTCGGGAAAATCAGTGCAACAAATATGAGGGTTTTATCATTATGCAGATTTTTGAATACAACTAGGGTGCCAGAAATGGATCACCCTTCAAAGATTATCGTCGACAGTAGTACCTTTCTCCGGAGACAGATATTCCAGCTAATCAACAACTAGATGATTGACCCCACAGTAACTTCGATTGTTCCTTAGCTAGACAACGAAAGCTGCTTCAAGTTATCTTCAGGAACTGCATCACCCTCCTACGGCTCTGCGTCAGTTGATCAACTCCCAGTTTGCACCACAAAAGTTCCTCAGCGTAGCCTCTTCAGCCTAGCGTCAACCCTACAATCCTCTGTTCTATCTGCGCCAACTTTATGACCTTCTACGTCTTCTGCGATGGCCTCCATAGCCTCTGCGTCAGTCTTGGTTGCCTCTGCGTCAGCCCTCCTTGGCTCTGCGCTGTCTCTCTGACAATTTCACTGCCTCTCTGCTATGTATTCTCGGCGTCCTGCCGAATTGCCTCTCGCTGCAACAGATCACTTGCTCGATTTTTTCAGCAAACCTCGCCCCAGAAAATCGAACTGAGTGATTTCTCTTGGTGTCTTGGTGTATCTCCAACCGACTCTCAAGCCTCCTCTTATACTTTTCTTGTTGACGATTTAACGACTGAGATTAAGTCCCTAATCAACGACTAAGATTAGATCTGGCTTGATCCTCGTTATTTAGAACTTTGTCACCCATATTATATTAATACACATTAATATTTTAATTTTCCTAAGTTTAGACTTAGGGTCTCATTAAAAATATTAATTATTTTAATATCTCTTCATCCGGATGGTATTTCTCCAAACGATTGCTGGGTTTTGGAGATCTCATGTGCCTTAGCCTCTCCACCAATTTTCATGGCTAGAGCACATCCGATGCTATGAAAAATCAACACTCCCTCTTAGCGAGGAATGTGCTCTAGTAATGCTTCATCATGGAGGCATCACACTGATGCTCCGCTTCGGTACCTGTGCTGATGCTTGGCCTGTTGCCTCACATCCATTACCCCGCTGCTTCTTGTACTGCTTCCCATGACACCGCCACTGCCACTGCTACATTTGTACTGTAGCTCCCTCTCAACATGTTGCATCATGTTGCCCATAGCACTGCCACTGCTAACTGTTGCACTGCAACTTAGTTACCGAGAAGTAAGTAACTGACTTCTCCCAACCACTGACATCTCGGTCAGTCTGGAAGCCTCGTGATGCTGAAGTTGCCTCTGTCGCTAACCCGTGCTCTCTCTGTTGCCATTGCGCTGCGCAACCTCTTTTGTGCCTCTCGCATTGCTACAACCTCTTCTGTGCCTCTCGCACTGCTGCAACCTTTACTGCGCTGCTGCAAAATTCTGCACTCTAGCCCTGCCTTGCTGCTCCACCACACTTTGCTCCACCCGACACCTGTCATCATGCTATTGTCATTAAGGGCTCCCGTAGCCGGATGTGATCCAAGAGTTTGGGCACCTCAAGGATCTTGCCCTTGCTTGTAGTCCTCCTGACCACAACTCGATGTTACCCCACCTCTTCTCTAGAGGTGCATGAGCACTCATGGCACAATTGTCATTAGTCTCGACATCCTTCTCTATCTTTGTTGGAGCTGCCTTTGAGTCAAAAGCTTCTCCCTTGCCTTTCTTCTTGGGGCACTGAGATGCATAATGTCCCAGCTCCCCACAATTGAAGCACTTGACCTTGGAGATGTCCTTCTTCTTCCTCTTCCCTTGCTGTCTCGGAGATGTTAGAGCTGCATCCTCCTTCTCCTCTTTCTTGACTTGAACTCCCTTACCACTACTCCCTGCCTTGGTCAACCACCTGATCTCTTCCTGTCGAAGAGCTGCCCACATCTCTTCCCAACTGGGGAGAGTCTCTTTGCCCAAAATGCTTTGGACAAACGTCTCCCAGTCATTGGAGACTGCATTCAGAGAAGTCCTAACCATAAACTCTGGATCTGGTGTAGACCCCACGGAAGTAAGCTCGTCGCGAATTCCTTGCAACCTGAGGAGGAAGTGATCTATCTCCTCTCCTTTCTACATCTGATATGACCTCAGCTGATTCTACAATAACATTTTTTGCTACACAGAAGAGCGCTAGTATAAGGTGGTCAGGGCCTCGCACATCTCCCTTGCTGTGTTCTTCTCAGCAATATGTGGTATGACATGATCTTTGACTCCGTCTAGGATCATGAATTTCGCCTTCGCCTCGGCCTCCTCATACTTCTCATTAGCATTCAGGTCAACTAGGACAACTACAATTTTCAATGCATAGTCTTTGATGCGATGTTCATGGGGATTGGCAGGATCCCGACCTTCTAGATGACAAAATTGGAAGCTTCGTTCAATCTGCCCTGATCCCTCAATCCATTCACTGCCATCTCTGCTCTTCTTCTCGACTCCCTCTGAGTCTCGACTTTCAGTGTTCCACGGGGAATCCCCCCCCCCCTAGGGGTCTAGTTTCCTCGCTCCCCCGCGCTCTGGGGACTTGGGGACGAGTAGGGGATGTTTCCCTACGCTCCCAAAAATGAGGAAACTCAGGGGGACGTGCTAGGGGGTCGTTTCCCTTTCCTGAGGGGGCGTTTCCGAAAAGGGGGACGAGGGGGGTCATTTCCCGTCTACATCTTCCACTGCTAACGTTTTGGAGGTTGATAATATGACAGGGTGTAAGATTCCAACATCAAGTTGTATCCTGATCTCACATATGTAGAGCACGTTTTGTTGCAGGATGAAGAAACGACTCATCCTCGTCACTAATAAGTAATATAATTGTTAATATTTCTAGATATCAGAGTCTCTAAGGTATAAGTACACGCACCACCCTCATATTCTTTAAATAACGTCACTCGCATTCCCATATCGCTGGAGAACACCGTATTTTGATCACTCCAAATATATGTACATAAACTCCAGGATGTGCATATTTGTTTGACTAAATGGTGTACGAAATTTTCATATATAATGTATATACACGTTGGAAGAAAGTGGTTGACTGAAGACGCTCCCTTCTCAACATTATATTTGTATTTTTGATGACTTTATAGATACAGCGATTTCTGTCGCTGACTTAATATATGTGTCTGGTTTAGCAGAATTGTCGAGATCTCTGGAGATTTGAAATGAATATAATTATGCTATTAAGCAGCAGCTGTTCTTGAAAGTTTGAAGCAACGCCCGCTCAGACCGCATGGCCTTTAATCCCGTAAGAAGCTAAGGATTTCGAGGGAAGATTGCCATGGCTTGTGAGAAAAATTGTATTGCTAAGCAGCTCATCCTTAATTTCACACCGTGCTTTATAAAGTTGTTCTTGCAGGTCTAAAAGAAAACATTAGATTTGATTGTTAAGGGTAAAATTGGGATTCAATTTTGTAATAGATTGTTTAGTTTAAGTGGTTTGGTTTGGTTTGGTGAATTTTGTAATAGATTGTTTAGTTTATGATGTATGATTATAAATTAGAATTTTAAATTTATATGATATTAGAAATTTAGATAATGATATTCATATCAATGATCATGCTTTGCAGCTTTTCAATTCAAACCCAATTTTCATAGTGGACTCAATTAATAAATTATATTTTATATTTATAAGTTTTCAAGACCTTGACGTTCCCCCACGTTTCCTTAAAAATGGTGGGGAGCTTTTGCATAGGCCGCTCCCGTGCCTCCTCGCTCCCTCGCCCCCTCATCTTGGAACCTTGGTGGAACATTGTTGACTTCCCTCTTGGAAATCTGTCAACTATCAAATCACTCCTCTCCAATCCCCCTTTGCTGCGGCAACTCAGATCTGGATTTCTTGGCTAGAAATTCGTCGAGGTAGTGCTTCCCTCTACCTTGGTTTTGTCTCCTTAGACACTGTTCTGCTCAGACAGAAACAATGTCCCACCAGCTCCTCAAATCACAATCTTCACAGCTCCCTTAGCCCCGACAACTGAAGAATCGGAGCCATTCAGGCTTTGCGCAATGACAATGAGAGCTGGATCAACTCCTCCTGGCTTCAGCGTCAATCCTTCCTTGCTGAGAAAGATGACCGAGCTCTACGTAGGCCTGATTTTCCCCTCTTTTACCTCTGTTTTGGCTCTCCTTCTAGCTCAGAATGCTGACGCAGGCTATGCGTGAGCCTCTGTGTCACCCGGTTAGCACTGCGTCACTCCTCTTGCCTCTTCAGCTCTGGAACAACGCCGTCTCTCGGGATAGCTGCTACACTACTGCAAATCCTCAGATTTCTCCTGTTGGTGTTGTCAATCCTCCTTGATCTGCAATTGCTTTGATACCATGCGAAAATTTCTGAATCTACTAAATCAAAAACCCCTATTGCAATATCTGGTTTATTATCTCCTACTTGTTATTTACATTAACAAGTTATTTAATAATATAAACATCGAAATAAACACAGTTGCAACCTTCACAAACATACATATCAACCACTGAAATAAACTGAGACAACACAAGGGACACCGTTATTTTGGACAATCGTTCTCGGGAAAACCCAATTCGGGAAAACCGATGCAACAAATATGAGGGTTTTATTATTATGCAAATTTCTGAATACAACTAGGGTGCTAGCAATGGCTCATCCTTCAGAGATTATCCTCGGCAGTAGTACCTTTCTTCGGAGACAGATATTCTGGCTAATCAGCGACTGGATGATTGGCCCCACAGTAACTACGATTGTTCCTTAGCTGGACAACGAAAGCTACTCCAAGCTATCTTCTGGGACTGCGTCACCCTCCAGGGACTGCATCACCCTCCTACGGCTCTGCGTCAGCTGATCAACTCCCAGTCTGCCCCGCAAAAGTTCCTCAGTGCAGCCTCTTCAGCCTAGTGTCAGCCCTGCAGCCCTCTGCTCTGTATGCATCAACGTTTAGACCTTTTGCTTCTTCTGTGTTGGCCTCCTTAGCCTTTGCGTCAACCCTTCTTGGCTTTGCGCTGTCTCTCCAACACTTTCACTGCCTCTCTACTATGTATTCTCGACGTCTTGCCGAACTGCCCCTCGCTGCAACAGATCACTTGCTCGATTTTCTCAGCAAACTTCACCCTAGCAAATTGAACTGACTAATCTCTCTTGGTGGCTTGGTGTATCTCCAACTGACCCTCAAACCTCCTCTTATACTTTTCCCATTGACGATTCAATGACCGAGATTAAGTCCCTAATCAACGGCTAAGATTAGATTTGGCTTGATCTCCGTTATTTAGAACTTTCTCACCCATATTATATTAATACACATTAATATTTTAATTTTCCTAAGTTTAGATTTAGGGTCTCATTAAAAATATTAATTATTATAATCAGTGTAGATAATATTGGCGAAATATCGCCGAATAGCGTAAATATCGCGATATTTTCGGCGAGCCGAAATGTCGCCGAGAAAATATCGTGATATTTTTGGCTCTCGAAAATATCACGATATTTTCGAGATATTGGCGATATATCGGTAAAATATCGCGCAACGATAGAAAATATCGCCAGGCGTGTTTTGCGCGGCTAGAAAAAGGAAAACCTGGTTTTTTTTCTTCATTTTTGTTTCTGAGTGTTGGAGAAGGAAGGAGAAGAGTTTTGTGGTGGTTGTCAAGGAGGGTTTGAGGATCAAACAACGATTATCACCTCCAACTAAGATTTCTTTGTGGATCAAAGATTGAAGAATAGTGAGACAAACTTCATTTCTTTCATTAACAGGTATGTTCTTAAAAACCCCTATGTTAATGATTTTTTCATAGATTTAGGGTTATGCTTGCTTGCCTCTTTGTCTACCAACATTTTGTTTCTTTGTTTTTTTCCATTTGCTATGATTTTCATGCCCATGAACCAATGCAAGGGCTTTCTCCGTATTTGGACAGCAAGCTTCATTTTTTTTTCAACTTTCTTATGCACTCTCTTATTGCCATTTTTCATTCACATTGCAAAATGCAAATAATGTAGTAATTTTTTTTGAATGAGGTGGTTATTACTTATAGTTATTATTTTTTCATTTTGTGTTGGGGGGTTTAATGCCAATTTTTTGTTTTTTTTTTTGTGCCCTAGGTTTGAATTAGTTCACTACAAATGTCAAATATGCCAAAAGCCTTGGACCCATTTTGGGAGTATGGGGAGGCTGTTGGTGGGGCAAACCAGGCATATATATCATGCAACTTGTGTGGGACCAAGATGTCAGGAGGGGTTACACGATTGAAATACCATCTGGCTAGACTCTCTGCATATGATGCGGATGTAATGCTTTGTATGGTTTCTAGTGCAGAGGTTACACAAAAAGCTCGTGAAGCAATTGCTGAACAAGATAGAAAGAAAGCTGCTAGGGAGAGGCCAATGGTCTCAGATAGATAGCTGCTAGTTTTATTTGTTTTGCAACTTTTGCTACATATAAGTTTATAACTCATGATGATGAAATACTTTTAAAGTTTTATATATGTGAACTTATTTTGTTTGAGTCCTTGATTGGACAATTATCACTATCAGAGATCAGCCGGATATATGATGGTATTTTGTTTGAGTCCTTGATTGGACAATTATCAGGGATCAACTGGATTTGGTATCGCCTTTGAAGTTTGATGTATCATTTTTATTTGACATCATATATATCAGTGCCTTCTTCATATTTATGTGCCAATGTGTTTAGTTCATGTTGTTATTGCTTTATATGTTTAGAAATCTGAAAAAAATGAATATATTATTTATTTTTTATGCTTGTCGATATTTGCCGATATTTTGCTGATATTTTCGCCAATATTGCCGATAAGATATTTTCTGGACCCTCGCCAATATTTTGCCGATACCGATATTTTCAACACTGATTTTAATATCTCTTCATCTGGGTGGAATTTCTCCAAACGATTCTGGGTATTGGAGATCTCATGTGCCTTAGTCTCTCCACCAATTTTCATGGCTAGTGCACATCCAATGCTACCAAAAATCAACAACAATCATGTTCTTTCATTTAATGTTATGGGCATATTAATAGGAATCATGGGGTAAATCGAATGATTGACCAATCTCAATTGTATCCTTGTTCCCATACTTCACTTGGGGGCTAAGTCACATGACACGAGGCACGAGACATAGAGGACACATAAATACGAGTATTTGACACAAGACATAGCAGCCCCGGAAACAAGACACAATGGACACGTTTTATATATAAATATATATATACTGAAATATAGTTCTTGATCCATATTAAATGGCAGCTTATCTAATCAAATTAAAATATAATTACTTCATTTTAAAAAAATAAATAGAATCAGATTGTGATATGCTTGGTCTTGAATGTTCAATGTTCATTGTTCATGTACAAACACATAAGAAGCTACTAATTATAAATTTAGAACTTAGATATTAAAACCGTAAAATTAAGATTTTCCAAGTCATCAAAATCAAAATGTATTACTGTTTACATAGATATTGACTCCTGAGTCCTGAGAGAATGCCATTGGAAAATACAAAAGAGTAGATACAAAATAAGTAGGAATATCATAGCTTGTCACTGTCGTCAGTGGTACTGGTCATGACTCACTAGCCACTAGCCAGTGAGCCATGAGTCCACGACTCATCACTCTATCAATAGTCCATGTCCTCCTCGATGTAATAATCACCATGACCGCCACTGCCATTTGACTCTACTCCATCGTCCTCCTCTATGCCCAATCCAGGATCTGCTACTGCATTTGTTGGTGTGGAGGATGACCCCTCAAGATACTTTGACTCATCATCAAAAGTCACTAGCTCTAGCACTGGGTCATTAAGATCTATGTTGGCTAATGCCAACTCAACACTATCGTCCAAGCCCATATCATCAGGAAACACATCCCACATCTTTGTCTTTCCCTTCAACCACTCTTGTCTCTGCCTGTAAATAAGACGAAGGTTGGTGTGCACATAAACCATTGTCTCTGCCCTGGATTGCTCAAACTTGCTCTTTTTCAAACTATATAGATTTCGATAAGTGCTCCAATTCCTCTCACAACAAGAAGATGAAGTAACTTGAGAGAGGACCCTCAAGGCTAATTGTTGTATAATAGGGCATGTTGCCCCATGAGTTGCCCACTGAGCATAGGCATCTTTGATCCCCCTATCTACAAGTACATCATACCCTCCAAATCTCCTAGTGCCAGTGGAGAACTCTACAAAGCCTCCCTCCACCTCAAGAAAAGATGCTCTATCTTGAAATATCCTTCTGAATGCTATCTTCCTCCCCTGTGAAATCTCTCCATCCATTTGAGGAGGGTATCTGTGTGAGGTCCCACCACGGAGCCACTCTTGACTGTAGTACTTGGTATTCAAAGAGTGAGCTAAGCAATGCAAAGGTGTGCAATTCTTATCCCACCTAGAGATAAGAATATCTTGTATGGTGGACCATAAGCTCTCTGTTGATGTCTCATATCTAGGGCATTCATTATCCATAACAATAGTCTTCACAGACTCAATCATGGAATCCCAACCCTCATAAACCTCTCCTAAGATGGGCTGGTCTGTGTTTGCAATCCGCAAGAAAGAAATGATAGGGTTCATGATCTTTATGGTAAGATCCACCCTCTCCCATCAACCATCATCTAACACTGTGTCCTTTACCTTTTTTGAAGCAGTTTGATCTGTCTTTCTCCAAAAAGACCAAAGATCTGAAATAACCATGGCCCCAAGAGCGGCCTTACCTCTTAGGTATGATGAATGAGGAAGCAAACTGAGTATCTGCAATCTTCAACAATGATAGATGTGTGTACTCTTTATATATTGTGAGGGCATCGGTATGGTTTTGTACAAAATTTCGGATATGGCATGCATCCTCAATAAGATTGCCAATCCATGTCACATCTGAAGCAATCGATTTAAGTGCTAAATTCAAAGAATGAACAATGCATGGTGTCCAAAATACTTGTGGATATTTAATTTCCACAATCAAGCCAACAACTTTGCAAACAGGTTCATTATCTGTGATGATTTGCACACAACTTTCAAGGCCTACATCTTCAATAACTTTAATAAACAACTTACCCATATATTGTGCATCCTTATATTGTCCAAGAGCATCAACTGCTTTCCAGAAGACTAGTCATTTTGAGAATATACCATGAAATTGATGCGAGGATGGCGTGCTGTATTTGTCCATCCATCAAAAACAATATTGACACTAAATGAGGTCCATGATGATTTAATAGGTTGTAGAATTTTATTCACCTCCTTCCTTGCCTTAACCAACAATGTGGTTCTAAGCTTCTCTGAACTTGGAGGCACATGCCCGATTGGAGCCATATCAACTAGAGCTCAACACATCTCAATAAACAAAGGAGACCGTGCAACATTAAAAGAAATGAAGTTGAGATAGAAAAGGGATGCCATTGTAAGATCAACCTCATCTCGCTTCTCACGCTGGAAAATCTTGTCCATTGTACCACCACAAGTTTGGGCTTCCCTATTTTTTGTTGGCTGAATTTCAGCCCCTCTCCCAAATCTACTACTACTAGTATTCCTCAAGAATGGAAGAGGATCTTCATTTTTTCTAATTTTCCTGCTTGCTGCCACCACATTCCCAAAGCGAGTTGCATCCTCCCTTTACAAATCCATTCATTCTTTAGCACTGATCTTTTTGCATGCTCCAATTCCACAAGGAAGGCCCAACAAATGGCCGTTAACTCGAAAGTAAGTGCTCTTAAATTCACCCTTGCAGAAATTACAAGACCAAAGTACATTCCCTCTCGCACCAACCTTTGGCCCTTGTTTCTTGGTTACATACTTCCATAGAGGGTATTCTTTTAGTTGTGGTTGTTGTCTTGCTACAACAACATCATATGTGGGCTGAGAAGCACCTAAAGCTTCACTTGAAGCACTTGGGGCACTATGACCAACAAAAGGTGAAAAACTTGGAGGGGGGGACCACGAAAAGCACCACCCTTGTCTTTCCTTTGAGCACCACCCTTGTCTTTCCTTTGACCTCTGGGAGCTGCCTTGGATGATTGAGCCATTAATAAATGAACCCTTCTTTATGGCTTCTCATAACAAGGTGTTTGCTACCTTCTTTATTTAGAGAGGCTTGTTGCTACCTTCTTTATTCATTGGTTATGTGTTGGCTGTAATTTCACGGTTGTGATGGTGTCCTTGTTTAAGGGCTCTCACCTTTATTCTAGCATAATCTGAAAATTTGTTTTAAACTAGTTATGCAAATGCCACAACATTGATGGATTTTTACGAATTTTCCATCATAGTCAAAATCTCTTTCTCTTTGATCTTAACTTTGTTACCTCCTGAACTCACACTTAACAAGGGGCAACTTGAGGGGAATGACTAGGGCAATTCACGTAAGCAACCTATCCTCTCATTTCTGGTTGGCTCCTCTGACATTCAAGTGGCCTCTCCCTAGATATTAGGATTACCAAAGCTATAACAAGGAGGGTCAAAGGTGATATGAAGAGCACTAGCAAAATAATGTTTTCTGTCTTCTTGTAGTATTATGAGAATAAAGGGTTGATGGAACATAGAGGACTAATGCTGTTAAATTTTCTCACCCTAACAACTTGGCAATTTATTACGTAGCAGATTCCTTGGTTTAAAAACACTTATTATGTAGATCTGCTAAGTAAAAGCATAGCTAGAACTTGAGGAATTGTAACAACGGAAGCAAAATTAAACACCAATCTCACAATCACATGCACACAAGATTTTTGTCCTTCAAATTTGTTCTTCAATGAAACAACTTCGAAAGTTACAGGGGCTCCCTTCATGGGATAATGGCCCACTGAGGAAAATACATACAAGAATAACTTGGAGTTGATCTAGATGATCAAATTTGAGATCTGCCCTTCAATCTTGCTTGGTTGATATGGATCTCCCTTGTTTCCCCTTGCACCTTCGTCAAACCTTGAACACTTGGATGCAAGCCCTTCTCCACCCAATCAACGTGTCTTGTGCTTGAGATGTCTTGTGTGTTTTCTCGCTTAGCCTAACCGTTCTTTTATAAGTTTAAGTTATTGGCCAAATCCACAACCCTAATCTTCAAAGTGATGACATTTAAGATTAGATCTTCGCATCACTTGAAATCAACTGTTTAGATTCATCTAATTCACTAATGCCAAGAACCTTTGCATTCCATTAGATTAACTCACTTTATCTTATAGTCAATTACTTAATAATTCAAGTAATTGGTAAGGTTAAGTGTCTATTAGGCAACTTCCACTTGCTTATAGTCTAGACACTTAGGCTTGTGTAGAAGTACTTGCTCGAGCTACAAACATCGACACTCTCACCTGGTGAGGAAGGCATTGTGCACCACTCCTAGCTTGTCTCTTCAAAACACAAACTTCCCTTTCATCAAGTGTTTCATGAGAATGTCTTCAATTTTCTTATTTGTTCAAATATATTGAACGTTCATTGCCCCTTTTTGGATCCCGCATTTGAAGAATTGATATCTATCTCAATATGCTTGGACCTATCAAGGAAAATTGGATTCTCAGAGAGTTTGACGCAACTCTAATTACCACAACATCGTAAGCTCCAACTGTTGATCAAATAAACCTATAAGGCTATAACTAACTTGCGAAGCCAAATAGCGTCAAAACTTGCCATACTTTTTGTCATATACTTTGCCATTGTTGTATTGAGTGCAATGCAAATCTGCTTCTTGACGATCCAATAAATCATCATTGATCTAATAAATCATCATTGATACTTTGTGTGCACAAGGTTGTAAGACCAGACAATAGAGCATGAGTTTTTGTGAGAGTTTCTTGTAGGAGAGGGTATCAAGGAGAAGCTTGTACGTTGTTTTGTTGAGGATATTTCCTTACTGGTGTGCGCTAGGATTTAGGAAGAAATTCCTCAATAATAGGGTTTCAGATCTGTGCTAGGAAATAGGAGATTTATAGCACTAGGAGATAGGAGCAGGGGCTGCGTAAGGAAGTAGGGGCTAGGTCAAGTTCTTGCAAGGAGATTTCATGCTAAGTGTTAGCAGTGAGAACAAGCTTGTTGTAACAAACAAAGTTCGTTTACGCTCCGATACGAATGTAACGAACAAAGTTCATATACACAACATAATACTCATAAGATATGAAATATATAAATATCCATGGTAAGACAAATATATTTATATAAGGAATGTTGAATAAAAGAGATATGAGACGTTGATTGTTACAAATGAGGGCCCATTTATATACCTAGGTAGGTGCCCCTTCATGAATGGTCATGTCCTTAGGGACATGCCTCTTCTATATAAATAGTTGGTTAATGATCACTAATTAATCATTATTTGATTGTTATTATTATTTATATTTACATTATTTTAATATTTATATATATATATATATATTTTATTCATAAAACTTGTTCTCTAGTGAAATAGTGTTGCCTTGTAAAGAGATCATTTGCTCAAATTTCTGTTAATAAAATTCTACAACAAAGCAGAAGGTTTTCCCAATTGGGTTGCTTAGAATCTTATTGTGTCTATTATGTAATTGTGTCTTTATCTCAACGTTTAATTTCACTGCTTTTTATTGTTGAGAAATTTTATGTCGTGGTTAAATGAACAATAGTTTCAAATTGTTCATTCAAGCAACAAGCAAAATTTTAAGGAATTTCAAAATGGTATTAGAGCACAAATCCGCGTAAAGACTAGCACTCAGAGAAGGGACAAAGGGGCCTGTGCGCATAGATTTAGGACCAGTCAAAGGAGGTCTGGTCCAACGTCGAAAACAAAGAAGTATTGTGGAAGAAAAGGCTCAAAAGAGAGTTGAGTTTTATCCATAGTAACACGCGTACCGCTCCCAGGCATTGGAGATCACGTATCCCATGCTCCCACGCTCCTGAGAGCTGGTAGGAATGTTAATTTTAGGTATGTTCTATGCTTAGAGCAATTTATTTCAATTTTCACAGTTAGCTCCATATCTTTTCCAGATTAGCAATCACATCAGCATTAAAGTAAATTGTAGATAGAACATAAACATAAATCGCAGAAGATAAGCCAAGACAAGAGAACACAAGATGTGGTGCTAGCTAGGGACAAAACCCAATGTGGGGAAACCCTTGATCAATTATTCTTATATGTTCTTCAATAGTTTAGCAGAGAGAGAGAGATAGTACGTTTACAACAGAAGTCAACACTTTGACTTATCTAGATAAGAGCATAGATCATCTCTAAGAAGATGATACATGAGATTAGTTGAAGACATGCTGCTTCAACTGATTCTCCAAGGTGACTCCTTCACCTATCGTTGTGCTGCATTTCGTCATCATGTTGCACCTCACCGCGTTGCACCATGCTGCACCCATCATCACTATGCTGCATCTCATCACGCTTCATTAATCATGACTGTACCCATCACTGTAATGCATTATGTGCCATTGTTGCACCATGTTTCCATCCTGACCTATGTGTTAGTTGCACCTTGCTTGCTTGTTTCCCTTGCTTGCTTGTTGTCCCTAGCATGCTTGTTGTCCTTAGCATGCTTGCTGTTGCATGCTAGTTGTCCCTTGCATGCTAGCTGTAACATTACATGCTTGGTGTATTTGTTGCTAAGTACCATACAATTGTCCCAATGTTAGTTAGTTGTCCCTTGCATGCTGCTCTCCTTCAGAGATAGATGCTCCGGCTGTTTCGGCAGTTCCTGATAGTTCTGGCAGTTCTAGCTCTTCCCGACAGTTTCGGCAGTTCCGACTTTTCTAGTAATTCTGGCTTTTTCGGCAGTTCCAGCTTTTCCGGCAGTTCCTGATTTTCCCGCAGTTCTGGTAGTTCCAGCATTTTCAACTTTTTCGGCTTTTCTGGCAGTTTTGACTTTTTCGGCTTTTCTGGCATTTTCGGCATTTCCGGCTTTTCCAGCATTTCCAGCTTTTCCGGCAGTTCCAAATTTTTCGGCAGTTCTGTCTTTTCCGGTAGTTTCGGTAGTTCTGGCTTTTTAGACTTTTCTGGCAATT